>JAOTOL010001318.1:0-639708 GCA_034440575.1 Imbricaverruca yamaguchii
AGCATATACATAATGCTGTATAAGCTCTGTTTTACTTTCTGCCGCCAGCGCACATTTTGGTATCCCCTACGTGAAAAATACCACCGTAATACCACTTGCTGACCCCTAGATCTATTAGAAGAGGTCGTGATGATCTGGAGCCACTGCGATGGTTTCATGGTGGCTTCCCGCTGTCCGACCGTGTACTTCTTTTCATATACATAATGGCACAACCATCTCTTTTCCCTTCTGCCGTTGTGCCCTTTTTGGGATCCCCATGTCGAAATACCTTCAGAATATGATAACTGGATATATTAGAAGAAGTCCTGATGATCTGGAGCCACCGAATTGGTTTCATGGTGGTTTTCCGCTGCCGTAACGGATACATAATGTGGTATAACTGCTTCTTTTACTTTCTGCCGTCATGCAGTTATTGGCATCCCCATGCGGAAATACCTTCAGAATATGATCTCTGAACCTATTGGAAGGGGTACTGATGATCTGGAATTATTGCTATGGTTTCATAGTGGTTTCTCGCTTTCATAGCGTATGCATGTGGTATAACTGCTTCTTTTACTTTCTGCCGTCATGCAGTTCTTTGCATCCACATGCGGAAATACCTTCAGAATATTATCTCTGAACCTATTGGAAGAGATACTGATGATCTGGAACTATTGCTATGGTTTCATGGTGGTCTCTCGTTGTCGTAGCTTATGCATAATGCGGTATAACCTTCTGTTTTTCTTTCTGCCGTCGTGGAGATTTTAGTGTTGCCATGTGGAAATACCTTTAGAATATGATCCCTCGATCTATCGGAAGAAGTCCTGATGATCTGGAGCCACTGCGATGGTTTCATGGTGGTTTCTTGCTGCCCTAGCATGTGCATAATGTTATGTAACATTCTGTTTTACTTGCTGCCGTCATGCAATTTTGAGTATTGTCATGTGGAAATACCTTCATAATATGATCACTGGATCTATCGAAAAAAGTCCTGATGATCTGGAGCCACTGTGATGGTTTCATGATGGTTTTTCGCTGCCGTAACTTAGGCATACTGTGACAACACAGTCTCTTTTACTGGCTGCCGTCATGCAGTTCCTCGAATCTCCATGTGGAAATACCACTAGAATATGATCCCTGTGTCCAATGGAATATGTCCTGTATTTGTATTTGCGATATTTAACAAAACCGATTCCATAAAATGGATTAATATTTGGTTTGTGTCAGAATACACAGTCAGATACATTTCACAAACATGAACAAAAATGAAAGCGGCAAGACAACAGTATACAGGTGAAACCGAACACGTGAAGTCAATTTATCAGACGTTGTTCAGCATCGCGACGAACTCGGCCCCGTGTCCGAGAAGCGGAAGTGGCCGGCGGCAGTAGGTTCCAGGCCGAGGCCGCCCGGAATGAGGCTGTTCTACGCGGACATGCTGAGGCGGAAAGGCGGCGGCTCCAGTGCCCCAGCCACCGTCGCACGAGTGGAGCGTCGGAGACATCCGACCGCCGGCGGAACAGAGCCTGATTATCTAGAGCCACTGTGATGGTTTCATGGTGGTTTCTCGCTGCCATAATTTGTGCATAATGTGATAAAACAGTATCTTTTAGTTGCTACCCTCATGCAGGTTTTGGCATCCCCATGCGGAAGTACCTTCAGAATATAATCTCTGAACCTATTGGAAAAGGTACTTATGATCTGGAGCAATTACTATGGTTTCATAGTGGTTTCTCGTTGCCGTAACGTATGCATAGTGTAGTATAACACCCTGTTTTACTTTCTGCCGTCATGCAGTTTTTAGTATCCCCATGTGGAAATTCCACTAGAATATGATCCCTGGATCTAATGGAAGATGTCCTGATGCTCTATAGCAACTGTGATAGTTTATGATGGTTTCTCGCTGCCGTAACGCATACATAGTGTGATACATCAGTCTTCTACTTGCTGCCGTCATGCAATTTTTTTTATTGTCATGTGGAAATACTTTTAGAATATGATCCCTGAATCTATTTTAAGAGTTAATGATGATCTGGAGCCATTTCTATGGTTTCATAGTGGTTTCTCGCTGCCGTAGCATATGCATAGTGTGGCATAGAATTCTGATTTACTTTCTGCCGTCATGCAGTTTTTAGCATTGGCATGTGGAAATACCTTTAGAATATGATCCCTGGATACATCGAAAGAAATCCTGATGATCCGGAGCCACTGCGATGGTTTCATGATGGTTTATCGTTGCCATAACGTACGCATAGTGTGATGAAACAGTCTCTTTTACTTCCTGCCCTCATGCAGTTCTTGGTATCCCCATGTGGAAATATCTTCAGAATATGATCTCTGAACCTATTGGAAGAGGTACTGACGATCTGGAGGCATTGTTATTGTTTCATAGTGGTTTATCGCTGCCGCAGCATATGCATAGTGTGGTATAACCTTCTGTTTTACTTTCTGTCGTGATGCAGTTTCTAGTATTGCCATGTGGAGATATCTTTAGAATATGATCCCTGGATCTATCGAAAAAAGTCCTGATGATCTGGAGCCACTGCGATGGTTTCATCATGGTTTCTCGCTAACTTATGCATAGTGTGATAGAACAGTCCCTTTTACTTGCTGCCCTCATGCAGTTCTGGGTAGTCCCCATGTGTCAATACCACTAGAATATGATCCCTGGATCTATTGGAAGATGTCCTGATAATCTGGAGCCGCTGTGATGGTTTCATGGTGGTTTCCCGCTGCCGTAATGTACACATAATGTTATAAAACAGTCTGCTCTGCTAACAGTCTGCTCTGATAAAACAGTCTGCTCGCACCTGTGTGCGAGACAGGACCCGATGAACTTGAAGACGGCTCGGATCTGTTCGAACCATTTTGTGGAAGGTGACTTTGACCCATCACGCCTACTGAAACGGTCCATGGGCTTCAAGGCCAAGCTGTTCCTACTCAAAGATTCTATTCCGTCCGTGAACATTCCGACAAGGTATGTAGTCATCTGTTCATTTTAAGCACTTAATTAAAGTTATGTTACTTGCTTTGGCAACCGGCTTGAGGCTATTGGTATAAATGCTCAATGTTTCAAGTGGGTAATTCTAATTTAATATTTATTGTAAATAAATATTGATAAATAGATACTAAATATTAATATTTATTGGTTTATACAACATTTCTACCTGCAATTAACTGCATGTATTTTTTGTTCATGCCTGCCTTAGTATGCAGACTGAGGTTCAGACTGCAGTATGCAGACTGAAGCAACCCATGCAAGAACTTGGATTTAAAAACATCAAGTTGGTTGATTACCAGCAAGTTACGTCAGTTGTATTGAGTTTATGCTGGTGATGGCTCAAAGTAATGATGGGAGTCTGCCAGTCTGTAGAATGTGAACCACCAAAAACATGCTTTGAGTTTGGTTGTATTGCAACACAAACAATGTGTTAAAGAAATGTAACTTAGCCTTGGAAAACACTCTTAGAAAAACAATCAACTCACCCCGAGGTAAAATTTTAAGAATAGTTTTCTTCTTTAAAATATTACAAATTTAAAATTACCTAAGCTAGTTTGACATCTTCAGCTTTATGATGGCATAATATGTGTAATGCTTGTTGGAATATTTTAATGCAGAAAAATGCTGTATATTTCGATGTTTATCCCCATTGCTTGTCTGTTTTAAAAATAGTCTACATTCTTGCTGGGGTGGCTTCATGAACCAGGGTCCTATTGCTCATCAGGGATTGGTGCATAAACCCTTGTCTCACCACAATGAGTTCCACAGGCACAGGCAATGAGCTCTAGTTCAATGGCAGAATTTTGACCAAGAGTTTAACATGCTGTCAATGCACTGACACTGCTGCCAATAGCATAGCATAAACATAGCTTATTGAATCTATATGTAACTCTTCCTTCATCTTTGCAACAGGGAGGAGAGAACAGCTGCTTTGGAGAGGTGTCAGCGCCATACTCATAGGGAGCAGAAGCAGACTGTTGACAGTGTGCTTGGTGATAGGTCAAGTCCAAATCTACAGATGTCTGAAGCTGAGCCTGCTGTTGATGCAGATACTGATTCCCCGATGTGGTAAGTTATTATGGTGCAAATTCCATTTTTGGTAGTACCACAAGACAAAAGTAAGCACACCCAATCTTCAATCTGTCTTGCAACCAGTTATGAAATATGATTGATGCAGATGCACACTAAAGTATGACTTCACAACATGTCTTGTTGGTCCTTGTGTGTACCTATTTATGGAAATAATGGAAAAAGTATGTCTGATCAAAATATATTCTGATTGTTCTTTGTACTGTGATTATACTTACTGTGCTACAGTATGTTCATTACCAACAAAATGTTCTTCATTTTAATGACTCACTAAGATTGCTTTCAACATTTCACTCACCTTCGCCTCCAAAAAGCAAAAAAGTGATATATTACGCGTCGGCCTTGTTTTCCGATTGCAGTGATCTGTCTGAAGCAGACGACGTCCCAACGCTGCTTCAGCCTATGGCAGAAGTGCGGATTTTGACGCCTCTGGAGGAAATCTGCCGGCTGCAGAGAAAGGTGGAACGGATGCAGCGTATCTGTCGTCAGAGACGTCTGGCGTGGCGGCGCCAGAAGTCTGATCTGCTCCGCCGCAACAGCATCCTGGCGAAGAAGGCCGCGACCCTGGACCAGCTGCTGGAAGCGGGCGTGCTGTCGGCAGAGCAGGTGCGCCAAGCGGCCACTGGGCGCCGAACCTGTTGGGGGGCAAGGCCGTCGCTAGAGCGCTGGGCCTGCGCTGCATCTCGAAGAAGGCCTTCGCGTATGTCAGCAACGTGCTAAGTCTCCCCCTGCCGTCCATGACGACGCTGTCACGATGGATACGCTCCTTCACGGTCACACCGGGCGTGATGGAGGCAGCCGCCGCGGTTCTGGAGGCGGCCGTCCAGACCATGGAGCCCATCCAACGTCTGTGCGTCATCTCATTCGACGAGATGAGCCTGGACAGTAGACGCTGTTATGATGGTGCAGCGGACCAGGTGCTGGCGACATCTAAGCTCCAGGTATGAAATGTGTACTTTCTGACGATGAGCCAGGGACTGTTGCATTTTTACGACGTTCGCATTGTTTGTTAGATAATTTTCACCCTCAATTAACCTATTTCCCAACTTTTGGCCGGTGATTGGCATTAAGCAATGCATTAATGCATAGCAACTTTAACGTGCTTACCCAATCACAAAAATAAATTGTGTTAACTTTTTTGTACTTTGACCAGGTTTATCCATTGCATTGTATGTTGTCCTTAACATAATGTTAATACCGTAATGTTTTACGTCCTTAACATTATGCCGACCGTACCGACTTCACCATCAGTTTTAACAAATTTCGGTTAATTGGCAGCTGTGGCCGAAATAAAAAGTAACGGTTCACTGGGAATCCAATTACACTTCTCAATGTGGAGGGTAGATGTCTTCCCACTGCTCGGTTTGGGTGATTACAATTGCATGTCATGATTGTCTTTTTATATTTTGCTGGGTAATGGGGAATTCGTGCATGTCAGTGTTTGTTCAATGTTCAGAATCTCTAAGGCGTCAGCGGTATCTGAATTCGGAAATCCTACTACAGGTTCTCATGGTTCGTGGGTTGTGCGCACCTTGGAAGCAGCCGCTGTTCTATGAACTGGACGCTGCCATGACCATCGAGAAGCTCTCCGTCGTCATCGCCAGACTGGAGACACTGGGCCTGAAGGTGGTCGCCGCCGTGAGCGACATGGCCCTTTCGAACGAGGCCATGTGGAAGGAGGCCGGCGTCACTTCGTCCTCAACCTGGATATCCAACCCAGCAGACCCAATCCGGTACGTCCATGTCAAACTAGTTTGATGATGTTGATGGTGTTTTAGCTTTCTAGAGTCCCAAACAACAGTGAGTGTAACGTAAATAGGCAAGCATTTCATTGCTGCATAAAATCGATATTGTGGCATGTATAAACTTGATATCAGCTCCTCGACCCAAAAGTTTGTTGTACCCCAGGTATGATCATATGTTGATTCCACGTACACAACAGCTTATTTACCAGCATGAAGCTTCTTTGGCTGGCATACTGTAAAAATATTTCAATTCAAGTACATTTCGTTATTTTAGAAAGCCTAGGGGTGGGGTTAATGTTTACCCCCACCACACCCGACCCCATGTTAATTAGAAACCTCTCCCATCCCCTTAGGAAAGTCTGGGGTCTTTGCGGACCCGCCCCACCTCATCAAGCTGATGAGAGCCCACACAATGGCGGAGAACGGCGGCCTGCTGGTGCCGAAGACCGATGGCGGTACAGCCCTGCTCAGCCGTCAGTGCTTTGAGGAGCTGCTTGCGCTGGACAACGGCGAGCTGAGGCTTTGCCCCAAGCTCACGCGGTTCCACCTGGAGGTAAGAAGGGGATTCGGAGCAACTCATACTGCTCGCATAACCTGTATGGACGTCAAGTGCTTTTCTGTCAAATCTTCTGAATATATGAAAGTTATAACTAATATAATATAGTATAAAATTATCATTTCTAGGCGCTAAGTGGTAAAAATGGACGGGGAATCCAATTCAAAACATGAAATAGTTTTAGGGTTACTGTACACTTAGTGACGAATGTCATCCTGGGGGCAAACTCAGGACAATGACCTCAAAGCCTCAAAGAACATGGAAAGGGTTAATAACCTACATCATCCTGTTTGTGCAATCCCTAATTACCACATATCCAACATCATTTTGGCTCGCCATGTTGTGCCAGGCTGCGTGATACATGGCTTTGTTGAACAAAATTCAAGGTTCTCCCTTTTGTGATGTGATCGTTCCACAACCTTGCATAATCTAAGCAATTTTACCAGAATTTCTGAAAAAGATGAAAATATCCTGTGAGGTACCGGAAGTCAGGATGGGTTCCGTTGAACAGTCCGGAAAATACGCGGAAACGCCTAGGGGGTGCATCACTCCCGCCCACATCACCCACCAACGCCACCCGCATCCCCACTCCCATCCCTACTCCCACCAACACCCACTCCACTGGCAATGGCTAAGGTGAACGTTGCTCGATGGACTTAGATATTACAACTGCGAGACGGATCACAAATGGACTGAGAAATTGCTTCGCATTAAACAAAACTTCGCATTGAAGCCGTTGGCTATCGTCCAAAATGCACTTTGGACATACCTGCCCTATATTTTCAGGCCGCTGGTCAGAGTGGCCAGAGGGTGCATCTAGCCACGCAGGCCTTCTCAAACAGCGTGGGGACTGCGATGGGGCAGCTGCTGCCTCGCCGCCAGCCACAGACGGCGGCCGTGCTCACCGTCGACAAGTGGTTTGATGTCGCAAACAGCCGTGCGCCATTCAACGCCCGACTGGAGCGCTGCGGCTACGGCATCAGCCCGGGGGCCACGGCCGTCCAGGAAGCAGCTCTCCGGGACATGGAGTTGCTCATCGGGAGTGCGCGGAAGTTCACACCAAGGCACCCCGGTGGACGGGCAGGGCTGCTCCCGTTCCAGCACGGCATACTGCGGAGCATTGCCTCACTTCGCGGCCTGCACGCGGACCTGCTGGCCACAGTCCCCGGGTACCAGTACCTGCTGACCTCCAGGCTGAACCAGGACTGCCTGGAGAATGTCTTCTCCCAGCTCCGGGGCATGTGCGGCCAGAACACCACCCCGGACGCTGTGGAGGCGCGGTCCCGGCTACGCATCCTACTGATGGCGCCGTCCCCGCTGGTGGCCCCCAACAGCCGGGGCCGTGCGGTACAGCTGGAGGCCGACACGGACTTCTTGTCCACGGAGAGCCGGCTGGACTGCCTCACCAACGATGCCTTCGAGGGCCTCGACATCCAGGTGAATATGTGATCATAGCTAAGCAGTGTTCAAATAATGTTTGTTTTTCGTTAGTTGTGACATGTCGAAACGGATGCAGCCCAATGTCATCATTCGCGTTAGATGCAAGGCTTTGTTTAAAACATCTTCAAATCTTTCAAGCTCAAGTCTGAGCCAATAAAGCACCTTTTACTTGTTCTGATAGATCCCCAATATATAAATACTTGAATTCACGATAGGGACAACAACCACAATGCCTGTGTTATCAACTGTTCGTGTATAATATGCCACATCATAGGTAATTATGTAATTATATTCCACCATATTTCGCGAAAAATGTCTCACTGTACCTGAGAACTTGTAACAGGACCACGCAGATATCACATAGTGTAGCTGAAGCAAAACATGGGGAAGCTTTGCATTCTGGATTCTGCCATTCCATGTTTTACTTTGAAACCACCAGTGAAGCTGACAGTGTTGCGTACGTTTTCACTGAACCGAACGCAAACAAAGCAGTTTTGACTACCATGATGTGTACTTCAGGGTAATGCTCATCTGTTTCAGATTCAGGATCTTGACCAACTGGATGCCGCCGAGGAGGAAGCAGACTTCAACCGGGCCTACCAAGCCTAAACCCTGCAGCCTCCGGCGCCCCTCAACCTGGAGGACTCCGCTGGCGAGCAACCGGAAATGCCTTTGGTCGAGGTGATGGCGGCCCGGGACCCCAGCGATGAGGTAGGTATCGAGCTGGAGGCGCTGGTTTTCGTGGCAGGGTTTGTGGCATGCAAATGTCGGGCCATCGACCCTACACTTGGTCAGGCAACCAGCATAGCGCATCCCAGTTCTGTGCCCGACAGCTGGCTTCGCGTAGTGAGCCGTGGCGGTCTCTTGGTGCCCTCGGAACGCTGGATGGCAGTGGTGCATGGCTTTGAGCTGACATTCAACCTGGTGATGGGCCGCGCGGCGGATTACCAGCCCAGCATCGTGAGGCGGCTGATGGCGGAGCAATTCTGGCAATTATTGGGGAACGCATTGCATGAAGGCAATAGGGGTATTCTTTTACTTTCTGCCGTAGCGTTGTTTACACTAGATATGTAACCGAATGTGCCGCATATAGGCAGGATATGCCGCACTGGTGAAATATACAGCTGGATATGGATGCAACGTTTCGATGACGTCACGAACAGTCACGATAATACGACTTATTTGCCCATCGGGAAACCGCACGGTTTTGCAGCATTACGTATGACTCAGGGCAGCGTGAAACCGCCAATAAATCATCGCAGTACCTCCAGATCACCAGCACCTCTTCCCATAGATCCAGGGATCATATTCTAGTGGTATTTCCACACGGTGATGCAAAAAACTGCATAAGGGCAGCAAGTAAAGGAGACTGTTGTATCACAATATGCATATGCTATGGCAGCGAGAAACCATTATGAAATCATCGCAGCGGCCCCAGATCATCAGGACATCTTCAAATAGATCCAGGGATCATATTCTAGTGGTATTTCCACATGACAATACTAAAAACCATATGACGGCAGCAAGTAAAAGAGACTGTTTTATCACACTATGCATGCGTCACGGCAGCGGGAAACCACCATGAAACCATCACAGCGGTTCTAGATCATCAGGACATCTTCCATTAGATCCAGGGATCATATTCTAATGGTATTTCCACATGACAATACTAAAAACTGCATGACGGCAGCAAGTAAAAGAGACTATTTTATCAAGTTATGTACACATTACGGCAGCGAGAAACCACCATAAAACCATCACAGCGGCTATATATCATCAGGACATCTTCAATTGGACTCAGGGATCATATTCTAGTGGTATTGACACATGGGGACACCAAGGACTGCATGAGGGCAGCAAGTAAAAGAGACTGATTTATCACACTATGCATACGTTACGCCAGCGAGAAACCACTATGAAACCATCGCAGCGGCTCCAGATCATCAGGACCTCTTCCAATAGGTTCAGAGATCATATTCTTAATGTATTTCCGCATGGAGATGCCAAGAACTGCATGAGGGCAGTAACTAAAAGAGACTGTTTTATCAAGTTATGCACACATTACGGCAGCGAGAAACCACCACGAAACCATCGCAGTGGCTCCAGATCATCAGGACTTCTTCCATTGGACTCAAGGATCATATTCTAGTGGTATTTCCACATGGGGATACGAGGAACTGCATAAGGGCAGCAAGTAAAAGAGACTGTTATATCACACTATGTATGCGTAATGGCAGCGGGAAACCACCACGAAACCATCACAGCGGCTCTAGATCATCAGGACATCTTCCATTAGATCCAGGGATCATATTCTAATGGTATTTCCACATGACAATACTAAAAACTGCATGACGGCAGCAAGTAAAAGAGACTATTTTATCAAGTTATGTACACATTACGGCAGCGAGAAACCACCATAAAACCATCACAGCGGCTATATATCATCAGGACATCTTCAATTGGACTCAGGGATCATATTCTAGTGGTATTGACACATGGGGACACCAAGGACTGCATGAGGGCAGCAAGTAAAAGAGACTGTTTTATCACACTATGCATACGTTACGCCAGCGAGAAACCACTATGAAACCATCGCAGCGGCTCCAGATCATCAGGACCTCTTCCAATAGGTTCAGAGATCATATTCTTAATGTATTTCCGCATGGAGATGCCAAGAACTGCATGAGGGCAGTAACTAAAAGAGACTGTTTTATCAAGTTATGCACACATTACGGCAGCGAGAAACCACCACGAAACCATGGCAGTGGCTCCAGATCATCAGGACTTCTTTCCATATATCCAGTGATCATATTCTAGTGGTATTGACACATGGGGACACCAAGGACTGCATGAGGGCAGCAAGTAAAAGAGACTGTTTTATCACACTATGCATGCGTCACGGCAGCGGGAAACCACCATGAAACCATCACATCGGCTCTATATCATCAGGACATCTTCAATTTGATCCAGGGATCATATTCTAATGGTATTTCCACATGACAATACTAAAAACTGCAGGACGGCAGCAAGTAAAAGAGACTGTTTATCAAGTTATGTACACATTACGACAGCGAGAAACCACCACGAAACCATCACAGCTACTCTATATCATCAGGACATCTTCCATTCGATCCAGGGATCATATTCTAATGGTACTTCCACATGACAATACTAAAAACTGCAGGACGGCAGCAAGTAAAAGAGACTATTTTATCAAGTTATGTACACATTACGGCAGCGAGAAACCACCATGAAACCATAACAGCGGCTCTATATCATCAGGACATCTTCAATTGGACTCAGGGATCATATTCTAGTGGTATTTCCACATGGGGATACGAGGAACTGCATGAGGGCAGCAAGTAAAAGAGACTGTTTTATCACACTATGCATGCGTCACGGCAGCGGGAAACCACCATGAAACCATCACATCGGCTCTATATCATCAGGACATCTTCCATTAGATCCAGGGATCATATTCTAATGGTATTTCCACATGACAATACTAAAAACTGCAGGACGGCAGCAAGTAAAAGAGACTGTTTATCAAGTTATGTACACATTACGACAGCGAGAAACTACCATGAAACCATCACAGCGGCTATATATCATCAGGACATCTTCAATTGGACTCAGGGATCATATTCTAGTGGTATTTCCACATGGGGATACGAGGAACTGCATGAGGGCAGCAAGTAAAAGAGACTGTTTTATCACACTATGCATGCGTCACGGCAGCGGGAAACCACCATGAAACCATCACATCGGCTCTATATCATCAGGACATCTTCCATTAGATCCAGGGATCATATTCTAATGGTATTTCCACATGACAATACTAAAAACTGCAGGACGGCAGCAAGTAAAAGAGACTGTTATATCCCACTATGCATGCGTCACGGCAGCGGGAAACCACCATGAAACCATCACATCGGCTCTATATCATCAGGACATCTTCCATTAGATCCAGGGATCATATTCTAATGGTATTTCCACATGACAATACTAAAAACTGCAGGACGGCAGCAAGTAAAAGAGACTGTTTTATCACACTATGCATGCGTCACGGCAGCGGGAAACCACCATGAAACCATCACATCGGCTCTATATCATCAGGACATCTTCCATTAGATCCAGGGATCATATTCTAATGGTATTTCCACATGACAATACTAAAAACTGCAGGACGGCAGCAAGTAAAAGAGACTGTTATATCCCACTATGCATGCGTCACGGCAGCGGGAAACCACCATGAAACCATCACATCGGCTCTATATCATCAGGACATCTTCCATTAGATCCAGGGATCATATTCTAATGGTATTTCCACATGACAATACTAAAAACTGCAGGACGGCAGCAAGTAAAAGAGACTGTTATATCCCACTATGCATGCGTCACGGCAGCGGGAAACCACCATGAAACCATCACATCGGCTCTATATCATCAGGACATCTTCCATTAGATCCAGGGATCATATTCTAATGGTATTTCCACATGACAATACTAAAAACTGCAGGACGGCAGCAAGTAAAAGAGACTGTTTTATCACACTATGCATGCGTCACGGCAGCGGGAAACCACCATGAAACCATCACATCGGCTCTATATCATCAGGACATCTTCCATTAGATCCAGGGATCATATTCTAATGGTATTTCCACATGACAATACTAAAAACTGCAGGACGGCAGCAAGTAAAAGAGACTGTTATATCCCACTATGCATGCGTCACGGCAGCGGGAAACCACCATGAAACCATCACATCGGCTCTATATCATCAGGACATCTTCCATTAGATCCAGGGATCATATTCTAATGGTATTTCCACATGACAATACTAAAAACTGCATGACGGCAGCAAGTAAAAGAGACTGTTTTATCAAGTTATGCACACATTACGGCAGCGGGAAACCACCATGAAACCATCACAGCGGGTCTAGATCATCAGGACATCTTCCATTGGATCCGGGGATCATATTCTAATGGCATTTCCACATGACAATACTAAAAACTGCATGACGGCAGCAAGTAAAAGAGACTGTTTTATCACACTATGCATGCGTCACGGCAGCGACAAGCCATCATGAAACTAGCGCAGTGGCTCCATATCATCAGGACTTCTTTCGATAGATCCAGTGATCATATTCCAAAGGTATTTCCACATGGCAATACTAAAAACTGCACGACGGCAAAAAGTAAAGCAGGTTATACCACACTATGCGTACGTTACGGCAGCGAGAAACCGCTATGAAACCATAGCAATGGCTCCAGATCATCAGTACCTCTTCCAATAGGTTCAAAGATAATGTTCTGAATGTATTTCCACATGGGGATACCAAGAACTGCATGAGGGCAGCAAGTAAAAGAGACTGTTTTATCAAATTATGCACACATTACGACAGCGCGAAACCACCATGAAACCATGGCAGTGGCTCCAGATCATCAGGCCTTCTTTCGATAGATTTATGGATCATATTCTAAAGGTATTTCAGCATGGCAATACTAAAAACTCCATGATGGCAGCAAGTAAAAGAATGAGTTATACCACATTATGTATCCGCTACGGCAGCAAGAAACCACCATGAAACCAATTCAGTGGCTCCAGATCATCAGGACGTCTTCTAATATATCCAGTGATCATATTCTGAAGGTATTTCCACATGGGGATCACGAAAAGGGCACGCCGGCAGAAGGCAAAATAGATGGCTATATGGCATTATGTATATGAAAAGAAGTACGCGGTCGGACAGCGGGAAACCACCATGCAACCATCGCAGTGGCTCCAGATCATGAAGACCTCTTCTAACAGATCTAGGGGTCAGCAAGTGATATTCTGGTGGTATTTTCACATGGGGATACCAAGATGTGCATGACAACAGAAAATAAAACAGAAGCTTATACCACATTATTGATATGCTAAGGCAGCAAGAGACCACCGTGAAACAATCGCAGTAAGTCTAGATCATTAGGACCTCTTCTAATAGATCCAGGGATCATATTCCGAAGGTATTTCCACATGGGGATACCATAAAGGGCACGACGGCAGAAAGTAAAGAGATGCTTATCACATTATGTATATTAATAAAAGTTTACGGTCGGGACAGCGTGAAACTACCAAGAAACAATCGCAGTGGGTCCTGATCATCAGGACCTCTTCCAGTAGATCCAGGGATCATATTCTAGTGGTATTTCCACATGGGCATACCAGGAATTGCATGACGGCAGAAAGTAAAAGAGACTATTTTTTCACATTATGCACACACTACGGCAGCGATAAACCACCATGCAACCATCACAGCGGCTCCAGATCATTAGGACTTCTGCCGATAGATCCAAGGATCATATTCTGATGGTATTTCCACATGGGGATACCAATAAGCGCATGAGGACAGCATATATAGGAGTCTGTTATATCACATTGTGGATACGCTACGTCATCGAGAAACCACCATGAAGCTATCTGGAGCTATAGATATCGCAGTGGCTCCAGATCATGAGGACCTCTTCCAATATATCAGATCATATTCTGGCGACTTTATCACATGTGGATACCAAAAACTTAATAAGGGAAAAATGTAAGGGACAGTTTTATATGTAGGCGCTATGAAGATGTTTCTGTACATTCTCTATTTGTTAATGTTTGTAAGGTTCGTGGTCAAGCAGAAGCAATAACATCCGGTTGGACATTGTGGTTTCGTGCAAAGTTAGTTGCCTTGTGGTTTTTGTGACAGCCAATTTGAGAAAAGTGTGCTCCGTATGGCGCAACCGATGGATAATTGCTTCCGCCTGAGCCAACAGCTAAGGAATCTGGAGGATGCGAAAGCGTGGATGAGGTAGGTATATATCACATATGGATTATTTCGTTGCGTCAATGGGATGAACATGATAACGAGCTGGGCAGGGGGGCATTGATGGCGGTTGTCGCTGACATTACTGATTCTAACCATAAATGGAGATTCCTGTGTCCACCTCTGGGCGTATAGAGTGCATCTATGAGAACTCTAGATCGCTGAATTTAGCCCTCCTCGCTTTTCCAGCCCGATCCGCATACCCCGTCTCGTCTGGTGGGGGGGGGGGGGCGAGAGTACGTTATTTTACGCTCCCTCTAATTTCCAAACTAAGCATTGCACGACAACTTAAGTAGTGTCATCAGAAAGCGCTCTTCGACTAGGGTCCGAAACCGCCCCAAGTTACTAACCCATCTCCAAAAATCATGTCATTATGGTGGTGTATGTGATCAAGATTGACATGTTCTTAGCTCTGGAGAATTCATTTTGGGGGAGATTTTGGAATGAAAACTTATCTGGAATCAGAAGAAGAAGGCGAAATAGACCATGATTCTAAAATGTATCTCAACCCAAATGTGTGTTTTTCAATTTCCAAGTATTGAGTTTTGAATTTTCCATAATTTTCCCTTTTCTAATCGGCCCGCAAAACTTGCCCTCATAAATAGCTTTCTTGAGCCAGAATCTCAGATTTCAGCCGTAGTGGGGAAAAAAGATACAAAATATTACGCCATCGAAAACTATGGAAAAACGTAAATTCCTCTGGTGCGTTTCGTTACATCCCTGAAGACAAGCAAAATTGAAAAGTTTCATTCGAATATATTCCTCCGATAAATTATGACGACTGGTTGAATTTTTTGGACGTGACTGAACTTGACCTTGAGTTACTCGTTGACCGTAGATGACATGGCCTAACATTTTTAACACAGGATGTCAAATTGATGTGGGAATAGGTGTACAAAATTTTACCGCGCTGCCGCGCGCCTTTTTCACTATCCACGCAAAACATCAGGGGTGGGGACGTAAGAAGTCCCCGAAACGGGGCGAGTTTAGATCAAGGTAACTGACCTTCGTTGTAGTCGACGCTGGATGTAGCGATTCAAACCATGCATGATAATTCCTGGACTTAATATGTCGCTTCATTAATTTCGGCGTTTTTTAAGTATTCAATGGTAATGATTGAACTTCGTTACTGTGTTTGAGCACATATTAGAAAGTGTGCAATGAGCATTGTAGTTCAAGATATGCGTCAAAGGTTAAGCTGGTAGGCACTGAGGCATATTGATTCACAACAGTCTCTGAAGGTGCTTGGGTCTATTTGATTCCATTGTATCTTTGCTTTGTATGTCCATTGCATAATTTGTTTCCGTTGTGTCTATGCAACTAATGAACCGATGTCCAAGCAAATGACATTCAAAAGCGCCACAGCTTTAATTAAAAGTAACTATTTTGGTTTACCTCGAGGTCACTGGTGAGGTTACAGATCATGCCAAGCAACATGATTTGACTGTTTTTGATGGGCCAAGTTTCTAACGCATTTCAGGGTATTCGGGAAACATAAATTGAAACTATGGTTCAATACATGCAGTGTATGCCTATAATTGCAAAAGTAAGCCCTTTCTGTCCCCGGGTCATGTAAGGTCACCTGCAGGGAAGATGCTAAACTGCCTTTTTCATTCAGCATTGAATACAACACGTTTTCAAGGCTAAATTTTTGCAGAACTTTCTGAAAACTAACTTGGATGTTCGTATGTGCTGCGGAATTGTGTATTCCTGTATAATCTGACATGCCGCCTATGAGGTTACAGGCCTTAGCACGCACCCTGGATTCGGGTGGGAAATCCGCCCACCCCTGCAGTTTTTCGTACATAACTCCAAATTTTACCGGCTGATATACACCATTGTTTGTGTACCTGCTTCGAAATGACCAGCGCGTTGCTTAAAGAAATAAAAATGAAAATCGGCCAAAAATGTTTCGAGTTATGGGTCGTTAAATTAAAATTTTCCGAGCGCCGGAAAAAATTCACGCTGATGCGCTTCCCGTATATTGGCAAAAGGGACGTGTTCGTGGCAACACTGGGGACTTGTTTGATGTATATTGTTATGCTATATAGCTTCAAAGTTATGTTAGGTCACCGAGGTCAAGTCTGGTCAAGTTCGTGACAAGTTAATGGAACAAACTTGGTCAACTGGAATGTTATCATAAATGTAAATGACTGTAATGCGATTGATGTTACTTTGCATATTACTCCCTACACATCTTGAAAACTACTGTTTGTCATTGTGTACTTAGGTGTTTCCATACTACATTCATGTATTTCACTCCTTTCTCTGCGAAGCCGATTGTCCCAACACGCCAAAGGAGCAGTCGGGCGGGCAGCCCTGTTCAGGTAACTGGTGCAGGTAATGACCTGATAAAGTGCTGCTATATAGGTGACCTGAGGTAAAATACCGGGTCTATCATCTGTATTACATCACTAGTAATGTCTAAAACATCATTAATTTTTGGAGCCCATTTAGAGCATTTACTTATAATCACAGGGATCCATAACAATCACAGGGATCCATAACAATGAGAAGCCAAGCAACGCAAAAGCAGAAAATTGTGGCATTTCGACCTCATTTGACCTTGGAGATATTGACCTAAGGCCATGAAATATGTACACAACCAACGTAACCAACCACCCTGTGAATGTCGTTGCTCCGGCTTTAATAGGAGCCTAGATCTTAGGGGGCGGAATCCGCCCCCCTTCCAGTGCGCGTAATTTTCAGAGGCCCTCCAGGGCGCGTGTCAAGTGGAAATACTTCTCTGATTCCAGGCGTGCATATCATTTTACGGGAAATAAAGACATTAGCGTAATGTGGAACTTAGGTTTTCATAAGTCGATGACTATAATTATACAACATATACTAATCGTCCTCGGGTCAAGCGAGGTCATCTGGGGAGAAGATACCAAATTGCCGTTTTCGCTCCATGTACATCGCTCCATGTACAACGAACATACAATGTCATATGTTCATATATTCCAGGGCATTTCGACCCACCCACGTTAGCCCTTCACATAATCTCAGCCAAGGGGCTTCCCGAGGGCACTTTCCGTTGATTCGGCTTTCTCCCCATCGGCATCGACGAAAGTCATCACCACCTTTGATTTCAGACATGCATGGCATTAGCAATTTTTACACCATGTATCTGAACACAGGCATACGGATAATTTACCTATAACAAGTTGGAATGCAAGAATGTCGTTGACAACCGATATATATATATATATATATCTTCTACTTACTTATGTATGTATATTCAGACGTAATCGTTGATCATGTTTCAATGAACGTTTCGCATACTGACCGGTTGACCGTGCGAGGTCCGTATATTTGCATAGTATGACCCAAAGGTAACCTCGTTAGCGGTCAAAATACAAATGTAACGTATACTTTTGGCTATGCATGCTCAGATATACACGACGGCATTTTGCATTGAATCCTGGTTTACTTAGTTAGGCTAGGTTTACAGAAGTCAGGTGTCGGTGGCCTTTCCAAAGCTCATCCCCCGGTCTGGTGAAGGTGGTCATGCCAGCCCGTCCGACGAGGGAAGAGAATGCGGGACTACAAAAGCTGATTCAAAACGAGCCCACCAGGGTTATTAAGCGTGACACTTTTGTGGCAGATTGTTTTTGTCCTGCATACCGACTTTTGTGTGTCGATGCATATATATATATATATATATATATATATATATATATATATATATATATATATATATATATATATATATATATATATATACGTTTATATATACGTATTTATATATATATGTATGCCTATGCATATGTATAGGCATACATATGTGTGTGTGTGTGTGTGTGTGTGTTTGCACTTAACCATATATAAAGTTGAAAACACCAAACCACTGGTTCCTCCCACATTCCACCCAACAACAAGCCCATGCTTAGCTGGGTGGAGTTGTGGGAGGAGCCAAAGTTAAAAAACAAAAACAAATCAGGAGTGCCCACCACCATCCGGCCACAAACCAGCTGCTAACATTATAGTTTAGACCATAATTTCTTGTTGGCATGGATCCAGGGTCAGTCATATGCCTCCTTTGGATATGACTACTAACAGCATTCTTTATTATTAGTCTTACTGCTCTAATACCCGATGCTTTGCATGCTTATTTATATGTTTTCCATCTCTTAGCTGGGAGTGCCGCGACTTTACTGTTTATTTTATGGTGTTAAAGTAAGGTGCTTGCAGTCGTTGGGTAAGGGGAGCTTGCAGGTGTTTGCAGTCGCTCCTGATCACCTGAGCTTGGGTGGCGGACATTGACAAAAAAATGTATATAAATGTATGCGTGTGCATATATATATATATATATATATATATATATATATATATATATATATATATATATAAAAGCAGTGTTGCAGTGATCATTGTGTCCGACGGGCTGTAGCGGATCGCTGTGACAAAGCGCACTTTAACTTGAGCACTCTAGGGGGCTCCGGGCGAACGATGAGGATCCCGGGTTGTCGTGAAGACCCATGGACCTATAAAAGGGGACCGTAATGATGGAGAGGGTTCCGAGCAGAAACGGCTCTCGAGCCGACGAAGAGTGCCCAGGGTAAACGTTGGAAGCCTGGGGCTGTGGGAATATAGAGTGCTAGGCCTTCGGAGGGAGCCCTGAGCCCTTGTGAGGATCTGGGTGATGTCAATGACCCCTGGGTCGACGAAGTACGCTCAGCTATACAAGGGGCCCTGATGCAGGGGTCTATTTTTAAAAAAATAATAAATCGTGTGGAACGCAAATGAAGGAGAGAAAGCGGGCCGTCACGACGGATAAAGTCGCCTGCAAAGATGATCAGTGCCGTGCCATCAAATGTGTGCATAATGGCCTGGAGGAGGACACCCTGGGCAGTTCAAGAGGGTCCCTAAGCTGACGTAGAGGACACGGAAGAATATACTCCGACATTGACCCATTTGATCTAATCTGGGCGATCCAAAAGAGGTAATCAAAAAAATGTTTCCAGGTATATTGAACGTTTTGAATTCGAAGTGCATCATGTCGTTGACCACATTTTTGCATTTAAATTATAATAATTATAGTACCGAGCAATTTTATCCAAGATAACCCAGGCAATGAGAGGGGTGAAGCGATCTACGATCCCGTGAATGTTACCTAAAAGCCGAATTCCGGGGCGGATGGTTGCCTTTGTATTCATCGCGGTCAATGTTGAATACGGGTACGGGTGGTAAACTACATGTTCACTTTCCCCTCGCCACGAAGTCGTGCTATGGTAAATATTGCGGTGAAGATCCAATAAACTGTTTCTTTTTTCAGGGACCAGGGCCTTCTTGCCCGCACAATGCGCTGCACTTGCGGGGCGCAGATGGAGGAGGGTCGGAGGGCCGCGATGACGGACCAAGTCGCCTGGCGTTGCAAGGATGGCCAGTGCCGGGCCACAAAAAGCATACGTCACGGCTCTTTCTTTGCGAGCTCGCACCTGGAGCTCCGTCAGCTCATGCTCATAACCTACTTCTACGCACAGAAGACGCCAAGCCACCAAATAGCCAAGGAGGCAGAAGTGTCACCGAAGACCGTCGTTGACTGGACAAACTTCCTACGAGAAGTGAGTAGACCTTTTGTAAATGCATGCCAAATATGTGCGTCCAGCACGTACTCTTTGTTTTACAACGTCACGTAGCGCATGGGTGTGACATCTGTGTTGCTATCCGGTATCATACGAGAGAATGGGAGGTCACTACTCTCACGATGTCTTGCCACTGCACTGAGCATTGAAATTACGAAAAAATGGTTAATATACCTTGCGCTGGTGCTCCCCCCTCCCGGAAAAAAACAATGAGAGAAAAACAGGCCTTTGAGCAAGGCATATTTCAACTTTTACCCAAAAGAGATAGATAGATAAATAGATAGTCAGAGATATAGATACTTAGATAGATAGATGGACGGATGGACGGATGGACGGATGGATGGAGAGGAAGAGAGACAGATACATAGGGAGAGAGACAGATGCAGAGGGATAGAGCCAGATACAGAGGGAGAGAGACAGATACAGAGGGAGATGGAGACGGAGATGGAGATGAAGATGGAGATGAAGTTATACAACCGAGAAATATGAACGTCGCTTGCTGCCAAGTAATGTCGTTCATCTCCTATAACTGATTTAAACGGAATCTGAAACAATTATTACCAATGATCCGTTTCACCACAGGTTATGACCGACGACCTCCTCAGGCATCCCCGAATGCTTGGGGGGTCAACGGACCGGTGCAGATCGACGAGAGTCTCGTCGCCCGTTCGAAGAGATGCCGCAACGGAAGAGCGAGGCCCGTGGCCGAAACATGGGTTTTCGGGCTCACCGATGAATCGGGGGAAGCCCACATCCAAATAGTGCCGGACCGCACCGAAGGGACTTTGGTGCCCATCGTCTGCCAACACGTGCTGCCCGGCAGCTTGGTACGTAAATCGTGTATTGTGTATCCGTGGAAATTACCTTAATGTTTTCACTGTAGTCGGCGGCGCACACAGGGGATGGCCAAACACCCACGAACAATCTGGAAGTGTTTGTTGAGAAGAAATGAAAGAGTTTTCATGCGGGGAAAGGTGATGTTGTGCGGAAATATGGTATAGGAATACATTCCCTTTTAATTATCTGTAAGTGCAATTCCCTGCAGCTTGGGGTTGAAAAGTGTGTGCAGTGAATATTTTTCCTACTTACCAGCACTCTTATTGAGACCGTCCGTGGGGACATCTGGCACATTCCTGGATACAATGTATATTTATCTTCACCCCATCACTTTTGCTCGACACAACATATATTTTATCAGCCACATTACAATGCTGATCAATGTAAAATGGACGGAACAAGCAAAGCGTTGCTGATTGCGCTAGTGACTAGCACATCGCGCAGGAAAGACAAACAGCTGTATGCAGACTCAGGAGACGGAGTGGATGCGAGGCGTTGCGACGCAATTGGGCACGCAATGGGATGCGCACTCTCAATTAGAAGACGCCGACACAGAAGCCCAATAGAATTGTAAGTGTTGACATGTGAACAACAATGCACATCGTGATGGCTATGCCAACATGTCTCCAACGAATAGCAACGGGTTACTAGGACACCAAATAATGTGCATTCCTCCAGACGAGTTGAGGGATGAGAAGAACCTCAAACTGCAAAGTTTGGCATCACAATGATACTTGTATACTGCGATTCCGCATGTGGTCCTCACCGTTCCAGATCTGGTCCGATGGATGGGCAGCGTACAACAACGGCGCCCTCCAGGCGGCTGGATATCGACAGGAGGCCGTCAATCATCGCCAAGAATTCGTTCGAGCGGATGGTAAGCACTAGGATACATTATTCAGGAATTATAAGTGTTCCCACATCTCCTGAAAAAGTCATGCCCGTCAAACTTCCCGCATCGTGCTATCTGAAAACGATCTAAGTCAGTTCGGATGGCGAGATTGTGAGGTACCCATTGATGTGACCACACAACTCATGCACGGGTGGGCAAAGACTTCGTCACCGCGGTAACAGACCTTACGTGGCTTCCTAGCTTTCGGTAACTTCCCCTTTGTGCTCTTCTCGGGTTGTGCGACGGGCTGTGTGTCTTTTTGCGGGAGGTGCTGCTGCTTGCTGAACTGATGTTGGTAAACTGGAATTTGGTCAGCTTTGTTCTCTGGCAGATGGAGAAATATTCAATTAAATACAGATAATTACACAAACAGTGTATTCACCATGTAAATCGCTTAACATTGACAACTATCCGACGCACATAATAATGTCCCATGGCTGGAACCTTACACACACACATACACACACACACACATACACGCATACACAGAAACACACACACACACACACACACACACACATATATACACACATATATATATATATATATATATATATATATATATATATATATATATATATATATATATATATATATTATTTCATGCATCTCTTTCACTGATTGTACATTCCATGTCAATGCTCACACTGCTACCAGTAACTCTGCATACCTACATTCCTGTTCAGGTGTCCACACAAACCGGGCGGAGGGGACATGGTCCATGCTGAAATCGCGCCTCAAGGCCATGCGGGGGACGAGCCGGGAGCTGCTGGCCAGCCACATCGACGAATTTATGTGGCACCGTCGGCACCGCGGAAACGTATGTATAATGGTGTCAAATATGAGCGCAAACGCCACTCGCACTAAGTATGACTCGCAGTATGGATTATGGCTCCGGCAGTGTTCCGTTTCGTTAATCGGCTGGAAAGGAGATGTGTGTGTGTGGGGGGGGGGGGGTGATTTTGGAAGGAACTGGGAAATATATGAGCTGAAATGTTCCAAGTAGTGGGGGTTGCACCAAATATGCCTGGGAGATGACAAGCGTAAAAAATGCGTACCAAAGATGCATTCTTTACTTGCTAAGATGAATTTTCAGTAAAGGCGCAAACAAAAATTAAAAGGTTGACCATCCCAGGGAGAGTCGTATACCACGGAAATCATCCCAAGGAGATGGCTTTCGTAATATTTTTCCTCTTTGCACACACACGGCCTGATCTGTTATGAATATGTCTGTTGGCAGGAGTTCCGGGCCCTCATCAGCGCCATCAAGGCCAAGTCCCCAGTGTCAGTTACCGCCATGCAATGCACGGCCTGTTGACATGACTATGACTGTTGGCAGGAGTTCCGGGCCCTCATCAGCGCCATCGCGGCCAAGTACCCGGTGTGAGTGGCAGAGACACCGACAACCAGCCCCTTCCAGGAGCTCAGTGGAAACCCCAATACTTTGCCGTCCTTCAGTAATACATTTCGTCCTTCATTAATACATTGTACTGTTCATCATTACCGACTTTTTATCCCAGCTCTGAGTAAGCGACACTTCACCTCCAAGTAAACAGCAGAATGAAAGATATCCGTAATCAACAATCACAGTAGTATATAAAAAAAAATTAATCCGAGTTGTTGCTGGGGTGCCTTGAGGAGCCAGGGTTCTATTGCTAAGCAGAGCTTGTTGCGTGAACCCTTGCCCCACCACCCGATCCATGAACTCCAGTTCAACGACAGAATTTAGACCGAAAGTTCAACGTGCCGCCAATGAACCGACACGACCGCCCGGTAGCTCGTCCCCGGCCTGATCGGGCCAGTTGCCAACTGTCACTCCCGGTCGGGGCTAAATGCGAGCGCGCGAAGCGACTCGAACCCTGTGTTGCCAGTACAGGGGAGACCAGTGCAGGCCAGCACTGTAACCAGCTGAGCTACCAGGGCGGCAATATATATATATATATATATATATATATATATATATATATATATATATATATATATATATATATATATATATATATATATATATATATACATATATATACGTTCATACATAATCGTACATCTTTTCACTTCCTTTTCGCCGTCGTACACTTCTTGGTATCCTAGGAATGTCTTGGTGGCGCTATCTATCTACCTGCCGCCAGAATACGATCCCAGGATATATCGAAGGACTTCCTGATGATTTGGACCCGTTCTTGGCATCCCCATGCGGAAATACCTTCAGAATATGATCTCTGAACCTATTGGAAGAGGTACTGATGATCTGGAGGCATTGCTATGGTTTCATAGTGGTTTATCGCTGCCGCAACGTATTCATAGTGTCGTAGAACCTTCTGTTTTACTTTCTGCCGTGATGCAGTTTTTAGCATTGCTATGTGGAAATACCATTAGAATATGATCTTTGGATCTAATGGAAGATGTCCTGATGATATAGAGCCGATGTGATGGTTTCATGGTGGTTTCCCGCTGCCGTGACGCATGCATAGTGGGATATAACAGTCTCTTTTACTTGCTGCCGTCCTGCAGTTTCTTAGTATTGTCATGTGGAAAATACCATTAGAATATGATCCCTGGATCTAATGGAAGATGTCCTGATGATATAGAGCCGATGTGATGATTTCATGGTGGTTTCCCGCTGCCGTGACGCATGCATAGTGTGATAAAACAGTCTCTTTTACTTGCTGCCGTCCTGCAGTTTTTAGTATTGTCATGTGGAAATACCATTAGAATATGATCCCTGGATCTAATGGAAGATGTCCTGATGATATAGAGCCGATGTGATGGTTTCATGGTGGTTTCCCGCTGCCGTGACGCATGCATAGTGTGATATAACAGTCTCTTTTACTTGCTGCCGTCATGCAGTTTTTAGTATTGTCATGTGGAAATACCATTAGAATATGATCCCTGGATCTAATGGAAGATGTCCTGATGATCTAGAGCCGCTGTGATGGTTTCGTGGTGGTTTCCCGCTGCCTGACGCATGCATAGTGTGATAAAAAAGTCTCTTTTCCTTTCTCCCCTCATCAACTTTTTTTTTCCCCCTTTTAAAAAAAAAAAAAAAAAATAATAATTTAAAAATTATATATGGAAAAGTCCTGATGATCTGGAACTGCCATGGTTTCGTGGTGGTTTTCCTCCTAATGTGTAATTGATAAAACAGTCTCTTTTAGTTACTGCCCTCATGCAGTTCTTGGCATCTCCATGCGGAAATACATTAAGAATATGATCTCTGAACCTATTGGAAGAGGTCCTGATGATCTGGAGCCGCTGCGATGGTTTCATAGTGGTTTCTCGCTGGCGTAACGTATGCATAGTGTGATAAAACAGTCTCTTTTACTTGCTGCCCTCATGCAGTCCTTGGTGTCCCCATGTGTCAATACCACTAGAATATGATCCCTGAGTCCAATTGAAGATGTCCTGATGATATATAGCCGCTGTGATGGTTTTATGGTGGTTTCTCGCTGCCGTAATGTGTACATAACTTGATAAAATAGTCTCTTTTACTTGCTGCCGTCATGCAGTTTTTAGTATTGTCATGTGGAAATACCATTAGAATATGATCCCTGGATCTAATGGAAGATGTCCTGATGATCTAGAGCCGCTGTGATGGTTTCGTGGTGGTTTCCCGCTGCCATTACGCATACATAGTGTGATATAACAGTCTCTTTTACTTGCTGCCCTTATGCAGTTCCTCGTATCCCCATGTGGAAATACCACTAGAATATGATCCTTGAGTCCAATGGAAGAAGTCCTGATGATCTGGAGCCACTGCGATGGTTTCGTGGTGGTTTCTCGCTGCCGTAATGTGTGCATAACTTGATAAAACAGTCTCTTTTAGTTACTGCCCTCATGCAGTTCTTGGCATCTCCATGCGGAAATACATTAAGAATATGATCTCTGAACCTATTGGAAGAGGTCCTGATGATCTGGAGCCGCTGCGATGGTTTCATAGTGGTTTCTCGCTGGCGTAACGTATGCATAGTGTGATAAATCAGTCTCTTTTACTTGCTGCCCTCATGCAGTCCTTGGTGTCCCCATGTGTCAATACCACTAGAATATGATCCCTGAGTCCAATTGAAGATGTCCTGATGATATATAGCCGCTGTGATGGTTTTATGGTGGTTTCTCGCTGCCGTAATGTGTACATAACTTGATAAAATAGTCTCTTTTACTTGCTGCCGTCATGCAGTTTTTAGTATTGTCATGTGGAAATACCATTAGAATATGATCCCTGGATCTAATGGAAGATGTCCTGATGATCTAGAACCGCTGTGATGGTTTCATGGTGGTTTCCCGCTGCCGTGACGCATGCATAGTGTGATAAAACAGTCTCTTTTACTTGCTGCCGTCATATGGTTTTTAGTATTGTCATGTGGAAATACCACTAGAATATGATCCCTGGATCTATTTGAAGATGTCCTGATGATCTGGGGCCGCTGCGATGATTTCATAATGGTTTCTCGCTGCCATAGCATATGCATATTGTGATACAACAGTCTCCTTTACTTGCTGCCCTTATGCAGTTTTTTTGCATCACCGTGTGGAAATACCACTAGAATATGATCCCTGGATCTATGGGAAGAGGTGCTGGTGATCTGGAGGTACTGCGATGATTTATTGGCGGTTTCACGCTGCCCTGAGTCATACGTAATGCTGCAAAACCGTGCGGTTTCCCGATGGGCAAATAAGTCGTATTATCGTGACTGTTCGTGACGTCATCGAAACGTTGCATCCATATCCAGCTGTATATTTCACCAGTGCGGCATATCCTGCCTATATGCGGCACATTCGGTTACATATCTAGTGTAAACAACGCTACGGCAGACGGCAGAAAGTAAAAGAATACCTAAAAGTTATTAAAAAAATTGTGAAACTTCCAGCAGAAGCCTAATCTAATAATTAGCCAAACATAACCCCTTTGGATGATTAATGGATTTAAGATATGTGCAAGACTTCTCTTGTGGTTACCTTAAACTGCATTGATAGGTAAGTACCTAAAATATTTCCTGTCTGTAACTGATGTCATTGGGACTATTATCTGCACATATTTTTCACATACCATTATTATATTTCAGCTTGCTCTATCTATATTTTATTTCAGCCCACAGTATCTTGGAGGGTGAATCTTTGGGTACAAGAGCAATATACTCCGGAAAGCATCCTTGTTCATGTTCATGTTCAGTAAAACATTCTTTATTTTCTACAAGCTGAGTAAAGTTTCTAGCACAATTGGTCCACTGGAAGTAAACAGGATTACATTGGGTGAGGATAGGGAGATGGTTGAGGAGCTGAGCAAGCAGTTTAAATCAGTGTTTACATTGGAATATATGACCAATCTGCTGACCATACACCATAGTTCAATGACATGGGATGTGACAAATGATGTTGATTTCATTGACAGTGATGTTGTTTATAATCATATCAGGAAAATAAAGCCAAACAAGGCAGCAGGACCTTATGATATTTATGCTAGGGTGTTGCGGGAAACTGAAAAGGAACTGGCATTTCTACTTAGTATAATATTTTGTGTATCAGTTTCACAAAGTGAAATTCCAACCAATTGGAAAAGGGCAAATGTAGTTCCTATTTTCAAGAAAGGAGAAAGAGGGAAAGTTGAAAACTATAGGCCAGTAAGTCTCACATCCCTAGTCTGCAAGGTACTCAAATCAATTATCAAGGATAGAATAGTTAGTTATCTGGAAGGTAGCAGATTGATTCAAGATACTGATCATGGGTTTAGAAAAGGATGATCATGTCTCACAAACCTCTTGGACTTTTAACTTTGCCACAGAACAATTTGATCAGGGAAATCAGGTTGATGTAGCATATCTTGACTTTAGTAAGGCCTTTGACAAGGTACCCCATAAACGGTTAATGATACAGTTTCAGTCCCATGGTATTGCAGGTAGCATCTTAAAATGGATAGAGTTGTGACTTTCAGATAGACAACAAAGAGTGATGCTAAATGGTACAAAGTCATCATGGCAAAATGTTCTTAGTGGAGTCCCCCAGGGGTCAGTACTGGGGCCACTACTGTTTATTATATTTGTAAATAACATTGAAAGTGGCCTAAGCAGTAAAGTTTTGAAATTTGCAGATGGTTTGAAGGTCTTTAGGGCAATAACAGGTCAAGATGAGCACATCTCGCTGCAAAAAGACTTAGACGAACTTGTGAAGTGGTTCGAAGAATGGCAAATGAAATTTAATTTTGATAAGTGCAAAATCATGCATGTAGGTAAGCAGCATATGAAGGCTCCATACTTGATGGGTGGCCAAGTGCGTTCAGTGACTCAACAGGAGAAGGATTTAGGTGTTATTCTAAACACAAAACTGGGGGCATCAGAGCAGACCAAGGAAGCCAGGAAGAAGGCACTGAGAATGCTTGGGGCAATAAATAGGAATGTACCATACAGAAGTGAGGAAGTGATCAGGAAGCTTTACTGTGCATACGTCAGGCCACATTTGGAATACAGCATCCAAACTTGGTCTCCTAGCTATGAAAAAGATTGTTGGCTTTTACAGAGAGTACAAAAGAGGGCTTCAAAAATGGTTAATGGCATAAGCAACCTGGCATATGAGGAAAGATTGAAGAAAATGAATATATTTTCACTTAGATATAGAAGGCTGAGAGGAGATTTCATGGAGGTCTTTAAATTTGTCCATGGTCTGGAAAGGGGATATCTTGGGGAAATGTTTGAATTGAACAGAAATGATGCAATTAGAGTTCATAAATTCAAAATTAAAGTTAACCACAGCAGAACAAGGTTAAGGCAGACTTCCTTCACCAACAGGGTAGTAGAACACTGGAACCAGCTGCCAGAAAACATTGTCAGTAGCAGCACATTGAACGTCTTTAAAAACAGCATAGACACTCATTATAAGAATAGAGGGCTTGCTTTTCAGTATTACAGGGAGGGCTGATTGTACACTGATCCAGTTGCCCACTAAATCTGTCAATATTAGTGCAACTATGAGCCACAAGGGCCCTTCTTGGTTGCACTCTGTACACTGATCCAGTTGCCCACCAAATCTGTCAGAGTGCAACCAAGAAGGGCCCTTGTGGCTCATAGTTGCACTAATATTTTATGTCTTTATGTCTTTATGTTTGATTTAGTAGAGTAGGTATATCAATAACTTCCCAAATTGTTAGGAGGTGTTATTTCCTCCCTTCAGTGTTGTGCTCGGAGGGTAGGTACCTATTTCAAGGTAGACAATTATTCACATTATTTTTTCATAGATTTATCTACAATTGGGATTTCACACTCCTTCCAGTGCACATGCTGATATTAGGAAGGTTGAGATAATAAGCCAGGTGGGATATTTTTGCCTTGATGCAAAATGCCATTTTGGAAATGAAAGGTGTAGTAGCACATTTCTGAGCATGATTCAGATATTGTAAACATTCATTCTTGCTGCAATTGCAGCAATTTCCTTTCTAAAGAAAGAAAACAGGAAATCAATTTGTTTTTGACCTTGTCGCCATCTCGTATATCAGGCACCATCGCTTTCTCCACAGCAGTTTGTAGAATATCTTTCTTGATGGCTGTGACTGTATTGAGGCAAAGAACACTCCATGTGATCTAATGCAAGCTTGCAATGTGAATATTTGAGTATACACATAGCATTTATGCATCACAGTTTGGGACATCACAGCAACACATGCATCCTGCAAGTCACAATGATCTGTATTCCAGACAGAAGCGATGACGACCACCGAGCCGGAGAAGCCCGAATTTCTGCAGTGTTGTCTGGTATGTAACCGGGCGCTGCGAGCGGCGGACCAGCCGGCCGTGCGCAGCCTGGACGGCGTCGAGTGTCGCCAGTTCGTGGCCAGCCACATCTGCCCGGCGGCGCGCGACGAGCTGTCGACGGTCGAGCTGCTGTGCGACCAGTGTCTGGCGCTAGTCGAGCAGTGGAACTCTGCGCGCCACACGCTGCGCAAGCTGCACGCCTCCGTCTCGTCGACGTACCGGGCGTCGCGTCAGCAGCGCGCCGGCCGCGTGCTCCGACTCACCGTCGACCGGATGGTGGTGCGCATGCCCTACTCGGTGTTCCTGATGAACGTGCGCGCCGGGCCGCGCCGGCCGTGGGCCGACACGGTACACCACGTGACCGCCGCCGTGCTGGAGAGCGCCGGCATCGCGCGCAAGGCCGGAGCCGACGCGTCGCCGCCGGCGCCGTCGCACTGCAAGACAGTGGCGTGCCAGACGCAGGCGACACCGGAGCGGCGGCCGGCGCGCGGCCGTCCGTCGCGCAGGTCGGTGGCGGTCGGCGCCGGGTCCGACTCGGCCGGCGCCCGGCCGGCGCCAGTGGCCCACCAGATGGCGCCGCTCGGCCGTCCACCACGGACGTGCGAACGTCGGCCTGACCTGCCGGGTGGCCGGCCAGAGCTGTCTGGCTGTCGGTCGGACCTGTCCGACCGCAAGTCCGACTCACAGGACGTGCAGCCTGAGCTGCAGGACGGGCGTGACCGGCCGCCTGACCGGCCAGACGGGCCGCTGCCCTGCCCGCCGCCCGTCCGAGCGGCGTCGGCGCTGCCGGGCGGTGGCGGCCGCACGCCTCGGCCGGCCGAGCTCGGCTGCCTGCGCGGCTGGGAGGGCATCACGAATGTGCAGCCGTCGGCGCCAACTCGGCCGGCCGGCACACACAAGCGCGTCGGCTTCGAGGGCCTGAAGGAGCAGGCGGCGCGCGCCCGGGACCTGGAGGAGACGCTGTCGATCCTGTCCGTGGCGGACACGGCCAGTCTGCTTGACCGTACTGAGACACTCTCTGTCTTCTCAGGTAGGTTCTCCAGCCGGGTCACAAGTCCAACATCCTTTGCCAGCATACGTGTGTGCTACTCCATGGGCCCAATTGTTTCAGGCTAGCAGAAAATGTGTTGGATTTTTTCGTCGATGCGCATGATCCAGTCGCATGCAAATGTAGGATGCGGGATATTGCACACACCCAACCACGCCGGATCCGGGATATTGCACACACTCAACCACGCTGGATCCGGGATATTGCACACACCCAAACACGCCGGATGGAGTTTGGGCATTTTGCGCGATTGTTGGTCGGTCCTGTTTCGGCACTGTCAATTCTACGGATGCGACGGTTAGAGAAGCACGGAGTATCCGATTTCTTGAAAATATCAAGAGGTGCTCCGTGTTGTCCATGTGTATGAGAAGTAGAGCAAAATCAAAATAGTCGATGCTTGAGCTCGACAGTTAAGAACTCACTAAAAGTTTCATGCTGGTGTTGGAACGATCGTAGACCTATACAAGGTCACTCACAAATTCAATTACAATAGTGGTTGCTCATGACAGACAATGGGATACTCTGCAACACAGTTGGTTCTCTTCATGCGACAGCAAAACAGCGATATGCGCCCGGGACGGCTATGCGTCAATACTGCTACTGCATTTAGCGCTAGTGATGAAACTGCTCGGGTGTTGCTGCTGCGTCATGCTACGGACTTTACGGCTCCCAGCGCACTTCTTGCCGGCGTCACTCACCCGGGCTTGGCTGCCACCGACCTTGCTTTCTCGTGAAATTACTGGTATATGCCATTATTTCCACAACCTTAACTGCTTCCAACATTTGTTCTACACTACATTACTGCCAAGCGACATCACTGCAGGCAGTTATTCCGGCGGTTGAGAACAGGTGCTGTCAAGGCCGGAGTATTGTCGGACCAGGTGGGCCTGGACTTGTGTTTGACCGTGTCCACCTGCGGCCCGCTTCAGACACGGCCGAGCTGGGCGGGCTGGCCGACGACCACCTGCCGCCCCTGGAGCCGGCCGACCACCGACAGGCGGGCGACAGCGCTGGTCGCGCCGCCACAACCGGCCACCATGACGTAAGCGGTGGTCGGTCGTCACACCGGGCGGCTGCTGTCTGCGGCCACTCGTCAACTGCTGTCCTCGCCGCCACACACGGGCCTCATGGGTGCTTTGGGGGTTAACACTCGCACGTCCGGCGGACCGCGTCAACTTCGCATGTCCGGGGGAGCAGATGTCTACCCCCTTAAGATCTCTGGAACTATGCTAGCTGGCGACAAACGACTCAAATATCGACACATATCTCAGGACCTGTAACAGATAGAAACAAACGGTGAACGCTATTCGACAGTCCTTGAATTGCGCTAACGACAATAGGCGGTGTAATTTAAGGTGAGGTCAACCGAAACTTAGGTCAATGTCATGAAGTCGCCTAGGGAGGTCATGTAATGTATCAATCGACACCTCTTGGCGATACAAGCACAATGACGGTAATTTCAGCTTTCTAGCTCAATGCGGTGCGATATTATGCACAGAAATGTGTAGCGATCTCAGGTGACCTCAGAGACCTTGGTGAGGTCACTGAGCAAAAATGTCAGCGGTAACATTGAGCAAGCTTCCATCTACATGCCACAACCGTTGTGAGATCATTCCGATCGCAAATATATGACCAGGAAACATTCGTATATTTTACCATAGCCATATAATGGGGAAGCCATGGCCGCGACCTGACCTAAGGTTAATGCTACGAGATAAAAACCGATATACATATTATGGTCCCTGATGAGATCATGACATGTTACAAGTTTGAAATCAATCGCTCAATTATTGTGGAAGGTATGCCACCTAGAATTCCGAGTGTAGTTGGGTCACTTCGCCTGACCTGGTGACCTGACCTGAGATGACACAGGATTAAAAATGTATGAGGATATGCGGGAAAGGCCAATGAACAGCTATGCGAGATTTGGCCTTGCTAACCCGATTAGTTTGGCGGCAAATGAGGAAAAACGGGAGGGGCAGATATCTGCCCCCCGGACGTGCGCGGGTAACCACTGTGGTCGTCTATAGTTGAAGGTGGCCTTCGCCACCAATGTTTAGACGACTGTTGTCGCGGTTCCAACTTTTATGGCAGTTCACGGTTGCAGGCAACCTTCGCTGTCAGTCTTGATGAGTGCTGTCGTAGTTTCAACTGTGATGGCCGTTTACGGTTGGAGGCAGCCTTCACAGTTAGTCTTGATGTTTGCTGAAACAGTTTATCTGCCCTGGTCTTTAATGGTGGGAAGCAACCACTGGGCCGTAGTTTCAACTTGAACTTACCAGTTCGGCATGCAATACGTTGGCAAAAGTGTTCCTCCAATGTGCATCGTTGGATTTATTTTACCATATGCATCACACAAATAAGCAACATAAACAGACACGTTCCTGTTGTGTGATATTGGTAAGAGTACTGGTTAATGTGTGGGTTGCCGTAGCACAATAAGTACATTATTACTCAGAATGTATAGTGTGTATAAACTTAAAATCAAGTTGTTATTTTTTGTAGCACTGTACATCCGTTACCATGATAGGGTCGACGACAGCTGTCCCAGTCGTCATTCATCCGTCATAGGGACACCTGTCGGACACGGCGGTTTCCACCGGCTGACCGAGTTCGAAAGTCGGGAGTGTACAGACTGCCTTCGTGACTAATCACACCCAGACTAGCGGCCAGCACTGCTAGCCGCTAGCTGTATCGTTGTAGCGCACTGACGCATGAAGTGCGATGTTTCCGTGGATTGAAACGCTGCGGAAGGGGCGGACATCGTTTATTGCCTCCCTACCATACACTCCCAGTGCCATGCGACACGATATTAATTTGTAAGGACCAAAGCCCATACAACTATTGCACCATACCATACCATACCATCTTCATATCATATTTTGCCTAGTTTCGCTTACGGAAGTATGCGAACCGAGGACGTGCATTCGTGAAGCGTGGAGTGGTAGCGCGTTGGTTCGGCGGTACTCGAGTCGAGTGTCAGACTGTTGGCAGTGTGTGTTCCGCAGGGGGCGCCAGCGGTGTTGCCGCCGTCAGTGTCTTTCGTCGAGCCGGTGGCCGGTGGCGGACAGGCACCGCGCCGGTCCACCGATGGAGGTGAGGCGCTGCCCCCGATGGTTAGGTCCACCGACGGAGGTGACATGGTGACACCCAGGTGCTAGAGGCCCCAGAGGGTGAGGTCCCCTACCGACCCCCGCCGGTCCACCGACGGAGGTGAGGTGCCGCCCATGAGGATGAGGTCCCCTCTCGAGCCCCGCCGGTCCACTGACTGAGGTGAGATGTTCCCTTGAAGGTAAAGTCATGTGTACACCTTCCCACTCTGCTGGGTCACCGGTGAAAGTGAGGTGGTGCCGATGAGGATGGGCTATTATGTACCCCTTCAGTACACCCGCCGGGTCACCGACGGAAGATATGGTGCTGCCCCTCAGGGTGAGGTCCCCTCCGGCTCATAGAAAGGGGTGAAGTGTCTCCCCTAAGGATGGGGTCGTGTACCCTATCGTCACCACGACGGTTCACCGATTGCGGTTAGGTACTGTCCCTGAGGGTGGGTCATGTGTACCGGGGTTGGAATAACTTGTTGCTCCTGGATGTTTGCATGCAGGACATTATACTCTCCAACAAATTTTCCTCTGATTTTTCAAACTTGGAGGTTGTGTAATGCACTTTGACAAGGACCTACTATCTAATAAAGCTCTCGAGATTGACTTAAAAGTGTGAACTGAAATTATCATGTCACGTATTCCATTAGCCCAAAGTTTTTCTCCAGATCCAAGATTACAAAGTACAAATCCAATACAGTGCCCCTCTCCCCACCCCGCCGGATCACCTTTGGAGGTGAGGTATTGCCACAGAGGAAAGGGTAACCTGCCCGTGAGCACTCAGTCGGGGATAAATTCAATCGCGCATACCACCACTCCCGAAACATCTGAGCCGTTTTTGTTGCATGACAATGCGTTTAATATTTAGCATCTACTGTACAAAGCAAAGTAGTGTGTGTGACTGTATGCAACAATATACAAAGTTAGCAGTACAGTATTAAGCTGCTTTGCTGCAGCGGGCGTATCCGTCTACAGGATTCGTCTTTAACTCCTCCACAGCGTACCGCAGTTACGGCTCGTTGTTGACTGATTTGATCCTGGCCACTGATAGGAGGCGTCATCAGAGGACTACTGATCTGATCTGATCTGATCTGATCTTGCCTCACATGGGCCGTTCTGCCGTCAGGCGAGGACCTGCTGCGAGAGTTCGCCGAAACCATGTCCAACATATCCGAGGGCGTGGTGCTGGAGGACCTCGATGGCTACTTTGAGGAGATCGACCGTCCGTGGCACGACACCAGCAAGGTGGTGGCGTCGGCGTGTACCGGCCGCACTCCGCCAGCGGCCGCCGTGCGCTCCGCCGACCAGACTGCCAGCACCTCTGGCGGTGGTGCGCGTGCCGCCCGCTGTCCCGTCTGCCACAAGCAGTTCCGCCACGCGCGTTACCTGCGGCCTCACCTGCGCCTGCACGACGGCACGCTGTTGCAGTGTCACCTGTGCGCGGCGCGCTTCCTGCACCACTACAAGCTGCAGCTGCACCTGCGCCGGCGACACAGCCTGGCGCCGCACTCAGAGCGGCCGGCCAGCCGGCGGTCGCCGCCGCCGCCGCCGCCGGCCGCCGAGCGGCGCCACCAGGCCGGCCAGCTGCACTGCGCCGACTGCGGCCGCGCCTTCTCCCGGCTGACCACGCTGCGCCAGCACGAGCAGGTGCACAGCGGCGGCGGCTACTGGTGCGACAGCTGTCGCCGCGTGTTCCCCAGCAAGAGCGACCTGCAGCGACACGCCGACAGCCACCGGCCAGAGAAACTCTACAAGTGCGCCGACTGCGGCAAGGCTTTCCAGGTGCGCTGCGTAGAGTGGCGGTATGCTGGGATCGGGCGTCAGACAGGAGTAGCCAGTGTGAGCAGGCCTCGGCGTACCGGTAGCTATATAGCTATGCAACGCAGGTCCGCGGAATGTTCTACCCCTACATATCTCGTTCCCCTTCCCCATAATTTTGTCCTCAGGCAACGCGACCGATGGCATAACTTAGCACATGGGAAGACCATGTGACCTTAGGTCGCAACTGCGTTATTGAAGCATGCCCACACGTGGAAACATCACTGGGTCAGGCCTGAGGGCGCTGAAATGTGACTGCTATAACTTAATGTAACTTAAACCAAACTAACAAGCTAAACTAACCTAAGTGAACCTAATTTAACCTAGCCAACGAGGTTGCCCCAACCAATGAACACAAGAAACGATGTTCTCGGTCCAATGTGGCCAGTTTATTAGGTATTTGGGTACTTTTTTGGCGGATGGCATACCAGTCGGGGAAGTTGGATCGATAGCATTGTAGTCGGATAAGTTGGGTCGATGAATGCAAATTGCTGCTTCAGCTGCTTGGGCAATTACCACGCACTTTATGCACATCCACTGCGCCGCCCACAGTTTCGCCGTTGGGTCGCGGGATTGAAACATTTCCAGAGCGGTGCGAGTGTTGAACCCGGGACCTTTGATACCCAGAGCTCAACACCTTAAACACTCGGCGATCCCCGCCCCTTCAGCTGCTTCAACCTGCCAATGACATCACATGGGTTGTCCGGCTAATTTTGCTCTCCCGAGCACGTATCCAATAATGCCCAGTATTTCCAACCGTGCCTTGTCGAATCCGGCGTTCGCGTATTTATAGATATCTCAGATACCAGAAAAGCTATTTCGACAACGCAGATTGTATTGAAATTAGGGGTGCGTGTTTGCTATTTGGCAAATGAATCCTATTAGGAAATATGGTTTTCAGTTTGGGCATATGTGCACCAAAAAGATGCTCTAAGTTTTACAAGTGGGCCGGGATTGGACACACACTGACTTTCGTGCGGTATACCCGGAAGAAGACTAGTCCGAGCTTTGTCGATGCTCATAGTGAAGACGGAGACCTTTTCTTAACATACGCTTTACAAAAAAAGTGTGAAGTTTCCTCACTTGCATATCACTTTAAGTTAAAATATAAAGCTGCAATTGTACTCACGTATTTATCAGCCTTCCCCTTCCGCTACTGCTAGTGATTTCAACCGTAAAATAGAGAGGGAGTTCCTACGTTGGCTTTTAATCTCCGCTTGAAAGCTTCAACTTCACTGCCGCATGTGTTTCAGGTGTCGACATCTCTGGCGCGCCACCGCACTTTGCACACCGATCGCGCTGCCGGCTGCGACGTCTGCGGCAGACTGTTCGACCGCAAAGACACCATGCTCAAGCACCGCGACACGCACAAGACCAGCAACGAGCATCGCTGCGGTCTCTGCGGAAAGCTGTTCAAGCAGCGGCGCATCCTCGCCAAGCACGTGAAGCTGATCCACGGCGGGCCGGCCGCGTTCACCTGCGCCGTCTGTGAGAAGCCATTCCGTACGCGTTACGACATGGTGGCGCACGCGTGCCGGGTCCACAGTGCCGACACAGCCGTGACTGGAGGCGAGTCTGACGCGGCGACTGAGGACGGTGTCGAGCACGTCGTCGTGAAGAAGGCGCACGACAGTACTCCCGCCTAGGTCGATCGCGCAGTGGTAAAGAATAGGCGCGACACTCCTGCGTAGGTCGGCCGCGCAGTGGTGAAGAATAGGCGCGACACTCCCGCGTAGGTCGGCCGCGCAGTGGTGAAGAAGGCGCGCGACAGTACTCCCGCGTAGGTCGGCCACGCAGTGATGAAGAAGGCGCGCGACAGTACTCTCCGCGTAGGTCGGCCGCGCAGTGGTGAAGAAGGCGCGCGAAGAACCCTTTGAGCTTGGTGAACGGAGGAAACGATTCGCTTCGTGCGACAGCTGTTTGTCGACACCAATTTATCCTTGCCCCGACCATCTCTAGCATTCTTTCTACGTGCTGGCTCGTACCGCGTTCTGTAAGACTTGGTTTGCGGGTGGAAAATGTTCGCGGGTTGGGGGCGTGATTGCTGTCACTCTTGCAAACGGTGGTGTTTCAGATGATATCGCGAATATACTTCTGCAGCCCTATACTCCTTGAAAACGTTTGTCATTTGTAAGGTCTCAATAGGCATGAAGGCGTATGTCTTTCACATAAAGCTTGCCTGATGAACTGTTGAAGCATTTGCCAGCGGAGGTGATCACGTTACTCTTACGTGCCTTCAACAATTTATGGGAACTCGACCTATTCCCTCCAACGTGGAGGGATGCCACGTTTCTCCTAATACAAAAACCTGAAAAAAAAAGACTGGCCCTTTAGACTACCGACCAATTTCTTTGACGTCTGCTTTGTGCAAGTTATTTGAGAAAATGATATATACCCGTCTTTCGTGGTTTCTTGAAAAATATGATCTCACGAATTGTCAATGCGGCTTTAAAAAAAAACAGAAGTACAATAGACCATATTGTGTCACTAGACACCGAGGTGAGGTGCCTTTCCGAAGCGCCACCTAGGTGCGTCTTCTTGACATTCAAAAGCGTATGACACCACCTGGCGCCACGGAATTCTCCTGGAACTTTTTAGAAGGGAATCCGTGGCCACATGGGCAATTTTTTACAGAACTTTTTGAAAGAACGAAGATTTCGAATACGCATCGGGAATCACCTCTTCCGATGGTTCGTACAAGAAAACGGCGTCCCACAGGGAAGCGTACTCAGTGTACCGCTATTCGGCATCATGATAGACGACATAGGTGATTCTATCCCGCCGGCCATGGGACGTTCACTTTCGTAGATGATTTTGCTATTTGGACTTGCGCCTCAAAACACCAACCTTGCAAAGACAGCTGCAGCTAGCAGTTGAAGCCTGGAAAAGTGGGCGAATAGGATGGATTTTCGTTCTCAGCAACAAAATTGTCGCCCTCCACTTTTGCCGTCGTCGGTGTTGTCAGGATATGCAAATTAAAGTGCATGGTAAAAATTTGTACCCGTCCAGCCCGTCGTGCGATTTTTGGGAGTGGAATTCGACCGACGTCTTACATATAAGCAGCACCTGAAGACCCTCCGTGGAAGGTGTTTTAATGCACTGAACATATTGAAATGCGTTGCTCGTACTTCTTATGGCGCAGATCGAGATACGCTTATGTTGTTATATCGTTCTTGATACGCTCAAAGCTCGATTACGCCAGTTTATCTATGACGGCACGCTGCATCAACAAGCGCTCACTTGATACCGTTCATCATGCGGCTATCCGTATAGCAACAGGAGTATTTCGTACCTCACCAAGTCAAGTCTTCTTGTCGAGGCACACGAGCCCCCTCTTTGTCTGCGCGAGAAAGGCTGGGAATGCGCTACGCCTGCAAGCTTCGCCGTTCCTGATCACCCCGCTTACTTACATGTTTTCTCGAGACGGTTGTCGACCATTTTTTCACAGATCGAATGTTGAGTGTTGCTCCGTACGGTGTGCGCATACGTAAGCTTTTCCAAGAAAGCCAAATTAGACTCCAAGGAATCCGGAAAATTGAGCACATGGGCCCCCCATGGGAGTTGGTCGCACCCGGATGGATTTTTCCCTCGCTAAGACCAAAAAACTGATGTTGATCCAGAAGAGTTCCGCTCCTTGCCCCTAACACATCGAGTCATTTCTGGATGGGTGACGACATATACCGATGGTTCTCGAACGGAGGATGGTGTTGGCAGCGCATTTATTTGCGGCTCCGTCACCCGATCATTTTCCCTTCCGAAGTACGCATCTGTGTATTCGTCAGAGCTCGTCGCCATTTTTAAAGCGCTCTGTTATATTGAAGTGTCAGGGTGTGACCGTCATGTGATTTTCACCGACTCCTTGAGCAGTCTTTTAGCCGTGAACACATTTTATCCCTCCAACGGACTTGTGCGTGATATCCTAGTGTCTCACCGCTGTGTACCGCTTGGGACGGCGAGTTGTTCTGTGTTGGCTTCCTGGCCATGTTGGAATTGCTGGGAATGAGTTAGCGGACGCTGCGGCGAGGCGAGCAGCGCATGCCCCGTGCACTCGATCGCTACCGCTTCCCGCCACGGATCATTACCGACAGATCTCCATCTTTCTCCTCAACAAGTGGCAAACAATGTGGGACGCAACCCAAGCGAACAAGCTGAAAGCCATCAAGCCACGTTTGGAACCATGGGGTTCGTCCAGTCGTATGTTTAGGAAAGAAGAGGTGACTTTGTGTCGTCTTCGGATTGAGCACACTTACGCCACACACAGTTACCTGCTGTGCGGTGGCGACAGACCCCAGTGCGCCAGATGTCAATCACCACTGACAGTCCACCATGTTCTGATCTCGTGTCCTTTATATGCTCACCAACGCAGACGCTATTTTGGATCTCTCCGTGCGGTCTCTCTTAGCAGTGTTCTTTCCAACAGCTCTCCCAATGTCCAATCAGGACAACTGATTTATTTCTTATCCGAAGTGTCGTTTTCAGCTATATACACCCCCCGCCGATAATCACGACGTGTACACTTCGTAACAGATTAAAAACTGTGTCCGCGTGTTGACGCTGGGTACCGCTTGTAACGGCACCACCACGATCATATAGGTTATGGGCGCAATATGACCAGAGTAGTCGAAGCGCCCGAAAGCCCAAATAACTAACTAACGAGCTTGCCTGACGAATGGTAGGCGAATATTATAGTGGTCCATGTGTTTAGCGGCATGGCACTTCGATAAGCTTGCCATGACCCGCGGCCGTTCAGATATTTACCGACCCCGGGCTGTATGGGGCGATCAATGAATGATCTTGGTCGCGCACAGGCCTGCAATCCGGACATCTAGGTGGGAAGCTGAACCTATCAGCAGGTGGTTTTGATCTCGTGGACCTATTTTGACTTCCTGAACTGAATTCTGTTGAACTTCACAACATACAGTTGTATTAAGCGTTACTGCTTTCACCATACACGGTTCCAGTCACCTGTACCATCACAATCGTGCCAGCAGATGCGTGTTCCTCTGTCGATATCATGCTTTTTCCCCGCTCTTTTACCTACCATGTTGCCCAACCGTTTCGAGTTCATCAGGAGTTTTGACTTCTTCGTTTGCTACCCTTCACTCTATAAAACAATTCAAGGTCACTGCAGTGGCAGGGTGGTGATGTACAGCTGTTTCAGGATACTGCAGGGACGGGGTGGTAATGCTCAACTGTCGCTTCAGGACCCTGCAGTGGCAAGGTCTTGACGCTAAACAGTTGTTCTTTGCTCATCTGTCAGCTCCCTTGGGCACCTTCGCCGTGTGGCGTGCCCGCTTGAAGTTGCTACTTGTTGGCAGCTTTTTCGTTATCGTGTGGTGAAGAATTCGTGTGTGGCAATGCAGGTTTGTTGTAAAGTTTAGACGCACTTCCGTAGGGCAGCCTGGGTGGCTTGCCAAATAAGTCAATTGGCATAACGGATCGTGACTCAGCCGTGCGGGACTTCAATGTGTGCCGTAGGTACGTCATCATCACAACGTTTTACTGGGCAAGAGCACTCAGCAACATTCCTATAAGATAATACAAGTTGAAGAATATGAGAGGAACACAACAAAAACCTCTATAACTGCCGTTGATGACGCCTTTTCTTTCCCGAAGAAAGCAGCCTAGACAAGCATGCAAAATATGGCGGTGTCGCGTGCTTATAAAGATGAGTCGTTCCATAGCTGAGCCGACCCGTTATTCCCATGGGCAGTGGACCCGGGAAGCTCTTCCGTATTTATGTATACTGTAATATTGCCACGATACTTTGATTTCATAAACATTCCACCTCGTACCTTTCATGGGCAGTGCCACACATGCTGTTGCAATTGTATATGTTTATGTACGAAAATAGCACATTGAGAGCACTGGCATGCCACGTGTTTTACTTCATAGTCTACACTGCATAGCCATGACAGTTGATCCCATTGATCGACTACATTATCGGAGTTGATTTCACGATATATCCTCGCACATTATTGACCAATCACTAGATTCACATTACACATCTTTGCTCACTTTCCAACAGGTGGGTAAATTGACTGAGTCCGGGCGACCAGCGCGTTTGGCACACAGTACACAGCGCTATGGCAGATGGGATCGTCAGTCGACGGTGGAGCCACCAATTGGCGACAGCTCGTATCACAGGAACACCGAATGCCTTTGTGTTCGGTCACACCTGAGGTCGGCTGGCCAGATTACCCCTGGCGCGCTCCACAATAAGCTCTGTTTTAGTAACCTCCCGGTAGATGGCACCCTCCATGAGTGCCCGGCGCTGTTCTGAGTGGCGCAGCTGACTCAGAGCGTGCTGCAGGGCAGCCCGGGTCGCTGCCAGCTCGACCTGCGCCTGTTCCTCCGTCTCGGATTCCTCTTCAACAGACGGCCGCGGTGTTCGGTCTGGAACAAGCCACACCGACACGTTTGGAAGAAGATCACCAGCATAGCACGGATCGCATGATTTTGGTAAAACATTAGTTTACGAAGCTCGCCTCATTTGTGGTTGTTGGTTTTGCGACACGTTGACCGTTCAGTCGTGTAGTGTCGCCAATCTCACGCCGATTGGTCGCGGGCGAAGAGTAGCGACAGGTGAAACTCGAACCCACAATCTTTCGATTATGAAACGGGCAACTTACCCATAGACTAACTCGCCTCAGGTCGATTATTCTGCCACCTGGCACTTGGGGTGTTAGCACAGGGGAGGACGGATATTGTTTTTAATGCACTAGTCGATCAACTGAGCACAACGCTCTACCTATATGTCTCCACTGCAGTAAGGTGATCATGTGACGGCCCGGCAGGAAGATCTCTCGAAGCGTCGCACCACTGCTGCGGTCTGTCGCTGCGCGTACCTGTGTCGGTCTGTCGCTGCATGTACCTGTGTCGGTCTGTCGCTGCATGTACCTGTGTCGGTCTGTCGCTGCATGTACCTGTGGCGGTCTGTCGCTGCATGTACCTGTGTCGGTCTGCCGCTGCATGTACCTGTGGCGGTCTGTCGCTGCATGTACCTGTGGCGGTCTGTCGCTGCATGTACCTGTGTCGGTCTGCCGCTGCATGTACCTGTGTCGGTCTGCCGCTGCATGTACCTGTGTCGGTCTGCCGCTGCATGTACCTGTGTCGGTCTGTCGCTGCATGTACCTGTGTCGGTCTGCCGCTGCATGTACCTGTGTCGGTCTGCCTCTGCGCGTACCTGTGTCGGTCTGCAGCTGCGCGTACCTGTGTCGGTCTGCCGCTGCGCGTACCTGTGTCGGTCTGCCGCTGCGCGTACCTGTGTCGGTCTGGCTGCGCGTACCTGTGTCGGTCTGCGCTGGTGCCGCTGTTCTGTGTCGGTCTGCCGCTGGCGTACCTGTGTCGGTCTGCCGCTGCACGTACCTGTGTCGGTCTGCCGCTGCGCGTACCTGTGTGGTCTGCGCGTACCTGTGTCGGTCTGCCGCTGCATGTACCTGTGTCGGTCTGCCGCTGCGCGTACCTGTGTCGGTCTGCCGCTGCGCGTACCTGTGTCGGTCTGCCTCTGCGCGTACCTGTGTCGGTCTGCCGCTGCGCGTACCTGTGTCGGTCTGCCGCTGCATGTACCTGTGTCGGTCTGCCGCTGCATGTACCTGTGTCGGTCTGTCGCTGCATGTACCTATGCCGTCTGCCTCTGCACGTACCTGTGTCGGTCTGATGCGACTGCACCGTGCTGGCAGAGCTGCGCGAGTAGCTGCGGTGCCAGTCGGACTCGATACCCTGGTCCGGTGACGAGTAGGCTGCCGTCCGTGTCCTGGAATGGCGGCGGGGTCAGTGGACGCCCACCCCCTACGTGCCCCCTCCCGGGGGGGCCCCCACGGGGGGGGGGGCGAAAACCACCCGCTACGTGCGCATCATCAGCGTCCCACAAGTGCTGGACGGCGCACCAGGTGCTGGCCGAGCGAGCGCACGCATCATCAGGGGCGTCCCACAGGTGCTGGCTCGAGCGTCAGCCACCACGTGCCGCATCATCAGGGGCGTCCCACAGGTGCTGGCTCGAGCGTATCAGGAAGTACGTTGGCGCGGATGCCCACCCGTATCAGCAATAAACAGATCAGTATCAGTGCGATACTTCCGCCCGTGTTCAGTGGCAGTTACTCCCTGGTGGCACAGAACCAGCCGAGGAGCCTCTGGCTCATCTGTTTTGTAAGCTCACAAATACCTCGTGCGACCGGGAAATAACTATTAAATTTGGTGTGGGAGAAGGTGAGTGATATATTAATAAATATGAATGCTACTATAGCATCACAGGAAACATTTTTCCACATACTATTTGAAACAGAGTGTATGCTTGTGATATTTTCCATCTAAAGGCGACATGTGTAGTAAAATTTATGCCTTCGAATTACGACCTGTCAGCTGCTTTGGAGGCCAAACTTTGCACAAATGCGACAAATTATTTGCGGCGTCACATCTGTTATTTTGAAAATGCTTGCGCCTCTATGGATAATTTAAGTGCACCAATAGCGGGAACACAAATGTCAGGTCGTAGATCGCTAGGGGAGCATTGCAGGCGACATGTTGCCGCAGAATTTGGAAAACCTACATTTGTCGCAATCCCAGCAGTTCAAGGCATGCTACCTTCTCTGAAGATTAATCTTACCGGTTTAGCCTCAGATATCATGGAACGGTCAAAACGTGATAAATGGCTGGGAGAAGGACCGTTCATGATCTATCACGCCATTACATCGTCATATAATGATGTCATTGTAGCGTCATGTCATCATGTCGAGTATTGTAGTAATGCTGACAGCTATTTGCTGCCCGCCTGTGAACCGCACAGTATGCCGTCAAACACGTGAGGAGACTGAAGGACAGGCACAGAACCTGACCCGGCGCTCCCGCCAGCCGACCTTTTGAGGAACTCGTCGTGCGGGTCTGACTCGGAGTGGCTGCTGCGGCGGGCAGTTCCGGGTGACAGCGGCACCGTCGGCAGCTCGCAGCTGCGTGTCGACTCAGGACATGACTGGCCCGCCTCTGTAACATCACGCTGGCTGTCGGACGACTCCGAACACGACCCGCCCGCCACCGCACACCGCTCGCCGCAACTCGACGACCGGCATTTAAAGAAGAGCCTCGGGTTCTTCTACGAGTCCCAATGCCAGATCACAGGCCGTTGCCAGCCTCTCATGCCGATTGGTCGCGAGTAGACTCGAAAATCCCGCCGGCCATGGGACTGGAACCAACAGTCTTACGGTCCATAGTCGAACGCCATGCCCACTGAGCCACCGTGACCATGTGATCGACACTCAGTTGGGATTCACTTGAGGAAGCAAACGTATGTTTAGCCGGTGAATGATTGAGCAGTCATTCATCCAGCAAAAGCGAAGAAAGGCGAAATGAAACGCAGAAATTAAGCGAAAGCAAACAACACTGAAACATGGAGCCACGAGAAGGAGCACAATCAGAAAGGAAAGGAAAATTGTGGAAGCAATAAAGAAGGCAAGGGACAGGGAGCAAAAAAAGCCAGGAGGCTTTCAAAATAAATAAATAAGGAAGGCCATGCAGAGGCAAGGAGAGCGAGCAGCTTGCTACACTGTATCGAGCGGCTGGTGAACGCACCGTCGTCCTCGGCGGTCCTGGAGCGCAGCACGTCGATCTGGACGTACGCCTGGTGCAGCTGATCGCTGAGCTGGCCGAGCCGCCGCCTCTCGGCCACCACCGTACCGGTGACCTGCCGCAGCCTCTGGCCACAGCCGCCGTGCTCGGCCACCAGTCTAGTCTCGGCAGCCCTCGCCTCGTCCAGCCGAGCCAGCAGCTGGGTGCGCTCCTCCAGCCAGCCGAGCTGCGCCTCGGCCGCCGCCTGCTGCCGCTCGCTGTTCAGCAGGGCCTGCTCGGTGCGCAGCGAGCGGCAGCGGCTGCGCAGCCGTGCCGACTCGGTCACCAGCCGCAGCCGCTGTCGACCCAGCGACAGCAGCTGCTGCTCGGCCCGCCGCAGCCGCTCCTCGCTGGCGCCGCCGTCTGGCGCCGCAGGCGTCACCTGGCGCAGCTGGTGCGACAGCTGACGCACCAGCCGCTCCAGCTCCTGCTGGCGCTGGACGGAGAGCGCCAGATTTTGCCGCAGAGCGTTCTCGCTTGCGGGATCTCGAGACCGTCTCGTGAGGCGTTCCTTTTCCGCTTCCAACTACCGGCCATAACAGTGTGCTGGACACGGTGCGACTGTTCTTTGTTGGGGGTTTGTACTCAGAAATGTCAATATCACCGACTGCAGACGCCTTCTACTTCACGATGTAAAAATGATGCGATTAACCGCTAATGGGGCCAACGGGGATCAAAACTGTTATATTCAGGACATTCTCAACAGCTATGTCACTAACTCGCTATGTCACAACTTGGCAATAAGCTATGTGATCCATATGTTCACGTTGCCTGTCGACAATGATCGACTTTGGCAACAGGTAAACATTTCACCGTGACGCCATGAAGTCAGCCAATGAAGTCACCCAACGTAGTTGGCCAATGCGTTCAACAACTCACAATTATCCCACTTTTTACATAGCATAACAATGTTTACATAACAACTCCCAACGTGTATTGCCGCTGGCATCCTGCATCATGGCATCCAATGGGGATATAAAAATGTACTATTTTTATAGAAGTGACTTCTTTTTTTCTAAAATGGGACTCACCTAAGTGGAAGCCGACAACGAGTAATAGAGAAATATGCAGAGGGAAGATTACTCCCTAAGAACGAATGCATGTGGTGCTGGGAGGACATAGGAGGCACATTTGCGAAGGAACTGCGTGCAACAAACAGCTAATATCCTATTATTATTGCACGAGCATACTTAGAGGACATATTCAACAGCTTCACCTCATTGAAGCGTTCTTGTAGCTGACGCATGCTCTCCGAGACGGTGTCATGCTGATCCTGAAGCTCGTCCTTCTTCATCTCAGTCGCTCGCATCCTGTCTCTCGCCTGTTGCAGTTTCATTTTCAGCTTCTGATTCTTTTGCTGGACTGCGGCTAGCTTTTGTGTTCCTTCTGCCAGCTCCTCTTGCGTTATCTGGAGCCGGGAAGATGTCCAGGATCGTACACCCATCGGCAAGCAAAATAACTTATGGTTTCCATGCATCACAACAAAATTGATCCCCCTTTGTAAGTGCTGCAAGAAAATGTTAATGATTATCAATAATAAGTAATCTGACATTCTATGGAAGAATACAGTTGATTTAAAATGTTAGCAATGATAGCCTCACGCTATTGAAGCCCACTTTTTATCAAAAGAGTACCCAGTTGAGTGGTGCCATTTTCCTGTGGGACTTCTTATACTTTCGTTTCGGCCGAACATCGGTACACGAATTACAAAAAGGGAAGCAATTTTTGCGTGGATACAAATTATGTGAATTCTTGTGATCAGAAGGACTCTATAATTATTGTATCTCAACAGCTGCCCAATTTTGTATGCACTCTAACCCTACGTTCTTACACGCTATTCCTTTTTTGTCTGCGTACTGATTTTCGATCATGACAACAGCTCAAGAAACGGAACTGACGATATGCTGTTTTAATACCGCCGGCGAAATTACTGTGAAATTACTGTTCTATGTGATATATTGTGTTCACAACGTGCGCTTCAATTGCATGCAACCATGGTTGTTGCTTTTTCAAGTTCCTGGACGCATGGTTTACGTCTGGGGAACGTCTCGGACGTGGGCTCACGCTTGGGACATGTCTGGGATGTGGGCTCATGCTTTGTACATGCCTGGGGCGTGGGCTTGGGACATGTCTGGCAGTTGGGCTCATGCTTTGTACATGCCTGGGGCGTGGGCTTGGGACATGTCTGGGACGTGGGCTCATGCTTTGTACATGCCTGGGGCGTGGGCTTGGGACATGTCTGGTAGTTGGGCTCGTGCTTGGGGAATGTTCGAGACCGTTCTGCGGCGACCAGACACCGACGGCCGCCACAATGCGTCTTTACCAACAAGGTAAGCTTATCTTTAAGTCATGGTAGACGAACCCAATACAAGCGTCGGGCACTGGAAAGTAGAATACTGCCCATCTTCATAAAGACGCTATAAGGCGAACAATCAGCATGATAACGAGTTGAGCACAATAAAAACCGTGATGACAGGTAAGTGCCCACTCCTGTGGACAACAGCTTGCCCGCGAACATCTGCCCCCAGCCTTCACAACATGTCACTTGGCCATGGGCACCTGCCCAAGGCACCTGACTGTAGCCCTTACAACATCTCAGTTACCCGTGGGTCTTTGGCGCCTGGCTGCAACCCTTACAACATGTCACCCGTCGGTACCTGCTCAAGGCACCTGACTGCAACGCTTACAACATCTCACTTGCCTTTGGGCACCCGCCCCATGGCGCCTGACTGCAGCCCTTACAATAGCTCATTTGCCGGAGTATTTTCTTACCGAGAGTGCCAGTGCCAGCTCGGCGGGTCCTGCCGGCTGCTCGCCGGTCGCCTGTCGAATTTGTCGCTCGCGGCTTCTGACGGCGTTGGCGAGACGTTCGTGAAGCAGGCGAATCTCATCCATCAGCGCAGAAGGAACGATCGGCTGTGGACCGGTCTCACCGGTCAACACAACTTACAAGATGAGAAACACGGGTGAATATTTGTAGTTCTTGGAGTGCTTGGGCGCCATTCAGTTTGCCTGGCGTCCCAAATCCTCGTAAAGCACCCCTAAAGTTGGTACGCAAAAGAGTGGAACTTGTGTACTTTTTGGGATACAAGTGCAACAACAGTTTATAAGCTTAACATTAGACCTATACTGTGACGGGTAGGGGACCGGGGAAGGAGGCCGAGAATGGGACTTACTGGTTTCGCTGTCTTGCTACCAGATGGCAGCATCTGCTGGTAGATGCTGACTTCGGCACATAGGTACTCCCTGACTTGCTGCAGGGCTTCAATGCGCTCCTCCAGCTCACGGATGTCGGCACTTGCTAGCCTCTCACCTCGTCTCCCTGTTGCAGGGCACGGAATGACTTGCCAAGAATGTAAAATATCAGATCGTCATGACGCCTTCACGGGTTCCCACACGTGAAGATCGATTGAATCTTGAAGTGCCATGCGACCTGGCCACACCTATGCAGGTAGTCCCGTGCTTTTTCCACGCGGCCAACATTGGCATATTTTGGGGTTTGATCTATAAATACTTGAATTCTCGTAATTAATCAAATAAATTTTGTATGGAACTGTCCCGCAATTTTACATTTTGCACACGAATCCACGAGAAGTAATCAACGTTTTCGCCCCGAGCACCTTATTACATACCAAAAGGGAGGTAATGATGTGGTTAGGTAGGACCAGTCAACAATGGCACCACCACGTTCAGTTTACATGCGGGGTTCGTCCCCGGGGAGCAGAAAGGATCCAGAAGTTAGAGGAGTTTTGCCATCCATGGGTCGATATTTGCATTATTCTCGTTGTGCCTGTGTAGTATGCACCCCTAATACCTACCAAGCACCCGTTCATTTTAGCGAAGAACTTTATAGGAAAGCACCCGTGAACACTTGTTCAGGGCCTGTTGCAATCAAATGAAATTTACCCTTGAAGATGCATGAGGTTTCCCGAAACTTTTGGCCATGGTCTGCCTGTGGCTTGCCTTTTAACCATTAGCAAGTGGTGAAAACAATCGATTCTCCTCGAACATCTTGCATAGGTTCTGATAAGTATCACTACAGGTGCTGAGACCGTCATCGGTCGAGAGAGGTGACTCGTTTTCGTAAGCATAATCAGGAGAACACTAATGTGTACGGAGAACACTGATGTGTATGGAGAACACAAATGTGTATGGAGAACACTAACGTGTACGCAGAACATTAATGTTTATGTAGAACACATGTATATGAATGACACTAATGTGTATGGAGAACACTAATGTATATGGAGAACACTAACGTGCATGGAGAACACAAATGTGTATGGAGACAACTAATACGTATGAAGAACACTAGTGTGTATGAGCTACTCGCGTGCAACGTGTCGCTGACCCGTATTTGAACTTCAGAATGTAAAGAGTGGGGCCAGGTATCTTCCTGCAGCTTCAGAGCTTTCCAAGTGCGACCGAACCTCACCGAAAACAATCCAAGTGGGTGGGGGCCGGACCCCAGGGTTACCTGCGGCGGTGACACCCATGTCAGTCAACATGGGGACACTTAATACTTCTGAGGCGTGAGTGCGAGCTGAGGGGCGCTACTGCGATCGCAGCTGTCGCTACTTGTGTCCGACTTTGTGACGTCAAGTTAAGGCCTTCTCTTCACCCACACGGTGTCTGCGACACTGGCCCGGCTTGTTGCTGGGATGATGATGATTGTTGGGATTTTAGGGTGCGTCAATCCATGTGGATTATATTGCACCCATAACAAAATTACTTAGATATGCGTCTAATTGTCACGTTCGAATAAGATGTGTATGGTGGGTAAGTATCACCTACGCAGGTGCAATGTCACTTGAAATCGTATCTCCGTGAGGAAGCCCCAAATTTTCTGTATATATAAATCGGGAATCGTTTCCCAATAAATAAACTAATCTCAGAGCATTCGCATCATATCCGAAGTGTCGCCTGCGTTCTTCTGCATACGCTGGGCACGCCACCAGCACGTGGTGCACAGTCAGCGCGGCATTATACTTCACGCATTATACTTCGCGCATTTCAGCCTGTCGTCTCCGCAGAGTAAATACCTATGTGTTGCTAGCGTGTGTCCAATTCTGAGGCGACAGATGGCCACTTCGTCCCTTCTAGTTCGACTGAATGACGAAGGCCACAGTGCCAAGTGTGGTTTGATTCGCTTCAATTTGTTTAGTTCTATTCGGTCCCAGCTTTCCTGCCACTGCCTGAAAATAAATGATGATATTGTAGGGTAGTGGTTACTAGCAGGCAGTGGAAGTGCACGACTACATGTCGAGCGTGCTACACGCCCTGCAGCTTGATCTCCCAGCTCATTTACACGGATTCCTACATGAGCTGGGATCCAGCAAAGTGCGACCTGCTTTCCCATACGATGGAGCGAAGTGAGTTGCAATAAAATGTCCCGTACAATGACGTTTTGGGGATTAAAACTACGCAATGCCAAGAGACTGCTGAGAGAGTCATTCAGAATTACATGGAAAACCTCGTCATCAACCTCGATGTATGCCAGTGCTTTGTTGATGGCGATCAACTCGGTCATGAAGACTGTGGCGTGTGGCGGCAGGGAGAATGATCGTGTGACTGATCCCCTCAAGAAGGTAGCACCCACTCCCGTGTTTATCTTCGAGCAATCCGTGCAGGTGATGACGTGATTATGATACGTTGTGTATATACGCTCTAGCGAGTGCAAGTGTAACTCCTCTTTCGGGACATCTCGCTTTCTCGTGTCCGCAAAGGAAATCTCGACAAAGGGGGAAATCAGCTATCACGGGGAAGTAGACAGTGCTTCATATTGTCGAATTCCTTGTAGTCGTATTTCTATTCGTCCCAGGAGCGTCCTCATTCGAACACAGCAAGTTCCTCTCCTAGTGCGATTACGAAAGATCGCATGCGTGTCATGATCAAAAACCGCCGGATATGACGGGTATGTCGGGAAATGTCGCATTTTGCAGGCGTATCGGAGACCCAGCATGTCGTGTCTCATAGACGGTGGAGGCTCATGCGCATCAGCTAGCGCGCTAACCGTTGAAAAAGTGCGAAATGACCCTGTAATTATTCGCACCGCAGCATGATGTACTGGGTCAAACGTTCGCTTTGTGGTAGCACACGCACCATCGTATATAAAACAAGCGTAGTCGAGCTTCGAGCGGGTCAGACTACGATGCAACATGTGTGATGTCTTTCTATCAGCACCGTATGACGTACGAGATACACACCTCAGTATCGCAAGTGCTTGAAAACATTTGTCTCGGAGTGTTTTGATATGTTCTCTGTATGTAAGACGATGGTCAAACTGCACACCAAGGAAACGAGTCACTGGTGCCTGTAGGCACGTTTTGCCAGTACAATCTCAATGCCATGCCCGGGCAGTTACGCCTACGTCGACAGAAGTGTACTGCAAATGTCTGCTATAGAAAACTTTGCTAAGGCCTGTTGCTGGACTGACCGGTCGTGGCCTCGGTGTCCGTGGTGGCCTCGCCCGTCCAGGCGTCCGCCGGCGGCTCCAGGGAGCTGCGCTCCAGGCCGATCCTGGCCAGGCTGACGTCGCGGTCCGGCTCCGACCACGTGTCCCAGTCGCTGTTGTCGGCCGGCTCCGCCTCCGGGCGGCGCGAGCGAGCCGCTCCCTCCGCTGACGGCACGGTGTCAGCTGGCGACAGGAGACAGCTTATCGACTCACGCTGGTGGCGTGTCACGACAGCCACAGCAGATGATCGACCACTACGTGCACGTGCATTCCAAGTCCTTTTCTAGTGTGTGATAAATGACGAGTGTGGTGCTGTAGATACCTAATGCTCCATTGAATACACAAATTGTTCGGCAAGGAAGGTGTGATTAAACAAGAGATGTTAGAGCAATCATCAGTTCTTTCAATAGTATGGTACTGCCCAAGGCCCTTCGTGTCTACCTCAAAATAGACCCTGAATCGCTGAACAAACTCCCAGCAAACCACTATCGCCACTGATAATACCAACTTGTCTTATATGCGCAGCATTCGCCTGTACCAATTGCCACATTCACATTTGGCTTGCATATACTTGAAAGGATTATCGCACTTAGTCATTATGAACGAAAACATTACATCGCTGAAATTCGATCCGATCCAAATTCGAATTCATATGGTTTATCCACGGAGGATGGGTGAATTATAATATTCATAATATTCATATAATGAATATTATAATTTAATAATATTCATGGCCAACCGAATGTGTGCTGAGGTCCACTTGATCTTCTTAGGTGGTGACGTCTTCCCTCGTGATGCCTGGGCGTAGATTCCAGGAGAGGGCCGAAACGTTCACTCCGGTCGCTGTGCGCAGCCAAGTAGTCCGCCAGGGTCTCGGATGCACCCTCCACCAGCTCAGGCATTTCTATCTCCTGAATGACTTCGACACCCTCTGTACTAGACGGAGCTGTCTGCGAATGAAACAATATACATTACAACATGACTTTGAGGAATATTCCACCTGACACATGACTCAACTTGACTGTTTTCCGAATCCGCGTACACGATTTTGCTCAGCGTTTGCCAGGCATATTGACCACACTGGAGTGTTGCAGAAATGCTGATGCAAACATGAGAAGGACGGACCACTGCGAGCGGTGGTCAGTCGGACACCAGCCGTCACATCGATACATTTCTGCACGTCATCACATCGCTACGCTGTCGTACACTTCGTGGTCGGACACTAACCTCCATTGTTGATGCCTATGCAAAAGTTGAGAAGAGGCCACATTTGACCCTTAAAAAGCCACTCACAAAATCTGTCAGCAGAGCTTATTGTACTTCTAACAGACTTGAAGACATGTGCGCAGATTCAAAGCACTTCGTGATGTACGGTCAAGCAGAATTTGTAACTCATTGTGCTATGCGATAGTGGTTCGGTTTACTTCATTCACAAATAAAATAACACATCGTCTTGGCTTCAACGCATCATCCGTTTTCATTTGCACTGATGCAAGAACTGGCTGATTTCCAGGCTCGAGGCCAATCAAACGGACTTTGGACCTCGCGTGCGCCTCTACATTCTGCCGCGCACCGGGGTAGGTACCTCCAGAACTGGGCGGGCGTCCTGGCGTAGTCGGTCTCGTTCCGTCTGACACTCGGTCAGCTGAGTGCGACACTCGTCCAGCTGAGTGCGACACTCGTCCAGCTGAGTGCGACACTCGGCCAGCTGGGTGCGACACTCGGCCGGCTGGGTGCGACACTCGGCCGGCTGGGTGCGACACTCGGCCAGCTGGGTGCGACACTCGGCCGGCTGGGTGCGACACTCGGCCGGCTGGGTGCGACACTCGGCCGGCTGGGTGCGACACTCGGCCGGCTGGGTGCGACACTCGGCCAGCTGGGTGCGACACTCGGTCAGCTCGGCGTGCGCCTGCTGCAGCTGTGCTGACGTGGCCTGCACACTGGCCTGCAGTGAGCGGGCCCGCTCCGTCTGCAGCTGCAGGGCGGCGGCGGCCACCGCCTGCTCCCGCCGTCGGCCGGCCGCCGTTGCTGCCACCTGCTGGCGCAGCGCGCGCACCTCGACCTGGGCCGCACACTGCCGCACGGCCGGGCGCGAGTCAGGGGCACGGGTCAGGGGCACGGGTCAGGAACGCGTGCCAGGGGCACGGATCAGGAGCACGGGTCAGGGGCACGTGCCAGGGGCGCGGGTCAGGGGCGCGGGTCAGGAACACGTGCCAGGGGCACGGATCAGGAGCACGGGTCAGGGGCGCGGGTCAGGGGCGCGGGTCAGGGGCACGGGTCAGGGGCACGGGTCAGGGGCGCGGGTCAGGGGCACGGGTCAGGGGCACGGGTCAGGGGCGCGGGTCAGGAGCACGGGTCAGGGGCGCGGGTCAGGGGCACGGGTCAGTGGCGCGGGTCAGGGGCGCGGGTCAGGGGTGCGGGTCAGTGAGCACGGAGCAGGGGACACATGGCAGGAAGTACCGATCAGAGGGACAAGACGCCGACGAGGGCCAGAGCGACATAAGGCTGATGATCACGGATCAGAGACACATAGAACAGACGGCTAGGTCAAGCGACATGGGGCTGACGGAAATATGACTGAAAGGCACGGGGGTGACGGAAATATGACTGAGAGACACGGGGCTGAGGGAATGGGAGAGCCGATATGGAAAGTGTAAAGCATGGCACCATGGGTCAGAAATACAGGGGTGAGAAAAACACGGGTCGAGATAGACACTTGCCACAGACAGCCAATTTAAGATCCAAGCCAATCTTACACGACTCGTGAAAATACAAACAATCGAAACAATGGTCCACTCGAAGAGACTTAGCATGGGATCAGGTATTATTGTTTTCATAAATTATGTCTGCTTACCTCTTTTGAGCAGCTGGTGACTGGGAAGCACTCCTCACCCATTTTCCGCTTTACATCTCGACAGCTCTCAAGACCACGATCCTACACAAAATAAAATCACGGTTATGGTTCAGGGTGTAATTCTTACTCAGTGAAAACAGTGCAGTTAAAAATCGCTGCTTCCTGGTAGTATGGGCTGCATGCAATGCATCTTTTTCAGGAGACTGATACCGATCCAATATCTATGCATCATCGCCACACTATGATAACACTATCCCATTTTTTAATTAGTTCAAAGACGAATGGCTCCAGCATTTGGCATCCAGCGATGATTCAGATTAATGTTTTCTTTAGCTTTAGGGTGCATCGGATCAATTGGTCATCTAGCGCCCGCAACAATAATAGTTTTAAAAAACCATGTTCATATATTGCATATGTTGGCAAAATCTGATTAATTGCAAGGTAATCGTAACGAATAATATGTAGGTAGCGATGTGGTATAATTCAACCTATTGAGAACGATGGGCATGTTACAGAAAACGACGCTTGATTGAACGACGGAGATGAACTTATTAAGTTGCCCAGATTGGACAATACTTGAGTCGTCTAAAGCGTCAAGGAGTGCAGCGATTGTGCACGTCCAAAATGACGTCACGCTCATCATAGCCAGAGCACGAGAACAGGATATGACGCACAGGAAGACGGGCACAGATTTTCGGGCAGCATGATCGACACCACGTCTGTACTACACAACGTGTACAAGTGAGAAACGTATGTACGTGCTATTCTCAAGCGGGATAACGTAACTTAGTTTCGCGATTCATGCCAATATATCAAAGCATCGGCCCTTACCCGTAACAATTCCAGCTGGCAGCCGTCGTCTTGGCTGTTTCCTCCTACTGAACTCCTGCAATCCAATGCCTTCATAGGACTGTTCAGGTTCACATTTGACTGCCATGGTTCGGCCGACGTTCGCCGACACATTTCTACAGAGTGTTGTTGCTTTAGCATTTCAATAGAAGCTTGCAGTGTTTTTCTGTTGGCTTCAGTCTGTCTGTGCTGCTGCACCTCCTCTGCATGTTGGTGCTTCAGCTGGCTCAGGGCCAGCTGCAGCCGCTTCCTCTCCGCTTCCGTCCGGTTGTGTCGCTGCACTGCCTGCGCGTGGCTCTGCTGCAGCTGGCGCAGCTGTTCCTCCAGCCTAACCCTCTCCGACTCTGTCTCCTCGTGCTGGTTGAGTTCATCGCGATACTGCTCCTCCAGGTCTGCGAGTGTCTCCTCGAGTAGAGAGCGTTCAGCCTCGGTCTGCTGGTGCTCCTCGGCCTGCTCGCTATGGCGCAGTTCGAGGGACTCGAGGGCATCTGAAGCGCGCTTCAGCAGGGTCTTCTTCTGAGTGAGCTCCTCACGCAGTGCTGCCATCTGGACCTGGTGGTGATGCAGTGGTTAGCTTGCCTCCCAGCGGGACGGCGCTACCGGACGCGAGAGCAACGAATGTCATGTCATATGCTGCAGTGATCGAGCAAACACTCACAGTCGGACCTTTCCACAATGCTTGAACTCAACCCTCGTTCCTCCTAGCACCTTGGAAATGCCCAGTCCTTCTGACCCGCTCAGAGCTCGGAAGGTGGCTGAGCTACCTGCCCACGTATTTTCCCAACTGCAAACTTTACTTCATTATACAAGGAAAGAAGAAAAAGCCGACACAAAGAGTATTCACAGAACTATTTCAAGTTTGTCAAAGCTACCGTATACCGAGTACACAGCCTCACAGCCAGGTTCACAGCATCTGAGTGTTGAGTACACAGCCTATACTTATCGAATACACATCCTTTGTCTTCCGAGTAAATAGCCGCTACGCACTTCTGAAGCACCAGCCAATTGTCAAGCTTGATAATCTTATCCATGTGTAAGAAACTACGGCGAAAGTGTGCACTTTGAGTACCACGATCGCTCAATAGGTGCCTCGGCGCGTCACCAACTGTGCCAGCCAAAATAGTGAAAATCACAGAAGATGTGTAAACATTGTTATGCAACAGTGCATTGCCATTCAGGAAACCGGTGATCACAGTCCAACTGATTCCCAACAAAGTACACATAGTTTGTCTAGTGTACATCATAAGCATAATTACCACGATGTTCGTAAATTCGTTGGACGAAATACATACACTCATAGCCGAGGTGTTGCCCAGACCGTCCGTGTCATTATATGTATTATATTACTAGTTCTTCGTTAATACATCTCCACTTATGTGCCATACTTGAAGATATTTTTATCTTTCATCTCAATGTGCCGTTTGTCTCCAACTGTAAGAGCACATTTTTAAAGGAAAATATTTGGTAAATTTAGGTTTGATAAAATATCTCATATAAATGATGCCTTCCGGCCAGTGGCGTACGGAACAGGGGCATTAGGGACAGCTGCCCCTCCCCCTGGGAGGTTGTGGACCCTCAAGAATCGCACCTGGTCATGAAAAATTGTGCCAGGCTCCCTAAAAATCCCACTGGTCTCCCAAAAATCGCATCGGGGTCATGCAAAAAAAAATCAGAAACGTCACGCTGAAGAAAGAAAGAAACGTCAGAAATGGTCCCCTGACAATTTGACTGTGCGCCACAAAATGGCTGAAAAGCTCCTGAAAATCATATTGAGGCCCACAAAATCATTCCAGGGCTTTTAAAAATAACGCTGAGCCCTAGAGAAACCTCGCAGGAGCACCCGAAAATTTGTACTGGAGCACCCGAAAATCACGCTGGGGCTTCAAAAGGTTGAGCAGGCCCCTGAAAATCACCCTGGAGCTCAGGAAGTGGAGCCATGACCCGGAAATGACGCTGGGGCCAAAAAGGCTCGCTGAGCCACTGAAAGTCACACTGTGGACCAAAAGGTCAGAACAGGACCCTGAAAATCGCGCTGCGGTTCACGAACAGTCGGACAGGCCCACCGAAAATCACTTTGCGCGCCTCAAATATTCGCATGTAGGCCACTGAAAACTATGCTCGGTCCTAAACAGACGTGCTGGTCCCATGAAAATCACGCTGGGGGCCTAAAAGTGCTTGCATGTGCCCTGAAAATTGCGTTGAATCTCCCAGAAAGCCGGATTGGGGTCCATGGAAATCACGCCGGAGATCTCAAAAGTTCGCGCCTGGGCCTCCAAAAATCATGCTGGGTGCAAAAAAAAATAATGCTCAGGTTGTTGTAAATAACGACGGAGACCCTAAGAGATCGGAAGGGACCACTGAAAATCACACTGAGCTTGGGGTCACCAGGAAGTCGTCCCGGTGTTCTGCAGATCATGCTAGGGCTCGACAGGTCGCACCGGGGCCACAGAAGTCTCATCAGGACCACCAAAAAAATTGAAGCCTAGGCAACGAAAGACCAGTGCAAACATGGAAGATCATTCTGGGGTCTCACAAATCGCTCGAAAAGCCTCTAAAACATATTGGGACTCGAAAACATGTCGAGGCCACTAAAACTCGCGCTCGAGATCCAGAATAATTACGACGGGCTCCAAAACTGCACTTAGACCCAAAACGTAGAGTCGTTGCCCTCGCAAATCACACCGGGGGCCCAAGACGTCGCGCCGGAGCCCCACAAGTCGCAGCTGGGTTCCCAAACATCAATTCCTACCTGGAATGCCACTCCGCGGCCACAAAAATGCAGGAAAAAAGTACAGTCTGGTCACGGAAAAGAAGTGTGCTGGGGCACCGAAAACAAATTGCGCCAGGACCCCGAATAATTGTACAGGGTCCCCTTTTAAAAAAAAATCACGCAGGGGCTCACGAAATAAATAGAGCTGGACCCTCAAAAATCACAAATTGAATCGACCCGACTTTGAATAGACCCAAGCACTTGCAAATTTAAGAACAGGTCCCGAAAGAAGGTTGCCTGAGGGACCTTTCTACTCTTAGGGGTAGAACTGCCATCGGCTTTAAACAAACTTGCTAAACTGAACTCGCTAACTCGCAGTGGCGCACCAAAGAGGCAAACTTCCTTCCCCTCCTGAAAGGGTGGGCTCCCAGAAATCGCTCGGGGCCTCATACATTCGCGTCGAGGCTCCTGGAATATGCGTAGGTGGGCTCTAGATAAATGCAGCAGGAAAAAATACTTGCGCTTGGCCAAAAATGCGCTTGAGCCCGCCCAAATGACACTGGGGCCCAGCTAGATTCTGTGCGTCTCGCGAACTCGCATCGAGCACCAAAATATTGCGCTCAAGATCCAAACTTCCCGTCATTCGTCCTACAAATTCGGGTAAGGTCATCAAAAATTTTCATCGGGACGCTTAAGAATCGTGTCAATGGCTCCAAATACACGGTGGGACCCGAAACATCGCATCAGGACCCAGCATAAATCAAGTCGGAGCCAACCAAGATAATTACAACTTCTGAAACATACATGTCCGAGCCAGGAAAATTGTTCCGGAGTACCAAAAGCCAGATGCCTTAAAAATCGCGTAAGGCTAAAAAAAGTACCAGACCTCGACAAATTACGGCCAGACACAAAAATATGGCGCCGGGGGCCCCAAGAATCGGGCCGGGACTCCGGCTTCATAAAAATTCAGAGCAATTCATCAAAAACTGCCTTGAACCTAGACAACTGGCGTCGAGTCTCCCCGGCGCCACACGCCTGGGCTCCAGAAGTCTCGCCGGGACCATGAGAAACTATTCCAGGGCCCCAAAATCGTGCAGGGATCCCACAAATGTGCGTCAGGAGCCCAAAAAAGCACAGCGACACCCTTAGAGCACAACTGAAGGCCGAAGACGAACCGGGCCTCCAGAGCGTACCGACCCTCGCAAAAAACGGCCGGGCCTTAACACATGCGTTGCAGCTCTAAAAAAACACACCGGTCGCTCTAAAAACACACACACACATACATAACGGAGGGCTTCAAAGCACACCGGGGCCATGCGACCGCATCGGGGCTTCGAATACAGCTGTACCATCAAAAAGCGACATGGTCCTAGAAAAGGACAAAGGGACCGGGCACTAAATAAACACATTGGAGTCTTCGAAAACGCGCCGGAACGTCAAAATTATTATCGGTGCACAATAAAGCGACATTAAAAGAAGAGCCGGGCTCTCAAAAATGTGCCGAGCCCCAAACAAAGATTGGCTGGTGCCATAAAACACATCTGTAAACGAGGAAAGACGCAACGAGTAAAAAACACTTAACTAGGCCCTCGGTTCTGTAGCCAATCTGGAAGCGTGTTTAACCAAAGAGATGAGGCCAAAGAGATGAGGTACATCAAAGTGCAGACGATGGCCGGGTTTCTTAGCCACCAGAAAATTGGTACGAAGGAATCGAATTGATGTGACATATTAAGGGATACCAAAAGAAACCATTCAAACAGGATGGGGGTAGTTTGGTTTGAAATCCGGTAATTCAGACACGATAGTGGAAGATGGAGCCTGCCAGAGGGCAATTAAGTTGGTCACTAATTGTGTTATTTAATAAAACAAGCCACTTTGAAAAAGTGGTCGAAACCCGTAAACTTAATTTTTAATGGGGGTAGGTGGGTTCCTCCATATTCGTTTGCCCCCCTTCCCATAGCGCAAATCATATGTACGCTACTACTTCTAGCGAATGCGAAATTGCGATTGATCCGAGTGCTATATGCGAAATTGATATTCACTACACCTCGCGAAAAGGTCGATTTGTTCACATACCATGGATTTGTGTTCACGAACTATCCACATGATCTCGAGGATAATTAGTTTAATAAAAGGAGTTCACGGCCCAAAGTATTACAGGACAAGCCAAAGGGATGCATTGCTGCTATAAGGGTGTAAATGTAAACAAAGTAGCAATGAACTCCTGTAAAAATTAAAATTTTGGGGGAATTTTGGAACTTTTTTTTTTTTTGGTGGTTTTTTTTTCTTTTTGTGGTGAAAAAAAAAACCTCCTCCCTTTTTTTTTTTTTTAATAATTAATTCCTTATTTTTTAAATTTTTTTTTTTTTTTTAATAATTCCCACTTACGAACCGAAAAAAAAAATTATTCGTATCCTAGCACATATCAATCCTACTTATACGAGAAATCTCACGCTATCAACTACGGCATGCTGCATGCACGCAGATAATCATATTTCACCTTCATTTCAGCCACCACACTTTTGGACGTCTGCGGAGTGTCTTGTCGCTGCAACCGTTCCTCTAGCATGTATACCCTCAGCTTCAGTTTGAAGTTCTCCTCCTCGAGCGTCTTCCTTTGATGCTCCTGGTGCCGAAAGGAGCTCCCGGCAGACGATGGCTCGCTCCCAACAGCTGAAACAGCGCAAACATGTCAGAAAACTCACGAGGAAAAAGCGGTCTGACAACTAAGAGGACAGCTATTTTTGTTGCGCATAAGTTAGCTAGAGAATGCTTGAACCCACGGTGCAGAGAGTGCCATGAATAAATATGACAACACGCGACAAAAGAGCGGGTTCCAACCGGCAATGACCGCGCACGCCAAGACACTGAGACACAATGCTTGTATGCATGTGCCATGTGCAGTGTCCACCATGATTATTCATCAGCTGGACAATATATGCATCATCATGAGCGCGTTGGGTGGCAACGTAGTGCCGATCAGGACGAGTGAAGCGAGACGTCTCCTCTCACACATGGGACATGCTACCGCTTGCGTGATGGTTCCCAGCATGCGGTGCGGACGTGCTGTTTATTGGCGCTGCAGTGTACACTGACGGACGTGCTGTTTATTGGCGCTGCAGTGTACACTGACGGACGTGTTGTTTACTGGTGCTGCAGTGTACACTGACGGACGTGCTGTTTATTGGCGCTGCAGTGTACACTGACGGATGTAGTTTCCTTGTGCTGCAGTGTACACTGACGGTCGTGCTGTTTACTGGTGCTGCAGTGTACACTGACGGACGTGCTGTTTACTGGTGCTGCAGTGTTCACTGACGGATGTAGTTTACTGGTGTTGCAGTGTTCACTGACGGATGTAGTTTACTGGTGTTGCGTGTTCACTGACGGATGTGTTTACTGGTGCTGCAGTGTTCACTGACGGATGTAGTTTACTGGTGTTGCAGTGTTCACTGACGGATGTATTTACTGGTGTTGCAGTGTTCACTGACGGATGTAGTTTACTGGTGCTGCAGTGTACACTGACGGACGTGCTGTTTACTGGTGCTGCAGTGTACACTGACGGACGTGCTGTTTACTGGTGCTGCAGTGTACACTGACGGACGTGCTGTTTACTGGTGCTGCAGTGTACACTGACGGACGTGCTGTTTACTGGTGCTGCAGTGTACACTGACGGATGTGTGTTTACTGGTGTTGCAGTGTTCACTGACGGATGTGCAGTTTACTGGTGTTGCAGTGTTCACTGACGGATGTAGTTTACTGGTGTTGCAGTGTTCACTGACGGATGTAGTTTACTGGTGTTGCAGTGTTCACTGACGGATGTAGTTTACTGGTGTTGCAGTGTTCACTGACGGATGTAGTTTACTGGTGCTGCAGTGTACACTGACGGACGTGCTGTTTATTGGCGCTGCAGTGTACACTGACGGATGTAGTTTCCTTGTGCTGCAGTGTACACTGACGGACGTGCTGTTTACTGGTGCTGCAGTGTTCACTGACGGATGTAGTTTACTGGTGTTGCAGTGTTCACTGACGGATGTAGTTTACTGGTGCTGCAGTGTTCACTGACGGATGTAGTTTACTGGTGTTGCAGTGTTCACTGACGGATGTAGTTTACTGGTGCTGCAGTGTTCACTGACGGATGTAGTTTACTGGTGCTGCAGTGTTCACTGACGGATGTAGTTTACTGGTGCTGCAGCGTATACTAACGGGTGTGCTGTTTACTGGCGCTGCAGTGTTCACTGACGGACGTGCTGTTTACTGGTGCTGCAGTGTACACTGACGGACATGCTGTTTACTGGTGCTGCAGGGTACACCGACGGATGTAGTTTACTGGTGCTGCAGCGTATACTGACGGATGTGCTGTTTATTGGTGTTGCAGCCTAAGTTGACGGAAGTACTGTTTACTGGTGCTGCAGCGGACTTGGTAACGAAGATAGCTGGCGAGGGAGATCTTGGGAATAGTAGAAGTTAAGGACTAGGAGACTCATGCCACGTTTCCGGCCATCTTTGAAGAAGGTGATGTGGCGGATGTGGGTCAGCCCCTCAGACATGCAGCGGAGCAATAAACGCAAAGATGTTGCCATAGGTGTTGTTGCGGTTGGAATTAGATATTGATTGTGACGGATTTACCACAAAATGTGGTGGTGCGGAGGAGGGCTTTGAGCGGGTTTGGGGTTTGGTGATAAGGGTTCCGTTGTCCGCGGCTTGGATGTCAAGATTCACTCAAGGAACAGATGGCGATGAGTTGCTTAGTTGGGAAGAAAACCTTTGCACGACGGTAGGAAATGGTTTCTTCGACAGGCTTGACAAGCACATAAGATCACTGTTGAGGTAGGGCTCGGTGGATTAGATTGTGTCATGCTGAGAGGGCGTGGACTGGTTCGAGTTTGGGCCAACGGTGTGGAGAGTGATGGTATGGTCTGATCTGGATAGTGAGACGTGGCCGCGGTCTTGGGACGGGCCGGGGTCAGCGAGGCACAAAGGGTTTCCATGACGTCATCCAAAGGAATGGTTCTGCGTGGGCCATCAAGAGATGGAGCATCGAGCACGAAGTCCGGGGACGTCGATGGTCATCTGGCATGGTCAGTGGTGTAGATTCTGATTCAGAGTACGGTGGCGAGCTGTGGTCGATATCTTTTTGCGCTTTCTTTCCCATCGCGGGGAAGTTCACCCTACCTAGCAAAATCTACAGAAGCATAAAGAACACACAGACACGTGGAACAAAGGTAAGACGTGGACAAAAACCACGTGGTGTGACGGGTGAGGCCCAACTATAAACGAAATGCGGAAAAAGAGCGACGGGTGTCACTTCACGAAAATGAAAAACATGGAGATAAAAAAATCTGCGAAATCAGCAGTCAATCGCGACCATTGGCGGAGCGAACTGGGCAGCGAACGCGACAGGAGGGCTTCCATGACTCGTACTGAACCATCCATGCTGGGGACTTGGGCAACGCAAGTGACAGGCTGAGACCACCCAGGCGTAGACCGCCCAAGTTTAGTCACCCAACCCATGCAAGTATATTGGAGGAATGGAACAATATTTGACTTTGATCAAGCATCGCACATCGGGGGTCGTGAGCGTCTCGGCACATTCCGCACGCGTATGACATCTCGGCAGATTCCCGACAATCGTTCGCGTCTCGTCACTGTCGCCGAGCGGGCCGGCAGCTGGAGCGCCGTAACGTCAGCAATGCTCAGCTGATGACTGACTGCAGCCGGCGGCGAGCGCGTCGACGGCCGCGACGATGAGCTACGGTCGTGGGGCGAACCACTGCCTGCCCGCACCCCAGCCAACACGTCACTCAGCCGGCCGGATCCTCGCTCACCAGCCGGCCGGATCCTCGCTCACCAGCCGGCCGGATCCTCGCTCACCAGCCGGCCGGATCCTCGCTCACCAGCCGGCCGGATCCTCGCTCACCAGCCGGCTGTGTCTTCACAGTACCGCACCGTGACTAGATCCAGCTGAACACACATAACAGTACTAAGAGAGGAGACAGGTGGCTCGGCTCGAACTGTTGGCGGCCAGCCGCGTCGTCACCAATCCCGCCACACCTAATCTCCCAGCGGTCACGAGACGCCAGTGAGAGCCCACGGAACGTGCTGAACAGCACGGCCTGACGCATACTCGCGCGAGAAGCAGCCACACCGAGGGCAGCTCTGCGAAGAGAGAACACAATTTCCACGATCGTAAAATACCTAGGTCACGGCAACGTGGTGGATCCAGCTTCTTAGTTTGCGGGTGGCTATCGCCAATTTCTCTGGCTGCAACCGTATGTAGGGGTTTCACTGCATACGCTGAGGAGGTCATTGGCAATCTCAATCATTGATTTCATCCCTCCCCTCAATCAGACAGAAGCTTAACCAGTGAGCCTATGGGCGTTCACTAGGTACAAAAGGCTTCCGAGGTAATTTTGATAGTCAAAAACAGTCCTTAGCCTCCCAGCCAATTTCACACAATGGTGCTCGTCGGCATGTGTGGAGCTTCCCATCAGTTTGGACGGCCCCAAGATCGTCCAATTTTCGGCCAGGATCCAATAATACAGATTTCTGCAATGGCACCCTAAGTTCCTATTCGATTCTCTCTTGAGGTAATCGACTTAAAAGTTCTTAGACCCAAACATTTTTCAAAGCTTCACTTGTGGATGCACATGGCACCGATCTACTGGAAATTACCACATTATCTAGATATCAGAAGCAACGAAATGAAGCATACCCGAGCTGACCCTCTGCCAGTTACTTCAATGTCGGTCCATGTACCTTCAGCTACATCTGCTCAGACTGCCCAACATGTACTCTAACTGGTACCGTCCAGTTCTCTTAAGCTTCGCTCACTCGGTTATACTTCGTGCCTTACCGTGGCGCAAAGGTCGAAGCAAATCCAATACTCCAGTCCAATAACTAGTCCAACAGCCATGTCAAAATAGTGGGCCCAATCTACCTGCTCGCGGCAGCCGACCTCCTCCGGTTACGTGGCGTTTTGAACTGTGCAGATTTCAAGGGCATAGACTTACCAGACCTAGTAAATTGAGCCCAGGAATGCACAGCCATGCCAACTCGGCACTGCAGCCGGGCACCCAGGTCGGTCTCGGCGGCGGGGAGGGCAAACACTAGCGGTCTTCGAGCATGGCCGACTGTGGCAACAGCTGGTGCTACCGTCTGACTCGCTCCAAGAAACGTGCGGACAATACGGTTGCTAAGATCTGCATACATCATAGAACATGTCCGCTTCTTGTCCATCCGTGTCCCGCCGCCTCTCGCTCCGTGTCCTGCCCGCCTCTGGCTCCGTATTCTGCCCACCTCTGGCTCCGTGTCCTGCCCGCCTCTGGCTCCGTGTCCTGCCCGCTTCTGGCTCCGTATCCTGCCCACCTCTGGCTCTGTGTCCTGCCCGCCTCTGGCTTCGTGTCCTGCCCGCCTCTGGCTCCGTGTCCTGCCCGCCTCTGGCTCCGTGTCCTGCCCGCCTCGGGCTCCGTGTCCTGCCCGCCTCTGGCTCCGTGTCCTGCCCGCCTCTGGCTCCGTGTCCTGCCCGCCTCGGGCTCCGTGTCCTGCCCGCCTCTGGCTTCGTGTCCTGCCCGCCTCTGGCTCCGTGTCCTGCCCGCCTCTGGCTCTATGTCCTGCCCGCCTCGGGCTCCGTGTCCTGCCCGCCTCTGGCTCCGTGTCCTGCCCGCCTCGGGCTCCGTGTCCTGCCCGCCTCTGGCTTCGTGTCCTGCCCGCCTCTGGCTCCGTGTCCTGCCCGCCTCTGGCTCCGTGTCCTGCCCGCCTCTCGCTCCGTGTCCTGCCCGCCTCTCGCTCCGTGTCCTGCCCGCCTCTGGCTCCGTATTCTGTCCGCCTCTGGCTTCGTGTCCTGCCCGCCTCTGGCTCCGTGTCCTGCCCGCCTCTGGCTTCGTGTCCTGCCCGCCTCTGGCTCTATGTCCTGCCCGCCTCTGGCTCCGTGTCCTGCCCGCCTCTGGCTCCGTGTCCTGCCCGTCTCGGGCTCCGTGTCCTGCCCGCCTCTGGCTTCGTGTCCTGCCCGCCTCTGGCTCCGTGTCCTGCCCGCCTCTGGCTCCGTGTCCTGCCCGCCTCTCGCTCCGTGTCCTGCCCGCCTCTCGCTCCGTGTCCTGCCCGCCTCTGGCTCCGTATTCTGCCCGCCTCTGGCTTCGTGTCCTGCACGCTTCTGGCTCCGTGTCCTGCCCGCCTCTGGCTCCGTCTCCTGCCCGCCTCGGGCTCCGTGTCCTGCCCGCCTCTGGCTTCGTGTCCTGCTCCCCTCTGGCTCCGTGTCCTGCTCGCCTCTCGCTCCGTGTCCTGCCCGCCTCGGGCTCCGTGTCCTGCCCGCCTCTGGCTTCGTGTCCTGCCCGCCTCTGGCTCTATGTCCTGCCCGCCTCTGGCTCCGTGTCCTGCCCGCCTCTGGCTCCGTGTCCTGCCCGCCTCGGGCTCCGTGTCCTGCCCGCCTCTGGCTTCGTGTCCTGCCCGCCTCTGGCTCCGTGTCCTGCCCGCCTCTGGCTCCGTGTCCTGCCCGCCTCTCGCTCCGTGTCCTGCCCGCCTCTCGCTCCGTGTCCTGCCCGCCTCTGGCTCCGTATTCTGTCCGCCTCTGGCTTCGTGTCCTGCACGCTTCTGGCTCCGTGTCCTGCCCGCCTCTGGCTCCGTCTCCTGCCCGCCTCGGGCTCCGTGTCCTGCCCGCCTCTGGCTTCGTGTCCTGCTCCCCTCTGGCTCCGTGTCCTGCTCGCCTCTGGCTCCGTGTCCTGCCCGCCTCTGGCTTCGTGTCCTGCTCCCCTCTGGCTCCGTGTCCTGCTCCCCTCTGGCTCCGTGCCATGCCCGCATCTGGCTTGCCACCTCGCGTCCAGCTCGTTTTTCATCAAGTTAATCAAGCCGATTTGCACGGCGCGAGGCGGCCTGGTGAGTCAGCCGCGTGCCGGCCAGTAAGTACGTCACAGCACAGCGTCCCTCTGCAGCGCAGCGTCCCTCTGCAGCACAGCGTCCCTCTGCAGCACAGTGTCCCTCTGCAGCACAGCGTCCCTCTGCAGCACAGCGTCCCTCTGCAGCACAGCGTCCCTCTGCAGCACAGCGTCCTCTGCAGCACAGCGTCCCTCTGCAGCACAGCGTTCCTCCGCAGCACAGCGTCCTCTGCAGCACAGTGTCCCTCTGCGGCACAGCGTTCCTCTGCAGCACAGCGTCCCTCTGCAGCACAGCGTCCTCTGCAGCACAGCGTCCCTCTGCAGCACAGCGTCCCTCTGCAGCACAGCGTTCCTCCGCAGCACAGCGTCTTCTGTAACATACTGTCCCTCTGCAGCACAGCGTCCCTCTGCAGCACAGCGTCCCTCTGCAGCACAGCGTCCCTCTGCAGCACAGCGTCCCTCTGCAGCACAGCGTCCCTCTGCAGCACAGCGTCCCTCTGCAGCACAGCGTCCCTCTGCAGCACAGCGTCCCTCTGCAGCACAGAGCCCCTCTGCAGCACAGTGTTCCTCTGCAGCACAGCGCCCCTCTGCAGCACAGCGTCCCTCTGCAGCACAGCGTCCCTCTGCAGCACAGCTTCCCTCTGCAGCACACTGTCCCTCTGCAGCACAGCGTCCTCTGCAGCACAGCGTCCCTCTGCAGCACAGCGTCCCTCTGCAGCACAGAGCCCATCTGCAGCACAGTGTTCCTCTGCAGCACAGCGCCCCTCTGCAGCACAGCGTCCCTCTGCAGCACAGCGTCCCTCTGCAGCACAGCTTCCCTCTGCAGCACACTGTCCCTCTGCAGCACAGCGTCCTCTGCAGCACAGCGTCCCTCTGCAGCACAGCGCCCCTCTGCAGCACAGCTTCCCTCTGCAGGACAGTGTTCCTCTGCAGCACAGCGTCCCTCTGCAGCACAGCGTCCCTCTGAAGCACAGCGTCCCTCTGCAGCACAGCTTCCCTCTGCAGCACAGCGTCCCTCTGCAGGACAGTGTTCCTCTGCAGCACAGCGTCCCTCTGCAGCACAGCGTCCCTCTGCAGCACAGCGTTCCTCCGCAGCACAGCGTCTTCTGTAACACACTGTCCCTCTGCAGCACAGCGTCCCTCTGCAGCACAGCGTCCCTCTGCAGCACAGCGTCCCTCTGCAGCGCAGCGTCCCTCTGCAGCACAGAGCCCCTCTGCAGCACAGCTTCCCTCTACAGCACAGCGTTCCTCTGTAGCACACTGTCCCTCTGCAGCACAGCGTCCTCTGCAGCACAGCGTCCCTCTGCAGCACAGCGTCCCTCTGCAGCACAGCGTCCCTCTGCAGCGCAGCATCCCTCTGCAGCACAGCTTCCCTCTGCAGGACAGTGTTCCTCTGCAGCACAGCGTCCCTCTGCAGCACAGCTTCCCTCTGCAGCACAGCGTCCCTCTGCAGGACAGTGTTCCTCTGCAGCACAGCGTCCCTCTGCAGCACAGCGTCCCTCTGCAGCACAGCTTCCCTCTGCAGCACAGCGTCCCTCTGCAGGACAGTGTTCCTCTGCAGCACAGCGTCCCTCGGCAGCACAGCGTCCCTCTGCAGCACAGCGTTCCTCCGCAGCACAGCGTCTTCTGTAACACACTGTCCCTCTGCAGCACAGCGTCCCTCTGAAGCACAGCGTCCCTCTGCAGCACAGCGTCCCTCTGCAGCACAGCGTCCCTCTGCAGCGCAGCGTCCCTCTGCAGCACAGAGCCCCTCTGCAGCACAGCTTCCCTCTACAGCACAGCGTTCCTCTGTAGCACACTGTCCCTCTGCAGCACAGCGTCCTCTGCAGCACAGCGTCCCTCTGCAGCACAGCGTCCCTCTGCAGCACAGCTTCCCTCTACAGCACAGCGTTCCTCTGTAGCACACTGTCCCTCTGCAGCACAGCGTCCCTCTGCAGCACAGCGTCCCTCTGCAGCACAGCGTCCATCTGCAGCACAGCTTCCCTCTGCAGCACAGAGCCCCTCTGCAGCACAGCGTCCCTCTGCAGCACAGCGTCCCTATGCAGCACAGAGCCCCTCTGTAGCACAGCGTCCTTCTGTGGCACAGAGCCCCTCTGCAGCACAGCGTCCCTCTGCAGCACAGCGTCCCTCTCAGCACAGCGTCCCTCTGCAGCACAGAGCCCCTCTGCAGCACAGCGTCCCTCTGCAGCACAGAGCCCCTCTGCAGCACAGCGTCCTTCTGTGGCACAGCGCCTGTCACCGGCGAATCCAGGGACGAGGGCACTCACGTCATGCCTTTCAAACTGGCCGATAATTAAGCAAAAAGTGCATCAATTACCATATTTCTCACGTTATATAAAGCATGGAAATATGACGACGACACATGTCAATACAAAACCGGGGATATTCTTTGAAAATCGATAGATATAGTTATCCGATACAAAATGAGTAACAAGAGGACTTTTGGATCCGCCATTTATGTCTGTAGGCGCCCCTTATCGGGAGGTGCCGGCGAAGTGAACCGACGACCATCTTTCAGAAGAACCTTTGGTTCTTTTATGACACATTTGACTACTAGACCATACAGCGTCGCAAACTTCGCATGCCAATTGGTCGCGGGTAGACACGATAATTCCTACGATTATGGGATCCAAACGCACCATCTCACAATGGAAGGTCGAGCGCCCTACTGACCAAGCTACGGCGACCCCACAGAAAATCGTTGAAGCCACTCTGTCAGTGCGCGCCTGTTGACGTTTGAACCAAGTCCGGCTGATACGGGGTTGCAGCCGTTGCAGACTCAACGGCCGTGAGGGCCGTGCCGGCACTGCCAGTGCAATATACCGCCCGACACAGCTGCACGGCTGCCTCGTGCGGTGCCGGTCTACTAGCTGAGGGCAGCCGTAGGGTAAGGCTGGCGCCGACTACCTGTATCACGGCTGCCTCGTGCGGTGCCGGTCTGCTAGCTGAGGGTAGCCGTAGGGTAAGGCTGGCGCCGACTACCTGTATCACGGCTGCCTCGTGAGGTGGCGGTCTACTAGCTGAGGGTAGCCATAGGGCTAGCGCCGACTACCTGTATCACGGCTGCCTCGTGCGGTGCCGGTCTACTAGCTGAGGGTAGCCGTAGGGTAAGGCTAGCGCCGACTACCTGTATCACGGCTGCCTTGTGAGGTGGCGGTCTGCTAGCTGAGGGTAGCCATAGGGTAAGGCTAGCGCTGACTACCTGTATCACGGCTGCCTCGTGAGGTGGCGGTCTACTAGCTGAGGGTAGCCGTAGGGTAAGGCTAGCGCCGACTACCTGTATCACGGCTGCCTCGTGCGGTGGCGGTCTACTAGCTGAGGGCCAGGCAGAGTAAAGATAGTCGGGCTGCAGGAATTTCCTGAAGACTAAGCCGGCTTGTCGAGGACTGGTAACGGGCCCATGCCAATTGGAGAAGGCTCCTTATGGATTAATAGGACCCATGAGAGTCAGAGAGGACTGGACTGGAATATTTCTGAGCCTTGGGATGGGCACCTGAGGGACTGGGGGTCATCTGAGAGCTAAGTGCCCCTGGGAACCGGCGATGTTGCGAGGACTACTGAGGGACAGCCTAAAAAATAAGATACCTTCAAGAGCACCTTAAGAATATCATATTTTTTTCCTGTCAAGGCCTGGGAAGGTACCCCACCGCCATATCGGTGGCGGCAGCCGCTACTGCAGCCACGGCCGCACTAACGGCCACACCCGTTCAGGCGTGGACCACCATCTTTGCCTGATGCATATATATATATATATATATATATATATATATATATATATATATATATATAATGTAGCCGAAATCCGAGGAGTTCCAGACAAATGGGGAGGGTTTCCTCGGTAGGTAGATAGGGAGAGCCTCTTCTAGCGGACCAAATCATGGCTATGCCACTACACGGAAATCACCTCATGGAAATCATCTCATGGAAATCACCCCATGGAAATCACACCATGGAAATCGCTCCGCTGAAACAATTTTGACCAGCTAAGTTCTTGCTTCAGATTCCCAGAAATCCAGCTCTCCACGAGACACCCTTCAGGATGTCAAAACAAGCGTATTAGATAACAATTTCGGTCCTTGTTGTACAGGAAAACGGATACTCAGTGAACTTTTTATTCGCTAAATTCAGCTGTGATCATGTGCATTACTAAATGAACTTTGCAGTCATTTCATGTTGGAAAATGAAACATAACTGCCGAGAATCTTTTGCCATGTTAATTTTGCGCTCGCCTCACTTACCCCTCCATGACTATGGGTGTCACTGTCACTTTATGAAGTGGGTTTGGCAGAGGTGCATCATCTTTTTGATGGTCAACGCTGCCCCGAAAACCATTTGCATATAGTGTACGCCTATAAGCCCAATGGTTAAGCTTGAGACTGATTGAAGGGGGATGGGGCAAATCAAGGTGTGCCTGAATTGCACTCGAGCCATGTGGAGATATCGTGGAAACCTGTGGGAACAGATAGGACAACAATGTGCACTTCAACCAGTGGTTGAAACTTGAACTACCGTGCAGTCTTCGTCTCATATGGAAACAGTAGTGATGTGCAGGAAACCGCTCTACTCAGAGACATCGCCGAGTACGAGAAACTGAAGAAAAAAAATTCCCTTAGTGGTCGTTAACACGTCTGCGGTAATAACTTAACAACCCCATCCATGCACCCTATGATCTATCTTTCAACCTGGTGATTTCAAAGAAACCTGTTTTGCCATGTAGTTTAATCCATAAATTGTAGATTAATCCACCAACTACGATGCAGTTCATATCATTGAAATAAGTTGGAAATACAACACCCTGGAGCCAACTTCTTTTAGAATGCAGTAACTTCATTTTTCATAATGTAAATCTGGGACCAGGCAAAGTGGGATCATTGTGGCTAAGTCAAATTACCGACTCTTCCTCATTTCACGCACTAGCCTCCTGGCTTCCATCAACTTTTCGCTGAGCCACTATGAACATATGTACTATGCATGGCCATGCATCTTCATACCAGAAGTGCAATCTCGTCATAAAGGGAAACCCTTTGAAAAATGCCGCACGGAACATGGAGAAGACCTGCAGCAAAACCAAAAGCCCGAATCCCAGCTGTATTCGGAACTGTGGCTCCGTTTATGCCGCACCATGATTCATCTCTTGACGTCACATGAGGCGGCTAACTGCTGCTTTAGCCCTGGCGGCCGTTCCCAGTCGCGACACGCACGGCCAACGTGATTGGCTGACGTCCAAGGCTGTTGCAACACACGGCACTTGATTGGCTGGTATCCAAGGCTGTTGCAACACGCGGCACTTGCCCTCAGAGCTGGAGTCGGCCGGGTAGAATGACGAAACTGGATAGTTATTTAAGTCTAAGGGTGCTTCGACGAAAAATAATGATGAAACTGTGTTCAAGAGATTGTACGGGACGACTTTCATTTTCGCGGAGAGCGCCATCGCCATCACTATGCACCAGGGGTTGAAGGAGATTGAACTAAGTTGGACTTACTTTAATGCATGCATACAAATGCAAGCCATATGTTGCATGAGCTATAGAGCATTAACGGAACAAATAGTTGCATGCTCATGCAAGCCCAGAGGCAACACATGGGAGGATCAAAACAATGCAAACAAATATCCAAAGCTATAAAAGTTGGCACCTAGAAACAACTTGGTGTGCTCGTGTCACCACTTGCGACTATTACCACACTCATGTCTGCTGTGGTATCATGAAGCGTCACGAATGCAATGGATTTTCGGATGGGTAAATACAATGTACTCCATGGGATACATATAAATGCGCGGAATTCCCGATTAAAGTTGATCTTCCAGGAAATTAAGAAGGGTATTATCTTCTTGTGCATGTACACCAAAATTTTGCAACATCATAACCGTTACACGAAACTCATCATACAGAAGCCAGCATGTGCATGCATGCGCAAATGTTGCCTGATACTAACTTAAGGAATTTTACCTCCTTGCACCAGCCAGCGAGGCTACCTGATGGGATGAGGTACCTGATGGTACCTCATCAGACTTCTGTAAGTCCTTACACCAGGCAGCGTGGTCTACATGATGGTAGGGATTTCTGCCAGTCTTTGAGTCAACCAGCGAGGTCTACATGATGGCAAGTACTGCTGTCAGTCCTTACACCAGTCAGCGTGGTCTACATGATGGCAAGTACTGCTGTCAGTCCTTGCACCAGTCAGCGTGGTCTACATGATGGAAGGGGCTTCTATCAGTTGCACCGATGAGTGATGCCACTGTGGTCAAACACGGCACGTAACTGTACCACCCAAGACACGCATTACCGGACTTGAGCATAGCGACTGCAGAGCGAACCAGCCGTACATCCATATGTCAGGTTGGGCCAGCACGGAGCTGGGGGTGGGTGGAGAGACCGCCGACACCAGGACTGGCCTCTGGCCGTATATCCGCCTGTCAGGCTGGGCCAGCACGGAGCTGGGGGTGGGTGGAGAGACCGCCGACACCAGGACTGGCCTGTGCTGCGGGCCGTATATCCGCCTGTCAGGCTGGGCCAGCACGGAGCTGGGGGTGGGTGGAGAGACCGCCGACACCAGGACTGGCCTCTGGCCGTATGTCCGTCTGTCAGGTTGGGCCAGCACGGAGCTGGAGGTGGGCTGGGACGAGGCTATTTCGGCTGGGAGACCGCCGACATCAGGACTGGCCTCTGGCCGTATATCCGTCTGTCAGGCTGGGCCAGCACGGAGCTGGGGGTGGGTGGAGAGACCGCCGACATCAGGACTGGCCTCTGGCCGTATGTCCGTCTGTCAGGTTGGGCCAGCACGGAGCTGGGGGTGGGAGGGGAGACCGCCGACACCAGGACTGGCCTCTGGCCGTATGTCCGTCTGTCAGGCTGGGCCAGCACGGAGCTGGGGGTGGGTGGAGAGACCGCCGACACCAGGACCGGCCTGTGCTGCGGAGCCGTGCCCGTTTGGCGGTATCTGTCGGCTCCAGAGGCCGGCCAGCGCCGGGTCGGACGTAAACACTGGCGCCACAGGCCCACCCGATGATAAACACACTGCAGTCTGACCAGAGTCCGGACAGCGGCACGGCTGTCAGGCAGCCGCAGAGCCACCTCTAGCAAACACCCTGCCGTCTGACCAGCGGGCAGAGTCTGGACAGGGGCGTGGCTGTCAGGCAGCCGCAGAGCCACCTCTAGCAAACACCCTGCCGTCTGACCAGCGGGCAGAGTCTGGACAGGGGGGGGGCGGCCAGGGACCCCCAAAGAAACCCCCAAAAGCAAACACCCTGCCGTCCGCGGTCTGGGGGGGTGTCCCGCAGCCCCAGAGCCACCTCTAAAAACTCGTCTGACCAGCGGGCAGAGTCTGGACAGGGGCGTGGCTGTCAGGCAGCCGCAGAGTCACCTCTGACATGTTAGTTGGGTGATTGACATGACTCCTGTGCCTGGCCGTGACTGTGCATACTCGTGTCTCCACAATTAGTGACTGTGGAGTCGGGAAGTAGCGGAGCCTGGTTGGTTCGGATCGTGACTAGGCTCGGATTGCGGTCTCGCAATCGGCAACGAACACGCCCTCCCCCCAGCCGAAATTCCGTAGTATAGGTGATGCTGTCAGGTTCGTTCTTGACGGGCTACTCAGCACCCGACACCATCATCAAGCAGACCACCCGTCGCCCCCACCACTATTCCACTAGGCAGCTCACCACACCACCACCAGACAGTCCACTATTCCACCACCAGACAATTCACTATTTCACCACCAAACAATCCACTATTCCACCACCGGGCAATCCACTATTCCATCACCAGACAGTCCACTTCACCATCGATGCGCAGCCCACTGCATCAACAGAGGGCAACTCATCCCACTCGGCAGCTCAGTTGGTGCTGCGGCAAATTGGAATGTTCGCACGGCAAGTTGCCGTTCAATAACGAAAGTCCTGGGGCACATATCAAAACTGAACAAAATGAGAGACGATGGCTTTCAAAATGAGTCACTGATTTTAGCTAGCGAAGTCTCGTTTCTAAAGCCAAGGTTACTCGGTAAATGTTGGATGATGAAAGATTCGTGGTTATGGGCATGCAGTAAATAACATTGACGGCTTATAACACTGGCCTGCGTTTCAAAACTTTTTGTTTTCAAAAGGTCGGAAGTTTCTCAGCTGTTCTAATACAAGTTTCGTGTACCGAATCCGAAAATACCATCCATTTTTCCCCATTAGCTCAAGTTTTCACACAACGTCAAAGATAACAACTCACACACTGATGTATCAGTATGCATACTGCAGTATGCATACTGATATCAGTAGCGGAGAGAAGTAAGAATTGGGACGCGGGAGAAAAGGGACAAAGCATCATCTTTTAAAGTAAGTCATGTCATGTCAAGTCATGTGTGGAAGGCCTACGAGCCTGGAAGAACAAGACCCGGAAATCCATGCCGTTCGGCATTCCCATGGTGTGGCGGGGGGGAAGGGATCATACCACCGACTGCTATTTTTGTATGACAGATCTGAAAGGAGTAAATCGAAAGAAACAGAATCATGTAAAATATCCGGATGTGCCATCAGCCATCAAGCCAGTCCCTCATGGTCCAGATGTCCCCATCCCTGAACCCGATGTCGACATCGAGTCATCTTCCGACTCTAGTAGGGATGAAATAGATGCAGACGCGTCTGGTGCATATGAACTGACCGAGAACGATCGATCGGTACCGTTGGACCAAGCTAAGCTCAATTACCTAACGAGGGGCCTGAACTTGTCCAAGGAATCTGCTCAGCTGTTGGGTTCACGGCTCCGCGAGAAACGTTTGCTGGCGCCTAAAACGACATTCTTTTGGTATCGGAATCGCGAAAACGAATTCAGAGAATACTTTACCTTCGACGAAGAACATTCTCTAGTCTACTGCAACAACATCGCGGGCCTAGTAGAAGCAATGGGTACAGAGTACAACCCGGCAGAATGGAGACTGCTCATAGACTCCTCGAGTAGGAGCCTGAAGGCAGTTCTTCTGAACAACGACAATAAGTTCGCGTCGATTCCTGTTGGACACTCCGTGCAACTGAGGGAAACGCATAACAGCATGGAACTTTTGTTGTCTGCTTTGAACTACAAAGAGCATGGTTGGCTGATCTGTGGTGACCTCAAGGTAGTAGGTCTCGTCCTTGGGCTGCAGGTCGGCTACACGAAATATCCATGCTTTCTATGCCTCTGGGACAGTCGGGCTGACAAACAGCACTATGTACAACGCGACTGGCCATCCAGGCATGCAGTTGAACCTGGCTCCCACAACGTGCAGTCACGCCCCCTGGCTGGACCACCGAAAATCCTACCTCCACCACTCCATATCAAACTCGGTTTCATGAAGAAAAAATTCTAAAAGCGCTGGATAAAGAAGGACGATGATTTGCATTTTTGGACAGAAATTTCCTCATGTGAGCAGAGAGAAGCTGAAGGCTGGTGTATTCGACGGTCCTCAGATAAGGGAGCTCATGAAGGATACTCAATTCGAAGAATGTCTGGAACAGTCTGAGCTCTCTGCATGGCTGGCCTTGAAGTCAATCATCACCAACTTCCTGGGTAATCACAGAAGTGCGGAATACGTGAAGGTCGTCGATGAGTTGATGGACAGTTTTCAGCAACTTAGTGCTCGAATGTCGGTAAAAATGCACTTCCTTAGGTCCCATCTAGATTATTTCCCAGATAACTGTGGAGATTACAGTGAAGAGCAGGGAGAACGATTCCACAAAGACTTACAGGTAATGGAAGAACACTACCAAGGTCGGTGGGATGTGAACTTTCTGGCGGACTGTTGTTGGTGCCTGAAAAGGGATGTCCCATCTGCTCCACACAGTCGGAAGTCCCTGAAAAGGCCACTTGTTCCGCAGTAGTGTGTACTGTTGGGATGCGTTCTGAATACATTTGTGGTCCATCTATTTGGAGTTTAAACCTGTATTTATGCTTCTTTCGGATTCACTAGTAAACCAATCAGAGCAATGTTTTGGTTCACGTGAGTGAAATGACATATTTTTTTAAAATCGAGCTAATGAAGCAAAACGGATGCCATTTTCGGAATCAGCATGAAAAACTGACCTAAAACAGCTGAGACACCCTTGACCTTATAAATCATGCAGACCAGTGTAATTTACAGCCTTCCCAAAATTTCGATTTTCATCGCCTATCACGATTCATGACGGCAACGGGCTCTCATATTTACCAGCCGGCGCTGAGGCCAACATAGCATACCCACCCGCATGACTACGCTGAAATAATGCTTTCTGAGCATCTACCGAACCTGCCTGGCCGGCATGCGGCTCGCAGAGGATATTCTTAGCGTCGCTTGGCACAGTGTCAGGACCTTGCTCTGCTTGCCGCCGCCACTTTTTCATGATCGGGCGATCCGGTTTCATGAACTAACATCTAGGCACTGGCTATGCGCCAGTCTCTGATGAAATCAGTTTCACTGGAAATGCTCATTCGAACACTCGGCGCTGCTGGCAGACCGGCCCAGCTGATGAAATGGCCCAGCTGGTGGTCTTTAGATGGTTCAGGGGCGAGTCTGGTGGTCTTTAGGTAGCTTGAAGGCGAGTCAATGGTTCCTGAGTCAACACAGCGCTCAACATGAAATACACCCGCTACCCCACCTCGTCTGTCTGCGGCGCAGGGACTAGCATCAAATACACCCGCCGTCCCACTTCGTCTGTCCGTGGCACAGCGCCCAACATGAAATACACCCGCTACCCCACCTCGTCTGTCTGCGGCGCGGGGAGCAGCATCAAATACACCCGCCGTCCCACCTCGTCTATCCGCGGCACAGGGACCAGCATCAAATACACTCGCCGTCCCACCTCGTCTGTCTGCGGCACATGGACCTATGTCAAATGCACCCGCCGTCCCACCTCGTCTATCCGTGCACATGGACCAATGTCAAATGCACCCGCCGTTCCACCTCGTTCATCCGCGGCACATGGACCAATACCAAATACACCCGCTACCCCATCTCGTCTGTCTGAAATACACCCGCTACCCCACCTCGTCTGTCTGCGGCGCAGTGACCAATACCAAATACACCCGCCGTCCCAACCTCCTCTGTCCGCGTTCTTCAACTAAAAGTAATGCATATGGCTGAGAGCGTAAGACATGATGGTGGCGCAGGATATTGTTGTTGGCGTCAGAGGAGCGTACTGCTCCAGTCAGTACCGATGCTCCGAGAAGAGCAGGTGTGCTCAATGGCACTTCTACTCGCCCGGTTCGACACACAGCCAGCTAACCCACATCAACTCGACCTCCCGACCTTACTGCAATAATGCATGCAAGAGAACACCTGCATGCAGCGGGATCCTTCATGAACAAGATCGCATTCGGGGAAATGCATCGGCGGCACTGCCCGAGCACGCACATCATGCTCTCTGTCATGGATGCTATCAGGATGTTGTCAAGAGTATATGTTGGGAGTAACGATGCGCCATGTATGAATGTTAACAAAGCCATTTACGCCATGGCTCCCAATGTTTTGAAAAACGAGACGAACAACGGCCAGCACAATGTCGAACGTTCTGAAACTCACGTGAGCTGGCCACCGAGTCTGACTTCCCCAGCTCTAGGGAGAACTGGGACAGGTTCGTGCTGAAACAGAAACAGAGCTGATCAGTTGAGCTCCCACAGCCGGCGAATACAGGCGACATCTCGGGCGGCAGCCACTGGTTAACTGGGCTGAAGGCAGCCCGGCGACATCTCGAGCAGCAGGCACTGGTCAACTGTGCTGAAGGCAGTCCAGCGACATCTCGAGCAGCAGGCACTGAACAACTGGGCTGAGGGCAGTCCAGCGACATCTCGGGCGGCAGGCACTGAACAACTGGGCTGAGGGCAGTACAGCGACATCTCGAGCAGCAGGCACTGAACAACTGGGCTGAGGGCAGTCCAGCGACATCTCGAGCAGCAGGCACTGAACAACTGGGCTGAGGGCAGTCCAGCGACATCTCGAGCAGCAGGCACTGAACAACTGGGCTGAGGGCAGTCCAGCGACATCTCGAGCAGCAGGCACTAAACAACTGGGCTGAAGGCAGTCCAGCGACATCTCGAGCAGCAGGCACTGAACAACTGGGCTGAAGGCAGTCCAGCGACATCTCGAGCAGCAGGCACTGGACAACTGGGCTGAAGGCAGTCCAGCGACATCTCGAGCAGCAGGCACTGAACAACTGGGCTGAGGGCAGTCCAGCGACATCTCGAGCAGCAGGCACTGAACAACTGAGCTGAGGGCAGTCCAGCGACATCTCGAGCAGCAGGCATTGAACAACTGGGCTGAAGGCAGTCCAGCGACATCTCGAGCAGCAGGCACTGAACAACTGGGCTGAAGGCAGTCCAGCGACATCTCGAGCAGCAGGCACTGAACAACTGGGCTGAAGGCAGTCCAGCGACATCTCGAGCAGCAGGCACTGGTCAACTGGGCTGAAGGCAGTCCAGCGACATCTCGAGCAGCAGGCACTGAACAACTGGGCTGAGGGGAGTCCGGGAGTTCACCGGCAGACAATTATCCCGGCGCAGAGACACGACCGGTTGAAGCCAACCATACCGAGGTGAGGATTACCGAAGGGCTCAGGAAATCCAACCAAGGCGACACCCAGCGTTTTAAGGGAACTATTCCGAGGCCGGGGATACCTAGCAATCCAAGATTATGCCATAGCGAGTAAATCAGCGGTTCAAGGCAATCATACTGAGGAGGACGATGTCCAGCAGTTCAAAGAGCCCCTGCGGGGACGGACAATATCTAGCCGTTTAAGACACTCTTGGTTGTTGTGTTAACAGGACGGCTTGGGTAGCATGGGAGGACGAGCTGATTACACTATCCACGTTCCATAGAATGTAATGCAAACTGACGCGAGCTACATTTTGTATAATTTTGGAGAGATAGGTGTCCCTCCAATGATAAATTATGCAAATACAAAGTTGAGCAAGAAAAGCTCACAACGCACCCATCTTCCAACGCCATCCTTGAACATGTGCATCCATGAGCAGCACAATAAAGACCTTGCAATGCTCTGATGCAGGCCATTTTTTAATATGTTTATTCGTGGATAGTTCCATAAATCTTCATCGCTGCATTTCCATTGATTTGAACAGGCCCTCAAAATACTGAGGAGTGTGTGTTCATAGGTTTATATGTTAAACTTTTGAGGGATGCTAGGCAAGTTCAGGGTTGCTCATTCACCCCTAAAATAATGCATTTATCCGCCCATGGATCCATCTTTAGTCACATTCCGTTCCTGGAACCAGCGGACCATGATATGATGTGTCGTTCTTTGCTAATTCCCCACGAAATCCGCGCCAAAATTTGGCGGATTCCACGAGGGACGCGTAGACTGCAATACACTGTCCCTGCTCTCTTCTGTGTGGTTTCGTGGAAGATGGCGAAGCTCATGCGACATGTTGATCAGACCGTTATGGATATGGGAAGTTCGTAGGTAATTCCATGAAAGCAATTTGACTGTTCATGAGCAAAGCAATACGGCGGGACGACTCATACAATACATGTCTCTATAGGTGTCTTGACACGAACGGTGAGGTTTTCACGAGTTCAATTTGGAAGCTTGCAAATGGCAACACAAATGGCTTACATGATGCATACGGCGTGAGCTTTTTCAGAACCCTCCTCGGCTGGAACCCACGAAATATGCAACATCACACACAGCGGAATCTGGAGAATATTTGCGAAAAAGAACTCTGCAACTGCAACCCTCGGAATACGCAACGTCATGCATAAAAGAATGCGCGGAATAAGTGCAAAAAGAACTTATCCTTGATGAACTTGACATGCCTACCAAATCACTGGTACAAAGCGACACACCTGGTTTTGGAACACCTACTGTTATATATGCAGTCAAAGACATCCCGGTACATCCATCCATTATATATGTGCATAATGTGGCATGCTTGCATGGATGCTTGCAAAACTATTTATTTCGCGATCAAGGACCAAGACATTATTAGACTGCCACAAACCTTGGAATATTAATTAATGAGCTATTACATCATGCCTATATTCCGGAGCTGACAGCACACTCACGTTGAAATATTGTACCCATGTTGCGCTTTCCGTCAGAAGTGCACGGGCACCGTTGTCAAACATGGTCTGGCAGCTACTTCTGATCCTAAAGAAACTGAAGGAAGTTCTATAACAGTATAAAGACTCGCAGGTGTCAGACTAGCCACACGCCAGTTCTATTAACTCCCTTGAACCGTCAGAACGGCGCCGTGGCAGAGTTGCCGACTTGTTTGTTTGTTTTTTGTTGTTGTATTATGCTGCGAGGCGTGCTGATATAAAACCATCGATCTTGCAGTGAAGTAGAAATATCGTGGGATATATGACGAATATGAACCTTTCTATGTAGCATACGGTTTAGCTTTTTAACATATTATATGACCCTCACCCTGTCACAGCCGCTGGATAATAACTCGGCGGATTTTTGTTCCTCGGGTCACGACATTGATTTGGAATCAATTTGCTTCGTCTGTCACCCATGGCTCGTACTAAATGCCTGGAATTATGGAACTGTATCGGAAACGTAGAGCACATAGCAGCTTCCGCCGAGGATGGCATGCCTGACTATGTTTATTATCTGCCAAGTAGCCCTTAGCTGTGAAACACGTGAAAAAGGGGAAACCTGAATTTAACCAGCATTTCAAACCTTAAAAGCGGTGCCAGAAGAGCCAGCATGTTTTCTCTTGTGAACTGCGTGCGGTTCAGCCGACACCGTGTCTCCACCAGGCGATAATTAACAACAGCGCCGCTCGAATGCTGCGGCGGGCCCGGCGTGCCGTTCATGTCCATCTTCCTCCAGAAATAGAACGTCGCGGCGGGGTTATCTCGGAGGGGAAGGGGAGGGAAGCCGGGCAGGGTTGCTCGACAGGTGCGTGTCAGCTGTCTCCGCGTGAAGCCCCTCCCCTCCTCACCCGACCGATGGCGCCACCCGGTCGGATGTTTTCTCTGTAAGCACTCCGTCTACACCCGCGTCTGCAGTGGTGGCAGGTCGGCCGAGCCTGTGGGCCTGTCCAATATTCACACACACGTACTTGCTGCCAGTGTAACTGGAATCGTGCTGAATGCGCAACCAGCCGGCCAGGCCGCTGGAGCAGATGGGTGTGTTCACAGGACCAAATAGTGTTCGTCTTCGACACTACTCCCAGTAACATAACAGCGGTCCATTATGGGCCCGAGGACCGAAGGCCTGCGACGGCTACCAGTGTTTGAAGCTTGGGTGGGTGGGGGAGGGCTGCCATTCTGCAGTTTGTCCCCGATTAGGGTATCTGGCGGTCACTTCCTGAGCGTCGCGGATATCCGCTGGGCCTTCCTCGGGTAGCCAGATATGGCGCCGGCCGGACGGGATCCTGCTGATTCCGTCAGACGGCGAGGTGGTGCCAGCGAGGCATTTCTTTGTCGCTGATTTCTAGTTCGCTGATTCCTCTGACGTCCAGATGGCAACACGCAGCCACACGGTACATTTAACTCTTCACACAGCCGGCCGAAAAACACCGCGCACACTTCCAACCAAACCAACACTAATGGAGGGCGATCCTAGAAACAATGACGCCTCAAACTATGCCATGGTGATGATGGTAGTTTAGCACTTGGGACTCGCTTCATTGTCACTTTGTGGTTCGTGTTATGCGCTCAAGCACACGAGCTTTCGTGATCACGAAGCAATTAAAATAAATATATCCGAGTTCGTACAAGAAAAGGCATATTCTGATTAGTGGCGTACCGAAGGGGAGGTTAATGGGAGTATTTGTTCCCCACCTCCAAGAGGTCGCGGGCCCCCAAGAAGTTGCGCTGTGGCTCCACAAATCACTCTGGAGTCCGGAAAATTGCACCGGGGCCCGGCACATCGCACCACAAATCGGCATCACTGAAATGGCAGATCCCAAAAGTTTGAGTCCTGCAAATCACCCTAGGCCGTGAAGATCTCGCCGAAGTCCCCCAAAGCACGTCAGGTTAAAAAAGCGTGTCAGAGTCCCCAGGATCACACCGGGGTCCAAAAACAGTTGCGCCAGATCCCCAAAATCCTACCGGGTCCGACCAAAACGAACCCGGAAACTTGTCAATCCAGAAAATCAATCCAGGCTCGGGAAGCAAGTATAGGGCCAGGAAGATCACAATAATCGCCCCAAAAACAATCGGGCCTCGAAGAAGATTCTGGAGCCCCAGAAAATCACGTTGTGTGTTACACAAATCATAAAAGTTGCAACAAATCATACTGAGACAAACAAAATTAATCCGGGTCCGCACAAATAGGTCCGGGTTCGGAAAATCATCGGACCTAAAAAAATTGCGTCAGTGCGTCGAGAATCGAAAGCAAACATGCTATGGCTCGGACAAAAATCATGCCCTCTGCCTCACAAAAATACACAAAGTTCCATTGAAACCACTTGGAATTCGAAAATAGCTTGTAGTCGACTATAACTCCGAAACCGTTGGTCAGATCGGGCTAAGTGTTGTCCAGGGGTGTTCAGAGCACATTATCACCCTGCACACCAAGTTTTGTTCAAATACAAATTTAGAGGGTGTAAAAGTCGAACATTGTTGGTCCATCTGACGTTGAACGTTCATAGTAGGGAGAGTTGGTATCGCAGGGCAAGATAAAAGACGAGATGTTGAGATTGGATGGACACCGAAATTGAAGCCTAAGGATGGAAGAATGAGTGAGGCACTCCTAGCCTGGCTCTTCACCATTAAACTGTTCCGCTGGATCATCGGAGCACTCAACCCAACCCACCCCACCACCACCACCACCACCACGGAAAGGTGGTGCCTTGTCGCGGGAGGACCAATAATTGTAAGTCGCGTCCTATTGATGGAATTGGACGAGCAATCTGCGCATGTGTTAAATGTTACGATATAACATAGTACATTTCCCAAATAATATATTGCGAAAAAATTATCCCGCAAATCTGCATGCATTTAGCTAGTTGGTTATTTCGGCTTGACATGTTTCAAATTAAAGCAAGCCTGGGGCATTCTCCACAAATATATGCGCCCATTTCACGAAGGTAAACGATAAGGATTACGCGATCTTTTTCATTTCAGCATTTCATGTTGCATAACATAAGATTGGATGCTAGCCATGTCACTGACACCATCCTAACGCAAAAATATTGAAGCATGAAGTACGGAAAATATAATTATATTGTTGTTTTTCAATGGACCAGCAGAAGCATGTGCCTGGCATGAATAATTACCGACGTTTCTCAAGCAATTTCTAGAAGAAGAAAAACGGTGCGGTTTTAACTATGTGGTGTTTTAGTCCGTGAATGAAGTAATTTCCTACTATTGCGGACAAACGGGGTGATAGACACAGCAGCAAACATTGACTTAGTAGTTAGTGCGTTCGATCAACGGTTTGGTGTTCCGAACAATTTGGCCTCTCTTAATATTGTGAGGTCAACAATCTGTTAAGATCATACCACAGAGGAACATTTTACGTGAAGTAACACCTTGAAGGGAAACAATTAGTGTTTTGTGGGGAGTCACACATTCCATCAATGTATGCATTTCCAGTTTCACCCAATAAGGATTAGAGATATCGGGGAGGGGGTATGCGATTATGTGGAGTAAGATACTGAACCGGGGCCGGATCCAGAAATTGCCACCGGGACAATGGGAGATGAGCACATGTCCGAAGGGGCGCCACTTTGCCTTCCGAGGGGTGCCTCTGGCTGAAAAATAATCGTGGGCGTACATTAGAGCCTTCCCGGAGGGGCGCTTCTGGCTGAACAACTTGAGGGGGTGCACTCCGGCATTCTCAGGGGCGTGCCTGTCTCCGGCCGGGGATGGGAACACCTTATGGGAGAGGGCCGCATGCCCACGGTGCCCCCTTGTATCCGCCCCTGGTCTAAGGGACCAGTGCTCAGAGAACCGCCCCACATTTGCTGATAGAGTTTCCACAGCCAGCACCGTTGAATCCCAGCAGGTGAAGCCCGCGCAGATCTGCGCCGCAGTCGGCTGCTGAATTCGCGCCGTCAAATATCGATCGGGATGCGGCCCGCGTGGCTGGACTCGGCGGCAAAGGATCCGGACGGCCGCCATTTTGCTTCTCCGCTGGACGGTATGTGAGTCAGCTGGCACGACCGGGAGGGCCAACGCGCGTGGCCATCTGGACCGGCAAAGGCGGCTCCAGCTGCCGGTACGGAGATTCACTGATGGCGCGCCAAGGGCGTCACTTGACACGGCTCACGGGGGTCGAGGTTCACTAATGACACGATAGGGGTGGTGGCTGACACTAGCGATATGCCAATGGTCTCACACACCCACACACACACACACACTCGCACACACGCACACACACACAGACACACAGACACACAGACACACAGACACACACGCACACACACACACATGCGCGCGCGCACGCACGCACGCACGCACGCACACACGCACGCATGCACGCACGCACGCACGCGTACGCACGCACGCACGCACGCACGCACGCACGCACACACACACACACACACACACACATCATTTTGTTTGATTGAGGGGTGTGGGGTCACTTTATCTGAAAGTGCACCATTTCCTCAGAGGAAGGATGCTTTGCTACCTATTCTACTCCAGGGGCGCCATCAGCTGAGACATTTGTGGGGGAGCAGTCTAGCATCCTGAGGGGGTAGGATCCCCAACAGCCAACACTATGACTGGGTCGGGAGCGTTACTATTGGGCGCCACACCAACGGTCGCTAGGAATACCAATGGTCGTGCGCCATGGTTGTACCACCAATTGCCGTACACCACACCAATGGTCGTACCAAAACTGTCGTCGTTGGAGTATCGTGACCTCAGAGATCACAGCTCACAGAGCACTCTGGCGGTCTCGACTCAAGAGTGCATTCTAAGCTTTATTGATCGTCAAGATTGCACCAGGATACCATCAAGGAGTCCTCATATAGTTTCTATTAGTTCTCACACCTCTTCGAGACCCCTGAAGATCAAACACGACCTGGCTGCCTGAGAGGCCCATCTTGTAGATCCGAAATGCCCTGTCGCGCATGGAGATCCAACGCATTGCATCGGCATCCCTTCAGCTAGCTGTGAAACCAAGCGATGCGAAGCGGACATCGAAATTGCGAAGAGGGCAAGCAGAGAAGGAAGCAGAGAAGAAAGCAGAGCGGGCAAGCAGAGATCGAAGCACTCGAAGTTCATGACACGCACTTTTGTTGTCGGAGCTGGTAGGTAAAAAGCACCCCAATAAAAAGAACTCGCCTACGTTGATTATCTACAAAAGTAGGCATCATGTTCCACCACTATGGAAAAAAGTGAGGTACGTAAAAATTTTACGTCAGTATTTTACTCCACTGTCATCGAATCCTGCCTCAACAACCACATCGTTAAGGAAAAATGGTCCCGATGGGTCATCGTGTCTGTGCGCTAATTGCACAAATGCGTGCATTTTGGCTGAAAAACTACGAAGCTATAGCGGAACCATATTCTTCCAACATAATGAATGCTATGGTTTATGACTTTTCATATAAAATAAATCATATTTTATCACTGAAGCCCCATTTTCTTCATTATAGAGATTTGATGAAGATAAAATGGTCAGGCAGGCCGGCCGACCGCCAAGACCGAGTTTGAAGGTAAAGTAATTAATATGGAATGGTAGTAGCCAGGTTTGGTCACCAGCCTGGGATTATTCAAGGGCCGATTATGTAAGTTTCAAGGGCCCAGCCCATGGTCGATCAACCTAGGGCACTTCCAAATACCAATTTCTACCCGGATTTTATTTTCTACCCATATTAAATAATACTTAGAAGAACCACGATAATGGCATCGCTACTCATCACAAATGTTGGGTGATCTTGCACTTGCCTAGGCTGTACACGAGTAGTTGGCCATACTCGGCATCTATGCAGCATGGCATGGATTGTTCACGGGTTTGACTTCCAAAGTTAGGGAGTTTCGCTGCCAAGTTTGGGGGCTCAGCTGTAAGTTGGAGGGAATATAATCCTCCCAGCTGCATAGGATTCTATACCCCTGAAATATGTACCCTTCAGTAGTTTACCTAAACTAGTACTTCTGTGGTATGTCTTGCCACTGTTCCATTTACAATGCTTTCAGGAAGCCTTTTCAGGTCAATGCGCTCGCCCATTGCTTTCAAGTATTGTGCACTCCGGATGCGGAGGAACATTATGATGTAATACGGTTTCAAAAATCCACAAAGTTCGAGTGTCTATAAATAATGAACTACAATGAAGTTGGAATTATTAAATAACATTATCTACTTTACTACTTCTTTACAAATGCATGGCATCATTGCAGGAGCAGATGCAGGGGTGGGGATGGGGGCACAGGCTGCATGCGCCCCTGTGAAAATTGGTGCCTCTCCGGTCCAGAAAGCGCACTCCTCCAGGAAGAGTTGAGTGCACCCATAACGACTTTGTCGGCCAGGTGCGATCCTCTGAGTGGGAAATGCGAAGTTCATTCTTCCCGAATGTACTCCCTCAGATCTTTCAGCCAGAGGCACCCGTTGAAAGGAATAGGCCCTTCTGGCTCCCAAAAGTCTGTCAATGAATTGCTTTGACCCCTTAATTCGGTTGTTCTAATGACATGAAGAAGCTTAATAATATTGTATCGCCATGTAGATATATATATATATATATATATATATATATACACATGCATATATATACATATACATATATTATGCATATATATATATATATATATATATATATATATATATATATATATATATATATATATATATATATATATATATATATATGCATGTATATACAGCCAGAGCTTCCCGTACCTGTCGAGAAGTTACACAATATATCGATTGTCCAGTTCCGGTCGCCACTAAAGACCCACATATATTGATGAGTTCAAACAATCTTTCGTTTGTGCATACGCAAACCTTGTAAAATGAATGCTTCTTCATGCAGTAAGTCGAGCACGCCGGTTCACCTGAATTCCCAACGACCCGCACTTCACCAAGGTAATGCGGCACAGCATCGGCCCGCGGCAGCACCTGGTAGCGTGGTGAGCCGTTTGGATGAATGACTGATCGGCTCATTGCCACGTGGTCATAACTGAGCACACATAGCACTGGCCACGTCCACCAGAGCACTCACCTGAACGGAATTCGCTCGATTGCTGACGAGCTCTTCAGCAATGGACTTTTCGGCGCACTACGCGGAGAGCCGGAGACAAACATGTCGGCAACAGCTGTCACAGCCCAGACCAAGCAGCAGCTCCAATATCAGGCGACCCGCTCTTGTCAGCCGTCACAAGGATGCTCGCGCTGCATGTCACAGTTTGAGTTTCCGAACCACTGAGCGCAGTCAGTGTTTACAGCAGCTTCTTATCAGAGGATAACGCTGAGGAACTGTTCACCTAAGGACGGACGTTTAGCAAGCCAACCGCCTGGCGGCAGCACAGAAAGCCAACACAGAACGGTTCGCAAATTGAACGAAGCGAGGCGAGGGTGAAGTTGCAAAACGCTACACAGTTCCAGGCATCGGGCGACGACGGCTGGCCTGCCTCACTGCGAACACAGACACCGGCACATAAACACCGCGAGCGAGCCCCAGCGCCGGCCGGCGCCTTTGTCCTCTCCACGCAGCACCGACACGCGACCGACACCCCTCCGCGCGCTCCCCGGCCGCTCTCCGGCGTCCCCCGGCAGCGCAGCGTCTCCGGCTCCGACGGGGGCCGTCGGCCGCCCACACATGCTCGGCTGGCGGCCCCCCGCGCCACGGCCGGCGGCGGCGGCGGCGCCGGGCGGCCCCCGCCCAGCATGCGAGGAAGTGCGCGCAATCTCCCGCCGGCGGGACGCTGGGGATGCCTGCCGCCGCCGACTGCTGTATAAATAACCAGCGTCGGCTCGGCAGGCTGGACGATGAATCGAGGCTGGTGGTTCACTCGAGCCGTGTTCCGAAGGAGGAAGGATGACAAGGCGATTAGTACGATGGATTTTGCGACTTATCGGAGGACAGATGTAAGCAGACAGAAGTATCTTTATCATGGTGACCAACTGGCATAAAAATGAAATAGTATTAGGAAATAACATTGAAACAACATGATTATGTTTTGTCATGCAATGCATTGCCTTATCTCCATTCTTGCGCTCTCCTTCGAAAGTACAGGCAACAAAGAAGTTCAAATGTTTGCATAACATTCTGCCAATAAATGAACAATTATATGTGACACCCCACTTCCTATGCTATAAGGAATGTTGAGCTATGCACCTCATAGATGTCAAAAATGTATTTATTTGTCATCCACTTAAAACCGGCCTCAAGAAAACACTGTCAGATATATTAAGCTTAAAAAAGAATGAGCTGCAACTCATCCCAACTGTGAGTGGTGACTAGACAGTGAGTCAGAACAGCTTAGAGCACATCCCGTCCCCATGATCTCCTGTTATTGAGCACGTGTTTGGTCAGGCACCCAGAAGGAAGACCTACTGGTAACCTTAGAGCCTTACTTTTTCTTAAGCGAACTTTCAACATTCTTTTATAAAGTCAGTAATCCAATAGCATTTGCATATTGGTTACCACTGTCTTAATTCCATTCATGATAAATTCTAGCAAAGATGTAATCCTAGTTGGCTCTATGTATTAAATCTGGGAGAAAGCTGGCAACCGAGATGTTTCTATAGGCAGTAAGATATACAAGCTGCGAAAGTCCGCTCATGAATGAAGTAGAAGTATCAATGCATGGGTGATATAGAAAGCACAAAGCAACTAGAAATTAGGTGGGCATCGCATTTCCTGAGACCATAAGTTCATGCCACCAAACGTTGCTGATGGTGCAGATCACCAAAAGCGTGATTGATTGATTATTTGGTTTTTAGGCGCGCAGACTACCTGGTCACTTAGCGCCCCACCAAAAATTGGACCACTGGTTACTAAAGGTTACCCACGAGGCCTCTGGGGTTAGGATATGTTAGCTAAGGTTAAGTTTTGTCTTTTCATTATCATTCAGTACCATCTTTGCATTGAGTTCTATGAAGTATGCTACCTACTTGATGACTACCAGTTAGCTCATATAACCAGGTAGGTGTAGCTAGGCAGTACAAAGTTTGTTGTGGTACTACTAACATACAACTTACTTTGGAAAAGCATGTTCATTGTTGACTGTCCTGTCCGCTTCGTCTTGCAGAGTGAACAACTAAGGGTACAAAGTGGCACAGGTTTGACATCATCACCAGTCAAATTTACCATGAGTAAAGTATGCACATTACCAGTTGATATCAGCAAGCCCTATGAAGAGGTAGGGGAAGTTCCTGAATTGCATAGTTAGTACACCAGGCATATCTGGGTGATCATTGCAGGATCAAAACAAAATATAATTCCAGAATCTCCACTTGTATTTTAAAGTTCTGGAATGTTACTCATGTCTCGTCATGGTGGACTTCAGAAGAACACATTCTGAGTATATTTTCCACGCTAATTCAGTACAATATTTCGTATTACTGGGACTTAGGTCATTCAGATGAACTAATGTTTTGTTTTCCCTCTGCAACGCAAAAGCTAGGTTAGGCTAGGTTAGGTTAGGTTAGGCGTTTTCACCTAAAATTAGATATTTACATTTTTCATTTTATATCTTTCTAAAGGGGATAATATTATTGTAGTCAACCTCATTCATAAGATGAAGTTTATCACATGTTGTGCTTCCATAAAGCCACAAAGGAGGTTAGGCTAAGTTTTTGTTCTACATTTTTGTTCTTAGAAGTGTTTTATTCAGATATTTTGGTCTCGTTACTCTCAAGCAAAAAAAAATGATAAAATTAGGTTTTGTTAGGCTTGATTTATTTTTTGTTTGTTTGTTGTGAACTTCGACAATAGCGAGTTTCACGACGATTAATAATCACCGGGATGCAATATCAATGGCTTCGTCTATTATAATTCGCATATCATGGAAATATATGCACTTTTTCTGCAGATACGAAATGTTCCGGAAGTCACTGGCGTATCCAAGGGGGGGGGGCATTCGGCCATGCCCCCGAAACGCCTTAACGGGGGCATCATGTCTTTTGGCCCCCCGAAACTAACAGAAGTAAACTAAATTAAAATACGGTAACTTTGAAAATAGCGCTCCGGGTGAAAGAATCTCCAATTTTAAAGGTATTTTCATAATTGTTTTGAAGCCCAATGTGGTCGCATTGTAGATTCTGACGCACATAGTGTTCTATGCTGTTTAAGTTCTGCTTACAGCAAGAAGTGATAAAATCAGCAGTTTCGTTATTCCTTAGTCAGATAACTTCATGAATTTGTTCAGCTAGTAACGGGCCAGCAAACCCAGTGAGCCAGATTTCGAAAGCAAAATTTGAACAGGATGTTTTGCGCGTGTGTCCAATTAAGCACAGTTGAGCAGCATGCTTCGTATGTTGATGTTGTGGGTCGCTAAGATGAAGAGACAGGCTACGTTGGCTTATTTTTTTTATAAAAAAGAATAGCAAGAGCAGGTACGTAGGTATTTAGATCCTGAATTAGAGATAACTGGTGGGTTCGCAGGTAAGGGAGATTCGGGTGGTAGGACCGGGCTATCGAACTTTAAGGGTTTTATTGCAGTTTAGGGCAGTGATAAATTATTCTTGAAATATGGTGGAATGTACCACCTATTGAACAATGAGAAGACATCATTCCCAAACAACTATCGACATCTTGCTTTTTGATGTGTTTGTGAAGTCTTCATATCTCGTTTCTAACCGTGGTTTGTGTGTAAGTATCATGCTTATGCTTACCATTATAGATTGTGATGTATCTTGTACCGAACGCGATTTCAAGTAGTGATATGGTCTACTGTTCAAAATAATTTTGTTATAGTATGCCGTTCTTATCATTGTCATTAACATAAGTATCCCTATAATAGATGTCTCCCAAAGTATACGAAACAGATGCACATATACAGGCTATTGGCTCAAAATTGAGCTTGAAGGACTGAAACGATATTGCAAACGACATCACGTCCATGGGCAAGATCGACATTTTCGTGGACTCCTTTCGACATAACAATATTTTAAGGCTGACTTAACCCGTCCCTTCTCGGTGGGGTCTTCAACCCCCCCCCTCAGGTTTATTCGCGGATAGCAGACGGACGGTGCGCGGTAGTGCGCCCAAGTTTGGCATACCTTTTCCCACATCAATTTAACATGTTGATTCAAAATTTTTATGTCAGATCATCTAGGGTCAACAAGTTAGTCAAGGTCAAGTGAGGTCACCTCCAAAAACGTTCAACCAGTCGTCACGCTTTAACGGATGCAGATATTTTAGTGAAACTTTCAGCATTTGCTTATCTTTACGGATGCAACAAAACGTACGAGTTGAATTTTTCTTCTTCTTTTTCGTTTTTGACTACTTATAAATTTTGCGTATTTGCAATATTGCAGTTCAAACACAGGATTCTGGCTAAAGTAAGCATTTTTTATTGGGACAAGTTGACTTCCAATAACATTTATTGGTCTGCTCTACCCATTGGAGAATGAAAATTATAGAAAACTTCAAAACTCAAAATTTTGAAATTTCACACAAAAAAATGGGTGGCCAAGAAAAATGATAGCCCTGTTCGATTTCGCTGTCCTTATCTCATTCCAAATAAATTTTGTTTTTTCATATATCCCCCAAAATGAACTCCCCAGAGTAAAAAAACATAATACAAGTCGTGAAAAGTCGTGAAAATCTAGCCCCCTGGTGACATCACTATTGGGGGATCGTTTTTTGTGGGGTGGACTCGGATCCTACTCGTCGAGCGCTTTCCGATGACACCTCTTTCGTCTTCGTGCGATGCTTAGTTTGGATTTTAGAGTGGGGTCTTCAACCGCCCCCCCTCCCGAGACGGGCTGGGATGATTTGACAGGAAAGACGGCGCCAGGGCTAAAAAATCGTAACGTTCTGTCGTCGTGGACGACAACCACGAACGGGGACTTTTGACGACCACATTTCCATATCATTATAAATATTATATGTGAAATCATATAAATGGTACCTACTATACATAAAATTGACTACGTCACGATATCAGTGTCAAGGTACGCAGGATTGAAACGAATCGGATTGGACCGGGACTGGAAATGTCATCCGTGCAGACCTCTAGAAATGTTAAACCGTGCAGACCTCTACCACCCATCGCCACGCTACCATTTCTTCATTCCTATCGTACGCTTTTGGGTTTCTAGTATCTAGTATCTAGTACGCTCAGCGGCAAAAAAAATGACTCAACGGCAACAAAGTATCGTCGAGACAACCATTCCATCGTTCAGACGACCGCCGACGATAAAATTGTCTCCCGTTTAGCACAGAGCCAATGGCATGCCTTCTGGTCGCCGGTGGTTGTCTTGGTCCCGGTACCACTCGATGGCAGCGTTACGGAAGTACCCAACTATGGTATATTCAGCGGTTTTTGAGGCAAGCGACTAGACCACGGGTACTAAAACAACACTACACCTAAGTTAAGCAATTAATAATTTATAACATTAGCTGATTTTTTAAAACAATTTCAATTTTAATCCTTTTTTCATGTGGGATGTACGATAATATTTTTAATTTCATCAAAATCGTTGGAAAGAATCCAGAAGAATATCATTATTTTACGCGCATTCACTCGCTTTCAAATCCGTCCATTTCCCTTTTAAACGCGACGATGTGCGTGGAAGAGTGAAATAGGGAATTGATCACTGTTCTTTATAATTGAGTGGTGAATGAGTGCGGCAAGATAAAACTACCAAGTTCGAATTATCTGGAGTGTTAATCAAACGATTTTTTTCTTCATTTTCTGACTTATATGAGGCCAAATGAAGTGGTTCGGTCTTAAACAGACTCCAGAAACAAACTATTCAGGGCCAGGGCGTAAGGGTGACAAAGATAGTAGGGTCATCCTGTAGATGTGGACATTGCGATTGGAAAGGTACTGCACAGAGCATTTACAAACATTCAAAAGTAAAGCACCCAGGTCTACCAGTGTTAAGAGTACTGCAAGATAGCCATTTTGGCCCTGGCAGGCGATTTGACTGGACTTGCAAGCCAGCACTGGATCATCAACCATCAAGCTCAGGTGAAAATCTTGGTATATGAATTACATTTGAGTAAAATATAGCCACCTAAATGTAATTAGAAGATATATTTTGGTGTGTAGGTACCTACTCAGCAGCCATTGCACTGCAGTTGGTGGCAATGCATACAATATAGGGATGGCGAATTTTAGCCACCTGGTGGTTTAAACCATGGTTTAAACTGGCTGGCATAAATTAATTTAAGCCACTCTGGCTTAAATTATATTTCTGGTATGGCTGGAGGGCAGTGATGGACATTAGTTAGGGAAGCATCAATTATATTTCCAAAATGTGCTACACTCCATTTTATTTGCAAAAAAACACTCCCTAGAATTCCCCAAAACTCTGTCTGGGTTCTGGGTATGCACTCCACAAGCCAGATGTTTACCCATCAGGTATAGTCGGTCTAACATGTAGCCCCCTGGATGCTGGTAGTTAGAAATGGTATTTGTAAATGGCAGGATTGTGACATCCAACTACTGGCATTGAGGGAGATAAGACATAAAGACATAAAAGATCAGTGCAACTATGAACCACAAGGGCCCTTCTTGGTTGCACTCTGTACACTGAACCAGTTGTCCACCAAATGTGTTGATCAACTCTCCCTGGAATACAGAAAAACAAGCCCACTATTCTTGTAATGATTGTCTATGCTGTTCTTCAAGATGTTCAGTGTGTTGCTACTGACAATGGTTTTTGGCAGCTGGTTCCAGTGTTCTACTACCCTGTTGGTGAAGAAGGACTGTCTTAACCTTGTCCTGCTGTGATTAACTTTAATTTTGAATTGATGACCTCTAATTCCATCATTTCTGTTAAATTCAAACAGTTCCCTGAGCTAACCCTGTTCCTGACCATGTACAAATTGAAAGACCTCGATGAGATCTCTCAGCCTTCTATATCTAAGTGAAAACATATTCAATTTCTTCAATCTTTCCTCATATGCCAGGTTGCCCATACCATTCACCATTTTTGTTGCCCTCTTTTGTACTCTCTCTAAAAGCCAACAATCTTTTTCATAACTAGGGGACCAAGCTTGGACACAATATTCCAGATGTGGCTTGACATATGCACAATAAAGCTTCCTCATGACTTCCTCACTTTTGTATGATACATTCCTATTTATTGCCCCAAGCATTCTTAGTGCCTTCCTGATGCCCCCAATTTTGTGTTCAAAATAACACCCAAGTCCTTCTGCTGAGTCACAGATAGTACTTGCCCACCCATCAAGTATGGAGCCTTGATATGCTACCTACCTACATGCATGATTTTGCACTTGTCAAAATTAAATTTCATTTGACATTTTTCGGACCACTTCACAAGCTCGTCTAAGTCTTTCTGCAGCAAGATTCTGCAGATAATGTGTAGCAAGATACATATTAGACTGACTGTTCATAGCCATTTGATAGCTAGGTACCTATTTTATGTTAGCTGAAAAGTGACTATTTGAGCCACATCAATTTGTGCTGTTTTTGGCATAGTTTTCCCATTGTCTTACTGATAATAGTATGTATATGTAGGTAGGGATGGAAAAAGCTGGCTTAAATTCAATTTATGGCAGCCAGTGGCTTTTATTAATTTAAGCCGGTTTAAACTGGTTTTTATTATTTAAGTCAGCTTAAATTCACGACTCTTCTAAGTCCCACACTTCTAAGGCTCACAAGCCATGGGTGCATTGACAGTGTTGGTATTCAGCACAATACAAGTGTAAAATACCATACCTAGAGAGAGTACAATGAGGACCTACTGTGCATGACCAGATGGTTAGTGACAGTTTCTAGCCCAAAGTATGGACACTAGGTTGATTCACCTATCATCTAATGCTTTGAAGGTCATCTAATGTTCATCTAATGGATCTAATGCTCCACTTCCACAAGTGTTAGTGCCAACAGGAAATAATGTGCTACCATCCAATGTCATGAAAGGTGTGCAATAGTTGACAATGTGTGCAAAATGTGCAATAGGTGGACAGATTGCTGACTGTAGCAAACAATAAGCAAACGGATGGCTTACTGTTATCTATGAATATGGGTAGGTAGATACCTACCTACCTATACTATTATCAGTAAGACAATGGGAAAGCTATGTCAAAAACATCACAAATTGGTCTGGCTCATATAGTTACTTTTAAGCTAACATAAAATAGGTACCTAGCTATACAATGGCTATGTACCCAATGGATAAAAATCTGACTTGTGGAGTGCATACCTAGAACCCAGCCAGAGTTTTGGGAAATTCTAGGCAGTGTTTATTTATCAATAAAATGGAGTGTAGCACATTTTGGAATAATTGATGCTTCCCTAACTTTTGCTTGTCACTGCACTCCAGCCATATCCGAAACATAATTTTAGCCAGGGTGGCTTAAATTAATTTATACCGGCTGGTTTAAACTGGTTTAAACCACCAGGTGGCTTAAATTTGCCATCCCTATATGTAGGTAGGTACCTATCTACCTATATTTAGGGATGGAAAAAAGCTGGCTTAAATTGAATTTATGCCAGCCAGTGGCTTTATTAATTTAAGCCAGTTTAAACTGGTTTTTATTATTTAAGCCGGCTTAAATTCACGACACTTCTAAGCCCTTCCATTATTAAGGCTCACAAACCATGGGTGGATTGACAGTGTTGCAAACCATGGGTGCATTGACGACGCCGAATTGCCGAAAAGGAAATTGGCGGCAAGATATTCTGTATAAAGGTAATCGACGCAATTTGTTATAGGTCCTGGAAATCACAACCTTTTCAAACTATCATTACCCCCTTTGGGTTAGGCCAACCTCGTGATTACCCCGTATCAAATTCAGAATGCCTCATAACCAAAGTTCATTTTCAAGGTTGAGAACATGTAGTATTTCCTGCCGATATATGTGCACAGGTTTTTGGCAAATGTACACAGTACTCTCCATACTCGAGGCTTGACGAAACCCCGCTATAACCCCACCCCCACCCCCTCCACAAGCCAGCGCATTACCCCAAGTTGGGAACCCCTGTTCCGGGCCATGTAGCATAATGTTATCGTTTGCACAAAAGGTGACAACCATCAAGCCTATTCCGGATTTGGACGACAACCAGGAAACCATTTGTTTTAGCCCTGGACGGCGCAGGTTAATGTAGGCATCTATGAGACAAGTTTTGCACATACACCCTCATGCAGCAAACAAATAGGTAAGGTTTGGCTAAGTTGGGTTAGGCTAGGCTTCTGTTTTAAGTTAGAAAATATAAATACTTTTCAAAACAACTTTGCGGCATATTTTCCAAGAAATTGATCCTTCAAAAATGGGTCAGGCTAGGTTAACTTTGGTTAAGTTATTGATGTTGAATATTTTTATGCAAAAAGTTGTTTGGAAATTTTCCATTTTTTAAACAATTTGTTTTCTTGCATGGAAGGTTAGGTTAAGTTAGGCTACATTTTTTTTTTGTTACTTTAAACGTCACTTTCAATGCAATCTGACCCAAACCCAAGCCCCCTTTTTGGTGTCACTTTGCCTCCCAACTGAAAAGGTATGTACTTCCAGAGGAAATGAGTGGTTGCATCATGTTGACAATATTTATAAGCATTGCATCAGAAAAAGAAATTCCAAGAACTCAAAAACTACCTTCCACTGCAAGTTTGGTACTATAGTGATACCAGTGTGCACTTGGATGATGATTTGGATGGCCATACTCAACAAGGAAATACTCTGATAATAGTTTAGTCTTTTCTTTGAAGTCTGTTGGATGAAAAATGTATTGGCCCTTGGTAAGCCTAATCGCCTTTTGTTCTGAAAAGTTTCAAATCTGATAGCACCAGACAAGCTTTGGCTATTACTTAGTACATACCTAGGTCGGTACATAGGTACCTTCCTAGAATCTTGTGATTATTGTCTTATACTTTTGGTATTATTGCACTTTAACACGCGCCCTGGAGGGGTGGGGTGGGGGCGGGCGAAATCCGCCCACCCTTCCGGTTTTTCGTACATAACTAGCTTGCGGCGTTTTTCTAAGTTCGCACTGAAGGTCAGACTTCGAGAGCCGATATCTTAGTATAATGTAGATATAAATTATACAAACTATATATCGTTGGAATCGCAATGAGCTCGTCTTTCGATTCCTAGGATCAGTCTTTGATTTGCGGACATTTTGAAAATATGACCCCGTGACCTCGGGTAAAATGACCTGTGGTGACTCCTAGTACAACGATGCTGATATTATTTTCATATAAAAGGGAAGCCCCATCATTTGTGGTTCCGATGAAAGAACAAAAATCATGTATATTAGAACCCTGATACCAGTTTCTACAACAAATATTGGATGACCTATGCGAAAAAGACGGCTAAATTGGATGGCTACTCAGTAAGCTTCGTCTCGCCGATGCCTCATATCGCCGGCATGAACACTATGACCGCAAATTCGCTGCATAAATGCAAGAAAGATCAAATCTTGACGCTGTATTCTGGATTACTAGTTTCGCGAAACAACGAGGAGATGCCGTTTTTGCAAATCATCAGATTGGCGACGTAATTAAATCAAACACAAACATGCTCGTTCCTTGCATAGTTCACTGAGCAGAACTATATTTCACAAACATATTGAGACATGTGAATTTGTCACACTTCATACATGCTATGCAACTACAAAAAAAATACACATAATTCATAGGACACGGGCATTGTGACGCACTAGATTATTTCGTTTTTTAATAGCATAAACACCATAGGCAGAGACGCCCAATTACGCCTGCAGTTCTAATACCTTTTCCTGCTCACACACGCACACACATATGTTGGCAAATGACCGATTGTATTATTCATTGCATAGTGCATGCGTATGCACCATTGCACATGTACGTCCAGAGGGATAGCGTCCAGAGGGATAGCGTCCAGAGGGATAGCGTCCAGAGGGATAGCATTGCACACGCGGTCCAGAGGGATAGCGTTCTCTCATAGCACTTCACTTCTTGCTCACACTCACGACATGTCCCGTGTCGCTGGAGAGTTCGTGCATCGCGATGGACGTGAGGTCTGAGGGCGAGAATCTGTGGAGCCGCTGTGTACCTTTCACCGGAACTGCTCTCGAGAATCGCTGTCGGAGATAAGACGCTGCTTCCTTCACTTCCTGAGAGCTGACAAAGACGAACTTGACAGAGCTGACATACTTCACATACCTATACGAATCTATACCAAAGAGGTATAGAGGTTGATGTATCTTCACTTAAACATCTGACCACCAATTATTAATAAATGCACACAACAAGCAGGTAATTCTTTTTTTATTATTATATATATATATATATATATATATATATATATATATATATAAGAAGCCAATGGAAAATAGGATATATAAGAAGCCACTTGTCCTCAACGGCGATACGCCTAGGAAGGGTAAGGTCACGTTGGTATCAAGATGGCTTGCTGCATGGTTGGTTTCATCCGAGGGTGCGTAGTTCTCTCCAGACACAGGACTTCACGCATTTCCGCTGGAAATTTGGCTGCTGGAGCCACTTAGCTAAACCAGCGATATCTCTTGCATTTTGATAATTTTAGGATCCTTAAGCAACCTTCCAATGCAGTTCGTGCACAGGAAAACGTCCTTCTGAATTCGACTGTCATTCACCAGTTCGACCAGTTGCTCAGATGGTGACCTCACATTTTAGTTATATGAGATTTATGGCACTTATACTGGATCAGAACAGCACCGCCGTACCATTGCTCCGGCTTTGCGAAACACCAGGATAAGCCAGCACCGTTTCACTTTGTTAAGAACCAGACCTCTTCACCTCGTGCCTGGCGTCGACTGAGCACACGATTTCGATTCCATGTTCACGGTTTCATGAGGAGATCACTTAGCTTATCGCTCCGTTCGAGTCAACCCGGTCGGTTTACGCTGCGTAACTAGACCCCCTCCCCTCTCCCTAGACAGCGGAGATAAACGACGAGGCAGCGTAAACTGGGATCGAAGTTCACAGATAACGCTATCCAGTTTCATACCAACTGGGGTCTGCGTGGATGTCGACTGCCGAACGTCCACTGTCCTCTGAAGCCCGTGTGTACTTACCGGTGTGCATCAGGTAATGTTGCACATTCTGACATTTAGTCATATCCCAGCCTAGTCTAAATGTGAGTTTAGTGTTGGAAATAAGATTAAGAGGCTTAGTAAAATTTGCCAAACACATCCGTAGGCACACAACCATGTTGCACTTTTTCGAAGAACCGGAAAACAAAGCTTACTGAACAGCAGGCCTATTTAAGCGGCATTTTTTCTCCCATAAGTCAGGCAATATTTGTTACAGAAATTGGTATTCGTCACTTAATATACATGGTTTTAATTTTTCATCAGAAAGATAAATGATGAGACTTTCGTCCTACATAAATAATTATTTCAATATCATTGTACTAGTGGTTATCACACGTCACGTTATCCGAGGTCACGGGTCATATTTTCCAAATTTGCACGAATAAAAACTGACTTCAGAAATCGGGAGATGAGCTCATTGCGATTCGAACAATATATAATTTTCATAATTTATATCTACATAACTCTAAGATATTGGCTCTGAAAGTTTGACCTTCAGTGCGAACTCCAGAAAAACGCCGCAGGCAATAACTCGTGAACCGCTGCTCCGATTGAGCGAAAAAAGAAAACAGAAATAGTTTCAGGGCATCAGATAACTCTGTATGCCAATTTTCATCAAACTCTGTGACAGGAGGGTGACACCGTGACATCAAACTCTGCGCCATGTTCGAGATATGGTGAACGGCCCGAACTGTTCATTGCGCCATGATATATGCATTATACCACTGAAACCAGTTCTAAATAGTATTTTGCTCTCCGGCTGAAGCAAGTATATAATGTGCAAATGAGTGTCTATATTCACTTCATTCTGTTAATAAACTAAGCATTGCAACTATATTACTAAAACTAAGAGTATGATCTAAATAACATATTTTACCAATATTCATATTTCAGGGACTGCGTGAGCAGTGAATACGATGTACAGGAGAGATCCAACTGTGTAACCTTTACTTTGTGCATGGACATCATGCTTACATTTCATTAACATACTTCGTTGGCACATTCATGATATTGAGCAAGAGATTTGCGAAGCCTAGCGCACATTCGACGCACATCAGCGCATATTCGGCAGCACATTCAGCAACAGATTCAACAACCCAGCGCACATTCAGTACCCATTCAGGGCATATTCGTCAGTACATTTAGAAGGTTTAGCAGCAGTTTCTGATTCAGCAGCCCCGCGCAGGTTCAGTGCACCTTCAGGGCAAATTCGACAGCACACTTAGGAGGCTCAGCGGCTGAATGTGGAATGCAGGCTGTTGAATCTGTTGCTGGATCCGTTGCCAAATCGTCTGCTAATTTATTCTACGTCAGTGCAGGCTAGATCCAACGTAAGATATAGTGCGGCACCAAAGAAGACTCGTGTATATGAACAGTGATGAGATGCGGTCCGTCGGATTCCTCCCCCAGACCGCATCTACACTATGCCTTTGACATATGTTCCAGATTTACTTTCAATTAAAAATATAAAAGAAACATACCAGGATGTATTGCGTTTATGCTGTCTTTCAACTTGTTTTCCACTAGGGGAACTTCACATTTGATAGCAAAGATACAAAGTATGGTTTGCATTAGTATTTCGTGGCTCCTAGTGATGGGTACTTTAACAACTTTTACTTTTGGAGTAAAAGCTAGCAATGTTTACCCGATGAAGTTATGCAACTGAATACAATTTATATGCATCGCGCTATATCCCGTCGAAATATATGGATGTATAAGGGTATATTAGTTCAGATAATTTGAAACATATTTAAATTCGTAGACTCGCATTATTTTTCTTTCTTTCTCTCTCTCTCCCCCTCTCTCTCTCTCTCTCTCTCTCTCTCTCTCTCTCTCTCTCTCTCTCTCTTTCCCTGCAGCATTTAATGCGCCCTAGTATCCATTACATGACACTCACCAGGCATATCACGTTGATAATTGTATAATTATTTAATGTTCGTTTAGGATGTCATGGTAGCCATGGTTTAGTATATATTGTTTTCTTCAAGAATGACAATTTTAATGCAGTGCGCATGCAACTAATTTCTGACTTTATTTTGTTTGGGGAAATGATATATAAGGGGGTTTAAATATTTATATTATAAAAAAAAATCTATTATCGTATCATAAGCTGTCAGATATATTTGGCCCACGCGACGCTCTTGTTTGTTCACGCTGTAACTGGGAAGCGCCATATCAACATTGAACATATGCACATTGGACATGGCGGTAACTCAAAACTACTGACGGATGGGTGGGCTGCTGAAGGTAATGATAGTTTAAATGTCCACAATATCAACGTTAACAACGTAATCGTTGTTGACTCGACCGAATTGTATGCAAGTTTGACAATGACTGGGAATTGAGAGAATGGAATTAATCAAACTCAATCATCCATAGCACACGTTGTGCCTACTTCACAAGGTGCGCCGACTGCAGGAGCCGCCTTCATTAGCCGGCACTATCTTAACAGTCGCCGAGCACCGTGACCGCCACACCCGTCAGGACCGGGACCTATACGTCCCTAGATCGCATACAGAGATGGGCAGGTGCCATTTTTGTTCCAGAGGTCTCTGCCTTGTATAATGAACTGCCACACGAACTGAGGTAACTGCTAGCTCCTACGTTTTGTCGCCACCTTCGGGTAAATCTGACATATTGTTTCTGCACAAGTTTTCATTTTTACAGCAAAAGATGGAGAGTGAATGCAATCCAAAGCTGTTTCTTTGAGGTACACAAATGTGTTGTTTGGCATCACCTACGTTCCTTAGGAGCTTGGTGTGTTCCCATTTTTTTTACTTTGGCTTTCTCCTTACTGGCATACAACCACCAAAAGTTACTGGATGGGCTGGGGTCGGGTGGGGGTGGGGGACTCAACATTGGGAGGGGAAATATGACGATTGGTAGAGCTATGGCTCACAAAGGGTACACATCGACGTTGGATTGCCTTGATTTTGAGGAAAATGCGTAATGAGGATTTGAAAAAATTATATACATATTATGATAATGTGTTGCGACTTATTTTCGCTTACACCGATATATTGCTCAAAACCTACATTCAATTGATTGGGAGCCCATTTGACAGCTGGATCTATACCACATGGACCATGTCATGTTGTCAATGGTCATGATACATGGCTTAAAAGTTTCGCCCAATGTTGTTTATTATTGAACACAAAATTAATAAAGTTATAATCCTAACTTTTAGTTTCGAATTGAAGGATCACCGACATTAAACCTGGGAAGTTTTTTTTACTTGGTAGCAACCTGTTGTATGAAGGAGACTTGCTGACGACTTCCAGTGACATTCGGAGATGACGCAAAAACCGCCACCGAGATGTGACTATGGTGAATGCGTGTTGAATTTTCGAGGGCTGAGGGGTTCATGATACCCTCCCCAGCCACCCAGTAAGGTGAGTGTGTCCTGTTATCGAGTTAACGTGCCGTCAGTGCCTTAACGCGTCCGTCCGCCACATCTCCCATCATCGGCCAAACGTGGCTCGCCGACGGCGGTTACCAGCCGACCCCTGGCTGGTAACCGTCGGCTGGTAACCGTCGGCTGGTAACCGTCGGCTGGTAACCGTCGGCTGGTAACCGTCGGCTGGTAACCGTCGGCTGGTAACCGTCGGCTGGTAACCGTCGGCTGGTAACCGTCGGCTGGTAACCGTCGGCTGGTAACCGTCGGCTGGTAACCGTCGGCTGGTAACCGTCGGCTGGTAACCGTAGGCTGGCTGGCACCCACAGCTTACAAGGCACGTAGCAAGCGACATAAGGGTGCGGAGCCATCGAACCCACGTTGCTTACTTGGGTTTGACCCGTCGAACATGGCTCTCCCATCGTAACTATGCTAAGCTTTTAGAGAATGCGCCTAAATGAAATTTAGAAAGTGGTGTGCTGGTCCAGAAGGTACAAGTATAGTTCCAGCTTGGTAAGCTGGTGATTATTTTACATCGCAGCTGATGCGATTGCTCCGTAACTGGCAGACCGCTGTTTCAGCTGGCATTGTCTCTCTGTACATTTTGCACTTCCCGTTTTAGGCCAACCCGTTCGAAGCCGCGAGGTGCATGACGCGAAGGAAGCGCTCATCATCTGGTTGGCAATATATGGAAAAATATTAAAACCCTTCGCTGCTCGCGTCAGTTCCGGCTTGTAAGTCTCAAGCGGTCCACAGACCTTATATTATAAGTCCCACAATCCCACATACCTTATATTATAATTAGAGGTTGTCCCGTCCTCTATTGGTTTTTAGCATACAAAACTCGAAAAAAAAAACCTGGCACCTCAAAGTCTTTTTGGACGCCTAAGGTGACTGTGCAATATATGCTACATTTCATATTTCCTTTCATCGTAGGTCGTTGCTGCCCGGAAACATCGGGTTTAAATCTCGCGGCGATGGGGTGGGAGGTGGGGGGTAATGCACCCTTTAAGATTTTCGAAGATATCTTCCTTAACGGATTAATGGCGCAACTGCTTAGCGGATCGTGCCAGAATTTTGCATAGCTGATGGGGTACCGTTTCTACAACGCTTGGTGAAGAAATTCATCGTGGTCATGCTAGATCAGGGATTTGCTAGATCATAAGAGGGAGCCATCCACTCGGTATTTTTTACGAACTCGTGCATATTCGTATTTCTTGTTAAACTGCTCGTATTTGCTCCGATCATTGCGTTGCGATAATTTCATGGTATATGACCTATAAAATTGTACTATAATATTTATGTCTTCTACAGCATGTTCATGCACCCATGTTATACGCATGCTGACTCTCAAACTGTTATTCGAGGTCATTGACCTAACTTGGCGTTTAACTCTATCCGGTTTTCTCATCTCTATCTATATTGAGAGGTTTCTCTAGTTGCTGGATTCAGATTTTACGTCAATACTTACTCAAGGGAACCGTAATGCAGTGGTATCAAAGCATTATTAAAAAAGTTCCAATTTTCAGGTCAGCCCTATGATCCGACGTGATCCCGGGCCTTTGCATAATGATACTATTTATTGTACGTCATAGTATCTATAAGAAAACAAGGATGGGCTTGTTATGAATTTTAAGCGTATTTCGTCTACGGTGGAACTTCTATTAAATTACGAAAATCACGAATACTTGCAAAAAAAGATAACCTTCGACCCGACCTAAACCCGTGGCCTATGTATCGAAAAGCTCTCTAATTTGGAGATGCTCGTCCGCTTTTTTGTTTCGTTTTTTGTCAGTTTTGAACACCCAGACGGGTCACAGCATTTCCCCTCCTGTGTTGATGGCAGCGAAATGCCAGTGCTGGCGGGGGTTAGCATATATCATAGGCCCAGAAATATTGCAATGCACTCTATATGCTCCTGCCTGCAAAAGCAGGCTGGAGCATATTACTGCTTGACACCAAACCCAAACAAAGTTTCAGTGGTTTAGAAGCTGAAACTGGGATGCAAACTGAATCTGCCGTCCGGCAGGTTCAGTTGCCAGCACGCTGGAATCCTACCCTGACAATGTGGTGTCGAATGCTCCGAAAGGACTCGGGGCTCGTGATGCGATCTGACAAGGTTACATGAGGAGTGATATGAAGAGTAATAATGTGCCGAGTGGTGAAAATGGCAACTGACTAAAGTGGATCTTTAGCTGGGTAGCCGCATCGTGGCATGGACAGCTCGTTCAGACATAGTTTAATTGGAAGGGTATTCATAAGGGTGAGGCCCACAATGTTGCGTCTTCTCAAGAACTTCATACTATCTCAAAATAAGGGCGAATACTATTGGGGGAAACAAAGTGCAGCATTTGTTAACAATGTATGGACTGGCGATATATCTGGCCAGCTAGCCCGACACACAGCATCCCGCATTTTATAGTTCCTTTTCCTTAACCGGTGTCACTCCGGCCCAAGGCGAACCAACTGGCACCTCTGTAGCGACCGTAATCACATCTATCGCTGGTCCGTCTATTTTGCCATCGTTTGAGGGATTGTGACTGCTGGAGCGGTTGCGGTCAGGCCATTGGAGCAGCTGTGATTGTCTGGGGGATCGTCACCGCTAGGAGGGCTGCAGCCGTCGTAGCCAGAATGGCGGCCGTCGCCTCTGAGGTGGCGTTGGCTGACCTTCCCAGTCCTCGACAGCATTTGTGGCTCTCAAGAATATCTTATCTCTGAGGCTGGTCCTCAGTATTCCTCGTACGAACCGCCAGTTCTCCAGAACCCTGAACTCTCAGGGGCCCTGATCCCACAGATGTCCATGCTAAAGCTCAGGAACATCACAGTCTAGTCCTCTCTGGCTCTGAGAGCCAGAGAGTACTAGATAAGCAACACGACACAACCAACACGACACAATCAACCAACACAACACTGAATAGAGGGCTTGCTTTTCAGTATTACAGGGAGGGCTGATTGACAGATTGGGGGGCAACTGGTTCAGTGTACAGAGTGCAACCAAGAAGGGCCCTTGTGGCTCATAGTTGCATTAATCTGTTATGTCTAACACGACACAACCAACACGACACAACCAACACGACACAACCAACACGACACAATCAACACGACACAACCAACACGACACAACAACACGACACAACCAACACGACACAACCCCAACACGACACAACCAACACGACACAACCAACACGACACAACCAACACGACACAACCAACACGCCAAAACAACACGACACAACCCAACAACACGACACAACCAACACGACACAACCAACACGACACAACCAACACGACACAACCAACACGACACAACCAACACGACACAACCAACACGACACAACCAACACGACACAACCAACACGACACAACCAACACGACACAACCAACACGACACAACCAACACGGCACTCCCGCGCAATCACTCAGAGCAGTAACTAGGCACACGAACGCATATGACTTAGATACGCCGAATCGTTTCACCACTCGAAATGTTTTGGCACCCAGCGTTGCCGTCGGACGAAGATGAGCCACGTTGCCCTAACAATACATCACGTATACGGCTACCTAGTGTTACCATGGGATAAAAATGAACAGAATGGAAAACAAATCAAAGTATTAACCATATAAACAGCTCGACATGACTTCTCCCTTCCTGCAGACTACTAGCTATTGCCAGCTACTAAAACGCGGCGGCCGGCGTGATAGGTGGTGTTGGCCTGATTGCCCGTGCGATAAATGTCCCTCTGTGCTTTTCCACAAGAACAGGCCATGTCGGACAACCTGATCCAAACTCAACTTATCTAATCTAACACTTAAACTAGCTTACACTTACCCACCCCAAAAAAAATTGTGGAGGAGTAAAGTAAGCTAAATTTGGTTGGAAATCGTCCAAACCGCCTGGCCGACCCCCCCCCCCCCCGCCCCACTTATTCAGCATCCTGCCTCAAGCAACTTTGAGTCACATACACTATGGCGTAAAAATACTGTGACGCAAATGTAAACTTCCTCTGGCTTTGCATGCAAAACTCATTCGCTTTAAAGAATGCGTGAGTGGCCTTTATGATCCGCCACGCTTCTAAATACATTATGCCCACCCATCTAACGCGATCTTTCTAGGTGGATTCACTTCCCGACCTACAAGTGTACATGGACCGTCAAATTGGTTATACAGGTTTCGACATCTATATTTAAATTTGAATTGGACAAATATATTTAAAGGTAAATTGTGTATATCTATTTCAATTTGAGTGGGGTTTTCTAACTATTTTATAGATAGCAGGTGATGCAGCGCATCATTTGCAAAACAAAAAAAAAACACAGCGTAACGGAGTGAAAGCGACTCTATAGCTACAGTGTGTGTGGAGTGGCATGGTAAGCATTTTCAAAGAGACTGGGTAGAATGATTTAAACTAGGTCCCAAACCATTGTCCGTGGATGTCAACCGGTTAAATAAGGTTGTGTACGTACAGAATGTATGTATACAAATATACGTACATTATGTACGTAAACAAGTATGCGGAAACATATCTACGTAGGCACGACTAGATTTCTGACAATTGTACGGAAGCGCAGAGGTACGGATGTAAAATGTATGCAAGTACGAATGTAGCAAAAGTATGGCTAATATGCTTAACCAGAAAAGTACGCGTAGGTTCAAAACGCATCGGGTGGACTCGTTCAGGGAGTTTGTTATAATTAATTAACGAGACCTTTAATACCTTCCAATAAGGTAATACGTCGGCATATGGGTGCCTATCTCATCACAAATACCGATTTTGCAGCGCCGCTTACTTGACGGCTGATGGGATACATATCCACACACAAAATGGTCATGCAGCGCCACCTTTTCGGTACATGACTGCTTCTACTGCCACCTAGCGGCAGTGTTTCCACCAAGGTTTGGCGACATGGCGACAACGCATACAGCTTCTGCAGTTCGACCATGGACGTAGTTCAAAATACTTTTGTGGGAGAAGATGGCAACATAGGTGGGTGTGAGAGTGGTGGTGCTGCCATATGAAGATGCGACACCCCTATCTAATTGAAAAATGTCACCTTTTCTAGGGCGCTCGAGTGCGCCAGTCTTGTATATTCCAACAGGTAGAAGCAGAAGGCACCCACCTGCTTTAACTGCACAATACATCAAGTGCAGCATAATCGAACTTTCGGAGTTGTTGCGACGCGCGGGTCTACTAGACTACATCACGTGCCTACAAAGACGACCTTTTCTACATATGGGGTCCCATGTTAAAGCTAGAAATTATTATCGGGGGCAAAGCCAACATTGATGTGGCACTTTTACCCTCGTAACTAAGCGTCGCACGAAAACGAAAAAGGTGTCATCGGAAAGCGCTCGACGAGTAGGGTCCGGATCCACCCCTGAAAAAAATTCCTTAAAGGTGACATCACTAGGGAGGCTAAATTTTGACGACTTTTCACGACTTACATTATGTTTTTTTATCTGGGGAGTTCATTTGGGGGATATTTAAAAAACATAAATTATTTGGAATCAGAAAAGGACAGTGAGATCGACCAGAGCCATACAAAACTTTTCGGCCCACCAAAATTAAAATTTCATTTTTTTGAAAGTTAAAAATTTTGAGTTGTCGAGTTTTCTTTAATTTTACTGTTCTAATGGGTAGAGCAGACCGAGAAACGCTGTTAGAAGTCAACTTGCCCTAATAATAAATGCTTACTTGAGCCAGAATCTGCGATTTGAATTGCAGTATGGAAATATGCAAAATTTATATGCAGTCAAAAACGAAAAAAAAGCGAAAAATTCCCCTTGTACGTTTTGTTGCATCCCTAAAGATAAGCAAACGCTGAAAGTTTCATTAAAATATCTGTATCCCTTAAAGCGTGACGACTAGTTGAACTTTTTGGAGGTGACCTCACTTGACCTTCACTAACTCGTTGACCCTAGATGACCTGACTTCAAAATATTGACACAGCATGGCAAATTGATGTGGGAAAAGGTTTGCCAAATTTTTGCGCGCTGTCGCGCGCCGTTCGTTCACTATCCGCGAAAAACCCGAGGGGGCGAGGCTGAAGACCCCCCGAGACGGGACGGGTTAAGCTATGGTCTCGGATGCGAACATAGAATGGTCCTATCTGGAATGGTCTCCATCAGGTGTGGTACGAGCCATTCCAAATAAATTGTGTGAGAACAATGAGTATCGCCTCACGACGAGGGTCGGCCTTGCCCGGCGATCGGTCGCACGTGCCACAAATGTCGCCAGACGGTACACTTATCAGCAGTGCGCTGCAAGGGGCGGGGATGGCCGAGTGGTTAAGGTGTCGGGCTATGGGTACCAAAGGTTCCGGGTTCGACTCTAGCGCCACTCAGGACATTTCCCAATCCCGCGGCCCACCGGCGAAACAGTGTGGGCGGCGCCATTAGCCGTGAATGTGTATAAAGTGTGTCGTGAACCAACCAATAAACAAACAGTGTGCTGCAACACCGCAGAGAGCAGCGAGCGCCGGTGGGTAGTTCTAGCCGCTGCCGCCAGGGGAGAAATCTAGTTCTAGCTTCTAGATCCGGGCGCCAGGTGCCGCGAGTGCTCGTCAAAGATGGCGCGGGAGGCGCGCCAGCCGGGCGTCTCCCGGTCACGAGCGTCGTGGACGTGCTGATCAGACTAGTGGCCGCTCACCACTCACCACGGGTCCGGACGCAGCTACATCGGTCCGGCGGTAGTATGGTCAGCACCACCCGGACACCAGACTCCAGGGCTGAGACGTCTACTTTGGGGTTGACCAGAGCTAAGAAGATGGAGATTTGCCGTTGTAGCCTGAACCCATCTACATGCCGCCTGTTCAACGCGGAAAATCACAAGATAAAGCGCTTCCGGACATACGACATCAAACTTCAGCTAGGTGACATCATCCGAACCGTGGAAGTCACCGTAGTTCGCACGCTTCACGGTCAACTTCTGTCATAGCCCGATGGTGTCAAGTTTGATATTCTGCCGGCGCTTCCCTTTGCAGATACGTAACGTCGCCAACGCCTTGCCTACCGACGTTTGCGTACCGACGTTTTCCGCAGTTTGCGGCAAAAGTCATCCATTAATTTTTGCGCCGATGTGGTGTAGAACACCAAATATCCACAGTCCACACCTCACTATCCGCAATCTAACGGCCACGTGAAGGCGGCACTCAAAACCGTGAAGCGGCTTATCCAAAAAAGAAAACGAGGAGGGGATCTAGACACAGACGTGAGCGCGTACGCTAGAGTTGCGCAACACGCCGCGAGTACACGGGCTCTTCGTGACACACGTGATGTACACGTGACTCCAGAACCGTCCACCAGGGCAGTAAACAGGTGATGGCGCGGGTCGACAGGGACGTCCCGGGAAAACTCGCACGGTGATGCGTGCGAGTTTTCCCGGACGTCCCTGTCAACTTGTGTGCTTTCACGGTGATGCGGTGATCCCGGCTCGAACTCACCTACCCACTCGCGAGTCGTAGGACTCGCCTTCGACAGCAGCCGAACGCATTCAACGTTCGCTGGTCCGGGTCCATCTATCACCATGTGAGATCGATTGTATGGACATCAGACGAGTATGTGTTAATTCTTGTTATGCTATGCTTACTATATTCGTTTGTTCACACGCGTGATGAGGGAGGTGTTGGGTTTTTCCCTTGGATGTGGCAGCCCACAGCTGCGGTCAGTTGCCGGCCGCAGCGAATACACAGTCAGTGCGACCCGTCACCGTGGCGGGTGTGGCCGCTGGCCTCGAGCGCTAGTCGGGGCCGGAGCCTACAGAACATCACACTGCCGAGCACTTTCAAAGATCTAATTGGAAATTGGAGGAACGAAAAATTTAGATATAAAAAAATATTGCAATGGCTTATTAGGTAAAAAGCAGCATATTGTGAGTTCACTATCGTGCCCATCCACCCTGTGAATTTCATTGCTCTAGCCTTCATAGGAGCTGAGATCTTAGGGGGGCGGAATTCGCCCCCCCCCCTCCAGTGCGCGTTATTTTCAGAGGCCCTCCAGGGCGCGTGTTAACCGCTGAGCTTTGATTCACCTCATCCCATCGGTTAAATACACTCCCAGATTAGCTACCGAGCTGAAGCTTTAGTCAGGCATTAATTCTTGCCTCTCTGTTTTACTTCGTCTACGGATGTGTTTTAGGCTGCAGACAATTTGTGTTATGGGCCGGCACATTTTTATGACCAGTGGTCTTTTTATTGAGTTTTACTGCTTTTTTGTCAATCAACGATATTTTTATAGGCATCGGCGTGTTTTCGCAGACCCCGGAGTGGTTATTTGATGCTAGTTCTTTTTGTTTCTTACCTAGGACCATGTCGATTTTTGAGGGTCCAGCTTGTTTTTGGGACCCATGCGGTCTCAAGGCCCCGATGTGCTTTGGGGGCCCGTTGCTTTTTTTTAGCTTCCATTACGCTTATTTCGAGCTGCAACGAATGGTTTAAGGCCCTGACACATTTTACCAAACTCCGTACGCGTTGGATGGCCAGTCTCATTTTCGTCCTCCGTTTGTGCTGTTGGTATCTCGCTGTGTTTATTTGGGGTTTCTCGCTCAGTGTTGTGGGACCCCAAAACCATATTGGTGCTCCGTTATAATTTCCCGGGGTTCCGTAGCGGCTATTCGGACCCATGCGCATGGTTCTAGGGGATCCGACGCCGGCTTTCTTGTCTCGATGCAATTTTTGGTGACTTCTGAATGATGTAAAATCCGAGCCAAGCCCTGTTTTTTTTTGTGCCACGGCGGCATTTATTTCGTGTCCCGCCGCCAATTTTTGAGCATTGGTACGGTTTTGGTGTCGTGTGCGATTTGTTAAGGCATCTGGTGGTATGTGTGGGCTAAGGAGCGATTTTTCTGGTTCGGATATTTGTTTTTTGGAACCTCTCTTTATTTTTTATGGCTCCGGCTTAATTCTTACCGGGTCTCTATACGATTTTGTGGCCACGCTGTGCTTATTTGGGGCCATCCACTCCAAGTTTTAGGAGCCCCAAGGGAAATTTGTTATGACCCAACCAGAATTTATGGAACCTACCGACAGGTATTGTGCATCCCAAGCGCGAAATTTAAGGGGCTTGATGCTAGTTCGCGGGGAGCGTTGTACTTATCTGGGCCCAGCGCGATTTTGGCGTTCTCGGCGTAAGTTTTCGGGCCTGGTGCTTTTTTTTTGGTGCCCGCTTGCATTTATTTACATCCGCGAATTATTTTGTTGTTTCCTCTTTGGTTTCGTATGGTAGTTTCCTCTTTGGTATGCCACTGCGGCTGCTGAACGAGTTTTTTCCAGCCGATGACACCATTCAGAGTAGAAAAGCCTTTAGGATAACTTTCTTTCGGGACCTGTCCCGATTTTTTTCTTCGGTGCTCAGAGCAATTCGATGGAGTCCCTATGTGATTTTGTTGAGTCGACTTCCATTTTTGTAGGCCTCCTGCGCGATATTTTCGAGCCCCGATACGATTGTTCGGGCTCTCAATGGTTCGTTTTTCAGTGCTCCCAAGTGCTTCTTTTCCGGGTCCGACGTAGTTTTGGGGTCTTTGACGTCATTTTTCTAGCTGCAGAGTGACATTCCGGGTAGGAATCGATTTTTGGGAAGCCAGCTGAGTCTTGTGGGGCTCCGGCGCTACTTTTTCGCCCCTGGTGTGATTTCCAAGGGTAGCAGTGCGACGTTTTTGGGTGTATGCGCGATTTTTTGCCATGTCATTTGTTGGGATACCTATCGCGAGTTTTAGTGGCTTCGACCACTCTTTGAGGGCACAGCATGTTTTGGTGTCTTTTCGAGCGATTGCCGGAACCCTAGAGTAATTTTCCATGTCCGGACTGCTTTGCCGTTGCCCCGGCATCATTTATTGGATGTTCCCGAGAAGACGTTTGAGGCACATGTGTGACCTGTCGAATCCTTAGCGTGATTTTCATGGGCCCAGGCGCGACTTTTTGCACCTTTAGGCTCAGCGTGGTTTTCACGAGCCCCGGCCAAACCTTTTGGGATACTGTTTTGATTTTCAAGAACACTGACACTACGTTTTCGACCCCAGCGTGGTTTTTTTAGCCCCAGGCACGAAGTTTTGATGCCCCCAGCGTGATTTCCAGGTGCTCAGCCAGTCTTTTTGCGGGCCCCATCGTGATTTTTGAGGATCATAGTACGACTTCTTTGTGCTCCCAGCATTATTTTCCTGGCCCCGGTTTGACTTTTTTGGGCACCAGCGCGATTATCAAGGGCTCCGGCTGAACCTTTTGGGACCCAACGTGATTTTGAAGGTCCGGCCTGTCCTTTCGGGGCCCAGTGTCATTTTCCGGGGCCCTGGCGAAACGTTTCGGCCTCAGCGTGATGTTCAGGAACCAGGCCAGACCTTTTAATCCCTCAGCGCGATTTTTTTGGGTCCTGGCTCGACTTTTCGTGGTACTGGCGCGACGTCTTGGGGGCCAAGCAGTATTTTCATGGGCCCTGTCCCGCATTTTCGAGAACTGAGCGTCATTTTATGGTCCCGGAACTATTCTTTTCGCCCGCAATTTGATTTTCAGGGGCTTTGGTGGGATTCTGGGGAGATCAGCGTCTTTTTAAGGGCCCCTGTGCGACTTTTTGAGACCTCGGTGTGATTTTTATAGGCCTCGGTGTGATGTTGGGGACATCATTTCCGAACACCGTACCAATTATCGCGTCGGTGTACCGGCGCGATAATTGGGGGCCCATAACTTCTCAAGGGGAGGGCTGCTCCACTGCTCCCCTTCAATACGCCACTTTGCATGTCCCAATTATTGTATAGCCTAACAAAGCCGTCTATGGAATATATCGTACAAAAGAGACTTTCCTGTGACCATTTAACTCCTTGCACCATAAGTAGTGTTCAAAATACACACCCTGTAATTAGCCTAAATAATTCATTATCTTTATTTTTAATATATTCGGGGTTCTTAAATTTCAGCCTGAACGTACACATTGCACTGGGCGATGAAAAGCATTGTTAGTAGTCCTGTTGTAATTATGTATTTTAGTATTTTTTTAATCCAAATGTCTTGATGCATGACCGACGCAGCCGATACGCCACCAAACTCAATACCCATCCTAATGTTTTCATTGAACATATTCTGAAATCAGTCTTTGCTAAACAGATGTTGTTGCGTGTACCGTAAATTGTTTTGGGGATATACTTGGGCCCTACTCGTCGAGTGCTTTCGATGACACCTCTTTCGTTTTCGTGTGACGCTTAGTTTGGATTTTAAAGGGGATTACTATCCGCCCCCCCCCTCCGAGACGGGGTGTGAGGATCTGACCGAAGAGACAATGGGTTAACCAGTCACGTCTCGCGGATGTCTTCAACTGCCCCCTCAGGTTTTTCGAGGATAGCGGACGAACGGCGCGCGGCAGCTCGCCCAAATTTGGCATACCTTTTTCCACATCAATTTGACATGCTGATTCAACATTTTGAAGTCAGGTCATCCAGGGTCAACGAGTTAGTCAAGGTCAAGTGAGGTCACCTCCAAAAAAGTTAAACCAGTCGTCACGCTTTAACAGATACAGATATGTTAATGAAACTTTCAGCGTTTGCTTATTTTACGGATGCAACAAAACGTACCAGTGAAATTTTTCTTTTATTCGTTTTTGACTACATATATTTTGCATATTTGCCTATTGCAGTTGAAATGAAGGATTCTGGCTAAAATAAGCATTTATTAGGGCATGTTCACTTCCAACAACGTTTCTGGGTCTGCTCTACCCATTGTAAAAGGAAAATTAAAGAAAACTTGAAAGCTCAAAATTTTGAAATTTAACAAAAACAAATTGGGGGGAGGGGCCGAAAAAAATGGCCATGGTCAAGTTCGCTGTCCTTTTCTCATTCCAATTTTTTTTCTTCTTCTTCATATATCCCCCAAAATTAACTCCCCAGAGTCAAAAACATAATGTAAATCGTGAAAAGTCTTCAAAATCTAGCCCCCTGGTGACGTCACTTTTGTGGACATTTTTTGGAGGGTGGACCCGGACCCTACTCGTCGAGCGCGTTCCGATGACACCTCTTTCGTTTTCGTGCGATGCTTAGTTTGGATTTTAGAGGGGAGTCTTCAACCGCCTCCCCCCCCCCCCCCCGAGACGGAGTGTGAGGATTCGATCGGAAAGACGGGTTAATGAAATCAATGTTAAATATGTTGACAGTAAAAAGAACCACAGTCAACATCTAATATGAATGTATTTGGCTACTGACTGTGAGATATGCTCTGCTTTATATACTTTTCATGACATAATATAATATTTTAATATCCATACATATCTTTGGATTTCATCAACCAACTCCTGGATCAGTTATGTTGTAAGGGCAGGTCAAAGTGTGCATGTGTTAAAAAATGAAGTACTACGATATTATACGTGCAGCTTTTACTTAGTTATATATTGCAGGGTGCTCTCACACCTTAAAAGGTCTGCATGCCAGTGAGAAATTATTCGCGAAATAGGGTGAAATATAGTACTTTCTGAGCAAAGAATACACATCGTTTCCCGTAAAGTATCCGCATCGTGCTTGTTGTGTGCTTATGAAGTCTTCAAAACTCGGTTCGAAGGGTATTTCATGTAAAATGGCATGTGTTTTGTTATGCAATGTCATATGTTGATAGCATGATATTGCAATCATTAGTATTGGTATCCATATTTTAAAGGCCTTTGAAGTGAAACGAAGAGCATGTACTTGTGAATACACAATTGGCTGAAAATTTACTTTGAAGGACTGAAACGATTTTTAACTGACATGTTTCCATGACAAATTCCGACGTCCTACTGTGCTCGTTTCAATATACCACACCTAACGAAAACTATTATTTTAACACTTGTGCATGCTGCTTTTTGTATGTACGCATGATATGCACGCTGCGTTTATTTGTACCCACGATGCCCATCTGCGTGTTATTGTTGCTGTCATACCGTGACCAAATTTTAATTAAAAGAACTGTGACCTAGCTTGCTCCAGACCACACAATGACACCGCAAATATCGCGTGAAGAAATAGTCGAGAACCGTATTTCTGGTAATTTTTTTTTTGAATTGTCACACTGTGCATTGGGATGGCCCAGATCCTTGTTGAGATGGCCGAAAAGAAAGTTGGAGTTGTTTGTGCCATCCCGAAAGTACACAAAACGACAGCCTTGCTCTTGTCTTTGAACCTGGAATTTAACCCGTACAGTCCCGGGGGGTCTTCCACCGCCCCTCTCAGGTTTTAAGCAGATATTGAACGAACGACTCGCGATAGCTCGCTAAAGTTTGGCATACATTTCCCACATCAATTTTGCATCCTGTGTCAAAATCTTGAAGTCAGGTCATCTAGGGTCAACGAGTTAGTCAAGGTCAAGTGAGGTCACCTAAAAAAAACGTTCAACCAGTCGTCACGCTTTAACGGATGCAAATATTTCAGTAAAACTTTCAGCGTTTGCTTATCTTTAGGGATGCTACAAAACGTACAAAATGAGTTTTTTCCGTTTTTGACTGCATATAAGTTTTGCATATTTGCCTCTTGCAGTTCAAATCGAAGATTCTGCCTAAAGTAAGCGTTTTTTTATTGGATCAAGTTGACTTTCAACAACGTTTCTCGGTCTGCTCTACTCATTAGAAAAGGAAAATTGAAGAAAACTTGAAACCTAAAAATTTTGAAATTTAAAAAATCCAATGTTTATTTTTGGGGGCCGAAAAATTGTATGGCCCTGGTCGATTTCGCCGTCCTTTTCTGATTCTAAGTAATTTTGTCTTCCAATATCCCCCAAAGTGAACTCTCCAGAGCCAAAAACACAACGTAAGCCATGAAAAGTCGTGAAAATCTAGCCCCCTAGTAACATCACTATTGGGAAAAACTTTTCGAGTGGTGGATCCGGACCCTACTCGTCGAGCATTTTCCGATGACACCTCTTTCGTTTCCGTGCGACGCTTAGTTTGGATTTTACAGGGGGTTACTATCCCCCCCCCGAGACGGTGGTGTGAGGATCTGATCGGAGAGGCGGCGCGGGTTAAGAAAGAAGACTAAGAAAGGGTAGCATAACCCTTCAACTGCGTTTGTCTAAAACAAGACGCTTTGACCAACTTGCGCTTGACTAACGTGGGGCTGCAGGTACCGCTGGCGAGTACTGCTGGTACTTCTTGCGGAGGATGTGGTTGAACGCTGACTACGGCGACGGACAGGTGTACGAGTACGCTCTCGACTCGCTCGACGCTCCAAACATTTCTGGTTTTCCGTGACGAAAACCTCAATTTCTTATTTGGTCTAGTGTATTTTTGGGGCTGAGTCTCTGTGTGCGAATGGCGTCATCGACGAATACCATTGGTAGTTGTATCATGCCTTCACACAAATCATTGATAGGCAGCTATAATTAAGCTGGTGCTGTTCGACGAATGGTATTGGTAGGCGTATTATGTATTCATGCAAGTTAGGGATGGGCAGCGAGATTTAAGTTTGAGCTTTTCTGCCGCACATGGCGTACCAATGTGTGTGTCAAATAAGGACGCAACACATTGATTGATTGATTGATTGATTGGTATTGACGATCCGATGTCGCTCATTCAGCGCCGCTGATGACGTCATACGCCGGCAACCTTGGCAGACCGCGTCGATCGGTCAAGGCTCTAGTGGGTGTGTGTCGGTCTAGGTCTGAGTAACAGGACATTCAGCGGTGGATGAATGCGATTTGAGCGCGCTCCGATGCTGTCCGGATAACACCTGTACTACAGGTGTACATGCAAGACTTACAGGTCCTGTAGTCTTGCTCCGACGAACACTGATTACTCCAGTCGGCAATATCTTGCTCTTGTCGAAGTGCACCGCGGGATCTTTATCTTGTGGGCAAGAAGGTAATTGCTCACACCGCCTATCATGTCGGCTGCCGCGTGTTAGTAATTAGTAACTTGGGCTCTAGTGGGTGATACCGGGCAAGGTTAGCTTGGTCACTCACGAAGAGCTGGAACAATTCCTGACTTGTAATGCCTTTCTGCGTAATGCTATAGTCATATTTGGAGTGATTAAAGAACATGAATATAGTATTTGCCATCATCGGGTGTATTTTATACTGCTTTAAAAGAGAACAATAAAATAGTAAATTATCCCGCAATTCATACAACGTAAAAGATAGAGCACATTTTCCCATGAAATGATACACATATGCACCTGGCATATCAAATGTCATATGTTGTTCCTTCATGACTGCAGGATATAAGTGTCACCATGAATAATATACCCAATGCCAACACTTCTTCATCTAGCGGGTGGATACGTCACCGTCTGCTGTTCTTTTTATCGCATGGCTGGTACCGGAAGCATCATGAATATTGATGGCGAATTTTGAGACGACAGTCAACTTATTTGACATCATTATGCGGAAACGGTCCGTGCAAAGTGGTCTGACAATTTAAAATATATGGCTTCCACAACAGCAAAATACGCCCAAAATGTCAAGGGCATTTTTTCAGCTTTACCCGGCGCTTTAGTAAGTATGTCGATGGGCGTACTATGTTCGACAATTGTTTGGATTCGTGTAAACAATAATGCAACATACTCTTGGGGTACGCCAGCAGCACCGTTTTGACATTATGAGACGAAGAACCGAAGGCAGCTGTGAATTCAGCTGATGATTCTGCTAGAACAAAACAAAAACGTAAACCTGATACTGGCCCATACCCTGAACAATGACACTTGAGGCGGGAGGGAATTTATCAGGTATCGCCATCTGGAAATAATTGGCCTCACTACAGCAGGAGCGGAGGAAAGTAGAGGTAGCATCAGTAAGCTTTCCAGAATAAAATTAAGGATGAAATACTGCATAGTGCATACAACTCTTGGTGATGTATGGTGGCCTGTAACGGTATTAGTTTTTCATCATGTGTGAACATCATAGTGTGAACATATTTAGTTGTTGATATTTATAACTTTACAAACTTACTGTTTGTGCTTTTTAGAACATTACTATTTTATGTTTATTTAGAAACTATTCATTTATTCCATATTTGTTTACTTTTTAGTGACCTTCATTAAAAATATATTATCGTTGCAGGCCACCCTACATTACTTTCGAACTGTCGGTCATTCAACAACGTACAACTCTTGCATTGCAAGTTCAAATGTATAATTTGTATTTATGCAAAGCTAACTTGTAGTTTTCTGTTTTCCAAAGGTGAATTTATGTCAAACTGAATTATGGCACCTGCCCCTCCACCACTTGGGGAGCCAGCCCCCTGGCTGGGGAACCTGTCCTCACTCCACCTCCCCCATATGGAGTTTATGAAGAGCAGCCATAGCCTCTGGATGTGCACATGCGTGTATTACGAGGCCAGAGCACAAGCAGGCTTCCAGAACAAAACAAGCTCTGAAATGCCACGCACCAACGCTGCATATTTATTTATTTATTTATTTATTTAACAATGCATGCCCTCCACGTGCAGTGGCTGTCGGAAAACGACAACAGCTAACTAGAGAAACGTGGCTGCAATGAAAGGTAAATGAGTTAAATTGCTGTCGGTGAACGGTGGCAACAAAGAGTATATAAATTAGGCAGTCCACCACATCCCCGGCCTGTCATATCAGATGCAGCAGGACCGGCCATCACCTTCTGTGTTGCACTGGCCGTGCCTGAGATGAGTGGTGGATATTTCCTGGCTGGTATTCTCCCCTCTGGCGCCGACTGTTTCCCGTCGTCCCCGACCGACTATTGTCTCCGGCCGTCTGTTTCCCCGAGCCGATTATCGGCACTGCGAGGCGGAGGGGCGGGGCCTCGCACCGGCCTGGACTGTCATTGGTCGGCAGTTCGTGGGAACGACGGCGACGGTGGTGCCGACTCGCGCCCCCTCCGTCGGAACGTCTGTCGGCCACGTGCCAGACGCGATCGAAGTAGGGGGGACGCCGCTTTGTTGCCGCACCACCTCGCCCGGCTGGGGTTGACCCGACGTGACCCGTGATGAGACGCCCATTGACGTGGCGAGGGTTGAAACAAACGCTGACGTCTATAGACGGACGATATTTTATTAAATCGATCGGCGAGTGATGGGGGCCGTGATGCATTAGTTGTGAAACTACGCCAATGCCGACCACCGGGTAACACGCTCAGTGCAGAATTCATTTGGAGGCGGAATAAACTGTTGAAAAACAATTCCGCACCCAGGAGCTACAGAGGAGTATATACCAAGTAGCTCTGCCAGTATTACTTCTTCCGGTGGAGGGCTGACGTCTGAGGGGGTCCACTCTACTTGGAGACTTATTTCTTCACATGTGGGTACCCCTACCTAGCCCAAGACGCTATTGTAATACGGCGGATTGCTCCTCTCAACAAAAGCCATCCGCATGGGCACCTCTACAACAGCTTGGGCACCCCTCTGCAGACTAGAGGGGTGCCCTTCTTTGCAGACTGCAGAGGTATCCCTACAACGACTGTGGTGCCCTCAAAATTGCACCATATAACTCCTTCAGCTTAGAGGGAACAACTCCTGAAACAACAACTCCTGAAAAATGGAGTGGGGTACAGCTGAAGGCAGATGGTACCATTTGTCATGGATTTGACGAGAACAGGTGCCGATTTTAGGTTAGAATAGTCTAGACTAACCTAACCTAACCTACCGATTTTTTATCTCTTAAAGCCTTGGGCTTCCATCTGTTTCCATAGCGAAGATGCTGTAGCTTTGGACCCAAAGCATACAGATGCTCGTTAAACTCCGCAGGAATATCATGTGGATTGTGGAATTGTTCCTGATCCAGATCTTAACTTCCGGAATCATCGTTGACAACAAAAGTGCCACGACACCATATCATTTTAGCTGTAGTTTCTCGGGATGCCATTAAAGCTTTTCCTTACGTATCTATGTTTGGAACGTTAACGTGCGAAACATGTAAACAAGTTACCTTGCTGACAAGTGAATCGCTTGTATTATGTGCGACCTATTTCATCCTAATTAACGCTGATTTGGCTCAAGAAGTTCATCAGATACAACACCTAAGATTATCCATAAGAGTAGTTACAGATCAGTACAACTATCCAGGTGGGATAGTTGTGTATCATTGGTGACATAAACATACATTTATGGAACCGAATATATGCAAAATCCAGTGAAAACTAACGAGACAAACTGAAATCGAGTTACGTAATAATGTGAATATATTGCGCAGTCGGCCAATGGTCGTCAAGGTTGCTTACCACTCTGCAGAATTTGAATATTTTAGCTGATGTCATTTGAAGATAAAGGTGGATAGCTTTCCTCGGGTTGTGCGCATCAGCAAGAGAATGGTAAACACAAGCGGTTTCGTATTATTAGTGGTAAAAAAATAAGAAAATTATGGATTCATTTAGTGCAGTTGTGCTGTAGCACCTGTAGCAGGACTCCAAACTCATCTTCTCCAGATGGCGAGGGATAGTGTGGAGATGGTGTATCAGATATACATCGTCAATTAAAGTTTAAACATTTCAGTGCTCCCGGTTTCGGTATTTTTACATGGGAACCACCGAAATACTTGGTTCTATACATTCATGCATTTCATTCGCTCGTTCATCTCCATTTGCTTTTTGCCATTTTTACACATTATTTCTTAGTCATGCAGTTATTCTCCCGTATGATAGAGCGTGCAATGCCAAATACGTCATCATTATAACCAGGAAAGAGGTCCATTATGTTACATGTCAAGAATAATGAGATGAGAGAAATACGTTTTTAGCAAAAGTCTCATGATAGTCATGTAAAAATAATGTTGTAAAAAATGGGATGAGCAATTATAGTATGGTGGTGGTTGCATTTTACGGAAGCAAATTCAGGAGTCAGGGGTCTTTTTCTGTCGAACACACATCTCTTAAATGTTGGCCATCATATAGTTTTGGAAATTTCTGGTCTTTGACCCATCCCAGGTCGAGATCCTTGATGAACTTGACCTGAAATTTGCATGCGATATTCAAATTGGATTTACAAGAAGGTTACCGAAAGTTTCGTGCTTCTGAATCTACTCATTCTTACAACAAGCTTTACTCAAGACTTCACGAAATTCGTCCATCCTCAAATCATAACATCATAAAAAGTAATGGAGAACGGGCGGCTATATCGGATATTTATCGGAAGAAGGTGATTTTCTTTCGTTTTTCTTTCGCAGCTAAATCACATCCATTTTATTTGCGATTTCAAATTTACCAATTTCTATGGGGTAGATGGAGGAACGGGAAGTTACGAGGTAGTGAGGTCCCAAGGTCATGAGGTCAAACGAAAAAAATGTGGAGATGTGATTGAGTGAAAGTTGTTCATTGTCATTTTTTTCTTCCCGGACCTGAATAATATGCCACACTTTCTGTTTCTTATTGATAACACATGAATTGTCAAAACTAAAAACTATCCGTTATTCACCCAAAAATACTGTCGGAGGACATAGTTCGGTCACCGTTTATTTAGTCATCGCGTGCTAAAACTGGTTGATGCGTGTTCAGAGACCATGACAATCAGACAGGCAAATTTTGGCCCAAATACAAATTGTGAGGCCGTGCAATTGGAAAAGCTCTGGTCGATCTGTCGTGGATTGCTCCAGATATGTCTAAGCACACACATTAATATTGCACTTGTATAATGCGCCTTCGCAACTATACCTAAACTATTGCTGTTTTGCATGGGCCGACCTGCCAGAATCGCACTAAAAATATTGTTATTGCAGGCAATGCAAGTTATTGTTGGTATTCTTCCCCAAAGATACAAACCCGAATATTAAAATGAATTTAGCATACTCAAAACGACACGGAGCGTTGATCATGCGGATTTAGGGGAGCTCCAGTTAAAGAAAGCAGTCTGGTGGGTTCCTAATTCCATTCCAGAACTCTGGACTGCACATCTGCGACAACGCGCCCGGTCGCTCCCTAGTGTTTTCACGAAGAACATAGTTGCAATTTATGCGACTCTATCTCCATAAAACACTACGTTAATTTAATTAAAATTAGTTGGCCTTCAGATGTGTATTTCATTGCCGCTTCCACTGATGGCAAATGTTGTTCCTTTTCGATCGTTTCGATCCGACATGTGGAACTATATTTTGATACTTATCGGACATTTGACGCGTCGGCTGTCCGCCATCGTCGATTCAACGGGATGCGAAACCAGGCTCTGAACTTTGACGGGCCGCCAATACCAAAGTCACTGGCAGATTTTCGCATTTGAACTGTAAGCGATGTGCTTGACATGATTTCCGCTTACTTTAGCCAGAATCCTGTATTTGAACTACAATTTGACAAATACGCAAAATTTATATGTAGTAAAAAAAACGACAAAAATGAAAAAATCCACTCGTACGCTTTATTGCATCCGTAAAGATAAGCAAACGCTTAAAGTTTCATTAAAATATCTGTATCTGTTAAAGCGTGACGACTGGTTGCATTTTTTCGAGGTGACATGACTTGACCTTTACTAACTCGTGGACCCCAGATGACCTAACATGAAAATTTTTAATCAGCATGTCAAATTGATGTGGGAAAGGGTATGCCAAATTTGTGCGCGCTGCCGCGCGCCGTTCGTCCGCTATCCGCGAAAAACCTGAGGGGCGGTTGAAGAGTCCTCCCCAGAGACGGGACGGGTTAAGCTACACTACTCCATCGTATCTGGCAACAACAACTATGACGCCACTATTGTAAGCGTTCTAGACGCCCTTGCCTCCAAAGCAAATGTTAGCTCTAGCAATAGAGAAATCACAATCAGTCGTTTACTATGCACGAACTGCATCTCAGCAAATGTGGAAACACGTCGGTTGGGCTGGACGACATCCATTACCAGTTTCTTAAACATCTTAGCAAATACTCCCTAACGTATCTACTGGCGGCCACAAATGAATTGTACAAAAGCGACACGTTTCCCACATCCTGGTGGGAAAGCGCAGTTATTCCATTGTCAAAGCCGCACAAAGATCACTCCACCCCAAAAGGTTATAGACCCATCTCACTTACTAGCTGTGCTAGCAAGTTGGTCGAATGCATGGTCAACACACGAGTGAGGAAATTTCTGGAACACAAGGACCTGCCCGACGAATTTCAATGAAGCTTCCAGCGGCAAAAATAAACTACAGATTATCTAATTGGATTAGTGCATGACATCACAAGTGGTCTACGCATCAAACGCACAATAGCTGCCTACTTAGACATCACTGCCGCATTCGACCGAGTACACAATTCAGCACTGACACACACATTCTACAAGATAGGACTACGCGTACACATGATACACTTCATTCTCAACTTCCTCTCCAGAGACAGGACCTTAGGGTTCGATCCGCCAATGTCACATCAAACACCACAACTCAGGAGCAGGGCCTGTTGCAGGGGAGCGTGCTCTTACCAAGCATCTTCATCATGAAAACCAACGACATACTTACCGACCACACGAACACTTCACTTCATTACTCACTTTTCGCGGATGACAACAATTTTGACAACGTCACAATGCTTTCTTAACCCGTCCCGTCTCGGGAGTTTTCAACCGCCCCCTCAGGTTTTTTTCGCGGATAGCGGACGAACGGCGCACGACAGCGCGCCCAAATTTAGCGTACCTTTTCCCACATCAATTTGACATGTTGATTCAAATTTTTATGTCAGATCATCTAGGGTCAACAAGTTAGTCAAGGTCATGTGAGGTCACCTCCAAAAAAGTTCAACCAGTCGTCACGCTTTAACGGATAGAGATATTTTAATGAAATTTTCAGCGTTTGCTTATCTTTACGAATGCAATAAAACGCACGAATGAAATTTTTCTTTTTTCGTTTTTGACTACATAAAAATCATGCGCATTTGCCAAATTGCAGGTTAAATACAGGATTCTGGCAAAAGTAAGCATTTGTTATTGGGACAAGTTGACTTCCAACAACGTTTCTTGGTCTGCTCTACCCATTGGAAAAGGAAAATTAAAGAAAACTTGAAAACGCAAAATTTTGAAATTTGGAGAAAAAATGCAATTTTCATTTTTGGGGGGCGAAAACAAATTATACCCCTGGTCGATTTCGCTGTCCTTTCCTCATTCCAAATAAATTTTGTTTTTATATAACCCCAAAATGAACTCCCCAGAGTCAAAAACATAATGTAAGTCGTGAAAAGTCACGAAAATCTAGCCCCCTGGTTACGTCACTTTTGGGCGGAAATTGTTTTGGAGGATGGACCCGGACCCTACTCGTCGAGCGCTTTCCGATGACACCTCTTTCGTTTTCGTGCGATGCTGAGCTTGGATTTTAGATGGGGGCCTTCAACTACCCCCTCCCCCCTCCCCCGAGACAGGGTTGGAGGATTTTATCGGAAAGACGGCGCGGGTTAAAGCTGAAAAAAAAAATATTCAAGCAGGACTAGACCATATCGCAAAGTGGTGCAAAACTTGGGGGTTCACCCTGTCCGCAGAAAAATCGGCCACCGTCACATATAGTCGTCTCTGTCCTACACCCAAAACTCTACTTAAAATTGATGGCAAAGCCATCGAACAGGTGAAAATCTCCAAGTTCTTAGGAGTGCATTTAGACGAAAAACTCAGTTTCGTCTAAACGCACTCCTATACCCACATCACCTACATCACGAAGCGATGAGCGAAGCGAGTCATCATACGACGTGCACTTGCAAGCACATACTGGGGCGGAGCCAGGAAAACACTACTTCGACTTGACATATCAATCACGTGACACATCCTAGAATACAACAGCATCATTTTTGCCATCATTTCAGAAAGTCGGAGCCGAAAGTTAGAAATCATCTAAAACAGCTGCATCAGAACAGCCACATGCGCCATCAGCACCACTCCGATAGCCAGTCTTTTGCTGGCCTCAAACACGTCCTCACTCCAAATCAGAACACAATAGCTGTGCCGCTACCACATCAAAATCAAATCCATTAAAAATTATCGGGCACAGCGCTGTTTTACGCCCGACAGATACAAGAGCCGATTTGGGCTCAAACTCCCACCATATAGCATTCAAATTGCCACAGCTTTCTCGGATTTTCACCTCACCATGCTGACCACAGCAGCTCGACCGCCCACCAGGCCATTCTGGACCTCCAGTCAACCAAAGATTGAGTACTTGCTCTCAGAGAAGAAATCCACTCTCATATCGGCGGAGATTCTTGGCATCTTCCACAAGTTCGCCGATGACAACAATCACAAAACATTCGTATTCACGGATGGGTCGAGACACGAGGCTAATGTAGGCATCGGCATCACTGGACCAGGTCTCCGATTTTCTAATCGTCTACCGGATAACTTCTGCATGTACTCAGCTGAAGCAATGGCCATACTGGCCGCTATATCCATTTTCATGAGGCGAAAAGCCAGGAACGTAGTGATTTGCTCAGACTCCAAATTCGTCCCACACTCAATTAGCAACACCCACGACTGTCAGCATCACTTCATTACAGCCACTACTCCGTAACAGCCACTGCACGTGGAGGGCATGTATTGTGAGATAAATAAATAAATAAATAAATAGCGTGGAATGTTCGGTAGACGATTGCAAACTACAACGCCATATTCGCCTACACCAACATAACACATGGACACAACACAACTAAACACAACACAAATCCAACTACACCCACGCAATCAAACCAACGATAGGCACACGGAACACATCAAATTAATCTCACCGACAAAAAGAGGTCATCCTCACTGGACTTAGAACCGGTTGCACAAAACTAACACAGCCTCGATTAGAGGATGACCAACACACAACACCTCACTACGACGCCTGCAACACCACGTTAAGCATAGGCCACATCCTGCCAGATTGCAGTAAGTTTAGCTCTCGAAGACAACCACGGAAGGCATTCTGCCAAAGAGAGGTTATCACCCTACCGCTTCTATCGTGGTGACAAGCAACCACAACACCTTCAATTGCTATTTGAATATCTGTATGCCACAAAACTAGCAGGGGCACTGTAGGCACCACACCATCAACGCTCACATCAACTCGCAATGCATGACCACGAGACACTAAACACGCAAATAGCCATCAACACGTAAATAGCCATCCCCGCATGGCGCCGGACGTACATGAGCCGATTTGCTTCCCAGTTAAAAATAAATGACTACCTAGCAGTGACGTCGGAAGCAAATGAGCGATTTGCCTTCCGACTCATAACGTAAGTGGCTACCTAGGGGAACAGCGGACGTAGAAAAGCCGAATTGTGCTAATCACCGTACTAACCCAACTGACAACCCTACATAGCATGCTTGAACTAACCAGCTACTAACAACTAACATGCGGCGGCCGGCGTGATAATCAGTGTGGACAATTACCTCCTTGTTCGCACGCTAAAGATCCCTCGGTGTTCTTCGATAAGAGTAGGCCAAAGCCACCACCCTGGCAAAATCAACTCCTCGCTACTCTCAGCACCCCAACCCCACCCAAACTACAAATTATTTTGTGGAGGAGCAAAGTAAAATTAAAACCATCTAGACATCAGGGAGATGTCCCCAATCTAGCCTTCAGCACCTAAAATATCACACAAAATATTACGTAAAATTCCCTTAACGTGAATGTCCACCTGCCTGCACCTTGACCTCAAACACTCGTTTTTATACACAGACATGCAACATGTTCCTTTAAAGGCGGCGCAAATGACCTTTATGGTCCCGCACGCCTCAAAAATAACTTACCCCAGGTCAAACGCACCAAAAGTCGAAAAGAAGAAAGTCAAAGGGATAAGAGTCAAATGGAAAAAGGAAAGGGAACGGGACCGGCAAAGCGAACCACGGGAGCGGCGCCGAGCAGTAGGACCAGGGGAGTAGGCAGAGGAACGACACCAGCTAACGACACGGGGATCTGAGAACGAAACCGAACAACTAGATCAGGGAACAAGGCCCCAGAACGAGACCGGGGAACGCGACTTGGGACGATAACTATGGGAGCAACATTGGGTAGTTGGACGCAGAATAGAACCGTGGAACAGGACCAGAGTGCCGAGCTGGCTGTAGATTCCCGTTTCCCAGTGCAGCAGCTGTGAGGAAAAGGGAGTCATTTGAAACAAATGTACAATGCACATATGAGAACCGACGCAGAAGAAAAGGACCGCGGTACGACACAGCCGATCAAGGTTGGCGCAGGAACACCATGGTGCGCGAAAACCATGACCGGGGAATGAAATTGATGGCAGAGACCAGGAAACAGAATCGGGAAGCGTGGAACGGAATCTGGAAGTGACACCGGAATATAGAGCCGTGAAACGGAACTGTGCATAGGTCGAGGATAGCGAATTGACGATTCGTGGTGAGAAGAAACAATGAGGAAAAAAAGTAACTGGATCCGATAGTTTGGAAAACAACACAACAGAACAAAACTACGAACTGAAATGGGGCCAAGGACACAAGCAGCAAGTCAAATTTCGAGGGACGCAATAGTACCTACAGGTATTATGGATGACATTGTAGAACCAGAACTGGAAATATCAACGAAACAAGAAAGCAAGGGAAGCACCGGGAAACTGGACCTGCAAGTAGTGGTTCGGATGAACACTGCATCACTTCGGATTACCCAACTTTCTCCCACTTACTCCCATTGTTGTCGTCGCTGGCGACGTCGTTGTCGTCGTTGTTGTCTTTCTCTGCCACTTTCTCCCATCATCAGGCAGGCGCAATTGTATGTTTTTTCTTATTAGACCGTCGCTGGCCCGACCACCCGGCTCGGTCCATCTATCCAGCTTGTCATTTGATGTGGAGCCAGGTTTGTTATACATGTATAAATATATATATATGTATATATATATATATATATATATATATATATATATATATAAATAGAATATCAACATAGTCAAGCGTACATTCTCAATAGTTGGGCAACCACAGTACCTATGGTCAGTTCATTTCGTATCACGCTTAAAGTTAATCCCTAAGCATACTTGGGTGCATCGCACAGAAGACAATTATGCTGGTCGTTATCACGCACAAGTCTGGGGGACAGATATCTGCCCCCCCTCCGGTTTTTCCTCGTTTGCCGCCAAACTAATTGGGTTAGCGAGGCCAAACCTCGCATAGCTGTTCATTGGTCTTTTTCGCATATCCTCATACATTTTTAATCCAGGGTCATCTCAGGTCAGGTCACCAGGTCAGGCGAAGTGGCCCAACTACGCTCGGAGTTCTAGGTGGCATAACATCCATAATAATTGGGCGGTTGATTTAAAACTTATAACACGTCATGATCTCATCAGGGACCATAATATGTATATCGGGTTTTCTTTCGTAGCATTGACCTTAGGTCAGGTCGCGGCCATGGCTTCCCCATTATAGCGCTATGGTAAAATATGCAAATGTTTCCTGGTTACATATTTGCGCTCGGAATGATCTCACAACAGTTGTGGCATGTAGATGGAAACTATGCTCAATGCTACCGCTGAAATGTTTGCTTAGTGACCTCACCAAGGTCATCTGAGGTCACCTGAGATCACTACACATTTATGCGCATTATATCGCACTGCATTGAGCTAAAATGCTGAAATTACCGTCATTGTGCTTGTATCGCCAAGACGTGTCGATTGATACATTACATGATCTCCCTAGGCGACTTCATGACCTTGACCTTAGGTCATGCCTTCATGACCTTGACCTGAGTTTCGGTTGACCTGACCTTAAATTACACCACCTATTGTCGGTAGCGCATTTCAAGGACTGTCGAAAAGCGTTCGCCTTTTGTTTCTATCCGTTACAGGTCCTGAGATATGTGTCAATATCTGACTCCAACCTGATCTGGTCGAATTTGACCTTTGATGACCCAGTGACCTGAATGTTGATCTGAGCGAAAAAAAATGAACGAAACACTTTCGATAGAGCCCGTCATCAGCTATCCAACCACGATTTCCGTTTGTCGCTTTTCGACTTCTAGTCCGTTTAATTTTCATGTTTTCACCTTTTATTCCTATGACGTTTAGTCCGTTTGACTTATTCAGTTCAACCTTTTGTCCTTTTGTTTTCTTGTCCGTTCGGCTTGTATCGCTTCCACTTTTATGCTTTCAAGCCCTAGACCGTTTGACTTTCAATTTGACTCTTTGACCCCCTCGACTTCACCCACTTCGATTTTTGTCCATCCAATCAAATTGATTTTTGTGCATTGCTGTCCATTTCGACTTTTTTCCATTCCAATTTTTCTCCTTTGACGTTTTCTTTTTTTCCGGACGCGGTTTCGGTCGACATAAAGCCTGCGGAAGAAACATGACGCGGAGGAGAAACAATCTGTATCCCCACCTCACCAGTGTACGTGCTATTCATTAGGAACACCATTGATTACGGCGACGCTTCATTTCTACCATGCACCATGCCCGACAAAAATATTCCACCAACACATACGAGCCAGAAATGTATTTGGGTGGCAGACCAACTATTTACAGATTGGTGGAAACCGCCCCTCCGAAGAGCACTGTGTATATATTATTCCCGTGAGGCACATTTGAATCAACAGTGACTGAGTTAATATGTTTCCAATCTACCACTATTATAAGCATTGGCTTAACTTAGAAGTCTATTCTTCGAATGAGAAGTGAATTGCTGTCAAGCAAGCCCTTCCATATGTAATCACATCGCTTGAAAAAAAATCATACCATTATATATATGATTATGCAATTCGCAGTGGCTCACCTATCAAATATCGAGACAAAAATATACCGAAAGGAACCGGGTTTTGTATTGATGGATTCCTGATTAATCTGTCTCTATTATGTTAAGCAGGAAGAGCTGTACCATGTGTTAAGCAAAGCTATTTCTGTCATTTTACTTGAGCATATACAGGCACAATTGAATGGTTCACTAGTGTTACTGCCTGGCATAAATATTAAGTACTGAATATTTATGGACAAATAGCGTGCATTTTACTTATTACTTATTAATTTACTTATTAAATTTACTTATTCAAATGCACTGTTTTGATATTATTTACTGTCGTGAAAATATTAACTAATGCCGGAAGATTCCCATTGACGTTTTCATGTGTGTGTGTTTCCAAAATATCCCACTTGCGACTCTATGGATCTTGCTGAATCATGTTCGTTGTGCATAGGCCATAAGCGTACCTGAGATAGATAAGCATAGGCACGCCACTGGCGTACTCATGCTTAAGAAACCACTACATGAATAAACATAGCCATGGTCTCATATTGGTACGGAGCATTTCTATTTTTACAAATGTTCAATTAAACAATATATTTCACGGGCACTGAGATAAACTTGGCCAACGAACGAGGGCTGGAGACCGCTGCTCTGGACCATGATCGACCCCGTCTCGGCCCATGGCGCGCACCCCACAAGCCCGCCGCCGGCCTGCCTACAGCACCCGGCGTCCACACACTACCATCGACCGGCCGGCAAACAATGCGGTGCGTGCCGGCGTCGACCTCTCAGCTGTGCCCCGCCCCGCGACACGTGCCGTCGGCGTCCCCCACCACGTCGGTCACGACGATCGTCGGTGGCGACGCTGGACGCGCATTCCTGGCGTGCCTGGCATGCCGCAGTCGGCCGACGACGCCGCCTGCGCGAGCGCGCCGCACCTGTCCCCCCTGCGCCGGCGCGCCGGGGGCGCCCGGGCGCAGATGGCCGGCGGGGGGATGCCGGCTAGCCGTGGGACTGGATCGTGCGGCAGGCGCTCGTCGTGGCCCGGCCGCCGGAACGACTGATGGCCACGGACGCGGGATTTAACGTGCAGATGTCGTGACGGCGCTGCCAGCCGGACACGCCGCTCAGCGACATTGGGATACTTTTGGTCTGGTGTTGATGATGTTCGGGTGTTCAGCGACGTTGGGATACTTTTGGTCTGGTGTTGATGATGTTCGGGTGTTCAGCGACGTTGGGATACTTTTGGTCTGGTGTTGATGATGTTCAGGTGTTCAGCGACGTTGGGATACTTTTGGTCTGGTGTTGATGATGTTCGGGTGTTCAGCGGCGTTGGGATACTTTTTGTCTGGTGTTGATGATGTTCGGGTGTTCAGCGACATTGGGATACTTTTGGTCTGGTGTTGATGATGTTCGGGTGTTCAGCGACGTTGGGATACTTTTGGTCTGGTGTTGATGATGTTCGGGTGTTCAGCGACATTGGGATACTTTTGGTCTGGTGTTGATGATGTTCGGGTGTTCAGCGACATTGGGATACTTTTGGTCTGGTGTTGATGATGTTCGGGTGTTCAGCGACATTGGGATACTTTTGGTCTGGTGTTGATGATGTTCGGGTGTTCAGCGACATTGGGATACTTTTGGTCTGGTGTTGATGATGTTCGGGTGTTCAGCGGCGTTGGGATACTTTTGGTCTGGTGTTGATGGCATTCTGGTGTTCAGCGGCGTTGCAATGATTTTGGTCTGGTGTTGATGGCATTCTGGTGTTCAGCGGCGTTGGAATACTTTTGGTCTGGTGTTGATGGCATTTGGTCCTGGTAAACGTTTGGTCTGGTGCGTACATATGCTTCCACCTGATGCAATCTAGGCTCGCCTCCATCATTGGTATGAGTGGAAAATAAGAAAACTCTAAAATATAAAGCAAACAAAAGAGGAACTTAAAGAAAGAGAAGGGGAAGAAAAATATGGGAAGAGAACCAATGGAGCCCTAAAATAGTCAAACACATCACAAGGCAAATTTCTGCTTGAAGTGATGCAAGCTCTTTTGAATAGCTCTCGGTCTGTAATAGCGCGGCAACACATGCTTGATAAAAGACTTGCAAGATGAATGTCGCCCATTTTCAACGCAAATTGCAACACGTGTTTACTGTACTGTCTGTCTTTTGTCTGCATTTATTTGTGCCGGAGATGCGGTGCATGATTCAGACGGATGCCTTCATATCAATAGCTGCAATCTTTTCCGGAGGAAAATAGTGCATTGCCAGTGCGCTGTCCCCAATGGCTTCGTTCATCAAGTTTTTGGCTTTGGTTGCGACAATTCCGTATTTATTTCCAAGGAAGAAGCATCATTGCAGTTCACCAATAGGTTAACAAAGACAGCAAGTCGATACCCGTTTCATGGAAAACTTACGACAAGAATGTGTCCCAAGCAGGGTCGACTTATTAGGGGGTCAGAGACTCCGGTTGAACCCTGTGAAAATAATGACGGGTCAAGGCTTTCCTTTTCACCCCCATTTCTCATTTGTGTTCGCCCATTAGAACAGTAGCGGGCTAAGTGAACCTTGGGAGACGTAAATTTATGCAACAACATTACACCTTCACTGTCATCAAACTTCAGTTCGATGTATCATTTTGCAAGCATACAATCAAGAAAGGTGCGCACATCAGGTATGGCAACATGAAATTCAGACCATCCATAAGGGTCGTTGCATAAAATTACACCATACACCAGCCAGACAACACACGCAACTTTCGATATATATAAAAAGCATTGGATTCCTTTGCTACCATGCAAAGTAGGTGGGTACATCCTTGCTTACCCAAGTAGCACGGGTGATAAATTTAGTTGAAGGAGCGCATTTCCCTCAACTTACAGATTCCTGGAAAGGTGAGCATTAATACCATTCATCGCTGACCAATGATACTCATGCAAATATGACTATTTGGAAGCAAGTATATCTACTTCATTAGGTAAATGGTTCAGGAGCATGAAGGCAGGACCTTCAGTATAAGTAATGATATTTTATTCGAAAGAACATGCTTAACCCGCCCCATGCCGTGGGGGCACTATGCACCCCTACCCAAAGGTTCTCCACGACCATTGAAGAATAAACGGCCCGCGTGAGCGCGTCGAAATTTAAGACTCTGTTCCGACCTCAATTTGGCTGTGAAAAAAAAAAATATTTCGGTCCGGTCATCCACGGTCAACGAGCTATTCAAGGTCAATTGAGTTCGCGTCCAAAAAGATGTCAACCAGTCGTCATACTTTAATTGATGAATTATACTTGAATGCGACTTTAAGCGTTTGCTTATATTTAGAAATGTAACAAAATTTACTGCATACATGCTTCATTAATTTTTATTTTTGATTGCGCATTAGCTTTGCATATTTGCGCATTAGTAATACAATCGAAGGTTCTGGCTAAATAAGCATTTGTATGGGGGAAAGCTTAATCAAAACAACGTTTCGCGTTCCGCTCTAAACATTAGAAAAAATAAAATCAAGAAAATTGAAAACTATTTTTTGGTTGTTGACTTTTTGGTGGGGAAAATCTTGGGGCCTTAGTCGGTTTCGATTTCGCTTCCCAATTACAACTTTTTGTTTAAAATATTCCCAAAAATGAGCCCACAAGGGCGTACACATTACGTTAGTTGTGCTCACAAATACCCTAGTGACGTCAATTCGTTCGTTTTGGTGGAATTTTAGGAATGGTTTCGGACCCTACTTACCGAGAGCTTTCCCATGACAGCACCTCCGTGTTTCGTGCAATGCTTAGTTTGAAAATTAGAGGGCGAATATAAGGACTCCCTCTCCCCAAGACAGAGTGAGAGGCTCTCACCGGAAAGACGTAAGACTTAAGGAGAGCATGTTCTACTTGCACAATTACGCCATTACCATTCTCTCAACTTAAAGTAGCCTCTTTTCCCCTTACTCAGCTTGCCAATTCATCTTATGACATCCATGAAAGTTACCAATATTTCTGGGATGAAAGGCTGAATTGATTTATTGCTCTGTGAAGTTTAATGGAACTGGCCAGTACCTGAAAATGAGAAAAATGGCGGGAAATTACACCGAGGGTCATCATCGACACCTGTATTAGTGCAATGATTTGTTTTATGCTATGTGCATCTCCCACGCTTAGATACGCCACGTCCATGATGACAGCATCAGCATTAGATTATGTTCCATAATCCTAAGGCTTAGAAACACGAGAATGTCTTGTTCATTTCTGAACTTCTCACCTAATTAAACAAATATATCATCACTGCAAAAGTCGAATGTCTATAGCATACAACATAAAGCTGGATGCACGCCAATAAAGCGAGATCGCATCAGCACTGCCGAAATCAGTCACAGCTCAAAATTTTAGATCATCAATGGTTAATGGTGTTAAGTAGGCATATTTGTGCTTAAGTTAGGCGCCTTAACGTACAGATAATGCGGAGTGGTTAAAAATGCACTAAAAGACTGATGTAAAAGGCAGACCGCAGTAAGAGACTGACAAGTCACGGAATCGACTGACCTTGTGTCAATGCGAACTCGGACAAAATAATAATGACCATTTTTCAGATGCAGCGTGCGTGTGTGAAATGAATTAGCTGTTACTGAATGGAAGTTATTGACTTGTTCGCGCCATATATGTGGATGATTATGTACCTATTTTTGCTGCTTACTCAACCACCAAATAAAAGATAATCGTTAACCTGAAATAAAAAGAATATATTTCACGTGTCATCCTGCACAAAATATCAGGAAGATACTTTTTTTTGTTAGCTTCCGCGTGCAATCGAAATATGGAACTAGTTTGGTTCATCATTCAGTTTGGGGTTTCCCAGAGCAACGCTCTGATTCTGATTCAAGGGCAAGGAATGGCCTTCGGAGCGAGTTGCGCTTTTGGTGAGCTCCGGCGAATAGCGAAGCGTGGCATCGGCGTCGACGTGCCCGAGGCGTGCACGCGCCGGCGGCGGCCGCCGTGGCAGCGGCACGGTATGCTCTGTCGTCGCCGACGGACCTCTGCGGCCCCTCGCCAGTTGGCAGACACGCGTCGCGACGGCGGCCGGCCAAGTTGCGGCGCGCGACGGGCGCCGCTCGCACCGCGCGGCGCACACTCCTCAACTCATTATCGGCGCCGGATAACGAGTCGGGCTTGTGCCGTGCTCTGCGCGTGGGTCCGGCCGACCGGCTGCCGGCTCTGGCGTTCTCACGCGCCAGCGTGGGAACGCGGGTCGGAGGGTAGTGTCGGGTCGGCCCGCGCATGCGCCGTGCGCGCCGCCGGCGGCCGGCCGGCCGCCCGGCCGCCGCTCGGTCGTGTGCCAGACCGGGGGCGGCTTCCGACGGCGTTGGACGCGGCACGTGCCTCACTGCTGCCGGGTCACGTGACCGAGCGACGTTCGCGGTGGCATGATCAGGATGAAGCGGTCGGTGAGCGACAGTGACTGCGACGACGCCTTTGCCGACGACTGCAGAGAGTGAGTGGGGCGCACCGGGGCACCAGCTGCTCCATCGAGCGAATGCTATTTGCTATCCTCTGGCGCTAATATTAAATATTTTGTTTGATGGTGGCACGGTGTCCATGTCGGATCCTTGGTTAATGGCTTCGTGAGATTGCCGTGCGCTACATTATACCTTCAGGCATGCATTATGCCATCCAATTTCTATTTCTGGTGTTATTATTTCATAACTGACTCCACATCCATCGTCACTATTTGGCTAAATTGAAAATGTCTTCATGCTTACGCACACTATTATTTTTTTATCTGCCTCTTAAATGTGCTTACAGTTACGGACGGTATTTTCTTTGCTCTACTAATGGCATACTGATGTTAACATTTTTTATGTTGCACATACATACTATATATCTATTTTAGTCTCTCTGACCCCTTTTCAACGGCAAGTTCATAGTATGGTACGGTGTCTTGATCTTAATTGTGGAACACTCAATTTTTTCAAGTGATGCCTTTCCCCGCATTCTGATAATTTTTCCTGAAGAGATTTCGAAGTAGCGCAGTAACAGGCAACTTCTCTGTTCCATCTGGCAACGGCCATACTGAGATTGTATGTGTCTGTGAGGCATCCCAGTTGTGCGCTTTAATCAATGCTGTCCTTTATCACGTTACCAAAAATTACCCCAGCCATCCTTCCAGTGCCATCTATGTGCCGTGGTTTCCCTCCGCCTGTCGCTTCCATATAAATAGTTGGCTGTGGGACATCGCTTGACGCCCTGTTGCAACAGTGACGTCACACTGCAACAGCGCGTCCATTGATGCAACGATGACACTAATGCGCAGCTTGTGGGCGCAGTGCTAGCACTAATTGTAAGTATGCTGCTGCAGTGAAGTAAATAGCTAACGACATTTCGATGCAGTAATGCTTGATGCCTCCAGTTGCGTTAACATTTTGTTGTTAGTGACTTCACTGTTCACGGCATGTTGCAACAGTGACGTCACTTATGGTGATATGTTGCTATAGTGACGTCACCGATTGACCACGTGTTGGTGCGGTGACGTCACCGGCCGGCTGTGTTGCCATGACGATGTCCCTGACCAGCCGTGTGCCGCTGCAGTGACCAACTGGGCGAGTTCGGCACGCACCGCAAGAGGCGGCGCGGCGTCATCGAGAAGAAGCGGCGAGACCGCATCAACAACTCGCTGGCCGAGCTGCGCCGACTCGTACCAACCGCCTTCGAAAAGCAGGGCTCGGCCAAGTTGGAGAAGGCCGAGATCCTGCAGATGACGGTCGACCACCTCAAGGTGCTGCACGCAAAGGGTGAGTGCGCTGGCCAAATCAGAGATTAGGCGCCAGGTTACCCGGTCACGTGGCAAGATGATATGAATATTAGTCTGACCTTCCGTAGTGCAATTTTAGGTTCCAAACTGCCAAACACTCCGATAAGACGCGATGTTTTTATCTTGGAGTTGGCTTTCATACAGCAGAAGTTTAGTAACGAATGGCGAAACTACAGAGGTGTTGAAACGCTACGTCTAATAAAGGTACGACAAAACTAAATTATCAAATTTGGGTTGAACCACACGGCGTTTACCGAAAATATGGATTCAGATGTGACTTAAACTCTCGCTTACGTCGAGTTGTTCCACCGTTCTGGAGTTTGATTGCGATAACGATATCCATGCGATCTGTGGATTGAGTGTTTCTAAACTATTTTTCGCTCAATATTCGGGCGCAAAATACGTAGTGTACAAGGTTGAAAGATCTTTGTAGTTTTTAGGAAAAGTATCGTTCCGTAATTAAAATTGTTCGGATAGAAATGACACATACATCGTTTACGGACAAAATGTAGGAATGTTGCCAAAGGAATGTTTTCAACATTTTCCAAGGAATGTTGCAAAACTACCCATTCCTTGTACAAATGTAAAATAATGTACCGTAATTTCCAGATAATTGCCACAGTGACCTCCAGTGACCTCATATTTGGAGCCACTACACCTTTCTTTACACCTGCCCCAGCTGTTGCACACCGCGCAGCTACTGCTCGCAAAAAAAAGCTGGCCGAGCGTTTGAATGGTGGTGGTAGCAGGGTGGCGGTGTATCGTGCGCTGCGTCAGGTGGCGGGTCGGCGGCATCTGCCGCCGTTTCCGCTGCCCCAGGGCACGACATCCGGCTGGTCGACCAGTGGGTCAGGTGTGCCGCCGCCTCCCCTCCGCCGCGGCCGGCTGTCCCTGCTCCGGCCCGACCCCATCCCGTCTCGGCGCGGCGGCGGTGGCTGAACGGCGCCACCGTCCCACTGCAACTGTCCTCCAATTAGCTGGATGCGCCCACTAATGCAGGCGTGCACGAGCGGTGCACAAACAGTGGGCTCACTAAACACCGGATGTGATGTACAATGGTGAAATGATGAGTCTACGTAGTAATGCTGCTTCTTGGTGGGTATATGTAGCAGACGACCACTTTCAGTTTCGTCCGGCATTGCCTTTAATTATACCAACAGCAAGCACGTGGTTGATTTGTGTGACTGATGCCCGGAACAATGTAGTGACGGTTCAAAAACTTTTCCTTGATGGCGTTCCAGTTGATAGTCCCAATTTTTACACGAAGACACGTTATTTTGTGCTAAGAAATCGATCAGTGCTTCTCTGACCTCCCTCGCTCTCCAGTTCCGTACCAGCGAAGCGAAATATCATCGGATGCATCACCTTATCACTATCAGATACAAATGATCAGCATGACTAGCTCGCCTGGCGGGAATGCCTGCCGGCTGGCTGTCGCGCAGCCGCCATCTGTGTGTCTGACCATCTGACCAGGGGTCGCACCTCACCTTCCCAGCGGTCCTTTGTGGCCGTCACGACGGCGGCCGGCGCGGCCGGCGCGGTCGGTGGCGGCTGGCGTTCTCACGTGCGTTAGCGTGTCGAGCTGGCGGCGGCGTCGTTCCCAGAAGGTGGCGACGCGCAGGTGCACGACTCTGCCCTGCGTCGGCGACATTCCCTCCCTCATCAATGGGCGAGAGAGAGAGTGTGTGTGTGTACGTGTGTGTGTGTGTGTGTGTGTGTGTGTATGTGAAAGAGACAGAGACAGCGAGAGAGAGAGAGAGAGTGTGTGTTTGAGAGAGACAGGGACAGGAACAGAGACAGTGAAAGAGAGAGGGAGTGTGAGTGTGCGTGTGCGTGAGAGAGAGAGAGAGAGAGAGAGGGGGGGAGGGAGAGAGACATGGACAGACAGGGACAGAGAAAGACAGAGACAGAGGCAGAGACAGTGAGAGAGACAGTGAGAGAGAGAGAGAGACAATGAGAAAGTGTGTGAGAGAGAGACAGACAGACAGACACCCACCCACCCACCATATGACGCTGCCGTCATGTGTACCGCGGCCGGCCGCCCTTTGTGGCCGGCCGCCCCTTGTGGCCGGCCGCCCCTTGTGGCCGGCCGCCCCTTGTGGCCGCCCCTTGTGGCCGATGTGGCGTCAACAACGAGTGGCCGTTGATGTGCGTGGTCTGCGCCGCACCGTCTCCGGCCGACGTCAGTGGCACTGTCGTCGTCACATCACACGTCAGCCACCGCATCGCATACGTCATTCATCACATATGTCAGTCATCACATTTTGTATGTGTTATCACACCTCTGATGTCAATGGTACTGCCGCCACATCAGACGTGAGTCATCGCATCACACACATCGATTATCACATCACGCATATCAGTCACCGCATCGCACATGTCAGTCACCACATCACACGTCAGTTATTACATCACACATGTCTCATCACACCTCTACGTTGGTGGTGATTTCGAGCGACATAGGCAAAGCTGGGAGATGACTGGGATTTTTGTGGTTAAAAAATTGAAGCCCTCTTTATCCACCTGTAGCCTTTCATAAACTTAAATTATCTGCTCGTTAATGCCAATAATCCCAATTAAAGGCACCCTTATCAATTCGAATATCCGTGCAATGTTTTACACTACTTTAGCTTGGAATAAAAAAATACGAACAGCGTTGCCGAACATTTTCCGAGTGCACGTCCTTTTTCGCTAAGCACATTACCTCAATACTTGAGCCTAACACTGACTGTGAACATCTCCAGCGAAAACTATTGCTGCTCCACTGATGGAGCTGGCAGCGGCGGTCGCTGCGTGGTGCTACCGACCTGTGCGTCGTGGCAGTCTCGGCTACCAGCTAAGATAGCGCTCGGAGACGTTGAAGGTTCCGTTGGTAGTCCTGCCCCTTTCTGGGCAGATTATGTCCGGTGCAATTAGCAATGAACGCTTTTCGCAAGGCGATAGACGCATAAACGTATGGGCAAGAGGGACAGGATCAGGTGCCTGCGCCAACCTTGTATCATTGTGTTGCCGGAAAATTATCTTCAAAATGGCTCTCCCTTAACGCTGTTGGCACACCGCTGGGAGGCAGTACTTAACCGCCTGACGACAGGGTGCATATCCCTAGAATAAGAAACATTTGCAGGGATCAAGGGTGGGCGGAGAGATAAGGAAGACAAGCGGTTGAACTTTAACCGGAACCTGTTGCGCATAGAAAATAAGGAGAACATGCACTGTGGAGATGTGCTATGAAAATGTACTATGGAGATATATCATGGAGATGTACATTCTATGAACATGTATTATGAAGATGTACATATTACTTCGTCTTCCGATTCACCAGTGCCATCGGATTTCATCGATGTCGAGCGGTGTCGAGCGATGTCGAGCGATATCGAGTGGAGTCCAGTGCGTTTCAGTTAAACGCTTATTACCTTTGCGTTCAACCATCGTTTTCCTCGCAACTTCCTGACGTACAACATAGTGAGGTATATTGGATAGTTGATAACAGGATTAAAAATAGCAAAGAAAATCAATAGCAAAACGTTTTGTTCCACTTGCAGACGTTTCTACTTTAGCATGGTGTAATTTATTTCAACTGATACAGATATTACACAACATGAATGTATCCGTATTATACCAGTGATGTTTGGGCACTAAACGTAGGTGACGTGAACAGGTTTTTCCAGTGGCTGAACACGTATTTTCTCCGCATAAAGTATGTGAAGGGTAATGTGTTGCAATTATCAAGGAATTTGTCCCCCTATGGTAAACGGAATTTGGAAGTATGTGTGTGTAACAGAACGGCAATTTTACGACAAACATAAAACTTGTATTGTATCGGTGTTGCGGTCAGACGGGGAAAGTTTGCGAAGGCGTGTAGTCCAGGGGTAAGGTCTCCTAACCGTCTCCTAATCAAGATGTGTGTTCAAGTTTCCCCTTCGTCCACGACCAATCCACTTGAATATTTGGCGATGCTATGCGACCCAATTGTCGATGACGGGTAAAGCCAATAACAACATGGGAACTCTTACGGAGGGGGTTTGCTTGAATTCTGTGATGATTTCGGATTCGAGCGTTGCGCCATAGCGGATGCAGGAACCTGTCTACTGTCAGCTAAATTCACCATTGAGCATAGCGCATATACGACGGGTGGCCTACCTCAGCCCAGCAGCCGCCCACTGACGGAGGCGCATGCTGCCTGTCCGGCTGCAAAATATTGTAACTTAAATCGAGAACGTTTTGTGGGGCAAACGTTGGCGAATATCAGGGAAACACCTGATTTATCCCCTCTCCAAACACTAATTTATCACCATAATCTCGAATTTCTGGTGACACCAATGATGCATTCCATTGCAACTGACATTTGTGATTTACTGATTTCCCAAATATTTGTTTTTTGTATGTGTCATTTCATGCCACACATACAACGTTGTGATCACTGTCCATACACCCCATACCACACATACGACGCTGTAATCGTGGTGTATGCGTCATCGCATATGCACAACATACACGTTATACAACTCTTCGATCGCTGTCTATACGTCATTGCATGGCACACATAACACAACGCTACGATTGTTGTCTCGGCACGCACTGATTCAAGAAGCATACATCATGCGTTAGGGACTGTTGAAATATAGGTGACTTGGGGAAGGTGTTCGCATTCAGGCTAGGTGTTCTTTTATGGAACACTTTGAAACAGTTGGTGCCGGGAACCTCAAATAGCGAGTTGCGCAATGAATGTATTTGTCTAGTTTCACTTCTCAATGCCGCAAAAGTGCATGCAAAAAGTGATTGAAAAACTCACGAAATTGTTATCGTACAGCAACTAGAGGATCTAGCAGTAACTTTGACACCGCTCGGCCCCAGACCGGACGTACAGCAACTAGAGGATCCAGCAATAACTTTGACACCGCTCGGCCCCGGACCGAACGTACATCAGATGGAGGATCCAGCAGTAACTTTGACACCGTTCGGCCCCGGACCGAACGTACAGCAACTAGAGGATCCAGCAATAACTTTGACACCGCTCGGCCCCGGACCGAACGTACATCAGCTGGAGGATCCAGCAGTAACTTTGACACCGCTCGCCCCCGGGCCGAACGAGCACATGGCTCTGACAGCACGTGTCCGAGCGTTTTGCAAAGCACGTCTCATTCTGGATGCCACAAGCGTGCCTAAAGTCCACCGCAAACTGCGGCCGGTCGGGGCCAGCTCCGGCTGCCGCTGCGGCTGTCGCTGCGGCTGCCGCTGCGGACCTCGCGGCCGGATGTGGCCGGCTGGTGTTGCGGCGGCGGCGGCGGCGGCGGCGGCGGCGGCGGCCGCCGGCCGGCCCGGCACCACGCGCGCGCCAGCCGGACCGCTTCCGGTGCGTGCGCCGCTTCCCACGCCGCTGGCCTGGGAGCGGCGCCGGCGCTAATGGGGGTCAGAGGTGGCGTCGACGGCGGCCCTCCCACGACCGCCGACAGGCGGGCGCGCCGGCTCCGGCCGCGCGACAGCGTCGGACGCGTCGGTGCCGACGAGCGTCACATGACTCTGTCGACACCTGACCAACCGGCGACACGCCGGCCGACGTTCCGATAATTCGCTGCTGCTCACCTCAGCGATAGAACATATTTTTGTGCATAATTAGTCCTTCGACCGTGCCCAGTGAGAGAGGCATTATTAACCGAAGTGTTGGTTTGAAGACCCCCGACCATTCGGACTTCCGGGTGCGCCGGAACCATTTGGCTTGCTAGGGTGGCGCATATATACTATATAGCAAACCGGCAGACTGTGGCGTAAGAATCGTCAGGTTCTTCTATCGTTAATCTGCAGGAATCCATCCACAATCATGAGACAATAAATAGTTTAGATCTGATGCATGCATGAAGACTCCAGTGGCTAGTTGGTTGAGAGGAAATGTATGGAAACTACTCTATGTGTTTGCACTTGAGTGTTACAACGTCCCCGGGTTGTTGCGTGAACGCGAGGCGGACATGCAACTTTTGTGATCATCATACGCGTAATTTGCATGACTTTCCAAACTATTAGACATCTGTCTGCTGAGTGATGTTCATAGGTACATACCACTCTCATATTCTACAGTGGTGTGATGGCTAATGTTGAAATCTTCACCTCGAATTAATTATCTGATTCGCAAAGGGCCTACCCCGTCCGCAGTTGTCAGCAACATGTAACAACTTTAATATCATGCAAATTTGCTGCAGCGAAGAAATGTGACTTGATTAGTACAAGATGCATACTATGGGATTTCTAAGCGATATGCACGTTAGCATACCGATTATATATAAAAACACTGGTTGGGGTATTTTATGGGTTGCATATTATGTACATCGATTACATTGTTTCCTTCAGTGTGCTCCTTTGCCCATTTACGTTGTAAATACACCCTGCGGTCATCATGCACTGGACAGGGATCATCTCCAAATACTGGAATGATAACTGCAAAGGGATGCACAGGAAAATTTGCAACCAAATTATAAAGTAAATGTTTCACAAGGAAGCACAGTTGAGCACGATATACGAACCACCTGAATGCTCAAGTCCAAGATATGGGTCACTATACGAAACCATGTGTAACCCCCGAGCCGTTTAATACCACTGCAGAAGACCTCGCATTGACGTGCCCTTGTTTACCGCTCAGGTCTGGATGCCCTGGCGTACGACCCGAACAAGTTCGCTGTGGACTACCACAGCATCATTGACGTGCCCTTGTTTACCGCTCAGGTCTGGATGCCCTGGCGTACGACCCGAACAAGTTCGCTGTGGACTACCACAGCATCATTGACGTGCCCTTGTTTACCGCTCAGGTCTGGATGCCCTGGCGTATGACCCGAACAAGTTCGCTGTGGACTACCACAGCATCATTGACGTGCCCTTGTTTACCGCTCAGGTCTGGATGCCCTGGCGTATGACCCGAACAAGTTCGCTGTGGACTACCACAGCATCATTGACGTGCCCTTGTTTACCGCTCAGGTCTGGATGCCCTGGCGTACGACCCGAACAAGTTCGCTGTGGACTACCACAGCATCATTGACGTGCCCTTGTTTACCGCTCAGGTCTGGATGCCCTGGCGTATGACCCGAACAAGTTCGCTGTGGACTACCACAGCATCATTGACGTGCCCTTGTTTACCGCTCAGGTCTGGATGCCCTGGCGTATGACCCGAACAAGTTCGCTGTGGACTACCACAGCATCATTGACGTGCCCTTGTTTACCGCTCAGGTCTGGATGCCCTGGCGTACGACCCGAACAAGTTCGCTGTGGACTACCACAGCATCGGGTTTCGCGAGTGTGCCGCAGAGGTAGCTCGCTACCTGGTCACCGTCGAGGGCATGGACATCCAGGATCCGCTGCGGCTGCGTCTCATGTCCCACCTGCAGGTACGACACCCTGCACCCCCGTCTCCTGCCTGCGGGTACGACACCCTGCCTCCCACCTGCGGGTACGACACCCTACCTCCACCTGCGGGTATGATACGCTACCTCCCACCTGCGGGTACGGCACCCCGTCTCCCACCTGCGGATACGACACCCTGCCTCCACCTGCGGGTACGACACCCTACCTCCCACCTGCGGGTACGACACCCTGCCTCCACCTGCGGGTACGGCACCCCGTCTCCCACCTGCGGATACGACACCCTACCTCCCATCTGCGGGTACGACACCCTGCCTCCACCTGCGGGTACGACACGCTACCTCCCACCTGCGGGTACGACACCCTGCCTCCCACCTGCGGGTACGACACCCCGTCTCCCACCTGAGGGTACGACACCCTGCCTCCACCTGCGGGTACGACACCCTACCTCCCACCTGCGGGTACGACACCCTGCCTCCCAACTGCGGGTACGGCACCCTACCTCCCACCTGCGGGTACGACACCCTGCCTCCCACCTGCGGATACGACACCCTACCTCCCACCTGCGGGTACGACACCCTGCCTCCCACCTGCGGGTACGACACCCTACCTCCCACCTGCGGACACCCTACCTCCCACCTGCGGACACCCTACCTCCCACCTTGCCTCATAGCGCTGCTCGTCGACTAGACTGAGCCGGCGTCGACATTGCCTTTTGCAAGTCATGTAGGTACCGTGTGAGTCCTATCTCTAGCCCGCACCGTCACACCTCCTACCTTGTGCTATGTTTCAACTCCCGTGTGCAGGCTCGGGATTCAGCATGTCCGTAGTGCATATAAAGCTCATCATATCCCTCCTGCAAGTGTGGCAGCGGAGCTACAATGCTCCCCCTCCCCAACACAAACATTTTAATGCCACCGGGTAGAGCAGGCAGTGCCCCCCGCCCCCACACTAACATACGTTTTGTAATGTGAAATTTAGCACTACGTAATGTCAATACAAAATACTTGGGAATGGAGCTCTCCAACGATAATATCGCTCCAACGCCACAAAGCCCAGCTAACTCCTACTGCTATGTGTAGTGATAACACTTTAGCCCTGCATTTCATCCTACCTGCGTTATTCCAACTCGAATATAATGTTTTGCAACATTTGTCGCTACACTCTCATCAGAATAGGTAGACTAGACGTTTGTGTCACAGTTCTGGAAACCAGTGGGCTGGAGCCGCCCAGTCTCACTGTATCAAGTCAGCTTCCGGCGGCATTATTTCATAGGACGGAATGTGCTAACTGGCGAGCGGAAAAAAGTGTGACATGTAGTGCACAGAACCCACCAAACTTTTATGTTGCATCTGAATTTGTAAACCGATATGAATGCTACAGTCAACTTCCATGGTTATGGTCTGGCCTAAGCCTGACGGTTCCGCCACCCGGGACCGATCTTGCACATCTCCTTAATCATCGCGATGTTTCTGTTACTTATTACCCAGGTCCATTTTCTCCTGGAATTTCACAATGCCAATATATTTTACGGGATGAGTAGGAAGCAGGCAGTGGCGGTAAACGACACCTAGAACGGTCCAGAACTGCACTCGTCGCACATACCATGCGACCCCATCGTGATTATCTGCCTTCATGTAAGCACAGACCACCTGTGACGTCTGCCTTCTGCTCCCGCAGTGCTACTCAGCTCAGCGCGAACTGGCCAACAAGCAGCACAGCAGCGGCTGGGGGTTCCAATCGTATCCGACAGGTGGCAGCGTGAGCGCCGGCATGGAGCAGGGCTACCACGGCGCCCTGGCCGGCCACTGCACCACCGTCGACCCGTCGGCCACCAGCCACATGGCCCGCTACTCCGCCGTGCCGCCGGCCATGGGCGGCGTCATGACTCAGTACCCGGCCAACAGCGGCTTCGGCGGCGTCACCCAGACCGTGACGTCTTACGCCCTGGGCGGGCAGGCGCAGGCGCAGAACAGCAACAGCGGCAGCTCGCCCAAGCCGTACCGCCCGTGGGGCACCGAGCTGGCGTACTGAGAGTGGCGCACGAGCTGGCCATGCTGGCCGTGGGGCATCGAGCTGGAGTACGGAGAGTGACGCACGCGTAGGCGGTGGCGACACCCAGCTAGTCATCTTGTGATACAGTGCTGCACGACATGTCATCTACCAAGTTCTCAGCTGTCTGAGAATATGGCATCGAAGTCAGTGGCACGCTTGCCGATTGGATGGTTCGTTGTAAGGGTGCTGTGTGTGTGCGTGTGTGGAGTCGTTGACTGACTCACTGTTAGGGTCCTGTCCCGTCATCTTCCCAGTAGATGGTCACAGAGCTCAGGTCTATGAACAGCACCGTGCTGCTTGAATAGTGGCTACATCAAGCGGATAGTCTCCAAAGTTTTTGTGTGAAGCGAGTTGATTTGCATGGGTTCCCTAACATGGATTGACGAGCACATGACACTGCTTCTACCGCAAGGCAGCAAGGTCCACATTGTGAAGGAGATTTATAGTGGCACGCAAACAACCAGCGTCAGATGTGTGTGATGACATAATTGCAAAATCCGTTTGAGTCAGCAAGCCCATGCAATGTGATTTTTTGTTTGTATGAGAAGCGATCGCCTCGCAGCTCAAGCGGTTTATTATTTGCATTCCAGTTCTAGTCGTGTAACATCATATCGGTACAGCGAATATACTGAGCTATTTTTACAGCGTTGATGATGTAGCTCATCCATTTGTCCTGTGAAATATATTGAGGATACTTACTCGGTGCTTTGAAATATCCGCGAGGCCCTAAATAAATGCATTGGGACCCTTATAAACATACTGGAGACGCTCACAAAGTGTCGGGGCTTTGGAGCACACAGGGAGCAAAAGCGCCATACGTCTCAAAAACAGGCTGGCGTCTGCAAGAAGCCAAGAAGCCACATTGTCCTAAGCAAACCAGCCGTGTCACTAAATAAGTCCATGGAATCTTCGAAAATGAGACGGTGTCTAAAAATACACTGGGTCCACACAAAATCAGTAAGGCTCTAAAAAGTTTGGGATTAAAAAAAAACTTGCTGAAACCCTGTACAAATGCGATGGGGCACTGATGCATACCAGTAGACGACAGAAACGTGTCACGGGCCATCTCAAGATCAATGAACTAGCACATCGTTTTTGTAGCCAGTCTGTGAGCAGATTGAACAAAAGTATGACATGCAAGCACAGCGGGATCTTCGGATTTCTTTTCCACGATAAACTATGGCAAGAAATTTCATTTTCTAATTGAGATCATCGAATATTCCCAGCAAATCTTCATCTAAGGATTCTATGACGTCAAATATGGCACAAAGTCATGATATGCAGCAATTAGCAACAAGTAAGGGGTCTAGCGGAAACCACAGAAACGACAAAACCGCACGAAATGAGAAGAATGCGACCAATGCGTAATACACGACAGTTGGCGTGGCAGGGCCTCGTCTAACATGATCACTGGTGGACCACTTGGTCCACCAGTGCTCCAAAGTGGTCCACCAGTGACGGCAAATTGGTCCACCAGTGGCAAATGCCAGAAATTTAGTTTTTTTTTCAGTTGGTGTTTGGTTCAACCCAACGGACAAGTGTTATTCACAAGTGTGACCGAAATATCCTACACTTAACATCTCTACAGGTAAAAATTGTACAATTGCAGTGTAGCAATTTTCCTTTTTAGGGAATGCGGTAGCTCTTCTTTTAGGGACGTTAGTCACAGCCCCTGGCGCCTGAACAGAGCCAGCCTGGTCCGTCACAGCCCCTGCCGCCTGACCGGAGTCAGCCTGGTCAGTCACAGCCCCTGGCGCCTGAACAGAGCCAGCCTGGTCCGTCATCCGGGCCGCCTCCTGATCCAGATCTTGCCACCGATAAGGGTACGTGGTACAAAGGGGCCAAACTCCAGCTGAACTGACTGACAGAGAACTTCCCATGCTTGAAAGTGACTAAGGTGACGTCATGAAAACGTCAGAGACCTGTAGTGACGTACCAGACATGTAAAGACCAGATTCATGTAGCACAGAAGGCCTCGGTGAATAGGCACGTGTACATCGCCGATGGAATCATCGTCCATGGTAAGGATCGGCTGAAGTTAGTGGTGGATCACTTGAAGGGACCGGTCCATGAAGCAGCCTCTCAAGCCAAGCGTCTCACTGAGCAATGGCAAGCTCAAGAGGCAGACCATCCGTGGGTGAGCATTCTGAGCAAGCACCGAGCAGACTTCGTAGAGCTGCTGGTGCACCTCGCCATAGACGTCTACAATGATTCGCTGTTGGAAACCCCAAGTGCCTGGTCGTGGCCCGCAAGATCGCTGGCGGTTTTACACAGTCAGCGAGTGATGACGATGATGGCTGAGTCGACTCCGTACACACCAACACAACCTCCGCCATTTACACTCTCTCACCGGTCGCCGGACATTTACCGAGAGATGCTGGAGATTATCTGTGACCTGGAGGTCAAGAAGCTCGGTCATGCCATGTCAGAGTACGTGGCCTACAGCATTCAAGTTGACGGGTCGGTGGATCGCCAGGCGATTGATAATAAGTTCATCACCGCGCATCTCATCCGGGACGACGGTAGTCTTCAGACCGTCATTCTTGGGGTCGAGGAGCATGAGGGCTCAGGTGCTAGTGGCCTTCTGGAAGCCGTAAAGAACGGCTTGAAGCGATGGGGGGCGCCTCTCGACAAGCTCGTTGGTGTGACCACTGACGGAGAAACAGCGAACACCGGCCGACACGGGAGGTTGTGGCGCCTCCTAGCTGACTAAGCGCAACGCCAACTGCTCACATTCTGGTGTGCATGTCACAGATCAGACCTCGCGATGGAGAGCGTCGATAATACTGTGAAGGAGATCCAGCACTGGAATGGAGACCTCCGCGCCGTGGCGACATTCTTCAAAGTGTCGAGAAAGAGGACGGTGCGCCTGAAGAAACACGGTGGCACGGTGGCCTTTCCAGCGTTTTTCGACGTCCGTTTCTCGCAACATCTGCTCACGCTCATCACAGCCGTGCTGAAGAACCTGCCAGCGTGCCGCGTCGTCTGGGAGGAGATAAGCCAGTCAGGGAGTGAGGAGAGCAAAGCATCGAAGGCGGAAGCGCGCGGATTCCTCCGCCGCTGGGAAGAAGGGGGAAGGTTGGTGCGTCTCACTCACCTGATGGGGGACGTAAGCGAAGTCATCACCCACCCCCAGAAGAGACTTCAACGGAGCGACATCATCCTCCTCCAGGCACTCGAGGCGCGCGACAGCGGCAACATGCAACTAACGGTGATGAACCATGGCAACCTCCTGGGAGGTCGAGAGGAACAGGCCTTAGACAAGGGCAGGGAGCAGGAAGATCCGAGTCCGAGAAGGCGCGTCCCAAACGAGAACGTCACGTTTGAGCGCGATTTCAAGGCCATCAGAGAAGAGGTTCTGCAGAGCGCAATCAACTTCGTCGGTCAACGTCTCGACTTTGAACAGGAGGAAGTGATCCAGACCATGAATCGGATGATGAGGGCTCAGACCGCCGAAGAGTTCATCCGTGCCGGGGAGAGTGTGGTCAGCGACTTGTTCCCCGAGAAGGCGACAGAGTTTTCTCTGAACGTCTGCGACAGGTGGCCGGCCATGCAAGCGTTAGGCGGAGCAGAGCACTCGGACGACAAAAAACTGCGAGCCATGCTGAAAGCATCAACCGGCGTTTGCAAGCAAGTGCTGGCTGCTTTCATCACGCTCACACCCCACAGCATGGCCACAGAACATGCTGTCTCTCACTACAATAACCTACGCTCATACAACAGGCTCAGCGTGAAGAACGACACGGTGAATGCCCGTCCGATCATCGCTCTCAACGGTGTCGGCACGGCTCATTACGATCCTCGCCCAGCGGTGTGTGGCTACCTTGAAGCAAGGGGGCGGCGCATGCGGGTGCCAGATGCAACCACCTACCAGAAGCGTTAGTTTGTCACGAAGTTCTTCCGGGCGTCAGAGAACGTTTAGGTAGTCAGTCATGAGATAATCCAGATGGTTCAAAGATGGTGATGTGATTCTGATGGTTGTAAATACTGAATCGTTACTGTGACATCTCATGTATGCGTGGCATCTCCTGTGTACCCTGCTGATCTCACATTGTTAACCCGGAGGCAGTAGAGACGATGTCCTTTTCGGTCAGTTTGTTCCTTGTACTCAGTCGTAAAGCGGCGGTCGGCGCTCAGTGAGTACCATTACCGTGCTGTACTGTATCGTACCGCGGATAATGCCGAATACCCGTATTGTACCTTGTTTTTTGCCAAAATGAAACAAGCTGAAATTTGACAGTAATGTTTGATGAAAGTTCAAATCTAGGTAAGCCATTAGGTTCTGCGAGACAGCTACATGCTACTTTGATATCGTTCAGTGCATATTTGCCTTGAAAATAATAATTAGTACACCCAGGCAAGCATGCGAAATTTGGCCTTTTCATTCACTGTTTAACCTGCACTATGTAGTTGGCAGTGACTTCTTCAAGACATGTCCTGTCAGAGTCAGTGGCGTCTTCACCAAGGGTGCCGTGACATCCGTAAAAAGTAATCTTGGCCGGATTAGGAGCACAGGATTATCATTCAGCCTGAACACAACATACCCATAAATAGCGCTGATGCGGCGTGATTATGAGAGGGCTTGGATATTGGGTATAAACGCACCAGCAGAAGGTCTCGTATGGATACAAGATGCTCGTCTTGGTTGTAGAAGGTCCATAGGTAGGAATGGAGGCCCCTAAAACATGAAGGGCCCTTGGCCAAAGTGGTCCACCAGTCAAAATTCCTTAGACGAGGCCCTGTGGCGTGGTGTAGATCTGGCGCAATAAACTGAGAATTATGAAGTTGGAAGCTAAACGAGTGAAATGATTTGTGCAGGTGTAAATTGAGTGGTGAAACCTGAATCATCACGGGGACTAGAATAAACTTTGAACATGTGGGAAGGATGAAACCCAGTGACTTGGAAGCGATGGTGGTATGCTGGCCCCATCCAGAGGAAAATTACATTGCCACTAATTATTATAAGTAAAAAATGAACCTCTTTGTGTAAAATAGCGCAAAGAACCCAGTAACTTTAAAAATGGCAGTAGGTTGGATCTGAATCCTAAATTCGCCCTTTGATACCATTTAAGTCGGTATTTAAATGAATATTCATGCGGACGATGAAAATCAAAATGGCCTTGGAGGAAAAATAGTTCCCTCCCTCGACTCACACTAAATAAGGCGAGTGATATTTTTACATTCCAATAGATCAAGCTCCTAGGAACCTGCTTCCACGTATACTCATATACATGTTCATAATAGGCTATCCCATTTTTAGTGCATATATATATATATGTATATATATATATATATATATATATATATATATATATATATATATATATATATATATATATATATATGTACAAGTTAGGGTCGAATGACAGATTGTGACAACACCGAGCAATGGGAGCATCATTATATTGCCAATGTTTCTGCTCGCGCCTTTCTTAAGCTAACACCCAGATGATGCACATATATGGATGCCGATATGTCACACACGTAGTGTTTTTAACGCAGGTCACGAGACGGAAATCATAGAATGCCTGCCTGCGCTGACGCTGAATAAACCAATTAGAGAAATGGTCAACTGAAAAGGAACTAACGATGAAATGAGTACGACGAGAGTGATGAACCTAACCTATCCCCCTTTTTTAAGCATATTTGACAATTAGTTCCGCTACACTACTTGCTTGTAGATCTTCTCTGCACATATCATGCATACAATCACCGGGGGCGGTCGGCCAATGCAAGGCACGAAGGCTGTGTCTCGCCTGAGTAGAGCTGGGAGGTATTTTTGTTTGTTATTTTCGTACAAATAATGCTTTCAGCGACTGGAAAATAGCAAAGTTGAAAAACTGGAAACAAATATATATCGGTGACCCGTAAGTAAAACTGGAAAATTGTACTAATTGAAGTTCACATTTACATCCTAGCTTCAAAACAGCTCTGTCACCGGTCGGCAAAGGCGTGCCTCTTGCACATATGGTCATATATTACGCGTTCGTTTCATAACATGCGCAGGATATGTGGTCCTTTTGGAGTGGAGTCTATTCTACTCTTATCGGATCATATTTTGCACCAGAATGTTCCCATTGGTGCGTGAAAATTAGGGAATATGCGGAATTGTAGGGCAGGAGCAATTTACCTACTCACCCACATAGGTGGGTACGATAAGTGGCAATTACTAGAGCCAAAAGCTCAAAAGAGGAAGTGTTTTATTAAAAAGTGGGCTCTTACTGGGCTTTGATGTGATGCTTAATCAGTTCTGTAAATTGTGATGCTTAGCCAGGAGTCCAGCCAACAACGAAAGGAACAGCCGGATTATTGGAGGAAACTTATTCTTCAATCTTAAATAATGCAAAACTTAGCTGCATTTTATGAAACAGTGTTGCTCAAAGCTCATGCTTAGATACCTAGTGAGGCACTTACTAAGCTTTCCAAATCCAAGGAATTTGAAAATTTGTGAGAATTATTTAATGTTTGCCCATACCAAATGACTCAAAACCAACTTTTTGAGTTGGTACAGTGCATGTAATTTAGGTAAATATATAGAAGAACCCCTAGAACACTTGTTTTTCAAAATGTGCTTCCAGTGTCTTCATATAAATTGAAATAATTCTGCATTATAATTGTTGAAATATGAAGGCTTTTGACATAAGCATTTCAAGTTGTACTTTCATCTCAATAAGCAGTCATTTCTTGAAGAAAAGAAAGTATTATGTTGTCTTAAAGTCATAGAAACAAATTTGTACACACATTTGTCTCCAGAGAGGGAACAAATAGGTTAGGCTTGGTTAGGCTAGGCTATTTCATGTTAGTTTAAGTGTGTTAAGTTGAATTTTTGTTTGTAATTGTCATGTCAAAATTATATTTGCTTCAAAAGCACCTAATGTTAGGTTAGGTTAGGAATGGGTAAATTATATTTTTGAAAGGTTTTCAGAAAACATGTTGCTTTAACTTTTTCTTCATCTTATTTCACTATTTTCACATTTCTTTTGATGCTATGTTGCCATAGCTCGAATCTCCCTTTTCGTGCTATATTGCTCACAACCTGAAAAGTAGGCATTTGCATATACAATGAGTGGTTCCATCATCTCAGTCACATTCATACACATTGCATTAGGAAAGAGCAAATGCATTCCAAGAATTGGTAAAACATACTAAAGTACAAATTTGCCAAACAGAACATCTAAAGAAATCACATAACATTTCAAACAACCACACATTTTTTTTTGTGACAATGTAAATGTAGGATATGTCCTCTCACTTCAAAAAAAAAATATGGAAAGTATGCAGAAAAGTGGTTTGTGTCGGGCAGCATATACTGAAGAATTATGCAATTTTACAATACAAACATAACCTGACCTACCCTGACCAAACCTAACGTAATCCACTGATGTTAGATCACCTAAACCTATTGATATTGGATCACCTAATCCTACTGATGTTGGATCACCTTATTTCACTACATCCCTGGTGGATTGTGCATCATCTGCAGCATCAATGCTAGGTGACATGCTTTCAAAGAAAGAAAATTTTGCCTATGTTATTTCCCAAAGAAATGGCACCTAAAGAAGTTGCTGAGTAAGCTTCAACGAGTCCGGCCCATGCACGCTTGTTTCTGATTTGCACTCATGGGCTTCTTTATCAGTTTTTTTTTAAAGGTGGTAACCATCAGTAAAATAATATCAGTACCTGCGAATACCTGCGAATTTTCTGAGCCAAAGGAATAAAGTGTGGAAAATCCGAGAACGTTTTTGAGGGGAGAGGATGGGAACGGTCGCGATTTCTTCCTGCCTCCCCTCATTTTGGTGCCTCGTATCGCCCCTGACAATCCCATGACATAATGAATATCAATGGAGATGCTCCTTAGCTTCAAGATTGCAAGTGCTGAGTGAAACCAATTGTGGAATGAGCTAAAAGAGGATGGACCAAGCATCACTGTCGTCACACTTATTTCGTCCGTCGACTATTTCATTATTTGGTTTATTCAGTGTCAGCGCAGGCCAGCACTGTATAGTTTCCGTATCGTGACCAACGTTCAGAAAACGACAAGTGGTAAATATTCGCATGCCTGTAGAGAAGATCGCGTCTAGTTGATACCTAGGATGGATCACACAGCAGCGTTTACTCCAAAAGCATGGAGTCGGTGTCCATGGCTACCACACTGTTGCTACTTGCACCCTCTTCTCTCGACGAAAACAAGCGCAATTCCTGTCGACTCGCAGCTGCGGAATGGTGAGGATGTCGCATTTTTAAAAGCGATGGTAGTATTTAAATGTCTGTGCTTTGGCCTTAATTTGTAATTCGTCGCCCACTTGCGAACTTTTCAGGTGGATGCTATTGTCATGTTTTCTCAGCTTCGCGGCGGTGAAATAGTTTCATCATTTCATGCTACACCGTGTTCGTAATGTTCGATAGTATGCTGCAACCTGCACCAGTAAACATGCGGGGTAAATTGATATAGCCTGCAATCAACTCAATCAGCCTCTATGAACATCAGCCTGAATCAACGCTTTGTGGGCTCGTAACTAAGTAAAATAGCCACAACATTGACCATTTACACTAAGGAGTTTGCTAAAGATGTTTTAAGGTGACCTGCAATATTTATATGGGTATTTCTGAGACGGAAGCCACATGGCAAAGGGAAAGGTGCAACTACGGAATGAACCGCTTGCATATTCAATAAATTATATAACCATGAGTTATGGTCAACCAGGACCAGTGGCGTACCGAAGGAGGGATGGAGGGGGACTGGGGACAGTGTCCCCTCCCACTGAAAGATTGTGGAGCCTTCAAGAATCGCGTCGAGTTTCGGAGAATTTGCGCCAGGCTTCTTAAAACTTCCGATGTTTCCACCAAAAATTGCACCGGGTACCAAAAAACAATATAGAAGGTCCCAGAAGTCACGCAGGTGCCATTGAAAATGACCCTGGGGCCTCCGAAACCGCACCAAGTCCTTACAAATTACATTGCTGGCCAGAAACCGCAACAAGGCTCCTGAAAATCATATTGTTGGCCCCCAAAATCATCCCGGCCTCGTCAAATGACACTGTGGCTGGAAAGAGTGGGACCATAAAAATGTCGCTGATGCACCCGAAAAACGGCGATGGACCCCTGAATTTCACGCTGGAGCCTCAAAAGTTCTGGTCAGGGTCCCTGAAAATCATGCTGGGGTTCAAACAATCGGACCGGGGCCACTGAAAATCGCGCTGACCCTGGGAGTACCGAATAGTCACGCCCGGGCCCTTGAAACTCACTCCAGATGCTCGACAGGTCGCACCGGGGCTCCAAAAGTCTCGTCGGGTCTATCCCCAAAAAATTAAGTCAGGGCAACGAAATGGTGTCCGGAGATAGAAAAATCGCTCTGGGGTCCCAACAATCGCTCCAAGAGTCCCGAAACGAGTTGGAATATACACAACTTGTCCAGGCCACTAAAATTCGTTCTAAGAATCCCAAGCAATGACCACAGGGCCCAACAAATCGCGCTTAGAACCAAAATTTCCCGCCGATACCCTTGAAAATCTCACTGGGTGCCAAAATGCTGCGCCGGAGCACAAGTCGCAGCTAGCTTCCCCAGAATCAATTCCTACACGGAATGTCACTCTGCGGCCGCATAATTGCGCCAGTCTCTACTCCCCATGTCACATTATCACACTGTTTCTTACTTCAGCTCCTCAATCTTCCCAGTAGTAGAGTATTAAAAATAACTGCGGCGTTACCCTTCCTAGACACGATAGCGCCGTGCCAGCAGGTTGCATGGATTTAGGCTTGCCAGACGAAGAGCAGTTGGTACGTGAACCGTCATATGTGTTGCAAATCCTTGTCTTGTCTGGTTGTTGAGAGCTGATTCAAGTCGTCCCCAAAAAAAAACACGACTGAAAGCAATAAATCAGAGGTCACTTGGCAGGCTTAGATGACAACAATGCAACTGACACAATGGCCTGATGAATACACTACAATAATTATGTGTTGGTGTCACGCCACTGTGACATGTCATTGATGTCATGCCACTGTGCCCCGTCGCCGTTTGTGCCATGCCCCTGTGACCGGTCGTTGTTGTTGTCATTGTGATCACCTATGCATAGGCGTAGAAACAGGGGGACCAGGGGTCACGGCCCTCCCACTTTTAAAAGTTGAGTGGAGAGCATTGGTGCTGGCCCTCCCATTTTGTAGACACTTAAATTTCCTAAAAAGCAGCGTACATTCATTTGAATATGTGAAAAACCTCCCTGCAATCTATAGCTAAGCAAAAGCTGCACATATCACATCGCACTACTTGGGACATTTCCCAATCCCGCGGCCCACCAGCAAAACAGTGTGGGCGGTGCCATTAGCCGTGATCGTGCATAAAGTGCGTCTAGAACCATCCTACGAACAAACAAACATCGTTGCGCTTCATTTTTATGTCATGCACGCTTGGACATGACCTTACAACAGGGCAACTAATTCAGGAGTTGATGTAATGCAATATATGTATGGATATTCATACCTTATATTATGTCACGAATAGTATATAAAGCATATCATGTGCCAGCCAGTAACGAAATACATTCTGCCTATAGCATGAAATCATTATGGCTGAATCCAGTAACGTAACACAATCAAGATAAGACATACAATTTACAAGCGCAAATTCCTTGCCTTGGTATTATATAGCCATGTAGTAGCCTTGGTCCTAGCTGCCATACATCTCAACATATACGTGCATTTTGATTCGTAAAAGATAAAAATTACTGCCAAGATACATCCATTGGGTGGCTGTAGGATGGAATAGAACGTACACATTTTCTTTCTTTTCAATGGATTTTCGCAGTTGGGCACAGCACACAGATATCCAACCTCTTGTATGAGATGTCTGAGTATCATCGTTGCTGGCATCCATGACATAGCAAAATACTTCTTTCATCATTTATCATGGAAGCATAGATACAAAGTGAAGTCCACACCATATGATATCAACTTCAAGTGCGAGAACGCCTCTCGGGTCTCAGAATCCTCCAAGAGGATTAGGCGTTCGTGATTGTGGTTTTAGGGCGCATCGACCATGGTTGGTCATTTAGCTAGGCGTTCGTGATGTGACCTGTCGAGGTCACATGAGGAGTAATATGAAGAGTGATGGGTGATGCTTGTTATGTAACCTGACAAGGCTCATGACAAACATGGCAGTTGACCGGAGGAGACCTTTAGCTGCGCAACTGCGTAGTGGCATTGACAGCACGTTAAGCATTTAATTCAAGTTATGTCGTTCAACAGAAATGGTTCGGTCAGATGGTGGACTCATGGTATATGCAACAATCTCTGCTTAGCAAAGACTCTGATCCCAGAATCTATTCAATGAAGACATTTGGATTAAAAGAACTAGAACACCGAATTACAACGGAGACTACTATCAATGCTTTTCATCGTCCAGCGATGTGTACGTCCACGCTGCGATTTAAGAACCCGGAAGATGAGGAAATTTAGGCCGATTGCAGGGTGTATATTTCTGAAAACACTACCTATGGTGCAAGCAGTTAAATTGGCATAGTAATGCAGACTTCGTGCCATGTACTACATAGACGTCATTGTTCAGCTATAAAATCATTGGGCATGCGCAGTGGCGTACCGAAGTGGGAACATTGTAGCAGTCCCGCACCCCTGAGAGGTTGTGGGCCACGATTTCCACGCTTTCAGGTTTCGTACGCCCTCCACATCGGTCACGCTGTGTTCTATCGCCTTCGCCACCGAAGCACAAGAGATTCTTTGCGGGGGAGGACTGAGAAGACGGAGAAAAAGGACGTCAGCTGCGGCCACGGTGCAGTCGAGGACCCGGAGGAAGATGCCATCTGCCACCTGTCACCTTTCACTAATACAACTCCATATGTACACTTATACACCTACACACCGCACACAAACCTAGCATAGTATCCACACTCCGCCTATGCACACAAGCAATACCTTCCCGCCCCTCTAACCCATCTTCGGCACTCCAAGACTACCAGCTTCTTAGAGTTCAACTCCAGCCTCTACATTTTCCTCTACGTTCTACATCTTCTATACCGTCAAGAACAACTGTACTCTGCGCTGTATCTACTTGAGCAAGTCAGTCCGGCGGTGCTGCCACTCCCTCCTCCCACCCCAGGCTCCCCTCAAACCCCCACCTGACTTTCCCTCTAGCGCCCTCTGCACGATCTTTATCCTATCTCTCTATCCGTGCTCCCTTCAAGCACAGTTTCTGATTTCTTTGTGTATTCTTCAACTTTATCTGCCCCCACTGTTACACCTATCGGGCTCTCTTCCCGCCCTTCTTTACCCTCCGCCAAATTTGTATAGTGTATAGCGTACCACTCACCTGCCATTTTCACTCTGTACCCAACATCACAAGACAGTACAACTCCAACATCATCAACACAAGCATGAACACAACCGATACATCACCCACGGGAGATATTTTCCTTTGCCACCCGGGGGAGGGGAGGGGGACGGGGAGCCAATGGGTACCCTGGACCCCTGGCTGGTCGATGGAGAGATCTCCCACTACACAGGGGCGCCCTTGCACGCAAAACCACTACGATCAGGGGCTCTCCTAATACAAGCCAACAACACAACCGACGCCTACTTGCTCACCAAAATTAAGCACATGCATAGAATACCAATTACTGCCGGTTCGTCGCACAGAGCCGGGCTCACACAAACAACCATCACCACCACTCTCAAACGTACGCTACCCGGCTCTGCCAACACGCTCCCAACAGGAACACAACACAAACACCAATACAGAACAACCGCAACCCCAGCACACGCGAACACCACCTAACACTAACACACGCAAAACAAGACCACCAACACCAGGATCTTCAAACCACCGCCAAGCACACTCAAACCTATCCACTCCAACCTACCACCCACCACCGCCACCAGAATACCAACCGGCATCCGTAGCATCCGCACAAACCACACACACATTGGACAGATCACCTACACCAAACTCACACACAAATCAGGACACAGACCCGGAGGAGCAGACGGACCGAGAACACAGCACAACTGACTCAGACACCATGACCCCCCCAAACGAGACACCACCTACTACATCTACTCAGCCACATAGGCCAACAAAGAGCACAACCAAAAAAACAACAGTCATCTAAACGCCCAACCACCCGCGCTAACAAATACAAACAATGCACACAATACTGGAATGGAATGCACACGGACTCATAAGACACTGGCCAGAATTCAAACACTACACACTGCAATCAAATCATATAGCACTCTGCATACAAGAAACCCACTTCAAATCCAATGACCCATATCGATTTAACATTCCTCAATACTCACTACACAGACAAGACACACATAACACACAAAGATCAGGCGGTGTCTGCACCTACATTAAGAACACTACACCACACCGCCTGATTCACTTCAATACCACAGCAGATATGCTGATAACAGAAATACACCTCCGCAACACAGCTTACACACTCATTAACATATGCAGCGCTCCGAATTACAACTCCGGGCTGCAGCAGCTTCTGCATTTGCGATGCCCCCATGTCGCCTGTCTCGGCCGGTCGCAGCCGGACAGCGCACCGCACCGACGTGACCCCTCGCTCTCGCGTCTGGAGTCCGACCTCCTCTCCGCTCTGCCAAGGCGACCGAGGTCACCTCCGAATAGCCCCGGGCGTGCCACCGCAGAGGCGCACCCAGTGCAGCAGCACGCGCGCACACCACGTGGCACCCGCTGCACCCCCAGCCGCACCTACACGGCTGCTGCTGCCGCATACCGCCGGGCATGGCCGGAGGTAGGCGAGTCATATCCCCTACATATACGACCCCCATCACGGAACACAGAAACCCTTTCGGAACTAGACAAAGCACTGGACCAAATTAACACTCCAGTAATATTAGCCGGAGACTTCAACTCACACCACATACTATGGAACCCAAGCACAATAGCACCTGACACCAGAGCTCGCACACTCATCACACTAGCAAACAAACACATCACAATACTGAACACCGGATAACCAACCTACCTCGTCCCAACTGGCTCCCACATCCCGACAACCCCGGACGTAACCCTCTCATCATCACGCCTAACCCTTACCCTATCCTGGACAGCTGATACAGACCCACACTTCGGCGACCATGCACCCATCACCATTACCTTCACCCAAATCCCGATCACTGCCCCCCCCCTCCCCAATCCATAGCCTGGCCGGTGGAACCTTAAAAAAGCCTCCTGGGACCCTTTCTCAGAATCCTTAGCAGTCCAAATAGCCCACAACCTCCAACTATCACCAGAACAATTCGCAGACATACTCATCACCACAGCACATCAACACATACCACAAACAAAACCACGACGCCAACACAAACCTCGCGCGACTCCCTGGTGGAGTGATGACTGCCACCGGGCGATCCTCGCGAGGAACCACGCACGCCACAGATATGAAAGACACCGCACACCAGAAACACTAACAATATAAAAACAACTCAGAACAAAATGTAAAACCATCATTAAAAACGAAAAAAAGACCTCTTGGAACAAATTTACCACCCAATTTCACAGATTTATACCTCTCGGCGAAATTTTGACACTTCTGAAAACATCCCAACACCAATAAAGACCCCCAATAATAGCCATCACACTTAGACATAACAACAACACCACATCAGACCCACAAAAGTAGTAAACCTATTCACAGACCACTACCATCTCAGATCATCTACACTTCCACGAACACCCCCACATCCATTCAGACACACGCGCACACACCTTTACAACACTAGATTTACACTTACAGAACTACAATTAGCAATCGCACAAACAGGTAACACAAGTGTAGGACCGGACAACATTCACTACTCCTTCTTCAAACACCTACCAACGTCAGCACTGGACACATTACTCAACACTTACAATACCGCATGGACCACACATACATACCCACAATCCTGGTTACATCCTTCTCTCATACCCATACCTAAGCAAAACACGGACTCAGCTCTTTGCACTTCCTATCGCCCTATTGTCCTCACTAGCTGCATCCCAAAACTATTCGAACGTCTTGTAAAAAAACGCCTTCCCTATATCACTCAAACACAAAACTTAACCTCTCCGATTCAATCAGGCTTCTTTCCTAATCGATCATGTCTAGACAACCTCTCTTACCTCATCACAAACATCCAGGAAGCGGCGGCAAGGAAACGTTCCACGGTCGCCGACTTCCTGGATCTAAAACAAGCTTATGACACCGTCAACATAACAGTACTACTACAACACTTCCACAATATAGACATACAAGGCAGACTGATACACTACCTACATTTTTATTTACTCAACAGATCTTTTCAAGTCAAAATTGGGCCCCACACTTCAGACTCCAAATTCCCCACACCGGTTTAATGCAAGGCTCAGCTCTCAGTCACCTACTCTTCATTTCAGCTTTCAATTCCGTCATCACCAACAACTTTTCGACCAAAATTGCAATCTACGCCGACGACATAGTACTATGGACATTAACAGAAGCGCCAGCACACGCACTAACAGTATTACAGCACACACTAACAGAACTCCACAACAAACTTGCCACACTAAACCTTCACATCGCACCACTCAAATCCAAATGCATGATTCTCGGCTACAACAGAGACACAAACCTACAACCCTTAAAAATAAACAACCCACCCATTCCCTTTGTCACCACAACACAATTTATAGGTATCATATTAGACCCACGACTAACGTTTCGGTCACACCTCCTAAACATACAAAAACACGCCTCAAAAAGAATCAGCATACTACGAGCACTTTCTTGCTCACACTGGGGATCCGACTGAAACACACTTCTAACCCTTTGCAAATCACTCATTCGGCCAATAAATGATTGAATACGGGTCCCCACTTTTCGAAAACGCAGCTAAATCAAACCTCAAAATTATAGATTCTATTCAACATCGATCCCTACAAATAGTCACAGGAGCTTACATCACCTCACCTTCTCATGCTCTTCACATATACAACTACATCCCAGAACTACAGCACAGGCGAACAGAAGCACTATTTAGGTTCCACTGCAAGACACAACTCACGAAACAACACCCATGCACCCAGGTACTGAAACTCCGCACAACACGCATACACCAACTCATGAGATCAGCACGACTAAAGACTACAATAGGCTGCCGCATACACAGACACGCCAACACACTAGATATAACACTCCCAAACGACGGCACCACCCCCACAACCTATCGCATGGTGGAAACAACCGACACCCAACACACACTTCCTAATTGACAAACCGAAAAACACATACACACACGCAGAAATACAGCAACTATTCCTACAATTCACAGCACAGTACGCTAACTACATCATCCTATATACAGACGGCTCCAAATCACATGCACAGCAGACGGGCACAGCGGCGGTGCTGTACCCCAACGCATCATCGCCGCCGGTCATCCTACATGCCCGTCTGCACGGCACAGCATCCCAATACACAGCAAAATTATTCGCAATTTTATCGGCATACTGCACCATCTAGAACGCCAAAATTGAACACGTCATAGCCACAGACGCAAAATCAGCATTACCGAGCATAACACCCCACACCAAATGCAGACACCCTCTCATACCCAAACTACTACACATCCACAAACAACTAACTATACCACAACGGCCAACACTTCTCTGGATCCCAAGTCACACAAACATACACGGCAACGACCACGCAGACACAGAAGCAAACATAGCCACAACACTACAACAAATCACACAATGTCCCCACTCACAATCTGACTACTACCTCACAAGACGACAGGCCACCAACAAACACATACAACAAGCATGGGATACAGTAATAAGACAGCTACACGAAATACACCCCAAACACGAATACTGGTACTCCATCAACCAAAACACCAGACTCAGAGAACGGACATTAACACGACTACGCATAGGACACACAGCACTAACACACTCCTACCTTCTACTCAAACAACAACGACCACAATGCACCACTTGTCACCACACACTCACAATCAAACGCATACCCATATGCTGCACCAAATGCAACAACCAAAGACAACATATCACAAACTACTGCACAACGAACAACATCCCACTGAACCTCACCACGCTCCTCAACGACGACCATCCAGCATTACACAAACACCTCTTCGACTTTTTCAAGACTACACGCATTATGGAAAAATTGTGAAAAAAGAAAAAAAAAAGAGAAAAAAGATAGGTTAAAAAACGAAAGAAAACATGAACAAAAAGCCAGGAAAACGCAAAAAGGAAAAGATACGTTACAAAAAAAAGAAAACAAAAAATCAAAATAAAAAACAACCCAAAAATTTGCACCGGGGAACATCAAAATCGCGCTGGACACAGATAAGTCGCAGGTGCAAAGCGAACTTTCGCCAACCCCCCCCAATATGGCTATTGGGACCCAAAATTTCTGTCGGTAGTCTCATAAATTCTGGTCGGGGCATCACAAATTTCCCTCGTGACTCTCAAAAATTGGTGTTGATGGCCCTAAATAAGCACAGCGTGGCCAAAAAAATGAAGGGGAACCCATCAACAATCAAGCCGGAGCTTTCCAAAATGGACAGTTTTCAAAAAATAAGTGTCCAAGTCAGGAAAATCCCTCCATAGCCCAAACGTACCACCAGATGCCTTAACAAATAGCATACGGTACCGAAATACGTACTAGAGCTCGAAAAATCGCGGTGGCACATAAAAATCTCACCGGGGCCCGAAAAATCAGGCCGTGCTTCGGACTTTACATCATTCAGAAGTCATCGAAAAATTACGCTAAGTACAGAAAGCTGGCGTCGGATCCACCCAGAACCACGCGCTTGGGCCGGAAACGTAGCGACGGGATCCCGATAAATTATACCGGATCCCACAATATCGTGCTTGGGTCCCAAATATTTCAGAGAGGAACCCGAAATATGCCCAGCGAAGAGCACGACTGGAGGGCGAAAATGCTCCGGGCCCTCCAAAGCGTACCGAGTATGGCAAAGGGGACAGGGCCTTAAAACATCTGTTGCAGCTTTAAATTACCATGCCAGCAGTAAACAAAAACTCAACGGGTCCCTCAATTCACATGGAGGCTTCGAGACCGCATGGGGGCCCCAAAACAGGCTGGGCCCTCGAAACTCCACATGGTCCTACACCGCCAAGAAAAAGATCGGGCACAAAAAAAAACACTTCGGGTTTTCGAAATCGTGCCGATGCCTAAAAAATATCGTCCGTGAAAAAAAAAAATAAAAAAGAGCTCTTGGGTCACACAAATATGCCAGATCACAGGAAAATTGGCTGGAGCCAAAAATCCGTAACCGGACAAATGAGCGTGAGCAAATGTACATAAGCAAACGTATGTAAGCACAGACGCACGTATGACAAATGTACGTAAGCGCAAATGTACGTATGCGCAAAAGTACGCATGCGCAAATGTACGTAAGGGTAGATGTACGTAAGTACAAATGTACTTATGGGCGCATATGACAATTTTTACATAAGTGCAGATGTACGTCTGCCAAATTTATTTATGGCTAATGCACCTAACCAAGTGTGTTTAAGCTCAAAGGCACGTACGCCTAAATGTATGTACATTGTCGCATGCGTACATTTGCTCTTGCATTCTTTTACGTTTGGGTACTGTTGCGCTTACGTACATTTGCGCTTGCGTTCATTTGCGCTTACGTACGCTTGCGCATACTTACCTTTACACATACGTGCATCTGTGATTACGTACATTTGTGCACATATGCATTTGCGCGTACGTACATATACATTTGCGCATACGTACATTTGCGCTTGAGTGCATTTGAGCATACGCGCTTTAGTGCCTACGTACATTTGCCATATGCACATTTGCGTTTAAGTGCATATGCCATGCGTACATCTGCGCTTACGTACAATTGTCATACGTACATCTGCGCTCACATACATTTGCTTACGTAAATTTGCGTACTTATGCACACTTGTCCGTTTACTGCAAATTTACGCATAGCATATGTATCTAACCAAATGTACGTAAACCCAAAGGTACGCTGCGTAAGTGGATGTACATTTGAGCTTACGTACTTTTGCGCATACGTACTTTTGCGCATATGTACATTTGCTCTTACGTACAAGTGTACGTAGCGCATACGTACTCTTGCGCATGCGTGCATTTGCGCTTACGTATGTGCATTTGTCCTTACGAACATTTGTCCTAGAATCCAAAAATCACATCCACGGACAAAGAAAAACGGAAAGGTCTAAAAAGAACAGCGATGATCGCTCTTTTTTCAGGACCAGAAGTTGTTGTTAAGCATAGGCGCGCCCAGGGGGCCAGCCCCCTCGTCGGTGAAAGCTGTATGTTCACTATTAAAATTGTCGGGTTCTCTATCCAAAAGTGCTCAACGGTGGTATTTTGCGAAATTCCTGGGTGCGACTCTGCTGTTGACCCTGGACCCTCCCACTTTTTGAGACGTTCCTACCCCTTTGCACAAATATGATGAACGCTTGTTGGCGCTGTATTAGAAAGAAAAAAACCCTTTCTCCACATGTAAAACACGCACATGTTTAACCCCAAAACATCCCCTTTGAAAGCTTCAATAGGCTTGAAACTTGAAAACTTGTTTATTTGAATTTCATATATACATACATATATATACATATATGCATATACATACATATATATATATATATATATATATATATATATATATATATATGTATATATATATATATTTGTATGTATATGTAAATAACAAGCTAAGGAATGTCCACGTTCAAGGGACTATGCAAGTGCGTGCAGTCAAATTGGAGCCTATCGCGTCAAATATCAGACCGCTAATAGAAATGAGCGGCTTCAAAATATCCATCAAGGCCACAGCGCAGCTCAAATGCCAAATGACACGGACAGGGTGGCAGTCGCTGGTCGGCGGGCAGTGGCGCTTCCGAAGTCACCAGCTGGGCGGCATTAACTTCCGCTCAGCTGAATGAGCAATTCATTGTAATCAGTCGGCGCATTGAAGCCGATGTCAGCCGGCCACGTTTGTCGCACATTACGACCCGCTGTTATGGGGGCCAGCCTATCGTCTCATAAACTCGGCCGTGTCGCTTTTGTGATATCTCACTGTGACGGGACAAGTAGTCGTTACAGGGAGATTGAAGCGAAAGAGAGTGGACAGCGGGCTGCCCAATGTCCATCGGTGGGGCTCACCCACTCGGCCCCGATAACCACTAATACAATCGCGCCAATTGGCATGCCAAACATGGAGCAGACCTGATCGGGAAGATCGCCGGGTTTCGCCAACTGGCGATCCTTGAATTTCCAGCAGTCGTGCAGGTTTGTTCCCGCGGTACTTCTAAATCGGAATTGTCTATCACTAACGGAGAGCTACAACCCTGTCCCATCACTATCGGATAAACACAGCTCTGGTGTAGGGTGATATTGCATGACATAATCGCTGGACAAGCATATAAGTATATAATATGTGTATAAATACACGCACACCCACATGCACACACACACACACACACACACACACACACACACACACACACACACACACACACACACACACACACACACACACACACACACACACACACACACACACACACACACACACACACACACACACACACACACACACACACACACACACACACACACACACACACACACACACACACACACACACACACACACACACACACACACACACACACACACACACACACACACACACACACACACACACACACACACACACACACACACACACACACACACACACACACACACACACACACACACACACACACACACACACACACACACACACAAACAACGACGGGCCACAGCGGCATATCGACAGCGACGGCGTACAGTGATATGACATCAACAACGACATACGCGCACATAATGTCAATGTATGTGTATAGCCGCTTGCATAGTGTACACATATCCCCAACTCAGATATGCATACATGTGGATATAAATACATTTCCATATATGATGCAAGACAGGGTCGGAGGCAGGGGCGGAGGAAGGGACGGTTTCATGGGGGATTGGGGGATGTGACCCAACCCCTCATGGAGAAGTGGCGCTTTGTTGCCCTAGAAGTGTACCCTCACCTCACCTCACTCAAATGTCCTACACGCGACAAAAATGGATCATGATCGGCTCAACGTCCCCTTGCACCAACACCTTATACCACCTGTTTGCTCTTTGCAAAAAAAGAGACGCCGGTATTTGCTTCATTAGCTTGACCGAATGTCTACACGCGACGGACATGGATAAAGCAGCCAATTGTTGTGTGCTTTGCCTGGACTATGTTGGCTGCTTTGTTTTGGTCTTTGCCTGCTTGTACCTGTCATTACCTGTCTTTACCTGTACTGTCATTTTGACGAGAAAGTTAAAGAAAGCACTTCGTTATGCTTTGATATTGAGGAATTTAAAGTTATCCAAGTAATTTAAGATTACTTATCACTTCAGTCGAACAGAGAGATCTGCATGATCCAAACTACAAAATCGCACACACACGACTTGAACCGTCACAACCAGGGGCGATTACAGGGGGCACTAGTTGCATGTATCTCCTCCTATGGAAAGGTAGCAACCCTCCGGTCGGGAAGGGCACCCCTTTAGGAAGGCTAGACTGCACTCGTAACACCCACCCCCGCTCAACGGATGCTTCAGCCAAAAATCTTTCACAAGAAAAGGCTTCCCTTTCAGACGAAGCTCGAATGCAACCTCACCTCCCCCTCATTCAGTCGCTAATTTTTGTCCGCCGAAAGTGTCCCTCCAAGAAAACGTGCTCTCTCTGCATGAAAAATCGTTGGCACCAAATGACCCTGTAGTCGGCGCTCAAATAATATATCAAGCGCATACAATTTATGTGAATGTACTATTAGAGTCCTAATCGGATGTTGAACAATATGTTCCTGTGCCATGTCCATAAACGTGATTAAGACGACTCGACAATTAATTTCCATCTGAATTGCTTGTTTCTTAGTCGGTGAGCAAAATAATACCGAGAAGGCAATATATCATTAGATAGGAGGAAATACATCATGAAGAAAAATGTGACATGCATAAACCTTAACATGGCCTTGCCTATGGCTAGCATGGCCTATGCTAGCATCCTTTTTAACAAAATAAAATAAACCAAGATTATCAGCAGCTAAATTCGGAGATGTAAAAAGTGTAATAATCTTAATCCAACCTAACTTCCTCTTTCAGGCATTAACTTCTGCGGAGACGGCCACCACATCCACCTCCGCCGGGCCAGTGGGGACTTTTGAAAGCCCCGTCCCCCATTAACTTCCCATCTACATATACTGGGATGAAGTGCAGAACGCCGTGTGAAATGTCATAGAGAGCCCCAAGCTTGCCTTACATGTTGACTGATAATGATGTCACGAGAGGTCGTGTTAGGTGACCATAAGGACCCAGGCTTAAGTCCATGGAAATTGATTTAAAATGATAGTACTTGCATCTTTCCATGGGTATAACCATTGGGGGCTGGGCGGACATTCTGTCCCCCCACACATTTCTGAAAAATAGCGATTTGTCCCCTCCACAATTTTTTCCGTGTCCCGGAAGCCTCGCTACCTGGGTATCATCGCCGCAAAATTATACCTAATAATTTTTAGATTCAAAATATATATGCAAGATAATCACCAAAAATACTAAAAGCCGATGTAACCTATAAACGAGCTTCACAGGCTATGTCGTCACAAAATCACAGAAAAGTAAATCAGCAAACGTTAGAAATTTCTGCTTCAAGGCCATTCTTGAACAACATGAACCTTGACCATCTATTGTTCCGCTTGGGTGAAAAATTGTGCTCTACTAGGCAACACATCTGCATTATCGCTAGGCTTTGTACGTCTTAGGCTGCATTCCCTGTTCAAATATGGATATATCTTGAACAAATGCGACTCTGGGTGTTCTTGGGTATCTTCAAAACCACTGAAGGAAGTCATGGGCAGCCTTAAGCTGTACGTCAAGTTAACGTCGTACTCGTATTCGTATTCAGCGACGAGTTCGCCAGAGGCGTATTTGTATTGGCATCGACATTCAGCGACGGGTTTATGATTGTTCGAATCAATTAACACTGAACATGCTAGAAGGAACTACATATGTCTCGCATCACAACTTTAACGGTCAAGGTTCAACGTAGGGCAGTTTTTTCGGTCGCCTCCCATTTGTTTTCGTTTCACCACAACATGCCCACATTTGGTCTCAAATAATAGCCTGTGGTGACCCATACCGCAATATTTCAAGTCGATACATGTCAAGGTCAAACTGCTAGGTCAAAGGTTAGGTTCATTTATCAAATAGCGATATTGGAGCGATATCTACCGAACGCGAGGTTCGGCTCCTATCGCTTCAATTTCCATCAAATGAGTGCCATTCGACGTCCCTTGCTATGCAGTACCAGAAAGCTAAGGAGCCGAATTATTTGTCAAGGGCAAAGGCCAAGCCGATACTTCGGTCGCCATTTTTTCGCTTTCTCTCAAACTTATCCAAATTTGCTATCAAGCCAAATTGTTTTCTGACTTGCTCGAGTAACATTTCAAACCGGAACATGGCAAGGTCAAAGGCTTGATTAAGCTATTCGATGTTATCGCGTTGCGTCGCTATGGCTTCAATTTGCAGAAAATGGATGTCATTCATGTTGTCTTGCTGTACAGCATCAGAAAGTTGATATTTAAAAATATTCTTGACGAGTCAAAATTCCAAGCCGATTTCTTAAGTCGCCTCCTATTTTTGTGGTTTTCACCCAAGCCTACCCAGCTCCATTTCAAACGGGAACATGTCAAGGTCAAAGGTTTGGATGAGTTCTTCGATGCCATCGCGTTTCGTTTCGATGGCTTCATTTTGCAGAGCATGGATGCCATTCGTGGCAACGAATGGACAATCGTAACAATGGATGTCGGGTGACAGCCCATGGTGAACCCTCGAGTAACATTTTTAAACCTGGATATGTCAAGGTCAAGCCTAATGGTCAAAGACTAGTTTGGATTTTTCGAAGTCCTCGCGATTCGACGCTATGGGTTCAATTTGCACCAAGTGGGTGTCATTCGACGTGGCTTGTGCCGTATTACAATGTTAACCAGTGTAACTGATTTCTAGGTCAAAGGTCAAACCGATTTTTCTTAGTCGCCTCGCATTTTTTCTTCGCCATTACCTACTCACATCTTGTATCAAGCAATAGTCCGTGGTGCACCTTGAGTAATAATTCAAATCGGGATATGTCAATGGTACTCTAGCAAATTGTTCAGAAATCACATTAATTCTCAAGACAAAGGTCGAATTCATTACTTCGATCGGCCGTGTTTCTTCGTTGTCTCCCAAAGCTACTCATGCTTCACATTAAGAGAATGCCCGTGGGCAACCCTCGAGTAACATTTCAACCCGGGAAATGTCAGATTTTGCCTCGAGGTCAATGGTTCGTTTCAGAGTTCTCGCGTTTCGTGGCTATGCCTTTCCTTTGCTTATGTGGGTGTTATTCGATGTGGTTTGCCGTACAGAGTCAAAATGTTGAGATATTGAAATTAGTACAAAGGTGTATTTGAGTGTAATAAGAATAGGAGGGTGAAATCAATTTTTGTTTGCAGCCGTTTTGATACGAAGCACTCGTATCCTATATGACTAGGGGCTCCCCAAGACACCAGTCATAACCTGATCGGACCGTGCTTTCATCGCTGGTTTTTAATTTACGCTGTCACATTGTTGTTCGGGACATATAAAATATATAACCTTTTCAAATTGCCGCTCTCCTCTTAACACGCGCCCTGGAGGGCCTCTGAAAATAACACGCACTGGAGGGGGGCGGATTCCGCCCTCCCTAAGATTTCTTCAGCTCCTATGAAGGCTAGAGCAACGAAATTCACAGGGTGGATGGGCACGATAGTTAATTCTATTGTGTGCAAAGTTCATGACCTTAGGTCAATATCTTCAAGGTCAAATGGGGTCAAAATAACAAAATATTCTGGTTTTGCGTGGCTTGGCTTGTCATTGTTATGGATCGCTGTGGTTGTGTTTAAATGCTCCAAAATTGGCATTAATGATGTTTTGGACATTAATGATGCAATACGGATGTCATTTTCCGCCATTTGACCTCAGGTCACCTATATAGGAGCACTTTATTAGGTCATTACCTGCTCCAGTTACCGGAACCGGGCTCCCATCCCGACTGCTCCGTTGGGCGGCTCGGCGCAATCGGCTTCGCAAATAAAGGAGTGAAATACATGAATAAAGTATGGAAATGCTTAGGCACACAATGGCAAACAGTAGATTTCGGGATTTATAGGGAGTAACATGTAAAGTGACATCAATCAGAAACATGTAAAGTGACAGTCATTTGCATTTATGACACATTCCAGTTGACCAAGTTTGGTTCCATTAGCCTATCATGAAATTCACCTGACTTGACCTCGGCGACCTAACATGACTTTTAAATTATATAGCATAACAATATGTATCAAATAAGTCGCTAGTGTTGTCAAGAACACTTCCCTATTGTCAATATACGGGAAACGCATCAGCGCCGATTTTTGTGGCCTGGCGCTGCGAATTGTTTTTATTTAACGGCCCCTAACTTGAATACTTCTCGGCAGATTTCCACTTTTCTTGCTTTAAACAATGCGCCGGTCATTTCTAAGCAGGTAGGCGAAACATTTGGCGTATATCGGCCGGTACAATATGGAGTTATGTCCGAAAAATCGGAAGGATTGGCGGATTTCGCCATACCCTCTCTGGGGCGTGTGTTAACCTGTTATGAACTTGACCTGACTTGACCTCGGTGACTTGACATGACTATGGAACAATGTAGCATGACAATGTACATCAAACAAGTCGCTAGTTTTGTGAAGAACACTTCCATTTTGCTAATATACGGGAAGCGCATCAGCGACTATATTTGTGATCTGGCGCTGAATTTTATTTTTATTTTAGCGACCCCTAACTCGAAAAAAGTTCGGTCGATTTTCATTTTTCTTACTTCAAACAACGCGCCGGTCATATATTGGCAGGTACACAAGCAATGGCGCATATCGGCCGGTAAAATCTGGAGTTATCGACGAAAAGTCGGAGGGGTGGGCGGATTTCGCCCCCCCCCCTCCCCTCCAGGGCGCGTGTTAATGGTTCAACGGAAGTTGTCAATTTTTCAAGAGAAGCCACACGTGAATGCGCACAATTTTATGACTGACCCGAGTTCATAACCGGGAGAGAGCAATGTTATAATTCCGGGGTAGATCCAGGAATTGTCATGGGGGCACTTGTCTGGAGAGGCGTCATTTCGTTGGAGCGGCGCCACTGCGAAAGCACCTGGATGCAAAATTCGAAGGGGCGGGTTGCACTCGGACCTTTCTGAAAAACTCGGCATTTTTATTTCATATGGGCGCGCTGAAAAATTGGAGCAGGGTAGACTGGAACCCTTTCAGAGGGACGTCTATTCCTGGCCTGGGGGACGCAACCTTCCACGCCGGGGGTACATGCCCTCGGTGCCACACCGATTATCCACCCTGGTTGTCATTGCATCCAAATATGTGCCAGTCAAACAGGAAAACAAAGGGAAGGTAATTGCATGTCCATATTTTCCACAATGAAACCATCGTCCAATATCTTATATTTTTCCTGCTACAAGAGTGCAACGCTTAACATACATACAGCATTACTATATGATGATCCTGAAATCTGGTTCAAGACATACGACATAAAGCTAGATGTTCATAGGCAGTGCTAAGTAGTGAAACTTGCTAATTTTGATGTCATTTTTTATACTTAAAAAAATATCCATTTTAACAATAGTCAATCTGAAAAAAAATTAAATTAAATGAAATTGAATTGAAATGGCTGAAATGGCATTGAAAAAGTGGCTGAATTCCAAGGATTTTGTTTCGGGGGGAGGGGGTGCCAGGCTGCTCTATCCTGTTCAAACTTACCGCTCCCCAGATTTGTCCCCCCAATTTCGAATAGGTTGTTACACCCATGCATCTTTAGACATTATTTTGCGAGAATGGACATGCATGAATGCACTTACATCGAGTATAATACAAAATGGCCTAGACAGGATAGGTCGGGCTAGGCTCGAAAACCAGCTTCAGAACTATGCATGACGTTAAGGCCAAAGTAAAAATGTTTTTGGCAAACCAATGTAGCTTAGAGCTCACATAACGTCCTATTTCTCCACTTCAGGTTATGATGAGGCCGCTAAATGTCATAATAGGTTAGCCCAGTAGTGTGGCTTTGGTCTTGAAAGATAAACTGAAAGATATGAATATATGTCTGTGGTCCTTCCAATAGAACCATTGAAGCAAAATATTCGCATCTGATTGACATTCAGAAATATCAGGTCTGGTGGGGTCACGGCATATGATTATGCAGAGTAAGTTCCAGCTTCAATACGGCCGAAACTTCACCTTTGAAGTAAATGACCGTGTTCCAAAAATAACTGATATGATACTAAACATCGTTGCAAGCTGTTTAGCTTCTGACCTTGTGCCGTGACCTCAGGTCAATCCGGACAATGCACAAATTAACAAGACAGATCCATTCAGCCTTGACTTATCTGTGTGCGCACTGCATGGGAAACAGTTGCAAAGAAGGATCAAATCAGGTCAAATTAGGCCAAATTAGGTCAGCTTGTGCGAGGTCAGGTTATCTCAGGGCATTCAATTGTCACCCACTGCCATGTCGCACGACTTAGGCGGCGTTGAAACCGAATAGATTTTCGGGGCCAAGGCGCGAACTTTTGAGGGCCTAGCGTGATTTTCATGGGCCCAGCCGGTCTTTTCGCAGCCCCCATCGTGATGGTCAAGGACCGCAGCACGACTTTTGTTGTGCTCACAGCGTGATTTTCAGGGGCCCCGGTCCAACCTTTTGTGGGCCACAGCGCGATTATCAAGCGCCCGACCAGACCTTTTGGGACCCAACGTGATTTTCACGGCTCGGCCAGTCTTTATTTTGCGCCCAACGCAATTCCCAGGAGCCCGACCAGACATTTTAAGGCCTTAGCGCTATTTTTTGGGGCACTGGCGCGATTTTTCGGGATACGGCGCGACTTGCTGGGAGCCCCAGGGATATTTTCACGGGTCCGGTCCCACATCTTGAAGCCCTCATCGTCATTTTTATGGTCACGGAACAATTTGTGAAGCCCCCAATGTGATTTTCAGCGGTCTTGGAGGGATTTTTGGGGGCTCCAGCATCATTTTCAGGGGCATCTACGCGGCGTTTTGGGGACCCGATGCAATTTGTATGGGTTCCGGCGCGATTGTTCGGGGCACCAGCAGGATTTTTAGCAAGCTTAGCGTTATTTCCCCGAACCTCGGCGCGATTATTAGGGGCCCGCAACCTCTCAGGGGTGGAGGGACAGCTCCAATGCCCCCCTTCGGTGCGCCACTGCGCGTACCCCAATTATTTTATAGCCTAACAATTACATCCATGGAGTACTTGGCACGAAGTCGACATTACTATGCCCATTTAACTGCTTACACCATAAGTAGTGTTTTCAGAATTATACACCCTGCAATCGGCCTAAATTCCCTTATCATCGGGGTTCTTATTTCTCAGAATGGGTGCGCACGTCACTGGACTATGAAAAGCCTTGATAGTAGTCTCCGTTGTAATTCGGTGTTCCAGAACTCTTAGTCCAAATGTCTGCATTCAATAATCCTAGGATCTAAGTCTTTGGTAAGCAGAGAGGGTTGCATATACCATAAACCCACCATCTGACTGAAACATTTCTGTTGAAGGACATAATTCGAATAAAATGCTTAACACGTTGTCAATGTCAATACGTAGTTACCCAGCTAAAGATCTACTCGGGTCGGTTGCCATGCCCGCAATGTGCCTTGTAAGGTCACATAACAAGCATCACTCGTCACTCACCACATCATCACTCTTCATGCTATTCCTGATGTGACCTCGTCAAGTCACATCACGAGTGCCTTATCCCCTCGGGGGATTCGGAAAATCTGAGAGTTCTCGCACTTGAAGCTTATATAATAAGGTGTGAACTTCGCTATTGCATCTATGCTTCCATAATAAATGATGGAAAGAAGTATTTTAACATGTTAGATGCCAGCAACGATACTACCCAGATATCTCACTCAAAAGGTTGGATATCTGTGTGCTGTGCCCAATTGTGAAAATTCTTTGAAACATGGAAATTTGTACATTGTATGCCATACTACAGCCACGCAATGGATGCATCGTGGCAGTAAATTGTATACTTTAGTAATGGAAATGCATGTACATGATGCAGTATATGGAAACTAGAGCCAAAGCCATATATAATGCATGGCTATGCAATATGAAAACAAGAAACTTGCACTTGCGAATTGCATGTCTTACTTTGATTGTGTTACGTTACTGCCTTCAGCCTTTATCATTTTCTACTGTAGGCAATGTTAATAAAATTAATGTTAGATATGCTATCAGTCAAAAACGACAGTGTAATTCTAGTATGAATGTTTGTTGTTACTGGCTGGCACGTTATCTGATTTATTGTCTCTTCATGACATTGTAAAAGGCGTGAATATCCATGCATATGCTGTATTACATCAACTCCTGAATTTGTTACGTTGTTGTAAGACGATGTCCATGTGTGCATGACTTTTAAAAAATGAAGCGCTACGATGTTTATTTGTTTATTGGGTGGTTCTCGACGCAGTTTATGCACGATCACGGCTAATGGCGCCGCTCACACAGTCCCGAGTGGTGCGAGAGGAAGTGCTACGATGCGATATGTGGAGCTTTTGCTCAATTATGGATCGCAGGAAGTCTTTTCTTTCACATTCAAACGTGTGCATGCTGCTTTTTAGGGAATTTAAATGTTTCAAAAGTGACATTAATCTTTAAATATCTCAGCTACCATTGTTGCCTCCCCCACTACTTTGAAAAGTGAATGGGCCATGGCCCCTACCCCGCCCCTGTTTCCACGCCTATGCCATCACTAATTTGCTCTTCTTGAGGACATAGAAAACCTCCCGTATCGTAGAAAATTGTTCGTGCCAAAGAACGCAAGCTGGGATTATCAAGGCACATTTTCCGACTCAATTACCGTGTATCATGATCAAAACGTTCTAGGCGCACACCCAGGAGAGGATATGGATTCCGGCGAACACGAAGCTGATGGGATTGGCCCGGCACCCATTGCTCAAGCATGACAAAATTTGGTGACATGTGATGGCGCTGTAACTGGCAGCATCAGCTGGATGGGCCCATAAAAGCGTGGCTAAATGATCAAATCTGAGACACTGTACCAATTTACCATGCGGCCAATCAGAGACCAATCCGAAACATAAGGGGTGGACAGCGAGGGAAGAGAGTAAAATAGTCAGTGGTTTCCGCATGCGATAGGATGAGCGATAAACGATAAACGATAATTATCGCTGTTAAGTAAATCGGTTATCGTTATCGTTTATCGATAAATTTTCAAAATTATCGCTCATCCACTTATCGCAAGTTCCAAAAATTATGAACGATAAACGATAAAATGTAAAACGGGATGATGGAAAAATGGAAGACGATCGACAGTGTATGCCGCGCGACAGTGTGTGTGCGCAACCTGTTGCCATCTGCTAAGTGTACAGATCTGTCAGACGGCCGACGGGTGGTATAAATTTGCGCGGCGGGCCGGGCAGAGGTCAGTCACAGGGGGGTCGACTCCCGCATATCTGGCAACTATCCAAATCTTCAGGTTAAAATAAGCCTATTTTCAAAGTTAATCGTCATTGAGATAATTGGATTACTTCATTATCATTTGAAAATAGCATTCTGTACTCAGTGTAAAGAACTTGAAATAACATGTAGTTATTGATTGAGGCTTATTTTCAAAAACCTTTAAGAACTGGCATTGTTCTACACTCCCGCATATCTGGCAACTATGCATATCTTCAAGTTAATATTAGCCTATCTTCAAAGTTAATCATAATTGAGATAATTTTATTATTTCATTATCGTTTGAAAATAAATTGTTTGCTCAGTATAAAAAATTTGAAATAAGATTTTGTAGTTATTGATTGAGGCTTATTTACATAAAACCTTTAAGAACTGGTAGGGACGATGGACATACGAGGGTTTGTCAAAAGCATATTCCTCGCGCCGCAAAACAGACGACGTTACGCATGACGTACGAGGGTTTATCGAAAGTGGTTGCGTCGAAAATATAATTACTTCTGCCGGTATGTCGGTACTTACGGAGTGACAGAATATATGTACTTCCACTGTGCTAAGCGTTGTCTTGGACATTGGCGAATATTGGGATATACAATAAGTAGGTACCTATTGAAGACAATGTGTTAAAGTAGCCTATAATTGGTCTGTAGCTGGGCCAGATGTCTCAAGCACCGAACCATCATCCAACAAAGCGGCGGACTGAATGCGTCCACGGCGCTGAGTGTACAAGCGGCCGCTGAGTGACGGCTTCGCTTCGTTATCGCTGTTTAAAAAAAACAATTATCGTTATCGTTTTATCGCTATCGCTGTTAATTTTATGAATTTTTTTTTTCGTTTATCGTTTATCGTTATCGCAAACCTTTCTTATCGTTTTATCGTTATCGCAGGTCCGAAAATTAGTTATCGCGGAAAGCACTGAAAATAGTGAATACCGCTTCCACTCAGCGTTCAGACCATTTAGACCGTTCAGACTCAGAAAAACATGTTCTACATAGCATACAATGCCAGATTATCTTCTTAAATCGCTGTACATCAGCGACATAAAACAGACGGGGAGTTCCTGATTAGCGTCTGACGCACAGCACAGGTCATCAGCGCCGACGTCAGCACGCGGCCGTCGTCCATCCTCGGCACGGCAGCTCGATCACCAACATCCGGTGATCTAATGGAGACGGTCGCCAGCAGCGGCAACATGTAGCCTATGAAGAACAGGTACGGAGATCACATGCTGCTGACAAAGGTAAATGTCACACAATGGTCCGAAAATGACTGAAGCCATACAGACGCAGGATTTAGCGACAGCAATCTAACATCCTGGCTTCACACGCATATTCCGCTCCTCGCCCAGATTCCGCAGCCAGATTTTGCTTACACATATACGCGAAGGTGTGACTTTCGCTGGTAATTACTGCAGTCAGTTTTCGCCGTGGAGCACATTACCCTCCACGTCTTTTTGGAAGTAACCAAAAGCAGTTCACTAATCAGCACGCGACTGTGGGACTTTGAGAAACCTAACTCGTATAGACAGACGACAATCGTTGGTACGAACAATGGAATTCCAGGTGGGTGAGGAGACATTTGCTATCGAATGGTTTTCCTGAATAACTCCGGAATTAATACAGAAAAGAAGCTGGAATATCGAAGAACTCTACATATATATGTATGGAAGATACCTGAGAAGAAAATTGGATTTCGGTCATTTGTGGTTATGTGACTGGCGTCGCCAATGAAATTGCGGCTGGCAATTCAGCGTGTGAGCTCCACCTTAGTAGTTCACGCATTTCATGCTTTCATCCACTCGGAACGTACATATACATATACATACACACACATGTAAACACACACGCACACACACACATATACATACATACACACACATATATATATATATATATATATATATATATACGTATACATACTATGCATATGCATATGCATATGCATGTACATGCATGCATTGCATGCATGCATTTTTATGAATGACTTCTCACGATGCTGTGGCCTACAGTAAAAACCAAAAACTGCAGTTCTCTCTGGCATGGACAAAGATGGCACAAACATTGCTTCCATCTTAAAATTGTGCACTTAAAGGAGGAATGAATGATCCCATCATCATCACATTCGAAAATCTGTTTTTTCACAATATTTTCATCTTGTAATACCATATTGGAAAAATGAACAAATTAGAAGGTAAGTAGGTACTCATGACCTGCCTAGGTACATCGGTGGGTAGGTAGGTAGGTGGGTATCTACCAATCTGAGAAGATTGACAGAGGCTTTGATGAAATTGAGGTGCCTGCCTAGGCACCTACCTAGGTGCGAAGGTACCTACCTAGGTGCCTAGGTGCCTACCTAGGTCCCTAGGTACCTAGGTACCAACATAGATGCCCAGGTACCTGCATAGGTGCCTAGGTACTAAGTTCCTACATAGGTGTCTAGGTACCTAGGTACCTACATAGGTGCCTAGGTACATACCTAGATCCCTAGGTACATGCCAAGGTGTCTAGAAACCTACCTAGGAACGATTTCGGTGCGTTCTTTGATGCATGGTTTCACATTGGTACGTCTTGCATGTATAGATGCCTAAAGCGCGAACAGAGAACAACGGCGTCAACTACATAAAAGTACCCATCTGCCCTCACCGACCCTTACTGGCACAACCACAAGACTGCGGGGCTAAAAAGTACTGGAAGGCGAGACCCCGCGGCCCTCCACCTTTACTTACGCAAGAAAAGCCACGGATATCCAAATACCAACAGAAATAGAAAACAATCCCTCCTCTTTTACGTCATCATTTCCAATCACATTGTGTGCATCTCCATAGATAAATTTAATAACAATATCTACTAAACTCGAAAAAATGCATAAACATTGCTACTGAACTCTCTTTCCCTATTAGGAAATATACCTACTAAACTTTTCGAGTATGTGATTATAAAATCAAGATAACTAGACAACTAGAATGTAAAAGACAACTAGATTTAAAGAGATAACTAGAGGGTAAAGCCGTCTTGTGTGTGTTGTGTCCAGGGCCTACCGAGTCAAGTGTGTGCTGCGCTACATCGAGTGCTGTGCCCAAGGCCCTTTACGCCGTGCCGAAAGATAACTAGGCAACTGTTGTGCTAGCGGTGTCGACCGTGCCACCCTCCATAGCGAAGTAGGCCGTGCCGGTGTGCAGCGATTCGCGGTTGGCAATTAGGTATTCGCTCGGCGATGGACTGTATTGAAAGTTTGTAAGTTTTATCTGTAAATTTACAGCTTAAAGTTTTTTAATGGGAATTTCCTTTTCCAATGCAAGGTTCTTTTTCCATTCAATGCAGCCAAACATTCCTGTGACCAGCAGGAGCGGTTCTTCCCACGACCTCCAAACACTGTGACTTAATGCTGCAGATTTGTCAGTTTTTATCTTCATTAACATGGTGTTCTAAATAAAAATTCCAACAATTATAAACACTCATATCTTCCCCACCCAGTCTTGGGGGGTTGGTAAAAATCCATGTTATCTCCAAACTAAGCATCACACAAAAACAAAAGAGGTGTCATTGGAAAGTGCTTGATGAGTAGGGCCAGGTAGCCAGCCCAATAATTGTATCCACCAAAAGACATCTAAGGGGGCCTAGGTTTTCATTCAATTGAGTTTGAAATTGACCATGGCCCTACAATTTGTACCCACCCAAAAATTGATTTTATTTTTTGAAATTTGAAGACTGAGTTCAATTTTCTTTGCTTTTAATTTTTATAATGGGTAGTATGGACCCAAGAATGTTGTTTGAGGTCAACTTGCTCTCATAAAATGCTTACTTTAGCAAGAATCTTTGATTTTATCCCTGATGAACAAGTATGCAAAACTATTAAGTAATAAAAAAAAACTGAAGAAAAAAATATCTGGTGCATTTTGTTTTGCCCCTAAAGATAAGCAAATACTGAAAATTTCATTAAAATATCTTCATCAGTTCAAGTGTGGGAGTTGGTCAGACTTTTCTGGAGGTGACCTCACATGACCTAGACTAAATCATTGACTACATTACCAGACCATTTTTTTACATAATGTACCAAATTGATTTGGGAAAGGCATGCCAATTTTTTAACACTGCCATTTGCGATTCTTTCAATATCCATGTAAAACCTTAGGGGGAACATATATCAAACTCCTGAGATAGTGTGGGTTTGGGTAACCAGGAGACATGTCTTCTACACATTTACACCTCCATGATGCATGCAAAGTGGTTAGGTTTGGTTAAGTTTGGTTAGGCTATGCCTTTGTGGTACTTTTTTTAATTTCAAATCTGAAGAAAAAGCTTGCCTTCAAAAACAGTTCAGGCTTGATTGGGTTAGGTTTGGTTAGGTTTTTTAGTTTGGAGATTTGCTGTATTTAAAAAGGAATTTGCTTTCTTTCATGGAAGGTTAAACTATATTATGGTATAGGTATATGCATATGTTCATTTTTCATCTTATTTCAAACATTACTTTTAATGCTATGCAACCCAATTTCAAGCCATGTGGGTGCTATTTTGCTTCACAATTGAAAAAAATCAATTTGCAGAAGAAGTGAATGAGCATGTCATGTTCAGCACATTCATAAACGTGGTGTTCAAAGTAAAATTCCAAGAAATTTAGCACAAATCACCTAAAACATAAAACTGCCAAGAAATCAGGAGTTACCTTGAACTGCAAATTTACTGCCTAACCTTTCATGCAAGAAAACATTTTAATGGAATTTTTTTTTTAAACATTAGGTACAAGATGCTTATGTATTACAGGCACCAATGATGAACATAAGTATGATACACATATGACATAAATGAGTCATGCAGACTTTATAAGCCCATACCAAGAGACACAATGCCAATACTTTGGGAATGACAGCTTTAGTTTTCAGTAGGTGGTATATTCTACCCTATTTTATGAATAATTTATTACCTACTGTACCTCTGAAGGCATCCTTTTCAGTTGAAAAACAACACCAAGAAAGTTTCTGAGTTGGGCACTATGACATGAAAAATGATGTTGAATATGTAACAGACTAATCTCCCACTCATGTGGGAAAATGGTTGAAAAATAGAAAAAGCAAATAATTGTTTTCCAACATTTTGCCCAGGCTAACCTGGATAATAACAATCTGCCTGGACAATAATAATCAGCAGCTGGGGTATTGTTTAACTGCATGTGACCCATCAGCTTATTGTTACAGATGAACCTCAGACATGTTATGATGGCCTGTGTGGTGATTGTGATTCATGTCATGTTTTTTATGTGTGCATGCCAAGTTAACTAATTACAGTGCAATGAGATGGATTGTTATGATAATGGCTTGTTATGACAATGAGAAGAAAAGCATTCATAGAATGCAACTCTGTATAACACAGCTGCATTTATGTTTACATGCAATCCCTCTCATGGAATCTTGGCTGACATAGCAGCATGTGTGGCTATATAATTTTCAACCAGTCAACTGGCTGAAGCAAACTCAGGGATTGGTTGATGGATTTTGAAGCTGCTTTAGCAAAGGATATTTAGCTATTCTCAAAACAATTCTGAACTCTAATTGGCTGAATTGGTGCATACACAGATAAAACTGATATTGATCACAATCTTCACAATCATCATGTTTATTGATGCACCCCAGCAGCTAACACTATTGTCCAGCCTGACTGAATAGGGCTTGATCTAACCTAACCTAATCTAGCCTATTCAGACTCATCTTGATATGCATAATCTTTAAGAGATAGTCAACATGGATTTAGATCTTGGGGATCTTGCCTAACTAACCTACTGGAATTCATGGAGTATGTTGCTAGAGAAGTAGATAATTAAAGCAGGATATATGTTGTGTACTTAGACTTTACCAAAGCTCAATCATCAAATTTATTGAATAGAACAGCATGTAGTTAATGGAAATGTTCTAGGTTGGAATGAAGCATGGTTAAGGGGATGGAAGCAAAGGCTAGTGCTAAATGTATGTAAATCTGAATGGAAGGTTGTTCTAAGTTGAGTACTGCATGACTCAACTTATGACTAAGTAAGCATAACTTAAGTATGAGTAGTTAAGGAGTGATAGGATTAAGGGGATTAAGTCCACACCCCACTCAAGTAGGAGTGGGGGATTCTGGGGTGATATGATTAACATGTATACAATTGTTTAAGGGTGACATTTTCTCAACCTCACCCACTTCCATTTAATGTATCACATAATGGACAACAGTTCAGGCTTGACAAGGTAAGGTGTAAGACAGTTATATACCACTGAATATGTTCCAGCCCTGTCACTGCTTGTCCTTCATTAGCACAATTTATCTTGAATTCACCCTACCTTTCAACTTCCAATTGCAATGCAAATTATGCCATTTTGAGAAAATCTGTCACATGTTGTTCCTCCATCCAGATCTGTTCCTGACAAGATAAGGCTCAAACTAAGTATTTGCATGGTTAAGCAAAAGTGTATGAGCTGTTTGATCCCAAATTAGTCATGTGAACAATAAAACAATTAAATTAATAAAATGAATGGGTGGCTTCTGAGTTTTTCCATTAACCTGTCAGAGATGCCTCTGAACAGCTGGTCGTCTGGCTGCCTTTCATACAGTTGCGAATGTTAATTTTGGAGCACAATAGAAAACAAGCCAGAAAGTCAACAAATGGCATGCTCCTATCACAAATGGTAAGGGTAATTGTAAACGAAAAACCACATTTGATGGATGGGGGTGGCAAAGACCCACCCTCAGTACCAGCATTGAGTGAAGTATCCTGATATTTTGGGAATTTCACCAATTCAAAGCAGGTTTGGCAAAATGGTGGCATGAAATGGTTAATGCCAGGTACCTGGCAGAAGCATTTGCTGTTGGGACACATCAACCTTGTGCAGGAGACCATGACATATTTTTTTTTATTTTGGAGGCTCTCTGAATCCTAGAAATGTAAGCCCTGCATATCAAGCATGCACTGCTGCAGGGTTGCCATTTGTTGTTGGCAAACGACCATTAACATGGCCAAACTAGTTTTGCCAGCATTTTGCCAACTCTGGTATTAAGCTCTCAAAACTGTTGCTGGCCCCGGCTGGATGGGACAATGCTCATCTCAGTCAAACTGCTCCATGGCCGCCATTGCTCTCATGACTCAATGTCTCATGTCAACTGGAACAGTCGATGTTCCAGCTATGTTTACTTTATTTATATATTACTCCTGCATTTCACAGGTTCGTTAACTTCGAAGCATCAGATACCATGGCTTGGGAACAAAGAAGCATGTGAAATCGAAGTAGCATATACTTTCAGTCTAAATTCTTTGTTCCACTAAGGGAATGCCAAATATCTGATAGCCTCCAAGAATTCTGTCTGCCTCAAATTAACTTGGCGAATCTGGTGGGGAGTTTGGGGCATTTGTTCTGTTATAGCATCATGTATAGTAGATGGCCTCAACAATGGATGGTTTCACAGGTAAGTTTCCTCAACTTCTATCTTCTTTTCCTCAAACTTTTTCCAGGTAATTGGAACACCTGATTAGGTGCAGTGCTGCTTTGAGCATGATTATGAATAAGAAAATGCATGCTCATATTGAAATATGAATAAAAATAACTGCATGCTCGTATTCAAGCAAAGAAATAGATCCAAATTCGCACTGTATATATTTCGGCCATGGGCCCTTCCTCAGCAGTGAAGACTGACTTTTGAGAGACTGTGGCGAAATATGCGTAGTGCGAATTTACATCTATTTCTCTGTTTTAGTAAGAGCATAAGGTTATCTTATGCATTCTTCTTAATGGACACATCATTTATGCACATGTGTACAATATATGATGCATGTCTCCTGTGAGAGAATTTACAAGTAGGTTTGTCATGAAATATTTATGATATTAAATGTTTCACATATTATTGCCTTTGTTACATGGACATTATTTTTCAAGAAGTGCTGTTGGCATGGGTGTATGCTGACATGATGAACATCAATAGTTTCTTCATTGGAAATATTTCAGAGTTGGAAAAAATCAGATGCAGGAGATGGGGACAAGCATATATTTAAATTGTATGGTTATCATGTATCATGGGCAGTAAGCTGATGCTTTTATAGCATATGTTTCTATGCCAGAATAATTAGTGCCAGATGTATTTAAGAACATTACTTGAAACTGATTTGCTTTGAGGTACCATAACATGGAGATGTGTGCATTCATTAATGGTGCAGATATTTGAACTGTAATTTGTGAGTGTAAACTGTGCTGCCTTCGTTTCAACTGTGAGCGGCGTTGAACCATTATTTACGCGGTGGTGCGACGTGTGTTGAACTGGCGCCGTGTCTATCTGTGAACGTTTGCAGAGCATTGGTCTCGCATCACCGCCGCCGCCCGTGCCCTACCTACGCCCCAACTCACCCTACCAGGCTGGCATAGGCCACCGGCCATGCAGCGAACTGGAGATGATGACCTACCTCTGGCAGACCGTCATGCGGCGAGATGGCGGCGTTGCCTCACCTGGCGCAAGGTAGCTCCATGTGCTTCGTCTGTTTTGGTGAAACATCTGCTCATCATTTGTAATGTGCAGCTTCTGCTCGACTGCAAATATGTCATGTCTTCATGGCCATGAAAGTGTTCATATTGATTTTCAACTTTCCGCTCTTCTTTTTTTTCTACTATGGTTTCTGCTGTTTGAGAAAACACGATAGGCTAACGCCACCAATGTGGTGGCCTTTCTGTGTAATTTTATATCTGTCTGTGAATGTGTCTGTTTATTTGTATATCAGCCTGCCTGTCTGTCTATCTTCTGCCTTACGTTATGTTTCTCCTATTCATGTGCATTTTTATGCGTGCTGTATTTCATTGTTGTCTGATTGTCTGACATACAGTCGCTGTAATCCCTGATTGTTATCAGTATCACTTGTCCATCTATATCCATGCATGTCTGAGTCTTGTGGTTGACTTCCAAACCAAGTTCGCTGAGTTGGCGGAATCTGGGGCTCACAAACTGGTGTATTTTCGACTTGTTTGCAGTCAATCGACGCTCTGCATTAACAAGTGGTTCGTGATATTAGAAACCCACCGTGGAGAGCAATATGTACCAACTGCCGGCGTGTGTGGCCATTTGGGACAGCTCCGTCTGACCCGTGCGTGTGTGGCCGTGTAGATCATCGTCTGACCAGTGCGTATGGCCGTGTAGACTACCGTATGGCCGGCGTGTTGTGGCTGTGCTTTTAAGTGGATTTTAAAATGTATTGTAGACTGTATCGTCTGACCGGTGTGTTGTGGCCATGTAGACGGTACTGTCTGACCGGTGTATTGTGGCCGTAGATGTATGACGGTGTATTTGTACACTTCTGTCTGACTGGTGTGTTGTGACCGTGTAGACGGTATCGTCTGATCGGTGTGTTGTGGCCGTGTAGATTACCATCTCCGTGTGTGGCCATGTAAACTGTACCATCTGATCGGTGTATTGTGGCCGTGTAGACTGTACCGTCTGACCGGTGTATTGTGGCCGTGTAGACTGTACCGTCTGACCGGTGTGTTGTGGCCGTGTAGACTGTACCGTCTGACCGGTGTGTTGTGGCCGTGTAAACTGTACCGTCTGACCGGTGTGTTGTGGCCGTGTAGACTGTACCGTCTGACCGGTGTATTGTGGCCGTGTAGACTGTACCGTCTGACCGGTGTGTTGTGGCCGTGTAGACTGTACCGTCTGACCGGTGTGTTGTGGCCGTGTAGACTGTACCGTCTGACCGGTGTATTGTGGCCGTGTAGACTGTACCGTCTGACCGGTGTGTGTGGCCGTGTAGACTGTACCGTCTGACCGGTGTGTTGTGGCCGTGTAAACTGTACCGTCTGACCGGTGTGTTGTGGCCGTGTAGACTGTACCGTCTGACCGGTGTATTGTGGCCGTGTAGACTGTACCGTCTGACCGGTGTGTTGTGGCCGTGTAGACTGTACCGTCTGACCGGTGTGTTGTGGCCGTGTAGACTGTACCGCCTGACCGGTGTGTTGTGGCCGTGTAGACTGTACCGTCTGACCGGTGTGTTGTGGCCGTGTAGACTGTACCGTCTGACCGGTGTGTTGTGGCCGTGTAGACTGTACCGTCTGACCGGTGTGTTGTGGCCGTGTAGACTGTACCGTCTGACCGGTGTGTTGTGGCCGTATGTACCGTCTGACCGGTGTGTTGTGGCCGTGTAGACTGTACCATCTGACCGGTGTGTTGTGGCCGTGTAGATCGACCGGTGTGTGACCGTGTAGACTGTACCGTCTGACCGGTGTATTGTGGCCGTGTAGACTGTACCGTCTGACCGGTGTGTTGTGGCCGTGTAGACTGTACCGTCTGACCGGTGTTTTGTGGTCGTGTAGACTGTACCGTCTGACCGGTGTGTGTAGCCGTGTAGACTGTACCGTCTGACCGGTGTGTTGTGGCCGTGTAGACTGTATCGTCTGATCGGTGTGTTGTGACCATGCAGACGGTACTGTCTGACCGGTGTATTGTTGCCGCGTAGACTGTACCTTCTGACCGGTGTATTGTGACCGTGTACACTGTACTGTCTGACTGGTGTGTTGTGACCGTGTAGACTGTACCGTCTGACCGGTGTGTTGTGGCCGTGTAGACTGTACCGTCTGACCGGTGTGTTGTGGCCGTGTAAACTGTACCGTCTGACCGGTGTGTTGTGGCCGTGTAGACTGTACCGTCTGACCGGTGTATTGTGGCCGTGTAGACTGTACCGCCTGACCGGTGTGTTGTGGCCGTGTAGACTGTACCGTCTGACCGGTGTGTTGTGGCCGTGTAAACTGTACCGTCTGACCGGTGTGTTGTGGCCGTGTAGACTGTACCGTCTGACCGGTGTGTTGTGGCCGTGTAGACTGTACCGTCTGACCGGTGTGTGTGACCGTGTAGACTGTACCGTCTGACCGGTGTATTGTGACCGTGTAGACTGTACCGTCTGACCGGTGTGTTGTGGCCGTGTAGACTGTACCGTCTGACCGGTGTGTTGTGGCCGTGTAGACTGTACCGTCTGACCGGTGTGTTGTGGCTGTGTAAACTGTACCGTCTGACCGGTGTGTTGTGGCCGTGTAGACTGTACCGTCTGACCGGTGTATTGTGGCCGTGTAGACTGTACCGCCTGACCGGTGTGTTGTGGCCGTGTAGACTGTACCGTCTGACCGGTGTGTTGTGGCCGTGTAGACTGTACCGTCTGACCGGTGTGTGTGACCGTGTAGACTGTACCGTCTGGCCGGTGTATTGTTGCCGTGTAGACTGAACCGTCTGACCGGTGTGTTGTGGCCGTGTAGACTGTACCGTCTGACCGGTGTGTTGTGGCCGTGTAGACTGTACCGTCTGACCGGTGTGTTGTGGCCGTGTAAACTGTACCGTCTGACCGGTGTGTTGTGGCCGTGTAGACTGTACCGTCTGACCGGTGTTTTGTGGCCGTGTAGACTGTACCGTCTGACCGGTGTGTGTAGCCGTGTAGACTGTACCGTCTGACCGGTGTATTGTGGCCGTGTAGACTGTACCGTCTGACCGGTGTGTTGTGGCCGTGTAGACTGTACCGTCTGACCGGTGTGTGTGACCGTGTAGACTGTACCGTCTGACCGGTGTATTGTGACCGTGTAGACTGTACCGTCTGACCGGTGTTTTGTGGCCGTGTAGACTGTACCGTCTGACCGGTGTGTGTAGCCGTGTAGACTGTACCGTCTGACCGGTGTATTGTGACCGTGTAAACTGTACCGTCTGACCGGTGTATTGTGGCCGTGTACCGTCTGACCGACGTGTGCGGCACTCAACAGACTGCGGCGAGGCCCACCCCAGTCCGACTGGGAGCGGCGCGATGACTCTGGCTCGGATAGTGGCTGTGGGTCGCGACCAACGTCGCCCTCGTACAGCGCGCGCCGTCAAGGCACAAAGCGCGGCTCTTCCGAGACGGGCAGTCCGGTGCGTGACCAGCTGATCAAACGCGGCCGCCATACACAGCACATCTCGCCGGTGCTGGCCGGCGGAGGCACGGTACGGCTCTGTTTGTGCCACCTGACTGCAATCTGGCCCTGTGAGTATAGGCCTTTCCGAGTCCGGAGGGTGGTGCGACAGATGCTGGTGGGTTTGGTGGTGTTTTGTGCGTCCAGTACCTGGAGGTGGTAGCTGAAGTGTCGGCGAGTGTCAGCAAGATGAAGGAACAGATGGTGGATATAGTGGTAACGTAGAGAGTAGAAGTATTTGTAGGCTTGGGACAATATTGTAGTTAAACATCTTTCTAGGCAATTGTGTATTAGGACTTCCGGAAATCTTCCACACTCGCAACGAATGGCCTTAGTCTTGAGGGACCGTCACGTTGGTCGGAGTGACTAAATTGTGATGTGAAGCTGGAAGAGTAGAACAATATCAAATTCACTCATTTAGAAGCAGGTGATGTTGGTGAACTCTTTGGAGCTTTGGCATATATCACCCGTGGGTAGTGGGAAATGGAGTTATGATGTTGTCACCTAGGTTCGCTTTTGTTTCAGATATCGGACCAAATAAAGAAGATTTTCGAATCTTACCGCCAGGGTGAAACAGCATACAAGACTAAATTGGCTCTCAGGGACAAAGTGCGGGACGTGTTGCGGGTGAGTGACACATCACCCTAGAGGTCTTCAGCAGCAGGCCTAGTGCATCACTCTTGCTTTTAAATTGGCTGCTGATGAGTGACTGGTTGGTTTAGGGGACTGTGGCTTTAGGTATGGCAGTGGATCATCCTTTCACCACTTTTCCAGTCGATTCATGAGCCGGTTGATGGTTTCACTAGACATTTGATTGTTTTACTCGACACGCTGTACTGTATGGTGTACCAACGCACTGTATTTGGTCTTTGAGGTTGAAGGTTTGGGCTTTGAGGGTTTTGACTGTTTCGAGGTGAACCTATGATAATTGTTTTTTTTTTCCGGAGCGTTGCCGTGCAAGGGCTGCTCGTGAAGCACGATTTTTCTTGAAGCATAGCTGATTGGTAAGATGTAAACACACATTGGGCGAGCCATTCATGAGCTAAAAGGTGTTATTACCATGTCAGAGGATGTAGATGACGTGATACGCATGGCGCATGATGTCGTAATGCATGCCAAACATCAGGTCGGTGGCGTCAGGTGTCCCACAACCTACACCCGGCATTATATTTTCATTGATGCTCAGTGCAGTCCCAATGTTTTCATGGGCATAATGTTAGCCTATATTGATGCCAGATTCAGTCTCTGCCACTGGATGTGGACTATATATAAGCCTGTCGCTGGCGCGAGCTACGGTATATTTCCGTGTCAATATTCCATTGACGTCTCACGTCAGCGTCAAACCGTCATTTCTGGGGTACCGTGGCCGTGTTTGAATATGTACCAGATGCCAGGCAGCCGTTGGTGCAAGGCATAGTTTCTCCGTTCAATTACGTATCTGGCAGCCTGTTGGTACTGGGTTCAGCCTATCTTTGGGTATGTATGACACTTATCTTTATTGTAGCGTGCAAGATTAATTTTCGTGGGGCAAGAAAATGGCAATAAATTATCCAGATTAAAGCTAAATATTTACAGCACTTTCGCGTAAGATTCAAAAAGACTTCAAGCGTGCATTGTAAATACTTCGATGGTACTCAGCAAGTAATCAGACTAATCTGAAAGTGAAGGGATTCGTAGTACGTTCATTTATTATGTCAAGGGTATGCATAAATTGCCATAGAACATCTGAGATTTACACAAGACGAAAATATGCAGACAAAGATACAAGTATTTGCCTTGTTGGTGCCTTTTGCACTTCAATTTTGTCAATTAGGCACACTGGGTTGTCATTGGCGCTATGTTTTTATCTGTCATAATATGTACTAGATGTCAACCGGTCGTTCGTGTGACGTACGGTACTTGTCAGGAGCTGTACCAGCGGTGCGAGCTGCACATAGTCGGCTCGTCCTGCACGGGGTTCGCCTGCGACACAAGCGATGTGGACATCTGTATGTTCTTAACAGAGGCCAGGATCGATCAGCAGCACGAGGCCACGCGTATCCTCACACAAATCGAACGGCTGCTGGCCAGAGGTGAGCCGCCTCACCAACGATTGGTGCCCGCTACACCCCAGTCTAAGGGTGTCTCACAGAGGTGAGTCACCTCACCACAATCCAAGGCTGTCTCACAGGTGAGCCATCTCAACCCAGTCTAGGGCTGTCTCACAGAGGTGAGCCACCTCACCCCAGTCTAGTGCTGTCTCACAAAGGTGAGCAACCTCACCACAGTCCAAGGCCGTCTCACAGGTGAGCCACATCACCCCAGCCTAAAGGTGTCTCACGGAGGTGAGCCACCTCACCCCAGTCTAGGGCTGTCTCACATAGGTGAGCCACCTCACCCCAGCCTAGGGCTGTCTCATAGGTGAGTCATCTCAACCCAGCCATAAAGGTGTCTCACAGAGGTGAGCCACCTCACCCCAGTCTTCCATAGGTGAGCCCCTCCCCGCCTAGGGCTGTCTCATAGAGGTGAGCCATCTCACCCCAGTCTAAGGCTGTCTCACAGGTGAGCCACCTCATCCCAGTTCAAGGCTTCCTGACAGAGGTGGGCCACCTCACCCCATTCCAAAGCAACCTCACATAGGTGAGCCACCTCGCCAGCAGCTGGCGCAAACCTTATTCCCAGTCCAAGACTGACGCGACCGAGTTATAAACCAAACTGCGACACCCATTATGTACACAGGACAACTTGTGCCACTGTAGTAGACGGCATCCTATCAACTCGCTCTGTTCCAGTGTTGAATTTAAATTTCCCAGGTCAATCATTTGCGAATGTGGTTGGGTGGGGTGAGGAGGCTGACAGTCAAACATCTGAGTATAGTTGGTCAAAGCCGATTTACGTCATAGATATTCTGTGTTGTAATCTGATTAGATATCTATCGTCTCCGGTTCGTGAATGACAACCGATGCTAGTAATGCTCGCGTGTTCTCTCAGCTCTCGTAGAAATTTGCTTCGCTGCATTTCAATACCTTGTCCAGGTTGGATGTAGCCCATTCCAATGACTTTCCGTCTGTACTTAATCATCAATTGTTCTGAAGATGGTCTGATAATTGGACCACCGTGTGACGATTTTTCGTGTGCTTTGCTCAGATCCCGACTATCAGATGGAGCTGATTCGCGCCAAGGTGCCGATACTGCGCTTCCTGTCCGTGTCAACTGGCGTCCAGGTGGATCTCAACTGCAACAACCTGGTCGGAATCCGCAACACGCACCTGCTGCAGTGCTACTCATCAGGTGGGTGGGGTGGATCCGCGCTGTCGTACGGCCAGTACCGACTCTGCCAGCTGGTCAGTCGACGCCCGCTCCTGGTTGTACTGAGGCTGAAGAGGGATCTCGTCCCTGGTTTCTAGGCATTCTTGCCCTCCAAAACTATCGAGACACAATGCTCACGCTATTTGCGTACCTTTGGAATATTAGCTGCCACCGCCGCTCCCGTACCCACACTGCGTGGTTCGACAGAGTTGGAGGTTCTGTTCTAAGTGGTTCGAGATAATCTGAGTAAGCTCTTGTTCAGTCTGCGATATGTATATCTGCACGCTTGCTACATTGTTCAGCACATCATGAATTCCTATATGCCGATTCTGCGCCAGATAGCAACAAGGCGTGGCTCATCTATTCTTCACGTTTGAATTCCCTGAGTGCAAAAAAATGCATTCCGAGAAGCGACGAATGAATCATGCTCGTCCCTTGATCTCCAACATCTAGCCACCGGTATGTATTGTCATGGTATCAATCCGTGGCCTTCCTGTCGTTGGCATCAGCTAGAACTAAGGTTGAGTTTTCTGTTTCGGCTTCTGGTGTCTAATATTAAAAGTGAATTCTGCGATCAGTTGGTTTTTGTGCCATGAAACAAATATTAACCGGGACAAAATATATGGGCACAGGAAAAGACCGCGTATATTCTGTCGCACTTCTCCAAACCACAAATGCAAATTTTGATTCTAGACAACGACAAAATGAGTGCATTATCATCGAAAGTGTCAAACTCATGAACGCTGAGAAATCCGGAAAGCGCTTGTTTTGGCGCCGTGACCCGACCTGTGGTGAGCCGTACTGTGGATCACTGACGCAGCGACTGTCGACAGAGCCGTGGGTAGGCCGTGCTGTGGACCGCTGACGCAGCGACTGTTGATAGAGCCGTGGGTAGGCCGTACTGTGGACCGCTGACGCAGCGACTGTTGATAGAGCCGTGGGTAGGCCGTACTGTGGACCACTGACGCAGCGACTGTCGACAGAGCCGTGGGTAGGCCGTGCTGTGGACCGCTGACGCAGCGACTGTCGACAGAGCCGTGGGTAGGCCGTACTGTGGACCACTGACGCGACTGTTGACGGCCGTGGGTGGGCCGTGCTGTGGACCGCTGACGTGACAACTGTCGACAGAGCCGTGGGTAGGCCGTACTGTGGACCGCTGACGTGACAACTGTCGACAGAGCCGTGGGTAGGCCGTACTGTGGACCGCTGACGCAGCGACTGTCGACAGAGCCGTGGGTAGGACGTGCCTTGGTCCGCTGACGCGGCGACTGACAGGGCTGATGGCTGCTCTGTTTCAGTTGACGAGCGCGTCTGTCCTCTGATCGTCATCGTTAAGCTGTGGGCGCAGTCGCACGACATCAACGACGCCTGTCGGCAGACGCTCAGCTCGTATTCGCTGGTGCTGATGGTCATCCACTTCCTGCAGTGTGAGTGCGCATGGTGTGAAGGTGGCGGTGTGGGTGTGTTGTGGACGGAGCGATGGGTACCAGCTATGGAATGTCATTGCAGTTATATTGTGGCTCTGCTTTTTTGATGCTGTGCTCTTTTGTCAACATTTTGTAGAAAAATATGTCATGCTCGGTTTGGCAACAATGGAGCTGGCGTCATACTTGGCACCCCATCTCATCCATGAAAAAAACATGTATGGGAAGTTATGGAAGTGTTCAAATTTAGGGAATTCGCCAGATTTACGGTATGCTGGGTGGGACGCGAGATGTGACCTTGTAATGGGACCATCCTGCTGTCAACCATCTGGTAAGGCAAGTGATCCTGTATCGTGACGGATTGGTCATGAGACTGATGACCTTATGATTAGATTAGTGGTACTGTAATTGGACAGGTGATCACGCAGTTTGACTAAGGATCCTGCAGCCCTGCGAGGGGACGTATAACCCTGTGCTGAGATAGACTGCTCTGTAACCGGACATGTGACCCTGTAACAAGGCAGAGGGCACCGTTATGGGGCTGGTGATCTTGCGACAAGACTGGTGATCATGTGTAACATCAATGGTCTTCTGAAGGGGGAGGATTGGTGATCAAATTATGGAACTAATTACCAACAGGTAGGTGATGACCCTGTGGTGGAATGACTCCTCGCACTGTGATGGAACTGATAATTACATGAGACAAGTAGCTCTGTAGTGGGACTCATGATCCCCGGCTAAAATTGGTGACCCTGTGATAGGACAAAGGACCCTCCTATGGTAGGACTAAAGGCTGTGATAGGATTAATGGCCACTTTCTGGCCATTCCAAGGCACAGTCACCTGTCCTACCAATTGGTTGTTTACGGGGCGGGGATGGCCGAGTGGTTAAGATGTCGGGCTATGGGTACCAAAGGTCCCGGGTTCGACTCTAGCGCCACACGGGACATTTCCCAATCCCGCGGCCCAACGGCGAAACAGTGTGGGCGGCGCCATTAGCCGTGAATGTGCATAAAGTGTGTCGTGAACCAACCAATAAACAAACAAACAAACAATTGGTTGTTTATCCACTATGGAGCAAGCACTCATGTTTCCATGTCACCTGTTCCATCTAGAGATGACTAGTCCCATTATATGATCACTTTCCTACCACATTACAACACTTTCACCAGTTGATCCTTAGTCCAATCACATTCGCTAGACATGCAAGTCGGTAATTGGTCCCATCACAGTGTCACCAATCTCGCTGGTTGGCCATTAGTTCCACCACGGACCCATTGGTCCCAGCCTGGATGGGAAAAAGGGGATGTTCTGGATGTTTATCATTCAGATTATTCTCCTCATAAGAACATTATCGCCCCATTTTTCTTATTTGCAGGTTGAATGATGCTGTTTATCGATGTACTGTTCTGTGAAAAGTGCTTAAATTTTTCTGGCAGTTTCAAGCTGAGATTCTGTTGTAACAGATTTGAAGAAAGCTATCCTCATATTCGATTTCTCCCATATTTTCCTCTAGACGTGCAGGATTGCAAAGCACCAATCCAACCCTGTTCCCAACACAGGGTTACTAGTCTCAAAGCAGCATCATCTGCTTCATTACATGGCTATCAACCCCATCATAGAGAAATCAGTTCCAGCATGGGATCATCAGTCTCATCGCAGGATTGCCTAGCTCATCCCAGGACTTCCAGTTATATCGCAGGGTCATCTTTCCTAACATAGAACCGTTTGTCCCAGCATTGGGCCATCTGTCCCTCTGAATTATGGCCAGTACCACCAGTTGGGCATTAATATGTGCACCGGGGTGGGAATGGGGGTGGAGGGAATCCACCCACCTCTCCTGTTGTTTGGGGATATCTCAAATTCACAGAAATGTAATACAATCTTGTGATTTTGTTGAAAATTGACAGCGCATTTCAAGCAAAAATTATAAATCCGTTGGTAAACATAGAAGCTACGGTGGTGCAAGGTCGACCGACCGACCTGCTGTCGGCCACCCGACCGCCTCTCCAGGTCACGAAGGTTTCGTCGCCGCAGTGGTGCAGTGGCGCGACGTGGCGGCCGTTCTCGACTTCATTCGACTCTGAAGGCATTAGCCTAGGGTGATGAAATGTATACTGAAGTGAGTTCACTACAGCCGTTATCTACTCTCCAGGTGTTGTGCTTCTAGCTTCACCGGTTTCTGAGATCTTGTGGGGAGGGCGAAATCGCTCCGTCTGGTGTGCGTGATATGAGACGGCCTCCGGCGCTCGTGTTAATCCCCCCACCAGGCCACCAGTCCTACCAATTGCCTGTCCAATCACAGGTGCACTGATCCAGCCCTTCCCGGCATTACTGAAATCTAGGGTCTGCTATGCAGTTTTATAGATCCTGGCCCTCAAATCTGTATGAGATTTAGGGGTGAGACGGGCTGCAAAATGTGACGCCAGCTCTTTATCAAAGTAATGCTGATTCTTTGCAAAGTCGAACTCGCATTCCTGCTAGGTGGCGTCATTGGTCCCCTATGTTCTCTTGTCACGGTCACTAGTTCGATATGCTCTCGACAGGTGGCGTACATCCGCCCGTGTTGCCGAATCTGCAGCGCATGTGCAGGGCCAAGTTCCGACCAGCACAGCCGATACGCGCCATTCCCAAGGACGACTACGTGGACAACTTCGTGTCCGGCAACAGCGACAGCCTGGGCGACCTCTTCTCTGGCTTCTTACATTACTATGCCTTTGAGTTCAAGTATGTGTGATGAGGTCAACTGATGGACCCATTATCTTCAGCGAATTCCCGTGCTAGCATTTTGTTTTGTATTCTTCTGCTGAGTACCATATTTATCACTAGAGATCATTTCTTTGCTGTGAAATATGTATTTCACAGCAAAGAAATATATATATATATATATATATATATATATATATATATATATATATATATATATATATATATATATATATATATATATATATACATATATATATATGTATATATATCAATGATATTCAGGCGACAGTTGTAGATAGTGGTGGAGAGAAGTGATCCCTTTTATGAAAGTGGGGCCTCCTTGAATAGAAGTGACTTTAGGTGGCATTGACTCCTTTAGTAAATGCATTTTTGTCATGGTAAGTTCCTGGAAAAAAACGTAGCCGGGACAAGATGACCAGACTGTGACTTCAAGCCATGATTCATGGTTGTTGGATAACGGGTATACCGCTGCGACTGTGCGTTTAACACTTGTCCACACCTATTCATTCAAGAGGATGCATCACCAATTCCAACAAAAATATCGTGAACGTGTTCAGTTGTAATGTCAACGGTCACCACAGTTGAGAGTAGTAGAAGGTAGTATTTTTAGAGGTGCAGTTTTCCTGAAATGACATCTCGCAGTAGATGTATGGCTGCATGGTCTTGGTGACTTTGAAGAAACAACCGATGGATCAAACGGTCGCCAAAATATCCCCATTGTAGCATCATGACAAATACAAAGCTATAGAAATACAAAGCTGTGGAAATAGAAATGCAAAGCAGTATAAATACAAAGCTGAGAATAAGGAAATAACCGCAAGCCGACATCCTGCCCATTCCTCAGCATGTGTCACTGACTTTTCCAGGGCAGGAGAAAGGATTAAAAACCCAATTTACCGGCAGTTGGGTGTGATGAATACCCAGCGGTTGGGTGTGATGAAGGTTTGCGAGCGCTACCGTATTGGTGGTACGGCCTCCGCTAGTGATCTTGCGTACCCGAGTAGCGTTTGTCACGAGGGCACCAGGAGCTCAGTGGTTAAGCTGAGCGTCCGGCAGGTCCGAGATATGGGGTTCGATTCCCTGCGGCGCCCGTCCCTCCTGTCGGGGTGAAAGGCAGGCGTCACCATATGGCAGGGTTAAAATATTGGTTTTTCGTTAGGTGTGAGATGTCGAAACGGGCATCGAAGGATGATGAAATTTGCCATGGAATTAGTGTCTATTAAAGTGCTTTTGATGTTTTTCCGATCAATTTTAGCCAATGGTGTACGTACTTATGACTACATTTTTATTTGCTTTGAGATTCATAATTTAGGAAGTGCTGTATTCAGGACAGGGAGAAAATTACCTATGCTATAATTTGATACCGTACGCCATATCACAAAGTGAATCCTTTACCCAAAATTACGTTGCGATATGTCTGTGTCGCTATTCCTTATTAGGACCATTGACATGGTGCGTATAAGCGAGATACTGCTAGAAAGGAGACACGAAGACTTCATAAGCACGCATCATGGAGCAAGATGTCGATTCTTCTTCGAGAAGGATGTCGATTGAGTGTCCAGAAAGTGGTATTTTCCACCCTATTTGACTAATAATTTATCACTGCCATATGGTCTCAGCTGCTGAATGCGTCGTGAAGTATTAACCATGTAGCGCTTGCCAATGTCGTCCCTAGACCTGTGTGGCATGGCTGCCCTGCTGTCTTTGTGAGGACGGGATCCTGCACACACGCTGTACCAGGGTCATCCCCTGGCCCGTAGGGCACGGCCGTCTTGTCTTTGTGGGAACGGGGTATTAACAACTACACACTGTACCAGTGTCGTCCCCCGGTCCGTGGGGGTACGGCTGTTTTATTGTCTGTGAGGACGGAATCCTACCCACACACTGTACCAGTGTCGTCCCCGGCCCGTAAGGCACGACTGTCTTGTGTTTGTGGGAATGGGGTCCTACACACACACTGTACCAGTGGTGTCCCTCGGTCTGTGGGGGACGGCTGTCTTGTTGTCTTTGTGGGAACGGGGCCTTACCTACACACTGTGCCAATGTCGCCCTGCCTGGGTGCGATACGACCTTCAGTTTGTCGCATTTACCGGTCGTATGACAAGGCCATTTTATTGTTTCTTTGTTTCTTTATTGTGCGGTTCTCGACGCACTTTATGGGCGATCACTGCTAATGGCGCTGCCCACACTCGTTCGCCGGTGGGCCGTGGGATTGAAAAATGTCCCGAGCGGTGCGAGTGTTGAACCCGGGTATGTCACGACCGTCGTGTTGTCGCAGTTACCGGTCGTATGACACGGCCGTCGTGTTGTCGCAGTTACCGGTCGTATGACACGGCCGTCGTGTTGTCGCAGTTACCGGTCGTATGACGACCGTCCTGTTGTCGCAGTTACCGGTCGTATGACACGGCCGTCGTGTTGTCGCAGTTACCGGCCGTATGGCACGACCGTCGTGTTGTCGCGGTTACTGGTCGTATGACACGGCTGTCGTGTTGTCGCAGTTACCGGTCGTATGACACGGCTGTCGTGTTGTCGCAGTTACTATAGTCAGTTACCGGTCGTATAACACGGCCGTCGTGTTGTCTCAGTTACCAGTCGTATGACATGGCTGTCGTGTTGCCGCAGTTACCGGTCGTATGACACGGCTGTCGTGTTGTCGCAGTTACCGGTCGTATAACACGGCCGTCGTGTTGTCTCAGTTACCAGTCGTATGACATGGCTGTCGTGTTGCCGCAGTTACCGGTCGTATGACACGGCTGTCGTGTTGTCGCAGTTACCGGTCGTATAACACGGCCGTCGTGTTGTCTCAGTTACCGGTCGTATGACACGGCTGTCGTGTTGTCGCAGTTACCGGTCGTATGACACTGCTGTCGTGTTGTCGCAGTTACCAGTCGTATGACACGGCCGTCGTGTTGTCGCAGTTACCAGTCGTATGACACGGCCGTCGTGTTGTCGCAGTTACCGGTCGGATGTGGCGTCAGTGCGGATGGCTTCCCGCCTGTCCAAGTACCAGTGCCGCTCAGTGCTCGCGTACAATAACGCGCCAGGCATGTGGAAGTATGTCTGCATCGAAGGTGAGCACGACGTCTAGCCGAGGACGTGACGGCACGGGAGTATTGGGAGGACATGTTGCGGTGTTCGCGTTTGGGCTTCTCGGAAACGTTTTGTGGTATTGCTGCATGTGTTCCCGAGTATAATTTGCAGTTCGGAATTATGTATTTGTATGGCATACGTTTCGATCTCCTGACTTCGGAGCTGACAATTGTAGTACTCGGCATCAGAGGCGACTTTTGGTACTTCTGGGTTTTCGACAACATAGTTTTCGTTTGTCACTGGATGCATGTAAGGGAGGGAAGGAATCCATGCGCGCGAGAATTGGCGCTATTTCTCCTCAACATAGTCTGCTATTACTGGTATGACGGTGAGGTTATGCCTGGTGCGTACAGTGCCTGGAATTGTTGTGCAGTATATTCTAGAAGGAAAAAAAAACAGAGAAAAATATTTAAAAGATAGGCTTCAATTTTTAAGTTATCAGTTCAGTTTATTTCTTACAGACAATTTTATTTAACTCTTACAGACAAGTTAACAAACAATTCTTTTGTCAGTTCAGTTAGTCATTTCAGTTCAATATGAAATGTCACCATTAAATGAAGCCATTCACCATGTAAGGAAAATATGGATATTGATATGCGCCCCTAAACTAAAATATCCAACCATTTCGTCCTCATCCTCCTCCGAACATAATATAATAATGTTGGAAGACTCAGGAAATTCGAAGCAGCGATATATATATATATATATATATATATATATATATATATATATATATATATATATATATATATATATATATATATATATATATATATATATATATATATATATATATATATATATATATATATATATATTCATGTGTGTGTGTACGTTCTATGAACGCATCTATACATATATCTATGTTGATATCACAGATATTAATAATTTTAACGTGGGATGTACTGCAATTTGGCATATTGTTCATCGAAGTGTTGTGACATGATGTAATTAATGGTGTGTCTAAAGTTGAGGTTGGGCTATGCACCCGTGATTGTGGTACCCACCACTGGTCCGGCCTTCGTGACATGGCAACGAACACTACCCACAGAGCCGTTCGACCTGACCAACACGGCTCGTGCCGTGCACAAGTTCGAGGCGTTTGGCCGGATCGTGCACGCGTTCGTGGACAGTTACCACGCGCTGACCAGTAGGGGACGACTGGTGGATGCATTCGGTCCCAAGGGCCGCGCGTTGTTCAGCGATGCAGCATGATCTATGCCCCGACGATAGTCCATTAGTGCAACCGTGGCAGTACAATATTGTCCTGATGGAAGGGTGGCTGTATCAGGCAAGTAATGAAATCACGTGTGCTGGCGGTTACCGGGCGGCCCAGAGCGGCGCCCATTTATCATGTTGGGTGTGATTGTTGCGCCATGTGCTGCTCCTCGTATGCCGCGGAGTTTGCGTGCGCCAGTTGAGGCCTGCTTCGGAGAAGGCCGACAGCAGCCGAGTGGAGGATGTGCACAGACAATGGCGTGAGGAGAATTGCGACCGAGTAAAGCGCGAGGAAAATGTTCGCTCATGTTTCACCTGTGGCCCGTCGCTGTCCAGATATATTGGGTCCATTTATATCTAAGTTTTAGTGTTCATTATTGCCAAATAAAACAGTTTATGCGAAGCGTATGCCTGGTGTTGCACCGGAACATGCTCATAGAAGGACCCTTTCGGCGCCACATATTTCCGTTGTGTCTGCATTCTTGAAAATAATCAGTCAATTTGACGGGCGTTTGCAGTTTGCTGGAGTGTTACGTGTTTAGCGTAGATTTCACGAAGTGCCACGTGGTTAGCATGGAGTTCACGAGGTGTGCTGGCGGCAGCGGTCTGCCATAACTGTTCTATCAACATGGTATGCTGCGTCAGGTGTGAGGCCATGGCTGACCAGCCGTGGCACAGTTGGAGAGTGAAGTCTTGAGGAAATTCAAGTTGACAGCTACGTTTGTAAACTATTTTAATACCACATCGGGTTGGCTCTTCTTTGCACAAACCGGGCGGATTCGTGAGACCCCGTTGAGCTGTGGTATGCTGGGCTAGTTTGTTTGACATTAGTGAGTCAGGTATTGTTGGTTTAGTGCTATTGTTTCTATGTATTCTTCGAAACAAGTTCGCTCGGTTCCGAAACACGCACATGGGCGCCCTGCTCACATCTGAGCTGGTGCAGCATTGCTCGGTTCCAGTGTTCAGTACACCGCACGTACTCCGCTCTGATGGCCACTGGTTGCTGAGGCGCCAGACTGACTTCATTTCCTCTCTTGACCTAGCGTGGACCATGCAGGCGGACATCACACAGACATTACTGGGGAGCAAGAAAGACGAAGCAGCTGACTGGCCCTAAAATCTCAAATTCGCGGGTTTTGCTGACGAACACGTCAAATACCTTTTCAGTTGTTTGCCAACGAAGGCTCCAATCATAGCTAGCTCCCAGCACGCACACCTGGCGAAAAGTGCCTGGTGAATTGCGTCGCTCGTATTTCTGACGGCAGGACGCAAGATTCGAGTGCCCAAAGAGCTGTTTTGGGGAGAGCAAGTGCATTCTTGGCATATTCTGAAGTGCTTACATTCCTTTTTTCGAGGGAGGAAACCCTGGGTGAATTGTGTAAATTTCGGTTGCCGTCCCGAAAGATGACAGGATAGCTCCATGAGGCCTACCTGGCGTCACTGCTCCACCAGACTGATACAGATGTACACCGGTGAGCACAGGCCTGGCACCTCCACGCCGCCGCCCGCTGCTCGAGCTCCGTCCGACCCCGCCGCCGCCGCCGCCCGCTGCTCGAGCTCCGTCCGACCCCGCCGCCGCCGCCCGCTGCTCGAGCCCCGTCCGACCCCGCCGCCGCCGCCCACTGCTCGAGCTCCGTCCGACCCCGCCGCCGCCGCCCACTGCTCGAGCTCCGTCCGACCCCGCCGCCGCCGCCGCCCGCTGCTCGAGCTCCGTCCGACCCCGCCGCCGCCGCCCGCTGCTTGAGCTCCGTCCTACCCTGCTTGGTGCGCCGACACCGTGTGGCGGCGTCCGAGGCGAAGCCGGCGCGTCTCGGCAGACGAGATGCAGGCGCGAATGTGCGCGGTTTTGACAGGCAGCGAGCGGCCAGCGGGAGAGGTCCGGACAGCTGAACTGAACGGGCGACAGCCGACAGAGGCCGCGCAACAACAGCAACTGCCGGGTAGGGGGCTGTCCAGTGTTCGTCAGAACGGGAGGGGCTTACGTGGGAATGGGTTCCTAATGTTACGAATATCCGTTAATGTCGAGGTAATCCACATGGGTTTTTAATTAGTATAATTGGCATCACCCCAGAATGCATCTTCGTGTTTTTTTGTTCGGGAAGAGCCAGAAAGTACCCTATTCGGGTAGGGTCTCCAGAGTTCGCGGTTCAGAGAAGGGATGGAGAGAGTTGGGGAGAGAAACTGCCTTTCTACTTCCGTTTTCCACCGAAGATAGGCCTGTCAATCGATTCCCAAAAAATGGCATCAATAATGTGACGTGCCGCAAGCAATAAGCACAAGTTGAAAATACATGAATGTCGCCTTTCTCCAATGATGTCGAGATTTCAGGGATTCAGACGCTTTTGTCGTAGGAGATTCAGATGCCTTGGTGTGGTTCGGCCAGTGGTGCAACATAATTTTCTCGAGGTGAGTCACGACTAAAATATCGTTAGGAAAAACGGGCCGCTTCTGGCGCGTGCGGCGCGCCAATTTTTTTATTTAGTATTTCGTTGGAAAGTCATAAAATTCTTGTTCGATCTAGTGTATTTTTGCTTCTTAGGGGCATTCCAGACCCGCGAGCTTACCTTGTCATGTAGAGTCGATCATTATAGTGATGCTTACTCAGTTGGTTAAAAGAGCGTGAATCAGCGCTGGTGTGCTGATCTTGATCCGAATGCTCAATATTGGATGTTATATTGTGATTAGGATCGCCACGGTCATTACATGCCTGCTCCGGTGTTTCATTCCTTTTTGTACTTAATATCCAATTTCTTAGGTGGTACTTCCCGAAGAGTGGAGGTTGGAATGAGGAGGGGTGACGTCGGGGAAAAACCACGGTAAAAGTACGAGTATTCTAGCTATCACAGATGAAAATGGAAATGTGCGTGCGTGCCAATTTCAATGTTCCCAAATATTACATATTTATGTTAAATATAGCGCAGATCTACACAATTAGTACACTCGTAATATACACGCATGGTGGCATTCATAAATGTTCTTTCATGTCAATATTGAAAGTCACATACATAGGTGCTGTTTTATGAAAATTATTGGGGGAGGCAAAGTGCCATTATATTGATGTAGGCATGAGATGTGGCTGTTTCACAAGGGCACTGATGGAGGGGGTATCCTCCCGTTTTTATTTCTAAACATCTCTAAACGGCAGCGATATTGCAATGCATCTTGCGACTTTGTTAGACGTCGATAAGCGTAGCAGACATCCTATGCAACAAAAGTAGAAATCCATTAGAGAACAGGAATTGCGTGGTGCGAAATCGACCGACCGGGTGGGGGCCGGCGAGAGTTCAAAGTCGCAAAGGTTTCGTCGGTCTGCTAGAGCGACGATGCGCTATGAGTCAGCCGATCACGATATTTGTTTACCCTCATTTGCCTGGGGTCATGAAATTTGCATACGTGGAATTTGACAAATCGACATCCGTAATATACCCTCCAAATTGTGGGCTTATAGCTTCGGAAGTTTCGAAAATATTGGAGACAGGCCGAATCATCCCCTCCTCCTCCTGTGCGTGGTACGTGAGAAGCCTCCGGCGCTCGTGTTAGTCGATCCTGTCCTCAATTATGTTTGTATGCTAGATTTAGGTCATTCAATCTGCTTATAGGATACTTTGTCGATTGATGTGATGTTGAAAATAAAGATTAAAATACAGCCTGAGGTCTAGAAGACCAGATTATCAATAAAGTGCATAAAATTATCCGATTCGATTGAAAGTCCGGCAAAAGAACAGCGAACGCAGTTTTCGAAGCAGTTCTTCCGGTGTGCAAGGGTTTCCCAGTTACCTTTCCTCCGTTGCTCATATATCAACAAATAAAATCCACCTACACAGAAGCGTGATTGCGAACTATTAGTATATTATTAATATTATTATATGTAGGCAAGACCCAGAGACACACCCAGGTCGGGAATCAGGGCACCGGTTATACCAACATGCAAAACACAGACGGAGACAGTGCATAGGACTGCGCTCGGACATTTAATATAAAGTGTAGAGTTCTTATGTGCAACTTTTTAATCGATTTCAGATCATATTTATGTGTTGGTCCTTGACAATGGCAACATTCAATCTTTATCAATTGCAGTTGCCAGTTAAATCTACCTAACGTATTACCTACCTATCTAACCTACCTTGCCTAACGTCTTCACGTCGGTTCATCTCATACCAACACTACCTGAAAAGAGGCCGAGTTCAGTATATCCTCAAAATCCAAGCAAGCGAGACCAAGTGGGTTTTAACATTTGCATCACTGCGTTCGCTAGGAACGCTCGCCCACTCTGTATGATCAGTCAGCGTAAACTGTAAGGTGAAAGCCGCCCGGGGAACGTGTCTGATAAACGTCTGAGTATGAATAAGTGCTATGTATGGCTATATTTGGCAATATAAATCAAATGAGTCCCTTTCTGACCTTCACATTATAGTGGCTTGCAATGAAAATATGTAGGTCTGATGGCTGTTGCAGAATTCCTTGATGAAGAAAATATTGCAACGCATCTGTCTAATAATCCGAGGGCATATAACACATAACACAGGAGTATTTTGGAACAACACCATCATTGGCCAAATGTCGCAGTCTCCCACCCACAACCAGACTACACCACCAGAATACATAAATGCGTGTTTGTATGACCACATACCACCCCTGTAACCTATCATATTACACCATTGCAACCTCAGCCCCGTTACTAGTGCCAGTGCCCTACTAGTAAGCGTATGCATGGGGTGGAATAAAGCAGCCGTCGTGAGTGGTGCAAGTGGATTCAGATCCATGTTTCGTAGCGTTTCTGAGCCCACGTAACAGAACAAATATCGATATTGAATTGGTCCTTCGTCGCCAACATCAAATCGTAGCCTTGCAGATGCACACTTGCTGCCTTTATCATCACAGGCGTCCACTTGTTACGTAGAATATCAATTTTGAAGCCGTACTGAGGGTGCGAGACTACACTGCTATATGGGAAAGAAGCCGGTGCACATAGACAAGGAAAGAAGGAATGCTGGTAATATAACCTGGCCACATGCGAGCAAGCGTGGTTTCTGCGAACGAGAAGGCCGGAATAACAGCAGGTAAGTACAGTACAAGGCATCAACTATGACCACTATCTATCTGCCTGTCTGATTCGCTGATATTACGGAATTAAGATGATCTCGATTTATCGTGTGCTAAATGCACTGTATGTATACTATTGTGCTGCTTCCGTACTATTTTGTGGGCCTGTGTAGCTATTCTAAGTATTCATTTCTGATGTCTCTCCGTCTTACATGTCGTATATATCCGATATGGTAAAATATGTGTGTGTCGCCACTCCCTAAATAGGTATGTGCGTACGATATAGGCAAAGTTGTCGTTATAGTACAAGTCACGAATAATAGAAAAGTTCGAAACATGAAACAGCCGAACATATATGGGACAATAATTATTCCTCATTATAAAGATTGGACATCAGGTGATGGGTAATGTACCATGTTGTAGTCCCGAGAAAATGACGAGGATATGCAAACAAACAAAAACAAAAATATTTTCAAAACAACATTTGATTGCCACCGGCGCGATGGCCCTACCAGCGCTGGGGACTCCTGCCAGGGGCGGATTCAGGAATTGTTATGAGGGCACTTGTCTGAAGAGATGCCACTGCAAAAGTACTTGTAGGTAGGGGCAGCACTAAATACATATACACTCATGGAAATTAGCGCCTCTTCTGCTGGGAAAGTGCTTCACTTCGGAAAAGTTCAAGTCCATCCCCATCGAATCTTGTTTTTTTTTTCATCCAGAGGCGCACCTTGGAAGGTAAAGGCGCCCCTATGGGAAAGCCCAGGTGCACCGCAAACGCAAGTTACCCAGCCAGAGGCCATCTAGAGACCAAGCTCCCCTCATGACGATGTCTTAGTCCGCTCCTGCCTGGAGGTGTATCTTCTTTCCAAGTGAAGCTTCTGGCCAAAACATTTGAAAGGGGTCCATTTGAGCGCACCCCAGAGGTGTCGTTTTCTCTCGGAGGGGCGCTTCTGAACAACACATTATAGGACATTCACTTGAGCTTTCCCGGATGAGCGCCTTTTCCCGATCGGAGGGGCGACCACCTTCCATGGAAAAGAAGCGCATGTTACCGGTCCCCCATGCATCCACCCCTGACTCCTGCATCTGTAAGCCAACAGCTAGCCACGTTCAGGCTATCACAGTTTTCTCCTTTCTCCGAAGAAGACACCCTCTTGCCGAAGCAGACGGACTGTGTGTTTCGGGTGGCTGGAACCTAAGAAGACAGCGGCAATTTGGACCTGCTGGTGGCAAGCCTTTCTGTGTCGATCACCACGCAGGTGCAGGTCAATATTATCACAGTCCAGACCTCCAGTACTAATTGACGCCCTGAGATCGCGCACAATCGCGAGCGGCCCTCCTAGAAGTCAAATGTCCTGGTCAGCAGCTCGGGCACCAGAAGCCCCTTCAGCTACTCGTGCACTCGGAACTGGGTGCAGCCGGAGATGTTCCATACGCCCGTGAGCCGTTGAAGACAATTGCTCCAAGGGCTGCCGCAGGCAGCTTGGGCAGCATTATCGCCGCCGTCAGAGGAAGCTCTTTTGGGCCAACTGGCTACCGCAGCTGACATGTGCTTGGAAATCTCGGCTTCAGGCTTGGTGTCAGCAGTGGTGGCAGGATACTCAGCAGCGCAAACGTTTCCATTCGGCGTGGTGTCTCCGGACACCAGTTCGCTGGCCACACTACAGGGTATAGTCGCTACAGTTCACCAGTTCGCTGGCCACACTACAGGGTATAGTCGTGACGTTAACGGCAGCGGTCGGTCACCTGGAAACAATCGCCCTGAGTGACAGATCACCAGAGAGAACGGACGAACGCCAATAGTTCCAGGAGTCAGCAGCGGGACCATCGGCAGGGCTATAATGATGGAGCTATCCGTGGGACTATTGATGTGTGAGGTGTCGGCTGTGTGAGTGTCGGCTGTGTGAGGTGTCGGCTGTGTGAGGTGTCGGCTGTGTGAGGTGTCGGCTGTGTGAGTGTCGGCTCTGTAAGGTGTCAGCTGTGTGAGGTGTCGGTTATGTGAGGTGACGGCTGTGTGAGGTGTCGGCTGTGTAAAGTGTCGGCTGTGTGAGGTGTCGGCTGTGTGAAGTGTCGGCTGTGTGAGTATCGGCTGTGTGAGGTGTCGGCTGTGTGAGGTGTCGGCTGTGTGAGGTGTCGGCTGTGTGAGGTGTCGGCTGTGTGAGTGTCAGCTGTGTGAGGTGTCGGCTGTGTGAGGTGTCGGCTGTGTGAGGTGTCGGCTGTGTGAGTGTCAGCTGTGTGAGGTGTCGGCTGTGTGAGGTGTCGGCTACATGTGAGGTGTCGGCTGTGTGAGGTGTCGGCTGTGTGAGTGTCGGCTCTGTAAGGTGTCAGCTGTGTGAGGTGTCGGCTGTGTGAGGTGTCGGCTGTGTGAGTGTCGGCTCTGTAAGGTGTCAGCTGTGTGAGGTATCGGCTGTGTGAGGTGTCGGCTGTGTGAGTGTCGGCTCTGTAAGGTGTCAGCTGTGTGAGGTATCGGCTGTGTGAGGTGTCGGCTGTGTGAGTGTCGGCTCTGTAAGGTGTCAGCTGTGTGAGGTATCGGCTGTGTGAGGTGTCGGCTGTGTGAAGTGTCGGCTATGTGATGTGTCGGTTGTGTGAGGTGTCGGCTGTGTGAGTGTCGGCTCTGTAAGGTGTCAGCTGTGTGAGGTATCGGCTACATGTCGGTTGGCAGTGCCGGGTGTTCGCTGTGTTATGGCAGGTGCACTCTCTCCGCTGTGAAGTTGTTGGTGACACGTCTAATCTCGATTTGATCTGAAACTGGAATTTCGCACTCTATTGATGAGCCAGATGGACCAGACTACCGCAAATGAAAGTTCTGATCCGGTAAATCTGCTCCCTGGAATTATTGCTCCCTGATAGCAAATAGATTACCTTCGGCAGCCTCGAAGTGACTCAAGTGACTCAAGTGGAGATCTTCAGCTCTCTAGGGGAGCATTTTGTGCAACCGCGAGCAATAATTTTGACCTACAACTTTTGCTTTTTACTACAAATGTCACGTTTTGCAATCTACATATGTTCGGAAAGTGATTAGTAACTTAAAATGGGGTGCGCATTTTTGTGTTCCTGGCCTCAACCGCTTTTGAAGACATAGTTCACCTGTCCAGCGTCACACACAGCACGTCTACATGGGCGCCACACACAGCACGTCTACATGGGCGCCACACACAGCACGTCTACATGGGCGCCACACACAGCACGTCTGCATGGGCGCCACACACAGCACGTCTACATGGGCGCCACACACAGCACGTCTGCATGGGCGCCACACACGGCACGTCTACATGGGCGCCACACACAGCACGTCTACATGGGCGCCACACACGGCACGTCTGCATGGGCGTCACACACAGCACGTCTACATGGGCGCCACACACGGCACGTCTGCATGGGCGTCACACACAGCACGTCTACATGGGCGCCACACACAGCACGTCTACATGGGCGCCACACACGGCACGTCTGCATGGGCGTCACACACAGCACGTCTACATGGGCGCCACACACGGCACGTCTAGATGGGTGCCACACACACAGCACGTCTACATGGGCGCCACGCACAGGACGTCTAGACGGGTATCACACACACAGCACGTCTAAATGGGGGCTGCACACAGCACGTCTACATGGGCGCCACGCACAGAGGTGAAAAAAAAAACCGGCTACTCGGCCACCAGCCTGGGTGACAGATATATGAAAGATATCCCCGGTCGTGGTGACAACCTACGGTACCGTATTAGCGTTGCGTATGGATTGTATTTATCATCAGGCCGCTTTTCCTCTTAATATACCCAGTCAGTTTGTATTTTCTAACCATACAGACATATACATACTCATCTTGTTTCAGTGCATGTATCAGAAGCGCACAGAAACAATTTAGTAGCCATGATCGAAGGGACAGGGGGGGGGGGGCAAAAAACTCTACCACTCGTGGTAAAGTCCATAGGTTTTAACATTGCCATGGTAAGCCTGTCACCTACGAACTGTCCCGTCGCCGTCCAGAGATTGAGCCCGACGCAACAGTTCCGTTTTCCAGCGCAGTTTGTGGCGTGTGGCACGGCTCACATCACAGGTAACGAGGTATGGCTGACATTACGTGAAAGCTCCAAATGTTGGCTATCCGTCTGGCACAATTTCGTTGCGGTCGGATCAACGTGTTGCGCGTGCACGTCACCGAGGTCTTGAGAGAACGGGTGTTCGGTGAATGACCGGTCGCCCATAGGAATAAGCACATAGGAATAGCATGTAAACTGAGATTTTGCGTTCGGAAAATCACCAATTTTAGCGCTCCACATCGACCTGATTCAAACCGCAATATCTCGACAACCAATGGACCGATTGACACCAAACCAACACCTCAGTATTGCCATGACAATTGTCAATATCGTCGTGGCAACCGTTTCCGAGTCACGCGCCACGCGCACGCGAGGGGGGTGTGAAAAGCGAAAGCGACGGTTTTGGGCGTTTCTCACGATTTGGTCTGATTATCGGAAACGGCTAAACTTAGCGACTTGCCGTCACCTTTACATCATGACCCCACGTACCGACTATAATTTTCAAATTGACGATCAGTGGCTGCAGAGTGTGCGGGCGCAGTCATCGTGACACGAGCTGCACGTGTTTCAGTCCGTGAAAAAGGCTCCGCTTTCCACTGTCTCTCCACCACTGTCGAATGCCAATTCGTGGAGAAAGTTGTATGTGCGGATAGCTCCACTCTTTGTGACGTTCACAGGTCCTTCGGATTTTATCCACCACCAATACTTTTGTTGCAATCGTCGATGCCCGCAACCGTTACCAGGCGTCACTTTCGGCAATCTCAAGCGGCGGACGAGCGGAACAGTATCCTGTCACCTCCCAGAGACTGAATCCGATGCAACAGTTCCGTTTTTCTGCGCAGTTTGTTTTCAAAGCTGGTTTCGGTGTGCACGTATCTACCTAATAAGTACCAAAGCGCTGTTGAAGCTGAACTTGTGTATGTTTGCGTAGATAGTGTTTCGTCTCTGAGATACGAGAGTCGTGACAATTATTGCAAATATGGTCTTGTCTGTTGGCCGCGAAAAAAAAGTATAATTTTATCTCCGGGAAGTCTTCCACTCCATTTGTCCAAAAGAGGAATTGAGTCTGACAATGACTGCGATCTCCTTGATGTTTGGTCACGATCATGGGAGCATTAAACACGGAGCATGACCGTGAAAAGTGCGAAAATAGTTTTGTATGGCAAACAAATCACATCCTTCTCCAACATGGAATGCAACACAGTTTTTCTCTCATAATCCAGGATTTAGATTAGAAGAAAAGTCCTCAAAGTCCTCTGCTCTATGCCAACCTGTAATGCCACATAACTTTCCTCTCCAATTCCAGAATTCCAAGACATAAACCCAACCTTGGTCATACCTGACTGAAGTAACACTTTTCTCGTTTCTCAGTCTAACATTTTATTTCACCCATTTTCCCACACTGCAGACTTCTGTAATCCTTATCATGACAACAAATGTTTTGGTTCTCCCAAAATGAGCCTTTATTTTAATAATTTCATCTGGTCACTTCCACGGGTTTTATTTATTTGTGTCAGGGCCCATGTTTTGCCATAAACAGAACTTGCTGCATTGACTAAAGGTCTAAAAAATAAATTACTTGAAACTAATGCAAAATATGACCTATGACACTCTGTCCTTGATATTGGTGCTATATTGGCTTCCTTATTGTACAAGGGAATTCAATTTGCATTGTTGGTGAATTTCATTTTCAATGAGTCATTCGATTTGGAGAAGAGCATATTGTAATACCATGTGTATTCGCATGATTCGGATGATGTGGCCATTGATTCCCCTCAGAAATGCTTATTTTTAGTTAGAAACCGAAATAACATACTATTATTGTTTAATATCTAAAGTAGTCTGGCCTGGTTTACCATACCTCCTTTTAAATTGTTTCTTCAATATAGGCACAATTTTTGCGGTCAATAATAAAAATGCTCAAATATCTAACCTGGTCTGATCTTTTTAAAAAGTATTTTTCTCTGACATACATTGAGCATATTTTCACAATAAAAGCTAGCTTAACCTGTGGTTTTGCTTTGCTAAGTAAAATGTGTGCACAACATATTGTGAGTACATTAAACCACAATAATACGCACCATAGATGGATATTGATGGATACGCACCATAGAAGCAAGATTAGCTTATAGTGTGTGTTGTAATTTGACATGTTAATTAATAATTGAAGATCGTATATAATTGAACAATTTGGAGATCATATATGGACTAAAGCGTTCTTCTTTGTTCCATTTCAGCGGCATGGTCGATATTTCGCGCTCACACACATGCATACGGGTCTGAATGTGAACTATCAACATATGACAGCCTGGTGGTGGTCGATATTCTGTAGGTGACAGGCTGGACACTTTTTTCACCTCTGGCCACGCACAGCACGTCTATATGAGCGTAAGTAACCGTCTCACTACCTTCGCCGCGCCCCAGATTTGGAAGAAAGCGAAACTGATGGGCACCATCTTGTTGCAATTGCTGCAATTTTGCACCGTTTTTTTCTACTTCCATATGCAGCCAAATGGGCCATTTTCCTCCAGATTCTCCCCCTCCTCCCGTTTACTTTGTGATACAGAACAGGCACGAGCGCAGCCAAAAGCACGCTTTCCCACGGCTACGGTCGCGCTAGCTGCGAGCCGCCGCCGTTCGGTGGTGCCGCTAGGGGGCGGAGCGTCGGTAACGACGAGGGTTGTCCGTCGTCGCCGACGTAGTCGGTGCGCGGGGCGGCGCGCAGGTGCGGTACGGTGCCGACGGAGGCCGGCGGCGCCAGCCATGAACTACAACGCCATGGGAGCGCTGAACCTGTCTGCCGGCTGCGGTCTGCAGTTCGACCCCGGCTCGTACCTGGACCGTCTGCAGGCGCTGCCGGCGGCGCCCTCCGAGAACACCAAGCGCTTCTCGGTCAGTCACCTACTGCAGCTGGACAACATGGAGCAGCAGCAGTCCGCACACGACGACAAGGTCGACAGCGAAGGTCAGTTCCCAGCTGCCGGCCGACACTGGGACCAACTCAGTGAACGCATGGCAGTGGTTGGACTCAACTGACGGATGTGGAAGAGGCTGACTACCGAGCCATATGCTGGGTGACGAATTTGAGTAATTGCCATACCACTAGTCATACATGAATACCTCCCCAATTCAAGCTGCAATACCACTAGTTTGTTGTAGTTGGAAACTGCCTGCTCCGGTATGTGCCATGTTGAGGTGGGAAGCCACCACACCCTGGCATATGCCACATCGAGATATGAAGCTGCCCCCTCTGGCATGCTCCATACGGTGGGAAGCCTCCCACCCTGGCATACGTTACACCGAGATGTGAAGCAGCCTACTTTGACATGCTCAATACGGTGGTAAGCCTCCCACCCTGGCATACTCCACACCGAGATATAAAGCGGCCCACTTCGGCCATACGAAGCCTCCCACCTCAAACCAAAAAGGCATGCTCCATACGGTGGGAAGCCTCCCACCCTGGCATACGTTACACCGAGATGTGAAGCAGCCTACTTTGACATGCTCAATACGGTGGTAAGCCTCCCACCCTGGCATATGCCACATCGAGATATGAAGCGGCCCCCTTTGGCATGCTCCATACGGTGGGAAGCCTCCCACCCTGGCATACGTTACACCGAGATGTGAAGCAGCCTACTTTGACATGCTCAATACGGTAGGAAACCTCCCACCCTGGCATACGCTACACCGAAATGTGAAGCAGCCAGCCTGGCATGCTCCATGTGGTAGGAAGTCGACCGCTATGGAATACGTCATGTTGGGATGCAACATCCCCCACCCTGGTATAAGCAATACTCATGCCTACGTCGGCAAGTATCCCCGCCTTAGTAGTCTCGGTACTGTCTTCCTTTTGATGCCTTGAAACAAATAAGGCAATACATTAAGGCCTGTTTCAACTTCCTGTTGACGGTCGCATTAGTTTTTCATGTCCCAAAACGAATAGCACAAGGGGCAACGGAAACAATTTTGTTCCAATGTAAGCATAGGCGGAAGATTATTAGCAAAGTTGGTGTTGCAAATGATAAAGTTGAAGCAACCAAACGAGATAAATTGGTATTGCGCAATGGTTTAAGCAATGCAAATCCGCAGACATATGGTGGTCTCGAAGTCAAACTTGGTGTTGCGTGTGCATTAGCTACATGCAATTAGCTGTATGCTATATATCTGCCGATGAACGCAAGGGTGAGGAGTTATAACTGTCGCCAACAATATCGCTGGCTAAGCTATCAATGTGCTAAAGTTTTGGAAGGTCATGCTATAGTCGTATTTTCTCGTTTGTGGTGCCTACGCACGGTGCACAGATTTTGCGCCATATGAATGGCCTGGGCAGATGCGAAGGCTGTATTATTTTCTCTTTGGTTGCAAAAAGTGTTCAGAGGTGATGTACCATCACTCTTTGCACGGCCCGGTGCTAAGGACAAGCATAGCAAAACAAAAGCAAAAGCACACCACTTGCATATTTCAATTATCACGGTATACTCGAACATGTGATCATGTAATCATTGGGCTCAGTTGTTAACTAGTAAAGGCATGCAAATAACGCAGATCGCAATTTTTCCCTCTCCGATTGCTCGTTCTCTATGCCTGGAGGTTTGAAAATCAGTCTTGCCGCTAGATGAGCGGAGGCGCTGATACTCTTCTTCCGGTCGAATCCTAATTGCAGTGTTTATTTATATTTAGTTGGTGGTAAGCATCCGTACAGGATGCTTTGACTTATTTTTTTTAGCTGAATTATGTTTTTAATAGCCAGTGTTTTGTGCGGTTGATGCTTTAGCATGCGAAGTTGGATCTGGCCGATCCAATAAATATTAATGTCGGAATATTTTTAATGTTTTTCTTTATACCTGTGATACTGGTAACGTCAATGCATTCCAGCATACACTATTCGATCTATAATTTCACAATTGTTTTTGCATGGCAGTGCATAATTAGTCAGTCAGTGTTAGGCAGCATAAAGCTAGCCAGCGTTTACAGAAACAGTGCCCTGGCAAAGAGAAATCCTTGAAATATTTGCAAGCAAAGAGGATGGAGCCTGAACTGGTTTTGTTCGAAAGACCACGTTCGTTCACTCGCTCGCTCACTCCATCTATCTGAGCTGGTCCTAACCCGAGGCATTGTGGATAGAACACCACCATAACGGTTGTTCGGCAATAGTCGGAACACGAATGATGGCAGCTGGCTGGAATTCGATGCATTGGTTTATTAGTTTTTGTCACTTCCCGTGCAAATGCTCATCCATCATCATGCAAGGTCGCTGAAGCAGATTCAGTCAAATATAATCGCATACAAAATGAGCAATCATTCATGAACAAAAATGAATAGCCTTTTTGGCCTTCCGTCGTTGTTTTTTAAACTGAAGAAAGTGGTTAAATGCGTAATGGTGTTCAGTTCTGCCATTTCGATTGTCATCGAAAATCCCGAGGCCATTGCGATGAGGTAAACTTGACAGTTCTTATTTCGTGACCTTAACAATTATCAGCGAACAGCAATTATGGATATGTGTTGTAGTCTCGTTCTGGCCTATCCAATGGCCTGTCCAAATAGTTTTTTTTTGTAAAAGAGGTGGGTTCAAATGCTCAGTCTGGGGAACTTAATTCTAACCCGGTCGGCTGTGAGTTACATAGTACAAATATTGTCCCATCTGCAAACATTGGTCCCAGCAATGTGCCCTGGGAATGCCTTGTTTATTCATCAGGTCGTGTTTGATATAAAACATGAAGTTGCAAAACAGGCTCTCAATGGTTAAAATACTGCAAATTCTCGAATTAAAGTTTTACATTTTCACACATAGCATAGCGCTCCTCCGTGGCAGTGTGTCCGAGCGCTATATCTTAGAGTTTGTCAAAGTTTGTTAGTACAAACTTCCTGATGAAAAGCATGAGTGCCGACCTAAACGACAGCAGGAACTTGCGCTTCGTCGCGTTCTCCCTGCCGATGTCTGGCGTACGTCGGAAGGAAAACATCCCTGTTCTTGTGCGCTAGGTACACCATCGACCTAGTACAGCTTTGAAAAATGTTCTTGCTCGTTTTTTTTTAGAAAGTGAAGATAGTTAAAGGTAGAAGACCTTAGGCATTACATACTCTGTATGGTAGAAACGCGGCGATTATGGCGCGAGTTTGAAAACTAATGGCCTATGTACTTAAGGTAGGGTTGGACGTGAAGCGCCTTTTGCAGCCAGGGGGAACCTCGATGGTAGCGTTGTTCCCCATGGGTGACGGCTCACACAGTTGTATTTTACTGTGTAAAGTGGGCATGTGTGTACGTACCGACAGATATCGCTTTCGCAGATGATACAGACGCTGTTTCTCGTACGATGGTGCCATGTTTTGAACGGTGTAAGTCTCACAAATCAAAAGAGTTGTTTCTGAAACCAAGCTAATATGTAGCAAACATCTATGATTTACAAATACTCTCTTAATTTTTATAGCATTAGTTTTGAGGTTAACAGCATGCTTCCATCAAGGTCCTATATTATTGCTTTATTCGTGCTATTATTTTGCCGCTTTACCATGAGCGGGAGGAGAGATTCAACACCCGACCGAAGTAGCAGTGCCGCCCACCTCTTGACCCTAGCCGGCTGGACCGGCAGACACTGGGAAGAACGACTTGTCACTTGGCAAGCACGGGACCCTCAGGACCCGTCCGTCCTTCCCGGATATCGGGTCCAAAGAGGCGTGTTGTTCCCCCGCCACAACTAGCGCCGTGCGACGGGGGAGCTCAGCCTCCAGGACCCAGTCAATCCCATAGTACTGGTCGAGGAAGCGCGGCTGCCCCAATAAGACTGAGTAGACGGGCAGATCAGGAGAAATTGGCCTAAATGCAGGCCAATTCCTATACGCCAAAAGGCCAACAACCCCTCTCGTGTCAAGAGCAGGTCTGCTTGTTTTTAACCTCATTGGATTGCTAACCTCACTCCCGTGGCCGGGAGCGGGTTGTTCACCGTATTCCCGGGCTCGGGAGCCGGTTGTTCACTGTATTCCCGGGCTCGGGACCGGGTTGTTCACTGTATTCCCGTGGCCGGGAGCGGGTTGTTCGCCGTATTCCCGGGCTCGGGAGCGGGTTGTTCACTGTATTCCCGGGCTCGGGAGCGGGTTGTTCACTGTATTCCCGTGGCCGGGAGCGGGTTGTTCACCGTATTCCCGGGCTCGGGAGCGGGTTGTTCACCGTATTCCCGGGCTCTGGAGGGGTTGCACGTACCACAAGGGCACGTTTCATGTGGACTCCAAATATTGATAAATTACCTTACTTACTTACTTTAAAAATATTTCCCTCCGAGCTAAAAGATGAGTAGCATGAATGTAATGTATGCCTATGGATGTGATGTCTGATGATTATGCATCGTTAAAGCAGACATATACTCCGGAGACGAAAGATCTGAGATGTGTAGGCTAGGTGCAAGCAGCCAGCTATATGTTCTCGTTGGCTTTATTGGCTGTATGCTTTCTGGCGTAACTAGATGGAATTGTTGAGGGGTGACCATCCGCTGGCTCTCATCATCAGAAAGTGGAGATATTTTTCCCGTGCGAGTGATGGTTATTGTGTCAACACTCAACATCAGAAAGTGGAGATATTCTCCCGGCACGCGAAGACTGCCGGGACGTGAAGTACTGCAATACAAAGGCTGAATTGACAGTGAAACGCTTGCTATCCATTCGACTACATACATACTGGCACTGTATAACATGGGGCATGGATTGAACGTGGAACTGGAACATACTTGGAACTGTGATTTACCGCGACGAGTTTGCTTTACAGGTTGGCTCTAAATGACGATGCTTTCTGCGGCATGGCAGATTTGCGTGCATCTTTTGGATGCCCTGGCTTGCTTTTGTTCTTGCCACAGGTGAAAAGGCTTACACAAGTGCAAAGGCTTGCTGCCACAGCTGACATAGGCTTATTTTCGTATGTCGAAAGGCTTGCTGCCACAGGTGCAGAGACTTACTGCCACATGTGCATACGCTTGCTACCGTAGTTGCCATAGACTTGCTGCCACAGATGCCATAGGCTTGCTGTCACAGGTGCCATAGACTTGCTGCCACAGATGCCATAGGCTTGCTGTCACAGGTGCCATAGACTTGCTGCCACAGATGCCATAGACTTGCTGCCACAGATGCCATAGGCTTGCTGTCACAGGTGTCATAGGATTGTTGCCACAGGCACCATAGACTTGCTGCCACAGGTGCCATATACTTGCTGCCACATGTGCCACAGGCAAGCTGCCACGGGTGTATCGGATCCGCTCCGTGACGAAAACGACTACACTCCGACCCGCCGCCACCTGAGTGGGCGTGGCACCTCTAGCGATAGTACAAACGCGGTGGTTTCTCCGCTCAAGCTTCACCGTCCGGCATCCATAATACTCGAGTGCCACTGGGCCGACGTTTTGCGCCGTCAGACCCGGACAGGCCCGCAGGCCGGACGTCGGGCGCCTCGCGCCGTGACGTCAGCGGACTGTCTGGGCGAATCCGACCACTCTCTGATCAGAAAATACCGGAACATCTATCGGATGCACAGCTTGATACGTGTCCAACGGGAGGTTGGTGAGCCGCATCGAATGGGTGGCGAAGAGTGCAGCTTTGGCATCTTGGCTGAGGGGCCGTTTTGGCCTCTCAGCCGAAATGCCGTCATGTTTTCATGTGATGGTGCTGGCGTGAATGCCGTCATGTCTTCACGTCACGCTACTGGTGTGGATGCCGTCATGTCTTTACATGATGGTGCTGGTGTGGGTACCCAACAGCGAGACCACCTCAGAAGACAGGGTAATTCAGAGGTCATTCAAGTCACTGTGTGAAATGTACCCCGCATTTTGTCGTCAGAATGTGTGTAGCGAGTGCAAATTTTGCAATTTTCTTAGGGTGGGTGCAGCATCAATTGTACACAGGCAAACGTTGACTGCTCGATCATCAACGTGCATATCTATGGACCGGAACCTAACAACTAGCAAGTTTAACTGTCAAATGATGCACGGCATTCTTCCACCTTCTCCAGCACAAGAGGTTGTTGCGACCCCCTTCCCCAGTGCAGGAAGTTGTTGCCAACCTTGCTCCACAGTTTCTAAATGGACGGTAGTGGCGGCATGAAGCCCCTCAAAATGGTGAGTTGCGCGCGACGAGATCTTGCGATTTATTTCTGACATTTACATTCGCCGTTACTGGTCTACCTCCTAGTTGAGTTTATAGGTCTAAGTTTGAAGGTCTGATTTCAGATGTCTGATTTTAAAGGTCTGATTTCAAGGTCTGATATTAAAGGTCTGATTTTACACGTCTGATTTTAAAGGTCTGATTTTAAAGGTCTGATTTAAAATGTTATTTCCAGCTAAATCGATCCTATTTACTTTAATCGGTATTCATGTGACATGATTGTCATATATGCGCAAATTCTCCACATAATTTAATCATTTCGTTGGGATATTAACAACGTGCAATGTGTTACATTTCTGCCCGTTGGCCACGTGTCAGGTGAGGTCAAACTGTTTGCTTGTCTTCATACTTCCGATATAACGCTCGATAATACTCTTTTCTAGTGTCATGGTAAAAATGTGCGCTATATTCAGCTTCTGCATTCAAACCATGGATCATGTATGCCTTCATTGGAAACCAACAGCTGTTTGCGTATCAGCTCACCTAGCGGAGGGTAAGTAAAGGCATGGAAACGCGACCGGATTTAGGCCGTACGCCTATAGGAGTTCAAGGTACGCATTTCGTATTGGCATTTCTCCAATTGATTCAGCCATCCCAGGAGGATTGCATCAGCCTTTCGTGATACAGAATTGTTCAAGGGACCTTGCCGTCCTTTCCTTATTGATTTATTACGCTCCGTTCAGAAGTTGTCGCGGTGCGAAGTGAAGACATCTGTGAGAGGGAGCCCACCTCGCCCCAAGGGTCGGTCCACCGATGTTGATATCTTCATGACCTTTATCTTGCATTTTTATCTCTTATCTCTCTATCATTATCTTGATCTTGAAACGATTGGACGGGGAAAAGTACATGAAGGCAATGGACAGACTAAAGTGAATTGGAGGGTGGACGGCACACCCCATCCGCTCCCATGTTCGAAGTTGAAATAATTGCAGGGGTGGATTAGCAACATTGAGGTGGCAGTTCCCCTCAAATGTATGTAAAACAACACGCTGAGTCGAAAGACTGGCAAGTGGTAGCGAATCGGCGAGAGGTAGTGACGTTGCCAGCCATGGCATGCTGCAAGGGCTGATCCATGTGTGAGGAACCGAAAGTGGCGTCCCTTATGACCCAAAAGGCGCCTCTCTTGGGGGGTTCCAGTTTACCCCTCCCTCGAATTTTTCAATGCAACGTGCTCCTCGGCCTGGAAAGGGCAGTCCTCTGGGAGTCCGAACGCACGCCGCGAATTTTCGGCGAAAGGCACCCCTCAGACAAACACAAATGGTGCCCCTCTGAGAGATCGGAGTGTACCCCGTCCAAATGTTCTGGACCAAAAGCTGATCTAGGGGATCTACACCTTCTCATCCCCTCCCCCCCCCCCCCTTTGATCCGTTTCTCCGTAAATCCACGGATTCCTTTTATACTACCATCCCCGAAGACTTTTTGACCACTTTGAAGGAACTCAAGCCCGTGCAATGCTCACCATAGTCCCCCCTCACTAAGGTGGGATTTTAACGCGGCAAACACATACAATTTGGAGCTCTCGATTATATTTCAAGCTAAGAAAATAGAGACTTATCTCAGCACCGGAAGACAAAAATATCGTCTTACTTGTTCCTGGAATTGAAATGAAGTACGTTTTACCACTCATCGAAAAACTATTCGTGGTAAAATATTATCTATTTGTATTACTGAAAACACCATTATGTCTCTTCTTACGATGGTGAACAGGTCCCAACCGTGTCCGGCTGTAGCCAATGGAAGGGCAAAATAGCATCCTTTATCAGATTGTCCGAGCAGCATGATAGCCCAGCCGGTGTTGAACTAAAGGAAGTTTGCGCCTATGGGTACAATGCCGCAGGTGCTTGTCGATCGGTAATAAATCTGCCAAACAGCGAGCACTTACCGAACCACTGAGCTGCAAGGCCCTGCTGAGACAGTCTGGAGACAGCCTGGTTGTGCACAAACATATCAAGTTGTCTATTAGACTTGCTTTGCTGATTTTGGTTAGTACTGTTCCCATAGGTGGAACTACATGAGATTGGTTCGAAGCATCTATGATCCAGCATGCAATCAGGAAGATCCCAATCACTTAACAGGTGCTTGGGTAGGGGAAGAGGGTCAAACTAGGCCCCATTGAGGTTTTCCCAAAACAACGGAAAAGAGCAAGACGTAGCTCCGCAACAATTAATAGGTCAAAGTAGGTCATCGTTTCTGGGAGCTGCAGTCCTTTGAAGTTGTATCAAGATTTAATCCAATTAGTATTTATTCACCCAGTAGGCTATCCGATTACAGCTATTGCATGCTTCAAACATCTACACATCATGTCGCATACATATATATTAGCACTTGGCCTTATCAAGGTCAACTGACCTCGACCTTAGTTGACCTCGAGTGCCTTCGAACAGCCTTTTTTGGGGTGCCTGTGCCACTCCGGTTTTTATCGGGGGGAGGAGGAAGCTGGAGGCCGGTTTATAATTCAGGGAGCATGCTAGGTTAAAAATGCTACGAAATTTTTCATTTTCAGTATGCCGAAAATTGGGCCTCACCATGTTGACATGACCTAACTCGTGATAAGTCACAAGGCAGGTCATGACGGATGTCAATCAATGCACGGGATAGTCTATTTCAGGAGGGCTTAGCGGGGTATAGAGTAGTTATTGGCCAACGAAATACAAAAATATCCGAACTCATTGAACATTGAACATTTTACTTGCGCTGGAATGTCAACAAAAAATTGGCCGAGACACGCTCGTTTTCTCCCGTCTATCTGGGAATTCCGGCTCGTAATGGGCCGGAGGGTGGGTAAAATTGAACTCCCATCCTCAGCCGGCTATGCAACGATCAGACACACAAAGAAGAACTCATGTACTTCATGGCAATCCGTGCACTATTGGAGATGAGAAGAAAAATATACTGCTGGTCTGCGTGTTGCTTTACAAAGGAATCAAGCACCAATGTGCACTTTCGACTATCGACACACGACACCGAGGAAACGTTGTGAAGTTTCTAGGCGAGAATCCTGCCTGTTATTTAGACCTTGGTAGTTGTTAATTTCTGTAGGCTAGTCGTTCTGCCAGTTGGCGCCGGGTCAGGTGGTCAGGCGGGAGTTCTGACGGATGTAACGATAAGTACCTATCCAGGAGTCTAGGTACCTGTACCCGAAATGAATATGTATTTCATGGATGATATAAAACATGTATAATGTGCAAATATTTGTGAACATTGTAGAATATACCGGTGGCTGAAGCTAAACTAATTAGAGAGATGCAACACTAAGCGGAACAAGTGCGCCACCTCAAGCTATTGTTCGGCTTGATGAAGATCACAGCAAAGCAAGATAAAATCCACGCCAGAGGTGAACCACAAAGGCGCAAACACACTTCAGCAAAAAAAAAGACACATGGTTACATTTGTCGCAAAGTACTCATTTTTCCCTTTGCTTAACCTCGATTTATTGCACAAAGGCCAGTTTCCAGCAATTAAGGAAGCTAAATACTCGGACGAACGTCTGTATAGGATATACGTTCGTTGAGGGTGACGGGTTCGGTGTCGGTGAGAAATGGTCCATTGTATCTCATCCAGCCCAGGAGTTTTTTCCGACCATTTGATCTCACTTAACCGAGATAAACATAAATAACTTCGCCAAAATCAGTGTTTGAGCCATATGTTTTCATTTTTTATGTTTCGCGCGAACATATTGTACACTTTTCTACTAGCATCAAGTTCACCCTATAGTTTATTTGTGGTGTCGATCAGATTAATCTCTGGTCACGTGAGGATGCTAAGACGTCTTGACGAAATAGAACACACACCGAGTCAATAAATATTATGTTGATTTTCATAGCCGTGATACTCGTCGGAATTCAGCTGCAAAAAATCTGTATTCACTGCATAAGTTCAAGGAGCGACACAATCTGTGTTCCCTGCACAAGTTCAAGGAGCGGTACAATATGTGCTCTCTGCACCAATTCACGGAGCGATACAATCTGTGTTCTCTACACCAATGCACGGAGCTGGACAATCTGTGTTTTCTGTACCAATTCGCGAAGCGGCGATCATCCTGATGTCTTTCATCATTTATACATTTTTCATCCTTCATCCACACCCCGTGACGACCTTTGAAGTAATTGTATTTGCAGTTCAATTTCGGTCATGCCACGTCTCTTTCTCATCCGGGTTTGATAAATCCGACGTTCTTCTTGCAAGCTGTACTACAGTACTTCTGCAATGTAAAATAAACATTTGTGCACTATTCCTAAACTGAATGGTACTGGAGCATAATCAGGCAACAGTATTTCCTAGAACACCTGACAATTGACACGACACAAGATGTGGCAAACACCACCGCGATTACCCGGTTCCTGTGAACCTACGCACGAGCAGGGACACATCGACTCCCATTCTCTGCAGCTGGGAGGCGATCTGAGCCAGCCGCTCCTGGTCGCGTCTGTCCAGCATCCCCTTGATTACGTGGAAGCGCTCGGCGCCTGACAGATGCTCCAGCAGTTGCTGGCAATGCTGCGGGCCGTCTTCGGTCAGCATCACCTCGAGCACGCAGCGGATCACGGTGGAGAGCACGGCGGCGTCCAGCTGCGAGCCGAACACCACGGCGAGCTGGTGCGGCCGCACGGAGCGTAGCAGCTGCACGTGACTGGCCAGCGAGCTGCTGGAGCGTAGCGACCGCCACTGTCGCATGAACTCAAACGAGGTCCACGGCCGACACTGTGGAGGCGGCGAAACAGACGCCAGTGTCGCAGTTTTTTGGCCAGCTGGGCCGCTCGAAGAGCCAGTCGATGATTTTGGTGTGCTTGTTGGTGGTGGTGACGCTTTGACCTGCTGATGTTCTGATTCCTGGTTCAGGAGTGAGGCAGATCCTTTTGGCGGTATCGTGGTAGACTCATCCTGTTTTTCGATTGTTTGATAGGTGGCTGAGAGCTCATCCTTTGAGCCCCCTAATATGGGATTGCCAGGATACTCCTCCGATGTAACAGTTCTGTTGTTGTGTTCTCGTACATGCTTCTGGTCAGATGAAATTGGTGTCACTAACGTTGTCTTGTTTTCAGACTTGCGACGATGATCATCACGTTCAACCTCTGCAATGTTATTTGTACCACGATTTTCGCACTCGTTGTCACTGTTTCCCAACTCTTGAATCAGCGTCTTCATGCCAGTTTGCTTCGACTGTACTACCTCAGCGGCAGCCTCAGTATTTTCTGGCGCCCCTGCCGTTGACTTTTGCGGTGTGTCACCTCCGGCTTGCATGTTCTCATTCTCATCCGTGTGTTCAATTGAATCCACTTCCTGTATCAACATTTTCTTTCTGCTCTTCTCGTCGCTACCTATGATGCTTTTTTCCACTTCCGCTATGCGTTGTTTAGCCTGCAGGTTCTGAGGCTCAAGCTGAAGAACCTGTTGGAAGTCCAGCCGCGCCTTGATCCAGTCTTTGCCCATCTGACGAGCGATGCCACGACGCAAAAGTGCCTTGACGTTATGTGGCTCACGACAGAGCACATAGCCACAGTCCACCAGCGCCGAGCCATGTCTTTTCAGGTTCAGATTGGCCTGCGCACGGTTGTTGTAAGCGGCCACTGTCTGGTGCGCACTGATGCTCCTCGTGTAGTAGATTGCGGCACGACTGAAGTCGCCATCACGGAAGTACTCATTGCCTTTCTCTTTTTCACGCAGTGCTAGTGCAGCCTTCTCCGTTTGGCTGAGCCCGCTTACGTCCGGCTGGTCCTCAATGGCTGGGTCGTCTCCCTCCTGGTGTGCTACGTTGGTTGGCTTCTGTGGGGACTCAGACTCATCCAGCAGGTTCAGCTGAGCGTCCACATCGTACCGGTCCCAAGAGGCGTAGTCAAAGGAAGAAATCCTAGCCGGTTTGTCCTGTCTGGGTTTTTCGCACGGAGTAGTAGTCATTTGGACTGTGCCTCGCACTGGCGGAAGATGGTTATCCTTACCCGGAACCACCTCGATCATGTCTGACTTGAGCTCCGCATCTACAACCGATACTTCGCTTTTCCATTGCTTCAACTCGGAGAGAAGCCGATCCCTTTCGTCCGAGTCCAAGGCGTGGATGGTCTTAGCAGGCTGTTCGAACCTCAGTAAAGCACTGTTTGGCTTGACATTACGGAGTTTTTCTTCCGTGAAGCGAATCAAATCTGGAAAAATACCCTCCTGTCCTGAACGCAGGACCAGCAGGATCCTCTCAATCACTTTCGGTTCCTTACACTCTCTGACATATTTATAGTCAAGTTGCTCAATGTCTAGATTGTATCTAGCTCTTAGTGACTCTGCTTTTGGTTCGTTAACCACCATTACTGAGCTCAAGAGAGGTAAATATGTTCTCGAATGTATCCTTCAACCTAAACTATTATACCAATTCAATTAATGTAACGAAAGAAACGTCGAGTAATCAAGACCCACAATATTATCTTATTTCCGGGAACGTTGGGCTGCTCAAACTCCAAGACTTGCCTGAAGCTGACGGTTATCAGCTGAGGTTCTCAGTTGCGATAATGGCAAGACCACCACGTTGATCGTGTTTCACCACACGGCCGAATATTATGTTGCACAACACCGGGCTAGCGAGGAGCGAGCCTCAGTTCTCCATTGGCGCCACTAGGGCCTCAGCCACAATCGATCAAACGCGCAGGAGACGAACAGCTGGTGACGAGCGGCGTGGGAAGTGCCGGTTTATCAAAACATTACCGCATTTGTGCGAGCATTTTCCTACACCCATATACATGCATGCTCATGCTAATGGACAAATTGCCTTGTTCAAGTGCATTTTATAAACGTAAACGGACGTATTTAGCGATTCCAACTGCCTTCCACGATTACTAAGCTAGTCTGTTTAGTCAATTGCTATATGTTGCCATGGAAACCAACGCCGCTACCATATGCTTTAACAACCCGATACTTAAAGGAATTACTGTCCTGCATTGGTTTCCCTTCATACGCAACGGCGCAGGCAAGGGGGTGTGCAGTGGGCATGATCGCCTTCAAAATCGCTTTTAATTCGAAGCGCGTGCCGAATGGGACAATAGTGTATCCTGGTGTTCTTTTGTACGCCGAGTTAGATTCTTTGGTCCATTTTGGCGTACCGAATACTGGGAGCCAGGGAGTGGGGGGCTAATTTAGGTTTGTTGCTTATATACGGCCAGAGGTCGGTTTCGGCAGCTGCTGATCGAGGCTAGGAATAGGATATTGCTGTATTTGTCAAGGCCGGGCTAATACAGTGAAAACAACGTTACTATAGTAGGAATCAATTACCTTGACATCAATATCACATCTAGATTTAGCAGATAATTCGTACACGCCCCAATCTGTACTGCTCATGCATCGTGCAACGCCAATCAGTTACACAGCGGGTCAACATTAGCACCTATGTGTGCATGCAGACATGTATGTGAACATACAAATCACACACTCACGATATTTGATTTGGTGGGCAACTAGTTGAGTGTACAGAGTGCAACCAAGGTGGCTCATAGTTGCACTAATCTTTTATGTTTTTATGTCTTTATGTCTTTATGATATTAATATACTATATATGAATTAACAAGAAATGGAAAACACTCACATCGTATACAGCATAAACATATATCTGCTGGTATATGTGCTGGTATTTTCCATTTATTGTTAATCCATGGCGTACCCGTGTCTAGCATGTAAAGTGCATTCATATCATATGGTATCGTGTGTTGAAATCATGTATTGAAATATAAGTTCATTTTGGTCTAATTCGTCTCTTTCAGTTATAACGAAAAGAAGGTTTTTTCCTGACAGTATTATTCAGTGCAGTACTGCATAATTTTCAATCTTACAAATTGAAATGGCAAACGTCAAAATAATAACTCAGGAAAAATATGCCAAACATGCAAGAATAAATAAGATATAAAAGAATAAATAAAAAGAATAAATAAAAAGAACGAGTCAAAATAATAAGTCAAAAGAATAAGTAAAATGCATTAGTTAAAGGAATAAGGAAAAACCACAAGTAAAAAGAAGAATGCGAAATAATAGGACAATAGAACAATAGAAAAAGCAAAAGGAATAAGTTAAAATGATAAAAGTAAACCATTGAAATCAAAAGAACACAAGGTGAAAGAATGCAAGTGAAGCGAACATTTGGGAAGACAATAAATTGAAAGAATAGAAGAAAATATTCCAATTTTAATATTTATCACCAACGATATCGTTGCCTATATTGGAAAATTACCACTTGAAATGTCCCGATGTAGGTAGTTATCCACACACTTCCAAGCACTACCTCAATTATATGTTGTTACACGTTGCATGATATATATATATATATATATATATATATATATATTATATCTTTATATATATATATATATATATGTGTGTATGTGTATACATGTATAATATATGGTAATATTAGTATTTATTGGAACTATTGAAATATGGCTATACCACTCCTCTTTTTCCAAGGAATTTAAATAAACTTTAGACATTACTAGCCCCATTATTAGTTTCGGTAAGGATGCATTAATTAACATGTGCTCATAACTGGAAGAATACTGTTGCAACGCAACCACAGTGGCAGACCCAGAATGCAAGAAACATGATTCTGCAACGGGAAACCTGCTAACCTCTCGGGGATTTGCTTCTGAAGACCCATAGCTCATTATGACCTACTACACAAACAATGAGTGGGAGATTGGTTCCAATGACACTCCCTCGCTCCCTCAGCGAGGGGCTAATTCTTGTAGTATGAGTGTGACCTAGGTATACAGGCCGGGTATTCAGCCCAGATGGCACAGAATGTGAACTTCTAGGCCGTTGTAGTATCAGTAAGTATTACAGTAGAAGATTGAAATTTGGCGCAAAGGGTTTGCGTACCAAAAAGAACAAAAGTCTGTGGTAGCCCATAATTAACCCGCAACTTCGAAAAAGAACCACCATAAGCTATATATACATATGTATATATATATGTATATATTTGCTTCTGTATATGTTTGCATGTGTGTAGGAAGAGGTGGTGTATGCGTGTGTACTCAAATATGGAAGTCTTTTCTCCCTGCATAGACAATGTGTGGAGCGTCATACAGAAGCAGTACAAATTAGAGACCACGGTGCACAAACGGCTGTTATATATGATAGACGCGAGCTGCCAGAATCGCTGATTAGTCAATGAGTAACCAACTGGTGCCAACATCAGCGGCTGTTGAACACGTGTAGCAGTCACCGGGGTACTTCGTGAAGGCCACGTCATACGTCAACGACTATTTTACGTCATAATACCGGATTACAAATTACCTGAACTATGCAAACCTAGCCTCCATCCGGTGTAATGAACAAACAACGCGTTAACACATCATCACATCCAGGTTTTTGTGGCTTAGCTTTTATTTACAGGGACAGAGTCTGATATCATCATAAAGTACATTGGTTATCCACCTGCAACTCACATGCAGGCTTAGCTTGGTTGCGTAAGAATATGACTACTTCCACTCCAGTGAGCAGTAGTGGAAGTAGTTATGAGTTGCAATGTAAGATATGACTGTGGAAGGTTAGTCCTAAGCGTTTGTTTAGTATACGTTCCACGAACTTGCGACGAACCAAAAATATAAATCACAAAACAACTTGCGAACATAACAGGGTGTTGTAGGTCTCAATTGTTCGTGGACAGAAGCTGATGAGCCATGCTTTCGAGGGCTTTGCACGGCCCAGGTGGACGAGTCGGTTATGTCTTAGTCTGAAAGTTGGGTTATGTCTCAGTCAGATACATACCTGGCTGGGAGTTTGGTTATGTCTTAGTCTGAAAGTTGGGTTATGTCTCAGTCAGATACGTAGCTGGCTGGGAGCTGGCTATATCTCAGTCAGGGAGTTGGGTTATGTCTCAGTCAGATACGTACCTGGCTGGGAGTTTGGTTATGTCTTAGTCTGAAAGTTGGGTTATGTCTCAGTCAGATACGTAGCTGGCTGGGAGCTGGCTATCTCTCAGTCAGGGAGTTGGGTTATGTCTCAGTCAGATACGTAGCTGGCTGGGAACTGGCTATGTCTCAGTCTGGAAGTTGGGTTATGTTTCAGTCAGATACGTACCTGGCTGGGAGTTTGGTTATGTCTCAGTCAGGCAGTTGGGTTATGTTTCAGCCAGTTACGTAGCTGGCTGGGAGCTGGCTATGTCCCAGTCTGGGAGTTGGGTTATGTTTCAGTCAGATACGCACCTGGCTGGGAGTTTGGTTATGTCTTAGAAGTTAGGTTATGTCCCAGTCAGATACGTAGCTTGCTGGGAGCTGGCTATGTCTCAGTCAGATACGTAGTTCTGGTCTCCTGTAGTTGTGACTTGCGACAAGTAAAAATATACATTAATTTTGTTGAAATTCGTCTTAATATGAGATTAAAACAAATATTTAACTCTTGGAGGTAGTCTTCCTGGTAACTATTGGTGCCAGTTGATGTTTCGCCAGGTATTGTGCAAGTTCTGAAACACACGAGACGTGGTTGCAGTGCTCACATGCTGTCGTGCCAACACCGTGGCTGTGTGGCTGCGGTACGTACGTGGCTGTGTGGCTGTGTGGCTGTGGCACGTGCGTGGCTGTGTGGATGCGCACTACGTGGCTGTGTGGCTGCGGCACGTGGCTGTGTGGCTGTGGCACGTGCGTGGCTGTGTGGATGCGTACTACGTGGCTGTGTGGCTGTGGCACGTACGTGGCTGTGTGGCTGTGGCACGTACGTGGCTGTGTGGCTGCGGCACGTACATGGCTGTGTGGCTGCGGCACGTACGTGGCTGTGTGGTTGCGGCACGTACGTGGCTGTGTGGCTGCGGCACGTACGTGGCTGTGTGGCTGCGGCACGTACGTGGCTGTGTGGCTGCGGCACGTACGTGGCTGTGTGGCTGCGGCACTACATGGCTGTGTGGCTGTGGCACGTACGTGGCTGTGTGGCTGCGGCACGTACGTGGCTGTGTGGCTGCGGCACGTACGTGGCTGTGTGGCTGCGGCACTACATGGCTGTGTGGCTGCGGCACGGCACGTGGCTGTGTGGCTGCGGCACGTACGTGGCTGTGTGGCTGCGGCACTACATGGCTGTGTGGCTGCGGCACTACATGGCTGTGTGGCTGCGGCGCGTACATGGCTGTGTGGCTGCGGCACGTACATGGCTGTGTGGTTGCGGCACTACATGGCTGTGTGGCTGGGGCACGTACGGGCTATAGCAACGCTTTGTCTGTCCCGATGCAACGTTCGTATCGCGCTGTCTGGCACCGGTCAGTACGGCAGCGTCGGGAGCACGAGCACCTCAGTCAGCGGGGGGAGCACGAGCACCTCAGTCAGCGCCGGGAGCACGGACACTTCAGTCAGCGAGGGGAGCACGAGCACCTCAGTCAGCGCGGGGAGCACGAGCACCTCAGTCAGCGCCGGGAGCACGGACACTTCAGTCAGCGAGGGGAGCACGAGCACCTCAGTCAGCGCGCGGGGAGCACGAGCACCTCAGTCAGCGCGGGGAGCACGAGCACCTCAGTCAGCGCGGGGAGCACGAACACTTCAGTCAGCGCGCGGGGAGCACGAGCACCTCAGTCAGCGCGGGGAGCACGAGCACCTCAGTCAGCGCGCGGGGAGCACGAGCACCTCAGTCAGCGCGCGGGGAGCACGAGCACCTCAGTCAGCGCGAGGAGCACGAGCACCCCAGTCAGCGCCGGGAGCACGGACACTTCAGTCAGCGCGCGGAGAGCACGAGCACCTCAGTCAGCGCGGGGAGCACGAGCACCTCAGTCAGCGCGGGGAGCACGAGCACCTCAGTCAGCGCGCGGGGAACTCACAAGGAGGGTGGGGAGCGGGGAGCGCGGGGATCAGGGCGCGGGGAGCGCCGGCAGCGGCGCCAGCGTCACGAGCCGGTGACGTTTTTACGGCGCGGCTGACGAATGGCGCCGCTAAATGCCCCTAATTTCCCGTGGGCTCGCGTTACCAGACGCCGGCCGGCCGGCAGGAAGCCGCCGGCCAGTCGGTCGGCGCGGCTCCCAACAGGAGGAGTAAACAGGAGCCGGAGCCTGGCCGCACCACTGCTCAGGGGGGGGGGGGGCGGCCACCGCACGTGTGCCGCCGCCCAGCCCGCCGGCTGAGTGATGCTTCCCCTGTGCGTGGTGCCACCGAGCCGGAGACAGCGTCCGGTTTGTGAATGTCATACCACTGGGACGGTCTGCGGGATTTGTGGGGCGCGTCTGCTGCTTCCGTCAAAGGGGTAGTAATATTTGACTGCCGGTGATCATGGGCTGAACTTCATTGCCTTAGTTCTTTAAAGATGATTATGCAGTTCGACTAAGCTACAGCAGTGTAAAAAGGGACAGGTCACATGGTGGTCAACCTATCGCTACTATGTCATCGCTACTAACCAAAACACCTTCAAAACTGATAACATGGGCGTCCTCAAAATGACAGACGCTGAGACTCGTTCCCCCAACTGAGTGCCATTTGGCATTCAATCTATGGCGTTGCAGGGCAAAACTTGACCGAAAACCATTGGCAGCACGTCCCCGATATTCAAAATTGGTCGTGATGCTAGTTGCTGGCAGATCGATGATTAACCTACTTAACCGTGTGGACTACATGTGCTAGAACCCAAATGGGAGGAGCACCTTGTTCACTCAAAGTGACCAAGTAAATCATGGCGTGCACGGAGCATGAGCTTAAAACATGAAATATCCTTGTGTTCACACAACATTGTTCGGAAATACGAAGCCGAAGGGCTAACGTTTTGTTGTGTATTCAGTAACACATTTTTCCTGCTTGTAGTCATGGTGAAATTTTCAAATGAGGTCCAGCAGACAGGAATTGTTCGGGGGAAGGACAAGGGGGTAAAATTTGACTAACACAGAACAGAAATTGATGGACTAATGAACGAAGAATCTTTACATTCCAATGTATTACGTCAGCAGAGCATTTCTGTATAACACATTGCTCCTTGGCGTCTACGCTTAGCAACATAACTGAAGCACAGCATGCGATATATACTGAATAGAAATGTATTGTGACCTCCATAACGTTGAATAAATGTTTCCACCGCGAGGAATACAGTACCCGAAAACAATTGAGGCCCAGTTATGGTTCGTAGCGATTGCAGTTCCATGCCTCATTGTTTCATCTCTTCTTTTCACATCTCATGAATAATGCTTGATGTAAGGTCACACACCAAAGAACATGACACATGCGACAGCTTGACATGGAACACGGTGTCCGCCTGGAAAGGAAAACTCCGGCGAGAACTTGCCTTCCACCTGACATGTTTCAGAACAGCGCGAATTAGCGTCCGAGGAAAGAGACGCTGTCTCAGCGGCGCTACTCGGCGCCTGGCCTGTCTGTCAGGCGGCCTAGTCCCGTAATCCGGGCAGCTGTCCCCCGTCTCGCTGGCGGCAGCCCGCCCGTGCAGAGTGTTTGTGGGCCGCCTCCGCCCCGGAGAGAGCGTCGCCGGCTGCGCTGCCCACCCGGCCCACTATTAATCCCTGCCTCGTCAGTGCCGTCGACCGTCGGCGACGACAGGCCATCGATCGCGGCGGTGGGGGCGCGCGGGTGGGCGGGCACGAGCGGCGCATCATGGGCGGCGTGTTGTTGCAATCGGCGGTACCCCGGCGGCAGGGCGGCCGGCCGGCGGGCCGACCGTCGAACGGGCCTCTTTGAACTGTCAATAGCCGCGTCAGCTGGCGGGCGGTAAAGCCGGCCCGGCGCCAGATCAAAGGCCGACCAGCGGCCGACCGGCGCGCCGTTTGACATGATGCTGAAGACACGGCCGCAACGAGCCCCCGCAGGAAAAACAGCGCCGCCCAACGGCTATAATTAACCGGGCGGAGAGTGTCCCGGCGGCGGCAGAGACAGGCTCACTCAGAGGGGCCGGCTCCGGCGGCAGCAATCGCGCCTAATCATGCTCGACATTATCCAGCTTCCCACTTCTCTCCTCATGCGTTCTGCCGTTGCTTCTGTTTGATTGCTGAAGTATTGTCATACAGCTTTGGTGGGATTGAAAGCCTTGCTTCTCATCAAACTTGTGCATGCTGCAATTATATATCAGCGCTGTTGTGCAAACACATCATAATCATAATCATAATCACATCATAATCATAATAACACATTGTGTTCAATGGCACATATATGTATTTTTAACTCCCAATATGCATTCTATCACTGCGCACAGTCTATCACTGCGCACAGTCTATCACTGCGCACAGTCTATCACTGCGCACCCTCTGCTACCCGCCCCAGCCCACTGTTTCCGCCACTGTCTCCACCACTATCTCCGCTACTGAGAGGTACACTGTCTTTGGTACTATCAGCTGCAGTTTGCAGTAAGTGTGTCCATGGAACGATGATGTCTCGTATTCGGGTGTAGTTTGACCCTCCAGTGTGCAGCTTTAGCACTGCCCAAGACGTGGTTGGTTGATTCTCTCAGTTCAGGCAGACCCCCACTCCCACTGTCGACGATGAAGCGACGGCTCCGCAACACACGTACTCAACAGCGGCCAGCCTATAAACTATTTACAACTTGAAACAAACACAGCTAGGACATGACTAGTACCTGGTACTGGGATCGCATGCGTTGGTTATTCATTAGCATGGCACGTTTAGTGGTATTATGAGTGGGCAGCAGAGGAGTCCATTGTGCAATCCATTGGAAGCAATTCAACTTCAAAACTCGATAGGGCCATCCGTGTGACTTCGAGCTGGGCGACTTTTGGTCGCAGGCCGGGTGCGGTGCATCCTGTGATCATGGCGAGCGCACATCTGCTTCAGTGTGGACTCATCAGTTGATCAGTTGGGAGTGGCAGACTGCACCTGGTGGCATGACCGGTCCGTTGCCAGGGCTACTCCGCATGCTAAACTTATGGGGTCAGATTCTGGCATGTGCGCCTTATGAGCTTACAGCATAGCACCCAGCGTACTGGTTGTCATGTCACGCATAGCCCATACTGAACTACTCGGGTGGTTAATCAATGCAATAGATTGCCTGGCGATGTAGTGGATAGTCCCTGCTCGGATGCAAACACAATTGGCGAACAAATTATTTAGGTTCAATAATAGTAGTTTCGAATTGCTATATGATCAACACGATCGACGAGCCCTAAAGCCCAAATATCTAAGTAGTTTCGAATCAAAAGTTATGACGTACGAAGATGGCAATTTGGGTAGATGGAGTGGGCTTCATGCTGGTAAGTGTCTTGGATCATGTTTATACACCATAAATAATAATACCATTGTATTATTATGTACGGTGTACCATTGTAAATGGCGAAGTATGCTAGCAGAAGGTGTACATTAGGCTGGAGTGATTTTATGCGTTTTTGTAAAAACGCTGGGTGATAAAGTCTAAAACTATGTGTTTGGTTCTCGAAAATGATCTGCAAAGTTATAAAACAATCCGAGGCCTGGAAGCCGACGCGCCTCAGGGCTTTTTGAGACCGAAATGACGTTTTCTAACGAACTTGCGGGATAAATCACCATTTCAGGAATTCAAATGATTAGGTAGAAAATAAAGATTTGTTTCCTTGCATTCTGCAGTCTTTCATTGACCGCTGTGCCAATTTTCACTTCTCTAACTTAAAAATTGTGCCCGTCATTACGCAGAGTCTCGTAAGGTGCGCCGACCGCAGCGACATCACTGCCCTCTATCGGTGGAAGTGTAAACTGTGGGCATTGGCCGTTTTCCCTACTTTTAGTTCCTCTCTGGGACAACTGAAGGCAGGGAGGGGACGGATCTAAAACATGGTATATTCGGATGGCTGTTATGGCTACAAATAGGCACACGAACAGAACGAACTAAGCGCAGTTAGTCCTAAGAACTACTCATCTAAATAAGATCCTGCACCACCACACGACTACGAATTAAACACGGCTATCTCTCTGTCTCTGTCTCTGTCTCACTGTCCATGTCTCTCTCTCTCTCTCTCTCTCTCTCTCTCTCTCTCTCTCTCTCTCTCTTCTCCTCTCTCTCTCGCATTCTCTCTCTCTCTCCCCATCTCTTTCACATTTACCGTTACACGAAGTCACTTTTCTTGGCGGATTTCGGTGTCGCGGCACGACTGGCCTAGCGCGATACGATAATGCCGTGTCGCCTGTTCTCGCCGAACACACGCGTGGATGCCTCCGTTACGAGCTTAACGCATCGCTCGACACTTTGTGCGTGGCATGGGAACGCCGGTAGCGAGAGAGGGTGGTCGACGGCTGACATGATCTCGTCGTCCGACATGTGAGCGGTAACTGGCGGTTCGGTCACCTCGACATGGTCCCATTGGATTATGTTGGTGTATGTGGCCGCCTCTCAGTTCAGTGGGGCACCCTGAACTGTCGGCACCGGGATCCCGGGTTACTCCGTGCACTCACGATCAGTTTGACCCCCCTCTCCCGGATCGACCTCTCAGCGTCGACAACCATGGCCGCGATTAGGTTCTCGGGGTGGGCGAACCATGCGTTTCGTTCCACTGAACGTTTCGCCACTATCTGCACTTCAGGTGTCTGTGTCTGAATAAGTATCATCGTTCTGAAGAGATGCACGGCTCCTTGCGTGGAGAGTGGGCGCGCTTTGATGTCGAACTGCATAGGGGCATACACCTGCTGGACAAACTCTGTCATTTTTGTCAGAGCCGGGGTTGGCGACGCAGTTCTCGTGTACAGTACGAGCATTCTGATGCCGATAGTTAGCCACCGCGCGTGGTTAAAAGAACTCGGGCTGGCGCGTGTCAGCTCAGCACTGACAACGCCGGTGGCGACGGCTCGGCAGTACCGGGAAAGGATGCGCTGGTCAGCAGACAGGTCTGCGACAACCTGCTCCGCGATGTCAGGCGCGTTGAATGGTATGGGACAGAAGTCCACCCCCGGCTGGCGATGAATGTCACCACCTATAGCTTGTCCCAGCGAGCCTTTGAAGGACTTGGGCCCACTGGTACCGTGGCCTCCATCCAGCTCCACGAACACATGCCTGCGAAAAATCCCAGGACAGAATGGGATTGGAGCGTGGAAAGAATTGGATAGACATTTTTCAAGGTCTAAATGGGCAAATGGCATGGCAAATGTTTGGATTGTACTACAAACTCACACATTTCCATGATTCTAGATAGATATGCAGATGACGCAGTATATTATTGTATGTCATGTAATTTGTCAGGGTCAGGTGGATAGTGGCGAAGTATTTCAGTCAATTCTTGTTTTATTATAAAAACAAGCGGCACATACCTCATCGGAAGTGTGTTGCCATGAAGAAGGCAGATGAGCCACTGGACGCTAGGGCCAAGTTGGCGCTCTATCCTCGTGAGTGCACCGTTTTCGCGGCCTGTGTTGAAGGCAGTGCCATCGACCAATACTGCCTGCAGGGATTGTTCTGAGTCGCACTTCCGAATGACTTCTAGAGCCTTGCCAGCAATTGATGCACTATTTTCTGATGTCAGTGTTCTGTGAGCTATGTAGGTTCCACCTGGCTCGCTCACAAACACCAGATGCTTCTCTTTTCCCGTAAGCCGTACGTCTTGCTCATTTGTCTTTTCTCGTATCTTTGTGATATCCTGTCTCCCATCGAATCCCATGCACTGCACCTTACCGCCTATGCCATCCTTTAGCTTTCGTTTTTCTTTCTCCTGTACCCTTTTTCTGGCTCTTATCACTTTATCTCGTGTGATGACGTGCCTCGTGTCGTTCTCAGTGACGAGGTCAAGGTCCTTCAAGAGAGCGGTGACAAGGTCTGCTGCAATCCTATCAGTGACCTCGATGTACCGGTCACACTCCTTAGCGAAATTCCCCAGAGGCATCATATTGTACGGAGCCCTAGTCTGTGTTGGTTCGTGCACACTTCCTGTGTCATATGCACCATCACCATTGCTTCCCTCCTCCATGCTTTTGGGCTCGTGTCCCGTGCTGTGCTCGGTCAGACCCGAGGGACCAGGCTCCGAGTCGTTGGCGTCGGTCTGAAGGAAACCCGGGTCAGGCCGCAGACGGTTCTGATCTCTTTGCCTCCTCTCCAATGCATTGGAGGTCTTCATGTCAATGTCGCCGATGATTCGCTTCCTCTCACCTCGCTGGTCTTGTAAGAAATTCCACACGCTGTATGGAACCTTGTTCTCGCTAGGGCAGCTGCAGGCATTTCTCGAAGGACAACTGCACCCGCAAATGTCAAACAGCTCATGGAGGGGAATCGATTTGCTTGCGTCAGCGCGTTTCTTTGTTGGGGTCTTTGTTAGAGCCTTTCCTTTCTTAACAATCATCAGGTCATCCCGGACAATCGACTGAAACGACTTAACAGGGACGCTTGCTTTCCCCCAAAGGTATACAACGCCCTTGGCAACGCTCGTGGCGATTTGCCTTTCGCCCGCTGCATGGTTGTCAACAGCCCGAAGTTTGTTAGACTGTAGTCTGTAGAAGTTATATATATATATATATATATATATGAATCTGAAGTGGCACTTGGTTCTTCGGCAGTTCGCAGGGATGGCCCAACGCAAAGTGAGCCGTCTTCGATCGGAATGAACTTCCCTTAACCTTTTTTACTTTCATACTCGAAATCTGATAGGTTCACTAGCCTGGAAAAGAGGCAAAAACTGGTTAGTCAACCGGTAAGTTTCATAATTCATCCCTCGCCATAGGATAAAAATGTATCACAAACGTTTTTTGTTGTTGCTATAACAGGAAGTTCAGGGTGCATAACTGTAGTGGTTATTCCGCGTGTGACTCACGCCCTCGTAGATCCTTATTTTCGGTTCCAATCATGGTCATGGTTGGAGAATATGCCTCGGCCACCCCGGTCATGGCCGGGGTGGGTACCTTTCAAGTTACCCCGGCCATGGCCGCGCAGTACATTGACCACCGGTGGGGTAGCTTACAAAGCAATTCTTTACACATGACCATGGTGGTGATGGTGGGTAAATGTAACAGTTGGTGGGCAATCGACGGTCGGAGCATAAAATCATCGCCAGTACTGCTAAATTTGAGCGGTCTGCGTTAGTCGTGCGACCGAGTACCCACCCAGTAAGATGTGGGATTGTCAGTGTTTCCGCCAAAGTAAATTAATTAAATTCAAATATCTGCAGTAACAATTCACATGCAACCGAGAAAACATGCTAGCAGGGTATCTCAGGTAAACATTGTGAGCTTGGAGGCTGAAAGGCAGGCCACAATATGCCAAAGCCGGCTGTGGCTACGCTCTAATCGTGTATAGCTGTCGATAGAAGTCGCTGGAATCGTAATAAAATAGCCCTGTGCGCATAAGAAGTCAGCACATTGTGCACTGTCTCAAATCCGCCACCTACCTGCCCCCAGTTGATCAAGAAAGATACTTATATTGCGGAATGAACGGTCAATGGTCGCAGTTCATACTTATGCCGATAGAGAGCAGTGGTGGCGCTGCGGGCGGCACACCTTCCGGAACTCTGCGTCATGGCAGGCACAATTTTAAAGTTAGGGAAGTAAAAATTAGCACAGCGGTGGATGAAAGACTGTACAATGCAATGAAATAAATATTTATTTGCTATCTAATGACTTAAATTCCTAAAATCGGGCTTGATCCCGCAAGTTGGTAGAAAAATGTCATTTCGGCCTCAGAAAGCCCTGAGGCGCGGCGGCTTCCCGCCCTCAGGTTGCTCTAAAACTTGGCAGATCGTCTTTTTAGAACCAAACGCAAGTTTTAAGACTTTAACACCAACATTTTTGGAAATCACTCCACCCTAGTGCACATGGCTGTTGATTCAGTACCCCTTCAGTTATATGATGCTGATGTGACGTAGCATAGAAATGCGCCATGTGGTCGACAGTTTCTCTAATACTAAGTGGATAAATAATTATATTTAATAACCTTATTTTTATTTATAAGTTATGCAGCGGAGGGATAGGAATTCAGTCGAAAGGTACAGAATTGAATAGCTAGTTTCTCAGATTATGCCTATGAATGGAAATTTATGTTGGTAACATGTGAACCGGTTGGTGGATTCAGAAGTGACCTTCAGGCATGTGATACTGAAGAGATTGATCATTTTAAGACAATTCAGTTCCAGACAATTCCTTTACAGCTTAGCATACAATATTGATTAAGGGGTTTCAGTCTTTTTTTTCGTCATACATGTTTTCCTTATTGGCTTATCCAATACGGGCATCTGTGATTATTGTTACGCCTGAATGCATTATATCCCGATGGCATAAATTATTGTTTATTGATAACAGTAAAGCTATTTCAAAAGTTTCTTTGGCAACACCAGATGCATATACCTGTGACAATGGAACCGTTTGTTGCGGCTCTATAATGCCGATGATCTGCTAACAACCCATAGACCCATCTCTACTTGCTGGCACCACCAACATTTCCAAAACAGATTTGGTGGCGCACATGTGTGATGGCAGGTGAGCTGTGAGCTATGCTTGCAATGTAGCCGGAGTGGTTAACGTTGACATAGAGCAGACAGACGATGCCCAGCCTGACTCCGGCAGCAGCCGAAATTCAAACGCCAGCACTCTTTTCAAGGGCGACTCAAAGGCACCGCAGTGTCGGACTCGATCAAAGCGGTAGTGATTTCTAACGAAATGCCGACACTCGTCAGAATGAATGATTCATACCGTGTGCTGTGGTCTGGCAAAACAACTGTTCAGGCACTGCTAGCCAGAAGAAAGCAGGCGATTCCTGAAATTGTTGAAGAGCAAAAGCTACGCGGCTTGGCGAACGGCACAGGATGCGAGCACGTGTTGGTCCGGCAGCCAGCAGGGCCGCAACACCGACAGTTACCAGACCACTGCCAGTACGAGCACGCTGACGGGCCGATTCTGACGTGTTGATTTCCGATGTCCCGGCGCTGCTTCGAACCACCGGAGCACCATAGACTTTGGCATGTCAGCGGGACCTGGCGATTTTGATTAAATAAGCCGGGCGTGGCGTGTCGTCGGCGCGTTTCAAGTGGCAACGCAGCCGCCCCCGGAGAGCGGCGGCCGTTTTTCTCGGCGCGACTGTCAGTCCTGATTGGGCCGGCCAACTGTCCGTCTGGGAGAGGAGGCGCCGCCGCCGCGCCGCCGCCGCGCCGCCCGCCGCCCAGATGCGGCCGCATTAGCGCTGCTGGTGCAGCGGCTGGGAGCGCGTCGGGCGGCGCGAGGCGAGACAATCGCCGTGCGCCGGGCTCGGAGGCGGTGGCGCAGGCGAACCTTGCCGGCCGACTCGAGCCGTGCTAATTCAGGAGTCATTCCGCTGCAGATTAACAGCCAATTAAACGGATTTACGAACGCAAATGTTGTGCCGCCCTGCCAAGTTGGTGGGCTCCCACGGCTGCTGGCGGAGCGAGGGCGGCTTTTTAGCGCGCCGAAACTCAGCACAAGGACGCGCGCGGCTCGGGTGACGGACTGACTGTGCTCGGTGTCACCTGCCGCAGGAAATCACACTGTGCTGTCGCCTTGACGTCCTGCATCATACAGCCGGACAGCGTGTTGTGTTACAGCGTGTCAGAGGAGCACAGTTGCGTCAACAGCAATGTGTGGCAATGGAATGGCAGACTGACAACGCTCAACACGATCAGACCCATCGATGGATCAGGATCAGGTTGATATGTTGACAGATGATCACAACATGCTACTTAAGGACGTCAGCAGACAGGGATGTGGGCGCGTTGGATTTATCTCTGTCGTCAGTGTTGACAGTAAACATCACCTTTGCTGGATTCCTATTAGCAGCATCGCGAGCGGCCATAGAGATGACAGCTCTAGGCACCTTGACAAGCCACCTTTTTGTCGACTAGCATGTTTTGCCAGTTACAGAAGTCAGCGCGGCATGCTTTGATGACTTGTTAATTACCGTAGGGCTTCCGTAAACGTGCGATATATTTGAACAGGGTCGTCCACGCTGAACGTCACCGACATCGTTCTTCGCATAGCCATGATATATATCTGCATGTATGACGCATCACTTGTGAATAGAAAGGCACTGAAATGTATACTGCGAGCCTGTGAGGCGCCGAGTACAAAGTCGATAATAGTGGCCCCTTGCTCACTATTAAAAAGGAGTCTGAAATTTCTTTACCAGAGCTCAATTTTAACACCATTGATTACCAGATTATTGATGTTGCCAGAATAGACATTCGATGACTCGTCTCTGCACCCAACAAACACTGAACAGCATGGGTGGGAGACGCAACATTGCGTGTATGCTAGTCTTTGGGAGCTGCACAACTTTTGCACCTGCAACATTATCTTACTTCAGAGGTATAGGATCATATTCAGTGGGGATGGCTCCAGACCCCCTTCAAACCTGCAGCCTAGCCCCTTCATTTTCTCAGCCAATCCCTCCAACTTTGGAGTCAAACCCATGAACATGTCCAGCAATGCTGCATAAATGTCGAATACGGCATGCTACTCGTGTTCAACTTAGGTAGGTGTAAGATTTCCCAAAATTTGCAATGAGGGGTGGCGATATTCTCGCAGTTCTTCCAATTATTCTTTATTAATCAGGATGACTATCTTTTTTGATAACTTAGTTCAAATGATCAGACTTAATAATGATCACAGGGGTCCATCCAGGTTACGTCCGTAAAGGAAAGATTCCATAACCCTGGTAAAAAAAACACTCTTCTTCCAAACTAACACCACATCCCTAATTCCAAAGAAAACATTCATCACACTCATCAATGTCTATCTACTTTAACTATCAGCCCTATTCACTCGACCTCAGATAGCACATGTGACTCGAGTGCCCTACCAATAATTTTGATCACACTGGTCATTTAACGCTGATAGTAATATGGAGTTTGCTATGATGGTTACATGCTATTTCTATTCGCACTGTTTTTAATCCGTTTTGATCGACGGAAATTTGAAGTAACAGATAAATATAATAAGATCATTCATGGAATTAGGCACAATGCGAAGCGGATGGGGAAGAAGTCGCTTCGGCGCGAAGTGGATTCTCAATATTCGACAGTAGTTGTTCTATTAACCATTGTCTTAGTACTTTGTCCCCGGATAGACTAAGTTCATGGAAAGCTGGAAAAATAAAAATACTATTTATAAAATGAACGTTTTCTTCAAGATGGCAAGATAAAGTGACCCAAATCCGGGGATAAATTGATATCTTGGCGTACCCTTGGTTGACTGACCTAGGGCTGAGCCCACCCAACTGACCTTGCGATCCTACACCCCTGCCTTACCCTATATTGTCATTATCCAGGCTCTTTTCCATCATCCACTTTTTGCGAAGAACACCTTTGGAACTTCCAATAGCAGCTTAGGTGGTCATTTCCGCCGATGCTGATGGGTCATTTAGTTCCAATGGAATACTTCTACAGTGACCACATGCTGTGCTTGCAAAGGACAGCTATAATTAAAATGTTGCATCTCTCTATGTTTGATGTGCCACATTAAAATACTCCCAATAAATCTTGAAGTGATCTATTACTTCCAACCAAAGCTCTGATTTTACCTTAATTTGTCTTTTGCGGTCGACAAACGTATATGGCCAGCAATGGAATTTTCATACTCTCTGAAGAACATTTCGGGATGCTATTGAGATTACACAGCGACGACTGAAGTGGCAACTAGTGGGTGCGATCATCACTACCCTCGTGTCGGCCGTTCTACCGGTGGGTTGGCCGGGCGATAGCGGTACATGTCAGCCACCGACCGGAGCCGACCGGAACATGGCTGCTCGGCTCATCAGCGAGCTGGTATGTCGCCCGCACAGCCCACTGACGGATTGGCGGTCCACCTGTCACATGCGCGCCGTCACAGAATGACGGATGGACTGACGGACGGCCGCGACCGTGACGGTTGGCCTCTCCGACCGTGACGTGATTCGGGGGGGTCTCGTATCCAACCGTGACGGTGATGTCGGGGCGGCCTCCGTCCCCGACCGTGACGTGATGTCGGGGTGGTCTCCGTCCCCGACCGTGACGGTGATGTCGGGGTGGTCTCAGTATCCAACCGTGACGGTGATGCCGGGGCCGTCCCCGACCGTGACGGTGATGCTGGGGACGTCCCCGACCGTGACGGTGATGTCGGGGTGGTCTCAGTATCCAACCGTGACGGTGATGTCGGGGCGGCCTCCCCGTCGTATGTCGGGGGGCCTCCTCCCCGACCGTGACGGTGATGTCGGGTGGGGACGTCCCCCGACCGTGACGTGATGTCGGGGTGGCCTCCGCCGCCTAGTATGTCGGGGGGTCCGTCCCCGACCGTGACGTGATGTCGGGGCGGCCTCCGTCCCCGACCGTGACGTGATGTCGGGGCGGCCTCCGTCCCCGACCGTGACGGTGATGTCGGGGTGGTCTCCGTCCCCGACCGTGACGTGATGTCGGGGCGGCCTCCGTCCCCGACCGTGACGGTGATGTCGGGGCGGCCTCCGTCCCCGACCGTGACGGTGATGTCGGGGCGGCCGTCCCTGACCGTGACGGTGATGTCGGGGCGGCCTCCGTCCCCGACCGTGACGTGATGTCGGGGTGGTCTCAGTATCCAACCGTGACGGTGATGTCGGGGCGGTCTCAGTATCCAACCGTGACGGTGATGTCGGGGTGGTCTCCGTCCCCGACCGTGACGTGATGTCATTCGACCGTGACGGTCCCGACCGTGACGGTGATGTCGGGGTGGTCTCAGTATCCAACCGTGACGGTGATGCCGGGGCCGTCTCCGACCGTGACGGTGACGTCGGGGCCGTCTCTGTCTCCAAATGTGACGGTGGTCCTGGGGCCGTCTTTGTCTCCGACTGTGACGGTGTTGCTGGTTCGGTCTCCGTCTCCGAATGTAACGATGATGCTGGGGTGACTACCGTCTCCGGCGGTGAAGGTGTTGCTGTTTCGGTCTCCGTCTCTGAATGTAACAGTGATGCTGGGGTGATCTCCGTCTCCGGCTGTGGCGCCATCGATTCTGGAGAAAAACAAGAAACTGACATCGATGTGTAGTTGGTGATCGGAGTGGTGATGCTGCGTATGCAGCTCAGAAAAGCCTCATCCTAGCAACTGCTTTAGTGGAAAACCATGGCATTAAGGTGGTGGAGTGGAATGAAATATATAATTGAATGGGCTGGTTGGTTGGTTGGCTATTGGCTTTTACGACACATCGACCGTTGAGTCATGTAGCTTCGCCAATCTCTCACGCCGATTGGTCGCAGGCGAAGAGTAGCGACAAGTGAGACTCGAACTCACAACCTTTCGATTGCGAGACGAGCAACTTACCCCTAGGCTACTCGTCCCCAATTGAATGGGCTGACGATGGAATGTTCAGTAGGGTGTTATGTAGCGTTCAGTTGACGGCAGAGGTGTAGTGTAGTGGAGTAGCCTCGATTATGTCTGGCATTCCCCAGAGTTGAGAGTTTTGGGAGCCCATGGAGCCCTGGAGTCATTTGTATTGCATCAGCTGAGTCTTGTAATTACTTGTAATATTCATCGCGCACAAAGGTAATTACATTAATGCTTTGCAGCGAGGATTAATGTTCATCGATAATGACGCAATTGGAGGTTTTATCTATATCGACGCAATCTAATTATGCTTACCTGAAGCCATGTCAGTCCATCACAAATTGGAGGTAGAACGATGCTAGTATCCGGTATTTCTCTGTTCATGGCTAGTTACCTCCATGTTTTGCCAACAAAATTTGCAGTGGAACAAAACTTGTCAGTTTTTTTTCATACACCAAACCCAATTTATTACTACATCCATATGCACACTCAGTCGCATTATTTCCATGAGCAATGCTTACTCTAGTTGTGACCAGCACTGCAGAAAATCACCTCATCTGTCAATGTAATCCAACCTGTACCCAAGCTGTGACCTGCCCCTTAGAATATGACCTCACTTGACAATGTAACCCAATGTTTACCCAAGCTGTGACCTGCCCCTTAGAAGATGACCTCACCTGACAATGTAACCTAATCTGTACCGAAGCTGTGCCGTGCCCCTTATTTGATGGCCTCACCTGACAATGCAACCTAATCTGTACCCAAGCTGTGACCTGCCCCTTAGATGATGACCTCACTTGACAATGTAACCTAATCTGTACCCAAACTGTGACCCGCCCCTTAGCAGATGACCTCATTTGATTATGTAGCTCAATCTGCACTCAAATTGTGACCTGCCCGGTAGAGGATGACCTCACCAAGGACTGCGAACTAGCTGAGAAGGGTGGCGGCGGCGGTGCCGATGCTGACTCGGCTCGGAAGAGGAAGCCCCGGCGTAACCGCACCACCTTCACATCCGCTCAGCTGGCCGCTCTCGAGCGCGTTTTCGAGCGCACGCACTACCCGGACGCGTTCGTCAGGGAAGACCTGGCCCGGCGAGTCGGCCTCAGCGAGGCACGAGTACAGGTGAGCACAGACAAGCCATGTGGGCTGGCAGTACGGTAAAAAATTCAACTGTATGACTCTGGCACATTTCCGCATCTGGCCCGAAAGGGATCGAAGCATGCCTGAGAGTGGCAATGAAATTTGCAAGACGCAAAGGCTTCAGATTTCTCACTTCTGAGAGAGAAAAAAACTGGGCAGATTTGCGATAATTTGAGCTTGCAAATGGCAATTAGATTAGTTTGTCTTGTACACTGCTTTCATTTTACCGAAAATTTAACGTTTTGCTCAACGTATTCTGGTTGCAGGCTACAATTCGGTTTGTCGAGTATTCAGTCTGCTGGAGACCCGGTTTGTATGGAACCCGGTTTGTAGGGGACAATTCAGTTTTTAAACCCGGTTTGTAGGCACGCAGTTTGTGGGGAAGATTCGGTGTGTGGGGATCCGGTTTCTAGGGGACAATTCGGACAATATATTGTAGGGCATTCGAACAACGTATTTCTGTTTGTGGGGTGCCCGGTTCGTAGGGAATTCGGCCGGAATGTCCAATTTGGATCCGCTAATGGTGAAAGGAAAATGGTCAATCCATTAATAGTTCACGTTGCGCAAATCATTTCAGTATATTATCAAAAATTCAGTCTGCAACACTTCTACTTTAATTTCAAATCGCATCACGGTTATTCGACATTTTCTCATGGAAAATGCTAGATGTTGAAAAGAAAGATGCAACTTCGGCTCGATAGCATCCGCTTAATGCAGCATAGCGAGCTCGTAGCCTGCTGGTGACGTCGCTGGTGTTCGGGTAACACTCATCAGCTGCCTTGCTGGGCGATGCTGGGGGGACGAGGCAGTCGCGCGACTCCGTGTGGCCCGGAGCCAGCTGAAGAGAACGGTTCAGCACGCGTCACATCTACTTAGCCAGTTCAAAGGAGATCGCCCAGCAATGACGTCACGCATCTCAGAGATGCAGCCGGTAAATGATCAGAGGTCAACCGTACGCGATGGAAATAGCGATCTTGATTAAGCTTCCTGGATGGTGATTTATGAAACCCTGTAGCATAATGTACAGTCGCCAGCAGGCAGCCTCTGCTCCTGAGAGAGGCTCTGCGCGAACAGCTCCAATCCAAGCAACACTGCACCTTAACCGATAGCAGAAAACAAAACCACGTGGGTGTCGTTGGCAACATGTGGGCTTCGTTAGAGCAGCGGGGCAGACAGGCGACCACATCTGGTCGAGCTGATGTTCCACCGGGACTGTCGGAGCGCCTGCGGCGGCACTAGCCGTCTGTCGCCGTCGCGTGCAGGTCAGGCCGACCTGATACACCCGCTCAGGAGTGGCTCGTGCAGGTCAGGCCGGCCTGATACCCGCTCAGGAGTGGCTCGTGCAGGTCAGGCCGGCCTGATACCCGCTCAGGAGTGGCTCGTGCAGGTCAGGCCGGCCTGATACCCGCTCAGGAGTGGCTCGTGCAGGTCAGGCCGGCCTGATACCCGCTCAGGAGTGGCTCGAGTCGGGTCACCGATGACACGCTGAGGGTAGTATGGAGAGGTTTGAGGGCCGGCAATGTCGCTCTGTGTGTGGTGGGGAGACGACAGGGCCAGCGACGGCACGCTGAGGGTGGTGGGGAGACGAGAGGGCCAGCGATGGCACGCTGAGGGTAGTATGGAGAGATTGGAGGGCCGGCGATGTCGCTCTGTGTGTGGTGGGGAGACGAGAGGGCCAGCGATGGCACGCTGAGGGTAGTATGGAGAGATTGGAGGGCCGGCGATGTCGCTCTGTGTGTGGTGGGGAGACGAGAGGGCCAGCGATGGCACGCTGTGTGTGGTGGGGAGATGAGAGGGCCAGCGATGTCACTCTGTGTGTGGTGGGGAGATGAGAGGGCCAGCGATGGCACGCTGAGGGTAGTATGGAGAGATTGGAGGGCCGGCGATGTCGCTCTGTGTGTGGTGGGGAGACGAGAGGGCCAGCGACGGCACGCTGAGGGTAATATGGAGAGGTTGGAGGGCCGGCGATGTCGCTCTGTGTGTGGTGGGGAGATGAGAGGGCCAGCGATGGCACGCTGAGGGTGGTGGGGAGAAGGGAGGGCCGGCGATGGCAAGTTGGGTGTGCTGGGGAGAGGGGCGGGCTGACGATGTTGTGGACGACGATCCATCGCCTGGCCGACCGGAAGTAGTTTGCGGTGGCCTCTGATCCTCCAGATCGGCAGTGACGGCAGTGACGGCCGGCGCATCGGCGGGCTGCGTCACGTCACGTCACGTCACGTCACGTCACGTCACGTCACGTCACGTCACGTCACGTCACGTCACGTCACGTCACGTCACGTCACGTCACGTCACGTCACGTCAGTCACGTCACGTCACGTCACGTCACGTCGCACGTACGTCACGTCACGTCACGTCACGTCACGTCACGTCACGTCACGTCACGTCACGTCAGTCACGTCACGTACGTCACGTCACGTCACGTCACGTCACGTCACGTCACGTCACGTCACGTCACGTCACGTCACGTCACGTCACGTCACGTCACGTCACGTCACGTCACGTCACGTCACGTCACGTCACGTCACGTCACGTCACGTCACGTCACGTCACGTCACGTCACGCCACGTCACGCCACGTCACGTCACGCCACGTCACGGAAGATTGGAGTGTGGTCGGCCCGACGATAATAGCTCGCCATCGGCACCGCGACAACCAGAACATCTGTCCGAAGTAACAGCGGGCACGTTGCGCAGCGACAGGCGCTCCCTGCCTCACGAATAGAAACGAACGTGATGAGTTATTTGGCCCAACCTCATAGTTAATGGCCCCATCATGTTGACTTCAACACAAGCATCGATCGACTGCAACTATCAGACGCATCGCCAGGAAAGCCATGGTAGACATTGTGATTGGAAGGTCTACGCAACTGGTAGACTCGCAATATCAATTATAGCAAATATATCTATATGGAGAAGATACGTCTCCATAACCATCCCACTCTCTCTCTCTCCTCTCTCTCTCTCTCTCAACTTCAAACTTGGGACACCTTAAGTGTTAATCACCACGCGTCGCTGCTGTGGTATTCTTTCTCATATCACTCATATCCCAAACCATATTGGACCAGTAGCGCAGTCAGTATATTCCTAAAGGAGAGCCCGACCAAAAAATGCAATGAAATGGAAACATATTTTTTCCACTGTGCACTTTTAAACTAACATCCATGACATGATTCAGAAGTTTGAAATTATGCGTATGTTATTTCTGGTACACAAGTACACTTGATCACAAGTGGCATTATACGACGCATTCAAACATCGCCGGAGTATATATCCGCGGGCGTGAAGGTTACACAAGAGCACTACCATGAATATCAGAGCTAGCACAAATAAGTGATTTGCGCTCAGTGTTGTCTTTGCACGCTTTAATGATCTTCAAGGCGGGATGTGTGACAGAAGTTAATGTGACAGAAGTTATACTGCTACTGCTGTGAGCGTCCCTAAAAGTATCTTCCATGAGTATGTCATGTGTTCATTTTTTTTGTAGTATCGCATAGGTGCAAATTGAAATTTAGGCGAACGCAAAGACAGCTTTTGGCGTACGAAGCGCGCGGAAAATGTATGTTTTTAGTGGTGAAAATTTCACAACTTTTTGTTTCATCGGTTATATTTTTAGTTCCTAAGGAGGGTGGGGGACAGGCCCCCGACCCTCCCTTAGCTGAGCCTCCTTCTCCGACCGGATCGTAGTCTAAGTCTTCGACAATCTCCTACCGAGCGTGGTCCTCATCTCCCACAATCTCCTGCCGAGCGTGGTCCTCATCTCCGACAATCTCCTGCCGAGCGTGGTCTCCATCTCCGACCGAGCGTGGTCCTCATCTCCGGCCATCTCCGACGGAGCGTGGTCTCCGCCTCTGACCATCTTTGGCCGAGCATGGCTTCAATTTCCGACCATCTTTGGCGGAGCGTGGTCTCCATCTCGGACCGAGCGAAGTCTCCGCAGTCGTCAGCGCTCTGCCTACACAAGACAGCAGCAGAACAGGGCAGGACATTCGGCAGAATATCGACCTGTACATGCCGCAGTCGCGCGTGAGATGGCAGATGGCGCGAATAGTATAGCGCATTGCCGCGCCAGTTGACGCTGATGTCGCTGATGTCGCTGATGTCGCTGATGTCGCTGATGTAAGTCAAGTTCTTTGGCCGTGCGCTGAGGTGCCACTTGCTGGGCGAGCCAGAACCCTGATCTGCGTGTCGTTGTGCGATGTGTGTGGCCTAGATGTGTGAGCTGAATGCTCTTATCGTACCCCTGTTTCACCTCCTTGCAACTTGTAATGATGGTCACAGGGATTGTGTCACATAATAGTCACTTAGATTGTGTTGAATGTCCAAAGGCATGTCGGAGCCTAATCTCGTTCTAAAACATTTGGGTATTTGGTTCGATGTCGTCATGGGGAAATAATAAAAGCCATATGAGCAAAGCGTCCAAAAAATTATACGTTACACACCTCAATGTAGGCGGACCGATACTGATCATCAGCATAGTGATCATCGCGCTTCTCTCGCAACCAGGATGTTCCCACATTCAAGTTCAGCTAACTACCGAACTGCAAGCTTCTCTGTTGCCCCAATCGCCCAGCGTGCGGGTGTGACAATACGGTCATGGTCGCCCCTATTGGGAGTTCGCTCAATTCGCCAGCGGCTTCAATGAGTTGCAGGTGAACCAGGTGAATCAGGTGAACCGAGTCAGCAAGAATAGTAGATTTTAGCATGCTTCATTCTGTCCAGTTATGTTGATTGCCCTGCTTCTTACTTTTCATCGCTTGCCTAATGTGGAAGGTGAAAAATTGGCCTAAATACTTTGTGAGCATCGACTTACATCGAATTCAATCTGCATATTTCGCTCATTGAGTGCCTCAAACATATTAGTACATTGAATAAGATCAGACGGGGTAGGTAGGACACACCCCGGACAGTATGTCGCCTCCTTTGATGTTTTCATGACAACACCTATAACTAATTTTCCTCCAATCAAAAGCATCGCATCCATCATGAACGATGCATATTGCTTCACTGAATTATCTTGTAACTATGCGTGCTCTGTGGCAACGTGTTCTTGTTCTGCTAAAGCTCGCCATCTGATCGGGATACACTCAGAGTTGAAAGGAATACCCAAGCTGCGAACTCTGCTGAAATAGGCATATAAATAAATACCGCATCGGCGAACCATCTGGCAAAGGTCACCAGCAGCAGTAGCAATACCCAGACATCAGATTGTGGACATCTGCTGCCGATGTGCATTTCTAAAGAGTGCTCCCTTTATAGTAGCTCAACTATCGGCACGAGAACGTTGAGAGGCCGACTAGACTCACAGATGGGCCTCCCACCTAATGGTGCATACCCAAAGCGTACCTGGCAGAGCGTACTGAAGTTCAAACCTGCTTGGCATTTGGTCACTCAACCACACTTACGAAGTTTATGCGTGACATTACACAAGTGCACCCGAAATTGGAGTGGGGGACATATCAAATCATCTTCCAGGGCATGTTCACTACACTTAAACAGAACATTGGCAAGCAGGAGCAAAACGGCTTTAGACGTAACACAGTACACCCTATATCATATTAGCTTGGAAAAACGTCATTAACCATCCGTCACATCTCACTTTGACAAATGTCATGGTGTACCTACATTGGGTGTGCCCTACTACTTCTCGTGTTTTTTTTGGGGGAAGAGGTGCGTGAGCTGAAATTCAGTGACTCAATTGCAAGCCATTTTACTACTAGCTTAAACCCTAGTAGTGCACTACTAAGCGATATTTTGTTGCCATCTTATAAACATATCTCAAATATCACAGAATGGGAACCATGATTACAAAGGCGTATCCATTTTCAGTGTGGCCTGACAATGGCTGGAAACTCCGAGTGGGTCGGTGAGACTGGAACTCCTGGTCTGGTGGTCTTGCTAATGTTTTAGTTATAATTTCCCCTGCTCAATCTGAAAATATGTCCTGAAATCAGGACCATTTGGCCTGGTGAAACATCTCCAGCCTCCGGCATGACTTCAAGCGCCGAAATATTTTCCAGAAATGTACCTGTTTTCGACTGGTCGCGTAATTGCACCACACCGTGCCTAACTTGGGCGTCTAGCCGCCCCAGATAGGCACGGTGTGGTGGACATGGACATGGTGTGGTGGACATGGACACGGTGTGGTGGACATGGACATGGTGTGGTGGACATGGACACGGTGTGGTGGACATGGACACGGTGTGGTGGACATGGACACGGTGTGGTGGACATGGACACGGTGTGGTGGACATGAACACGGTGTGGTGGACATGGACACGGTGTGGTGGACATGGACACGGTGTGGTGGACATGGACACGGTGTGGTGGACATGGACATGGTGTGGTGGACATGAACACGGTGTGGTGGACATGGACACGGTGTGGTGGACATGAACACGGTGTGGTGGACATGGACACGGTGTGGTGGACATGGACACGGTGTGGTGGACATGGACACGGTGTGGTGGACATGAACACGGTGTGGTGGACATGGACACGGTGTGGTGGACATGGACACGGTGTGGTGGACATGGACACGGTGTGGTTACATCCGCCGGTCAAGCTCCGACGGTTAGGCTCCCAGTCGGGTTCCGTCGGTTAGGCTCCGCCGGTCAGGCTCCGGTCAGGCTCCGTCAGGCAGGCTCCGCCGGTCAGGCTCCGCCGGTCAGGATCCGCCGGTCAGGCTCCAGGCAGGCTCCGTCAGGCAGGCTCCGCCGGTCAGGCTCCGCTGGTCAGGCTCCGCCGGTCAGGCTCCGCCGGTCAGGCTCCGCCGGTCAGGCTCCGCCGGTCAGGCTCCGCCGGTCAGGCTCCGTCATGCAGGCCCCGCCGGTCAGGCTCCGCCGAGTCGGCCGATCTGTGCGGCCGACAGCCGGCCGTCGCGGTCGACAGTCGCCGCCGCCCGCCTGGCGCGCCGCCCCCGGCCGCCGCTGTCGCCGCACCCCAGCGTCGCCGCCGACGGAGCCGGCGCCGGCGCGACGCCCCGTCGGCGGCGACAGTCTGCAGGCGGGCCGACATTCCGCTCGTGATTGGCTGGTAATACGAGCCGGTCGGCGCCGCTTGTGTTGCGCAGGTCGCGCGCGCTGGCCGCGTAATTGCATTAGCTAATTGCCTCAGGTGGCGGTCGTGCCGTGTCGCCGTGTTTGTTTTTGTGACGCCTCCGCCGTGCGCATCGTTGCGCTCCAGACGGAGACGACTGTGGCGCGCTGCTCACGACTGTCGTGCACGTGTCCGCCTCCAGGTGTGGTTCCAGAATCGGCGCGCCAAGTTCCGCCGCAACGAGCGCAGTCTGCTGGCGCAGCGGACCCCTCCGCTGAACATGGCCACCGTGGACAGCGCCGCCGGAGTGGAACAGCCGCTGGCGCCCCGGCCCACAGGTCAGCCTATGGCTGGTCTCAGCCGACCCGGAGGCGCACACGTGAACTGAGCGCAACTATTGGATTCACACAGATTTGATCTTAGTGTTCCCGACAAGTTAACTCAGACTTGATATCAGTGCAACCAACAAGCTAGCTCAGACGTGATCTCAGTTAAACCTACAAGTTAGCCCAGACTTGATCTCAGTTAAACCTACAAGTTAGCGCAAACTTGATCTCACTGCAACTGATAAATTAGATTAGACTTGATCTAAGTGAGACTCAACAGTTAGCACGTTAGTAATTTCGTTACAATCCACAAGCTATCCCAGATGTGATTTTAGTGCAACCCAAAAGGTAGCCCAGGCTTAACCTCAGTGTGATCCACAAATTAGCCCGCATTTTACCTCAGTGTGATCCAAAGCACTGTGGCACCATCAATGAAGTTAGGGCGACGTTCATCAGCCATGTGCCACAGCTTTCTTTAGACTAGATACACAACAACAACCCCGAAATGTTGGCTTGTTCAAAATCGCAAAAGTACCTGAATGTATCTCAGGCCTCGAAATCGTTTGAACTGAGTTAGCATGATATTCGTTCGTCCTCACCAGTGACGTACCTAGGATTTGCTCTAGGATGAAATTGATTTGGATGAGGCACACCCACCCCGTTTTAAGAAAAAGCCTCCGGATTTCGATCACTATTTATTTAAACGGCCCATTCTTTTCAATTCAGTAAGTAATGACAAACTGTCCTGTGATGGGGGGGGGGGAGGCAATCTTGCCACCATCTTGTCTGAGTCACCGGTCCTTTAAAGTCATCGGTCACTTCTGAGTCACGACATCCTTTAAGCTTTAGCGCTTAAAGATAATCACAAAAGACCTTCTGCCAAAAAGGCATCACCATTAGGACACAGCGTCCTTGAGAAATTTTGGATTCGAGATTCGGCCATGCGATTTTTAGATGTAATCGAGTGTGCTGATTTCAAATTCGAAAGCTGTTTTTGGATCAAAGCATTTTCTGGTCCGCAAATTTACACTTTTCTGCAGGTATGTTTCCTAACTTTATGCTAAATATGGGACTATGGACACAAAGGCATGTCTGAAAGTTGTGTGACTGTTATATTCGTGATGTTCACACCTAAATACCTATGATTACCACTTTTCAGCGCGCTAAAGCGTATATTGGATATATTTCTGACGGTTTCTCTGGTCCGTCCGACACATCTCTCGCTAACGCCATCTATAGGTGCTTTTTTCATTAACTCGGAAAATTGACTCTCATTGAACTAGACATATATCAAAAGCCTGTCCAGTATACATCTAAAATTTACACTAACGAACTGAAAACTGATGCCTAGGTTCCCTCAGAGGCGGATCCAGGGGGAGACAATAGTAGGTATGTTGAAAAAGACAAAGGCAGGTTCGTATACAAAATACAAAAAGCGAACACGTTTCTTGAAAACTTCAAATAACATAAAACAAGCTTTGAAGTATCATAGTAATCGTTTGTAATGCAGGAAATAATTGCATAGCACACAGGACTACCGTTTAGTGATCGGCTGAGGGAAATAATAGATATCTGAAGGACAGAATGCATAAAGTACAGTGTGCATAAGGACGCTGTGCCCTAATCACCATGTCGCCTCCAACGCTTTTGGACTACAAGCACCCAGAACTCCTTCAATTACAATTTTAATACCTGCACACCACAGCACTAGCAGAAACACTGTATGCACCACATCAACAACATTCACTGCAGCACGCAACGCATGCACACGATGCACGTAAATAGCCATCCTCGGACGGCGTCGGATGTACATGAGCCGATTTGCCTTCCAATGAAAAATAAATGGTTTACTAGCGGTGCCGTCGAACGTACATGACCCAGCTTATTTTGGGAAAACAAAGCAAAACAAACAGAAAAAAAACACTAATATAGCGTAAAACGACTACCTAGAGGAGCCATTGGACGTACATAAGCCGACTTTCCAAATGGCGTACCAACCTCACTGGCAGCCCTGTAAGGTATGCTTAGACCAACCCTCTACTAACGAACAACTAACACGCGGTAGCATGCGTGATAGGCGGTGTGGACAATTGCCTCCTTGTCCGTATGGTAAAAACCCTCGGTGGTATTCGACGAGAGTAGACTAATGCCGACACCCAAGCAAAATCGACTTGCTCTTCACTATTAAAATCCACCTACCCCAGCCGACAATTATCTTGCCGAGGAATAACGTAAAACTAAAGCCATTTAGATATCCGAGAGATGTCCCCCGCCCAGCCCCCCCCCCCGCCTTCAGCAACTGAAACACCACTCACACTATAACGTAGAACTTCCTTAACGTGAATGTATACTTAACTGTAAAACAAGCTTCGCTTACAAAACATACTCGCTTTAAAGGTGACCTTCATGGTCCGGGACGCCTTTAAAGATCACTCTCCACAAATCACAAACAAATTAATTTAAAACAAGTAGAAATATATGCCTTCCAGTGGTGCGAAGCTGGGCCGTCCAGACAACGGAGTAGGGGACGGAAGGAGCAGTAGTATAGTGTGTTCCGCCTATGTGGAGGTGTAAACCAAGGTATAGGCCGACCCCGGTGACACTGACTAAAACTAGTCAAACAAGGCAGGGGGTGGGGTAGCGGAGATGGAGATGGGCTAACTAAGCATCGATAAGATAGGGGAGGAGAGAATAAACCACAAAGTATATAAAAATGACACCCCTGTTTTGGTACGACATAGACTAGCACATGGCTTGAGGCTCCAAACACTAAAACAACAAGCGAAGTCTGACAGAGAGGCGCCATTTACGCTCGCCTCAACTGGCCCCGGTGCGGCGCCGGTCGCTCCGTGCCGTTTAACCTGTCTCCACCACGTTGTGCAGGGCCGCTGTGCGCGTCGACTGCGACGGTCACGTCACCTGGCAGCGACTATCCTGTCTACTCGACGTGGAAGCCATCCAACTCCGCCCACTACGCCATGATTGGCCCGTCTTTCATCGGCTCGACCAGTAGCAGCGCCGCGTGCGCGATGGTTCCCGCCGCCGGTACGTGTCAGGTGGGCCGCCGCCGGCGTCACGCTCGCCTGTCGATCTCGTCACTGACAGGTGTGGTTCAGAGTCGGCCAGGCTTACCGTGCGGCCGACGGTGCAGTGTGCTGCAACATCTCCCAGCGCCGGTCATTGTTCCATCAACAATCGCCCGTCTAGCAATGTGCTTTGGCAGTTCGACGCGCAAACTCTGAACACCGCGCCTGTGATTTTAGCGTGTCAAAACAAGGCGTTTCCGATCATAAATGTTCTAACACGTTCTTAGCTAATGTTGGCGAGAGCATCCATTCAACCTAGCAGTTCTTCAGGGTTTATTATGCGACCAAAGGAGGCATGGCAGACTTGGAGTAGACAGTCACATTAGGCTGCAATGTCATTGGTGGCTCAAACATCGGTGGCAAAAGGAGGCCAAAGAGATCCTTACCTTCCTAAAATTGTCTCCTTTCCCCCATTAGCGCCTGCCACTGTGAAATTGTGTCTCTTCCTTCATGGCTGATTTGACAAACCCAACAAAAAAACTGTTTCATACAACGAAGAATGGCTCTAAAGTGCTCCTGGGTTTTATACATTGCTTGAGACGAAATGTACGACCCTCAATATACCAGGAGGTGCTGAGTTTACATCAAAGTAACGTTAGGGATTATGCTATATTACTCAACGTTTCGGCCAGGGGCCATCGGCAGGAGTCAAACTGACGATGGCCCCTGAACGAAACGTTGAGTAATATAGCATAATCCATAACGTTACTTTTGATGTAAACTCATCAAAAGTACTCATCAAAAGTACTCTTGCATAGTCAGGTAACTGATTATGCAAGAGATGGTTCAATTTTCTTACGAAAGTACTTTCTGGTTTAATTTTCGGTATTGGAAAGGAAGCAAACATATTTAAACTACGGGAAAACATTCTCGTCCCTACCCTAACGAATTATCCTGGAAGTCTTTATCTCAGCCAAGTATTAACCCGCGCCGTCTTTCCGGTCAAATCCTCACCCCCGTCTCGGGGTGGGGTGGGGGGTTGAAGACCCCCTCTAACATCCAAACTAAGCATCGCACGAAAACGAAAGAGGTGTCATAGGAAAACGTTCAACGAGTAGGGTCCGGATCCACCCCCAAAATAATTTCCCCACAAAAGTGACGTCACCAGGGGGGCTAGATTTTCACGACTTTTCACTACTTACGTTATGTTTTTGGCTGTGGGGAGTTCATTTCGGGGATATATGAGAAAAAATATTTGGAATGAGAAAAGGACAGCGAAATCGACTAGGGCGTACACATTTTTGCCCCCCCCCCCCAATTTTTTTTTATTTCAATATTTTGAGTTTTCAAGTTTTCTTTAATTTTCCTTTTCCAATAGATAGAACAGACCGAGAAACGTTGTTTGGAAGTAAACTTGGCCTAATAAGAAATGCTTACTTTAGCCAGAATCCTCTATTTGAATTACAATCTGGCAAATACGCAAAATTTAAATGTAGTCAAAAACGAAAAAAAACGACAAAATCAACTCGTACGTTTTGTTCCATCCCTATAGATAAGCAAACGATGAAAGTTTCATTAAAATATCTTCGTCCATTAAAGCGTGACGACTGGTTGAACTTTTTTGGAGGTGACCTCACTTGACCTTGACTAACTTGTTGACCCTAAATGACCTGTCTTAAACATTTTTAATCAGCATGCCAAATTGATGTGGGAAAAGGTATGCCAAATTTGGGCGCGCTGTAGCGCGCCGTTCGTCCGCTATCCGCGAAAAACCCGAGGGGCGGTTGAAGACCCGCCCCCGAGATGGGACGGCTTAAAAAGCTTGAATTTAGTCAATTATTACTGATTGAAACATTATCAGAACTTTCCGACTTCGCTCTCATTTGACGATGATAGTGCCAATACTTACATCTTGACGCGTTAGATTTCCTAGCAGGCGTTCCTCAGTGGCGGCAGGGGTGTCGTGCTATATTATATTAAGGGAGAAAGTGGCCCCTCAGTGTTGGTTCTCCCTAATAATTTTAACTTTTAACATGGGACCCTGTGGAGTATGCACCTAAATCATGTTTGGCTGGCCCATTACCTTCATGCGTCCCCCCTCCGCAATAATTTTGGCAAATCAACGCCCGGGGATGGAAGAAGTAAAAATTCGGGGTTACCGCTCTCTCATGATCATGCTAATGCAAGATAAATATACGGCGAAATTGCACATCAAAATTCGTCCCGGAATACTGGTAAGCCTATCATCTTTGGGGTTAGAGATGCCTTTATGTATTCTATTGCTGGCTAAATTTGAAGTTCCAAAGCATCAGTAGCCTGAGTCTCGGAATCCATTTATTAAAAAGCAATCTTCACCAAGTACTTACATATCGAAATCGGTGAGATGTTCTAAGCTCCCGCCAGGGGGCTAAGCCCACCCTGCTCGCGCAAGAAGGGGGATACTCGCGCAAGAAAAATAATTCTGACGGTCAGCCTCCGAGCTAGAATATTCTTGAAACCACAACAGCTGTCGATGAATGGGAAGGGCTCTAGCACCAGCCCTGACGATTGAAAACATGGCAATGTGCGCTAAAGACGGCTGGACTGGAATGTTCCTAAGCTTGGGATGGGCACCTGAGGGACCGTCAGGGACCGCCGCCATGGAGGTAGCCACGGTCGTCCCAACGGCCACAGCCGTCTTGGCGGTGGCGGTCGTCCAGACGGCTGCAGCCGTTTCAGTGGCCTGGCCACTGCTGCTCCAGCAGCTACGGTAGCTCCAGCAATGGCGAGAAAGACAGGCCAGCGATAGCTGTGATGATGGCCAATCCAGCGGTGCCAAGTGGTTTCGCTTTGGACCGGGTGACACCGGTTAAGGAAAAAGATATATAAATAAAACTCGCAGTATGCTGTGTGTTTAGCATAGTTGATTAGGCATGCTGTTAACTAGCAGGTCCCTAGTCCCTCCCTGTCTCCAAAACTTGCACATATTTCCCCCACTGGCATTCACGCCTCATGTGGTGGGAAGTATGAAGGCTTTGAAAATACGCCACAATGTGGATCTCAGGCGCAGTCAATGTAGCCGGGGACCTGGCCTCTCCTCATCCTTAGCAACGAAAAATACATTTAGCAAGTACATTAAACAAGACATGTTGAGATTTCCGCCACCGAAAACCTCAATTTTTCTTTCCTAGCATGCCCATATTTCAATCTATTTTTTGGTCGGATCTACCATAGGAAAGTCATGGCTCTACCACTGGTGGGTCTCGCCCTGACGATTAATATCCTCCCGATTACACAATGTCTGAACGTGGCGGATGAGGTGGCGGACGTAGCGAACGTGGCGGATAACAGAAAGAATCAGTGAGGTCCGAGAGATGAGCAATCGTATTTGTGTTCAGGCTAATAATAGTCATGCCTTCATTATAAATGTGTTAATGTCCCTTATTTTCTGTCAGATATTTTCTCCTGTTGGTTGCTGTTCGCAGCAAAACGTTTTTTGGCAATCCTTGGCTGAGCGTTGGACCTTGATTGCAGGTTTCGCATTAGTCACGCGAGCGTGCAGAGTGACTTATTCCCCACGTATTTATCCACCGTTGCTTATATATATATGTATATATATATATATATATATATATATATATATATATATATATATATATATATATATATATATATATATATATATATATATATATATATATCATTCAGTGCCATTTCGGCGGTCACCGACGTGCACCGAGGTGTCGCCTCCTTTTTCGTCTCTGGTCATGACACACATTATCTCTACGGTCGATGTCTAGTCCCTTCACTAATGGTGAGATGGCTGTGATACCCTGACCCTTACAGTTTCCCTTCATCCATGGAATCATCTTCACACATTCTTACCACACATATTTTGCATCTGTTTCAGCTTCTCTAGCCTACTCGGCTGGTCAGGCAGCTGCGGCAGCAGCAGCGGCAGGATTTGGACCTCTGACGGCACCTCGTGGCGGCCTGAACAACTTAAGGTTCCGGCCGCCCGAATATTCACTACACCAGTGACATCTGGCGTTGACTTATGAACTTTTCTGGAACGTTGTGGAACGCGCAGAGACTACATGAACTTCGCATGTCCTCCTATGAGCGCCATATAGACCCCGGGGCGCGTGATATGCCGTGTGCAAGCGGAACATTGAACTCTAGGTATAGCTCGTAACTTACAGACTGTTATAGCCTTGCGTGAATGTTTCAGTAAGATGGTCCATACATTATCTGTCATGACCGACGTATGTAGTAAATCTGACTGTTTGGATTTCGCGATGCAAAGAGATTGGTTCGTGGCAGTACAGAAAAGTTCATACACTACCGTAGAAATGCGATGGACACGATAATGGTTCACATGAAATGAACATCACAATGACGATGCATTGTGTTTGCATATTGACCTTGACATCGATTAGATTCTTACCGCTAGTCTGACAATAGATTCTGGCATACCATTAGTTTGCGATCAAATTCTGACATACAATTATTTTCACATTGGTTTCTGACATACCATCAGTCCGACATTATATTCTGGCAGAATATATGATCCGTCAGTCTGACGTTAGATTCGCGCATACCGTTAGTCTAACATATTTTGGCATATTGTTATTTTGACAGAACCAGGATGGACAATTTTGTGATTACAAAAAGAAATGGAAGAAAAAGGATTCGGAGAATGAGCGACAGGAAAGGGAAAGGAAGGAAAGAGAAATGAAGAAACAGAAAGAGTGCGAGAGATAGAGAGGGAGAGAGCCAGAGAAGGACAAAGAATGATTGCGAGATTCCAACTGAATTTGTATCAGAACCACGAACAATTCTTTAGTGCACGGCAAACTTTCCCTGTGGAAAATTTGTCAGTTGCCCAATTGTGGCGGGGATGACCGAGTGGTTAAGGTCTTGGGCTCTGGGTACCAAAGGTCCCGAGTTTTGCACTAGCGCCGCTGGGGACATTTCCCAATTCCGCGGCCTACCGGCGAAACAGTGTGGGCGGCGCCATTAGCCGTGAATGTGCATAAAGTGCGTCGTGAACCACCCAATAAACAGCAATGCTGAATTCACCAATAGTAGTATTACTGTTGTTCCGCGGGATGCGAGGTGTTCTGAATAAGAACCAAATAAAATTACACAAGTGCTATTTGTATTGAGGTAGGAGTGCATATTCAGCCTGCATAGACAACTGACGTGCTGAAGTAACAGCCAGATGCAACAGGTACAATCATCCCCTTTCGGGCATCCGCATCTTCTGAAGTCAGTACAGCTGTGTAGGGGTTGTGCTCTGGTGGGTACATTGGTCAAGGGGGGAGGGGTGGCAAGAGGTGGAGTATTTCGGCTGCATGTATAGGCCCCAGGAACTTGAGAAAATGTGGATAAGTCAGCTCTCCAGTCGACTCAGCTTGTGCAATGTCAATATTTTGGTCCTAATCAGGATATTAGGGTAATGAATGGCTAAGGTTTCATAAAGCCCTCTATTCGTTGGTATTTTCGTACGGCCTCTATTTCATGTCCCTCACCAGATTTTCTACGCTTATAGGTCGCGTGTCATCGGAAGTAGCCGATGCGTTACAAAGTATGCATGAACCAATATATTCTCGAAATATAGGCTCTGTAATGATAAATTATTGTTTGAAACAATTTGGTACACGATCCATTGGCATCCGAATCTCAGGGTTCTTCAAGTTTGTGGGATGTTTTATCCTCTCCCTCCCCCGACTGATGGAAAATCAGTTGGTGAGCTCGGCATATCAGAGCATATGATATCACATTCTATTCTGGGGGAGGTATAGTCGTGGCGATATTTAAGTCATGCTGACCGAGATAACTCTCTCTCTCTATTGAGATGCCGTGTTAGCGCAGCTCAGAGCTTCTTATTGGCGTTGGTCGCGGAACACTTTATTGCTGCGTTGTGTTGACGCAGACCTAGCGACCGATCTGAGAGTTTATCTCAGTGCACACATTCACACCTGCACACGCACACACACACTCTCACACACACACACACGCACACACACGCACAGCGCGCGTGGTGTCGAGATAAGGCGGCGGCTGGCCCGTGACGGCGGGACAGGCGGCCAACAGTCGGCCACTCTGCCGCACACGGCGTCACAGCGTCACTGCGCTGGTCACGTGCGTGGCGTCGGGACGGCGGGCGCGCTGCTACATTCCACACATCATGCTGCAGCGACACAGGTGAGCAAGCGAGTGTGCGGCACAGGCGCGGCCGACAGTGGAAAATTGCCAACGAAGTCTGAATTGTAGACTGCGCCCTAGCGAGGCATAACGGCAGCATCGCCGTTAGCAAGTGTTGTTAGAATACGCATGGAAGACGTGGACGATATGATTGGGACATGGAACGATGTGATCGCCGTCCGTTCTTCACAGTAGCGAGCTGACCATGTCAGGTGCACCGATCTTTTCTAAATGTGCTTCTAGGCTGGTCGGAACCCATCACCACTTCTAGGGTGGTCCGATCCCAACACCACTTCTAGGCTGGTCGGAACCCAGCACTACTTCTAGGCTGGTCCGAACCCAACACCACTTCTAGGCTGGTCGGAACCCAACACCACTTCCAGTCAATATAAATCTTCGACGGCTAGCGCTGTGGATTTCTGCGCATCATCAAACGTGATCAACAAACGCACCCTGATTAAAAGACTAATCGGTTTAATCGTCATTCACCTGGACCGTACCAATTTGTGTGTCATTCTGCATTCGTTCCATGATTCTAGAGTATCGTATTAGTCACCATTTGGTGCCGAAGCTCAGCGGTACGAAGAAAGGGCGAAAGAAAGGAAGAATGATTTGCGGTCAAGGTGTGTCTAAGATGAGTCTTTAAGTATTTTCAAGAAGTGTAGAGTGGGGAAGGCAAACTAGTGTGAAGGAACAAGGTCGAAAGCGGAATGGAGTCGAATGAAATAAGGTCGAAACCGGAATGGGGTCGAATAGAACAAGCTCGGAGTGGAATAATTCGAATGAGATAAGGTGGGGAAGCAATTGGGGATAACGGATACTGGGCTAGTGTCGAATGGAGCGATGTCGAAAGCGGAGTGGCATACAATGGAACAATGTCGAATGTGAATTATAGCCCAATTTAATAGCGTCGAAAATAGGAGGAATTGGAATAGTGTCGAATCAAGTGAGGTCGAAAACACAGCTCAGAGCAAACAGTTGTGCAAGAAGGGCATAGAGGAATGTTTCAGTGAACGGGGGACTGCCCAGACAGCTGAATGGGTCATGTTTAAGTTAAGGTTAGGCTAGGTTAGGTGAGGTGAGGTCCGGTTATGTTTGCGAGAATTCTGCGCGCACATATTAATCACAGCATTTGAAATACAAGCGTTAAATACATGCATACATAACAATGCCACTTGTTCTCATTGCAACCACAACATTATAGTGCCACCATACTATCCCAACTCGAATGGTGTCCCGTCCTTCGATCCCTTCAGGGGCAGGATGGCCGGGCTGCTTGGCTTCGAGCGGTCACCTTCGGGGTCACGTTACAGTGACTCATACGGGTCGGCGCTTTGTCAGCGTCGGCCGCGACACGTGAGCAGTGGTCGGCCTCGGCAGTGAGACGCAAGAGGTAGAGTGGAGTGCGTGCTGCGTAAGCGCGTGGAACGAACGCTTGGACTGACCAAACTACGACTACGACTACCAGTCAACTATAACTTACCGGTGCTAGGGCTCACAAAACTCTAGCATCAAAGTGGATCAATATTCACAGAGTGCTGTGACTACCTGAAGTAATAGAAAGGTAAGCCCGGCCTCCGTGATTGCCCATTGACGTTGCGTTCCCCCGTGTTCATTACCTGCTACTGCCCATTCCATAATACCTCACTCGCCTATTAATTTCCTGAACTAATCCGACACCAAAACAAACAATTTCTTACGAACACAATTAAACTTCAGCACCATCGATATCATCTGTGTAGGGTTCACAAAATAATTCTTACATGTTAGGTAAGGTTAGGTTATCATAGGCTAGGTTATGTTAGGTAAGGTTACGTTAGGTAATGTCAGGTTATGATAGGCTAGGTTATCATAGGCTAGGTAATGTTAGGCAAGGTTATCATAGGCTAGGTTATGTTAGGTTATGCTACGTTAAATTAGGTTAGGTTGGGTTAGGCTGGCTGCACCATCGTTCAGCGGGACGAAGGCTCCTATTCGCTTTCTTGCAGAAGCGTTCTCTTTAGCCTGTGCTTTCGACTTTATTTCGTTCGACGCCATTCCAGTCCCTCCTATTTTCGCCGTCATTCCATTCAACGCTATTCCACTTTCGACCCTACTCAATTCTAGTTCATTCACGCTTAACCTTGTTCCATTCGACATTAGGCATGGACGCTCAGAATGACCGAACTGAACATTGCGATAATTTTAAGCCGGCACGCCCGCTGCCGTTGCTGATCGCCAGAAGCAGTCTGGACAGGGCGTGCTTCTCCTTTGATAGCTGAAACACGACGTTCCGGTGCACGTCTCGTTGCAGCTCGTCCGGGTCGGCATCGAGGGTGCGTCGATCGACGCTGCATCTCCTCGTGACGACGGCGACGGGGCTATGGGTGGCTTCGGCAGAACTGAACCCTCTCGTCATCCACGTGGTGATCACCGGGCCAGAGCTCCAAGCAAATTTTGATCGGATTGCAGGTCAGGTCAGGCCACTAATGGCCCCAGCTATAGATAAGCTGAGATGCGAACACAGATCACGTTAGGTTAGGTTATCGAAGACCCCAGCCCCACACAAGTTTAGATCAAAGCGCACTTCAAGTGAGGCCTTGATGGGTCAGAGCCCTAGACAAGCTGGAATTAGAGCAGATGCCAAATGAGATCATCTCTTTAAATACTACAGTACGGGTAGAATTCCAAGCTTGGTTCCAATAATTTTACCAAATTCAGAATAAATTATTGTCAGGAACCAACAACGCTAAAGTTAATACGCTTACGACTTATTCAAGGGTTGCGACGCATTGCTACACAGTGTCTCATGGTAAAATATGCATTTTTTGTAGGAGGTTCAAACGAACTTTGGGATGGCTTAGGCTTGAGGTCAAGTACTGACATACACAGTCTTGCCGAGGTGGAGGCCCTGTACCTATATACACAGTCTTGCCGAGGTGGAGGCTTTGAACCTACATACACAGTCTCACCGAGGTGGAGGCCCTGTACCTGCATACACAGTCCCGCCAAGGTGGATGATCTAGTTCATTTCACATTAACGCTGACTGATTCAAGTTGACAACGCACCAAAAATTCCAACTCAGTACTCGAGCTGGCATGCGACAATATAGATGGCGCAGGAGAATCGACGTCGGCGGTCGCTTTGAGTATAGATGTCTCTGTGCATCATCTATGGATTTAAAGCCCTCTGTGTAGTAGACACAGGATGCTTGGAATGATTTGTGCGCTTATCAATGCTTTTACAGAATTGGAAGTGGTGAGGCTTTAGTAGAATTAGCTGCCATTGTGATGTTCGTTGGAACTAGGTTCAAAGCGGTTCGAGCCGCCTGGGTGAACCACTCGAAATGCGGTGGGTTCCGGTCTCCTCGTTGCTGGAAATTCGTCACCATTTTTATTTGTATGACTTGTTCCTCCCATTGATGAAATACTCCCTTTATCAAATGGCTGAGCTTTCGTAAGTGTATCAAAATTACCCCATCCCATATACTCCAATCGGCTTTTTGTTTTCGTCTTTCGATTTCGTATTGTAGGACGTTTCCGAAAATTCGGGCACCCGTATCCTCGTAGTTGCGTTTCTCCGCTCCTAGCGATTACCCTAGGTCAACTAATCTTCCAAGCGCAAGGGTTTGTTCAGTTGCTCCAAACAATTCAAATATATTTAAATTCACTTTCTATCCCGTTAGTTCAGCGTCTGTCCCAGGGCACCGTGCCAGTATTTGTTTTTGGAATACCGTTTACGTACGTGCCATGTCTTAACTGAATATTGTGGTTCAGACCTTCCCATCCCACGTTTTTTTTCTAAAAAACACAGTAGTCTCACAAAAGATCCATTATATCATCTAATTTCCCATCGACGTCCTGCGGAATAATGATAAGGACATCTCGCATGCGATTTTCAGGCGTACCAGGGGTATCACATTTTTGTCAAAATGGGCCGCTAATTTTTACATCCGGTTTTAAAATGTTCCGTAGCCAGGCTTTCCCTGTGTATTCTCTCCACATGGATTGACAAAGGTCAACCAAATAATAAGATTATTGAAACAAAATTATTTCACGAAAAACACAAACAGCAACAATCTCCTGTCGAGAAGAGATTCGATCCTTCACGACGTCCTTCGGGTAGTATATGACGGTTGCAAAAAGTAGTTCCTTGTGCGTTTCTTGAATTATGCTTATCAAAATGAACACGTCTGGGAGGACATAGCCATGCATCATGTACCGATCACCTATAGGAACCCTGTTATTGTGAGTCGCAACATAAAAGTTCCATCACATAACACATAGAAATATGCGCAATCTAATCAAAAGTTGCATTCCTTCCTACTCAAACTTTGCAATGCGCACCACCCAGATCCACTATCAAAGAAAACAAGCTTGTATTAGTCAACGACCGGATATTGATGCGTGGCACGGTATGGGTCCCAAATTATATTTACTAGTGGAGATTCATTGATTTGTCTCACTTTTTGCACAGTTATTTTTCCAAATATTTTATATAAGGAGAGGGAAAGCCACTTCACGTCACCAAAAGCGCCAAGGAAGGAGTGCGAGAACCGCGCTTCACGGTACCACAAGTGCCAAGGAGAGAGTGCGAGAACCGCTTCACGGAACCACAAGTGCCAAGGAGGGAGTGCGAGAGCCGCTTCACGGAACCACAAGTACCAAGGAGGGAGTCCAAGGAGGAGCGTGAGAGGCGAGAGCCGCTTCACAGTACCACTAGCGCCAAGGCTTATTGGTTTGTGCTTATCTTTAGTCTGTCTTTTTCGGTGGGCGTCGCACGCAATGCCGCTGGGAACAATTACCACCAGACTGATTATTTTTATCATGTGCCAATATAGCCATTTAAGGCTACTTTACGACCCCCTTTCGAGGCTGAGACATCCTCAGAAGACATATTGGGATGCACATAATTCACAATGTCCTTACGCAACGCATCCAAGTGTATTCTTAGAAATGGAGATGCTTGACAAAAGCAGGATATTGACAAATATTTTAGAATATATAGAATATATAAAAGTTATGCGCAATGGATTATCATATTATATCACTTCTGAAGAGCAGGCTAAATGTCGAAACATTATTCATAAATAACATTATTCATAAATATCAGTCATATCAGGTGCCAAATGCAGCACTTACGAAAAGTCGCCGTAGAGAAATGTATGCGTATAAGTTGATCATAAAGAGTATGGTCTTAATAAAGAATAAAGTCACCTCGCAAGTATCCTTAACGACAACTGTCGAAGACATCCCATAATATTGCTCACTATAGGGCAAGTTGAATAATCTATTTTGACTACTAATCTACAGTCGACCTTAGCTTAGCGTTGGGTCGGTGCCCATTCGGGTCGCTACACCGCTCGACGACGTATACAGGTTTAGGGGTCCGTGTGACCAGAAATTTCATCAAGATTGCAGCATTGGCTTCAAGTTCCCTTCAAATACGTCATGAATCGCTGCATACAAGAATATGTTAGAACATGTTACCGATGCTACCGAGGTTACAACATTGCAATATCAAAGTCAAAGTAATGCGGCACCGAGGCACAAAAGCACGGTACGGAGATGGCAACAATGCGAGGTCTAAATATGCGAGGTCACAATAATATCGGCCCCCAGGTTATAACGATGCGGTACCGAGATCATAACTATGCGATATCCAGGCCACAATAAAACGGCACCGAGCTCATACTAATACGATATCCAGGTTACAATAACGCAGTTTCCGAGGTCACAACAATGCGACACCCAATTTATTACAAATCGGTATCGAGTTCATAGCAATATGGCACCTAGGCTATAGCAATGCAGTCCCGAGGTCACAACAATATGGTACCAAGGTAAGAACAATTCGATGCCCAAGCCAGAATAAGAAGGTGCTGATATCACAATAATGCGGAACCCAGGTTACAACACTATGGTTCCAAGGTCACAACAATATGACACTCAGGCTATACCAATGCAGTGCCAAGGTCACAACAATTCGGCACTCAGGTTACAGCAATATGTTACCGATACTACAACAAAACGCCACCGAACTAGCAATGATACAGTGCCGAAGTTCACAGCAATACGGTACCGAAGTCACGCAATACGACACCGATGCAAAAACAATGCGGTACATAGGTCACAGCATTACGATACAAAGGTCACAGCAATACGGCAGTCATATCACAACAACAAGATACCGAGGTCATAATACCGTACCGCGGTGACGGATTATCACAAATTGCTAGTGTTTTTCATTAATACCACAAATCACCGCAATCGTGTTGTTCACCTTTAGTTAAACATGCAGGCCACAAAATATGTAGATAGTATATGTCATAGGTCATCCCGCCTATACATGTGTATACGCCGGATGACCTATGCATGTGTACAGACCGGATGACCTATGCATGGGCATAGGCCGGGTGGCCTATGCATGGGTCATCCGGCAACACCTGCGGTGATGACCTATGCTGGCTTCGCGACAGGCGCTCAGCTAAGGGAAATTGCCTGCGGAAGAAGTATATGTATCGTTTGCAATAGTGTAGATCAACTATTATTATTATGCAAATATTACTATTCTCGAATATCGAACTATTTTCTTAGATGTACTTGACAAAACATGCATGACGTCGTTCTTGCTGTTGGGTCCCTTGTTGGGCAGTCGAGTGGTCTCTGCCCTACTGTAAGCATTAGAACTAAGGGGACTAAATACTGGATTGCGGGAGCAAATGCAATGCTAGAGTAATGGAGACCCAGACTGTACTGCTGGCGCAAATACAATGTTAGAGCAATGGAGACCAATGCTGTACTGCGGGCGCAAATCATACTACTACAGTGCAAAATACCACCGCAGTTAATATGATATCTGAGGGCATGCCTAGTGGGTTACTCTAAGCTAAGCGCTGCCATCGTGCTGTATAAACTGCGTCTTGTTTATTTTTTTCAAACATGCTATATTCATATTAACTTGTATTCATATACACTTTTCTGCCTGGTCTACGACTGCTCCGTCTAGCTTGAGAGCTGTTGGGTTTGACCTCTCAATATATTGAGGTCACACACTAGTCTGGACTGCTGTGTATGTCGGATAATGGTGAAGTACAGTGCAGAGTGCTGCAAGGCTGGTGCTGTGCCGTTGGACTCTGGATATGCTTGAAAAACGGCACCATGTGATGGGTGTCATATTCTCCCACAATTTCATGGTGGGTCAACTGTTGCCGATTAGGAGCATTTTACGAACTCTTCCATCAAATTTTTGTCGTCACCCATGCCACATTTCGTCTTGAATTCACATAAACCCCACGAGAAAACTAGCACGCTTCTGGCCGCTAAACAAAACAAGCTGGGCCCAATTGTGTACTCTTCATCAGCTAACCGCCCCCAAGGCAAATCAAATGGATTTGAAAAAAGAACTCTTGATATTGCCAGATTATATCCAACTGCTCACTGAACATGCATGAGATAAATCCGCGTGCGATGCCCCGATATGCAGCTGAGATTCGCATGGATCACTGAAATGTATTTAGATGTAACGTTGATGGTTGACAGACCTCGTAGGTTAGACCCTCCAGTTCGCATCGAGCCCAGAATATAATGACCAGCGCAAGACTGCACATTACTATTTTAAAGCTGACAATGATACAAATTGTTGTCGAATTACAGCTCGGGCATTAATAAATTCCCAGAATGCATTTAAGTTCAAAACGTTATCAGAGGCCAGTGAGGTATTGCCAGTCAGTGAGGTCGATGACCTGACTGACCTTGAACATGTCACCGGTGAGATGTCATTGTATAAAGCACGAAATGTCAATCACCTGACGCACCATCTGCACCAAACTACCAACAAACCGCCTACAGTTACATGCTATTTGGCCAAAGCTCATGCATAATTCTTCTAGAACTGACACCATCCATAGCTCTGACCTGATCTGAATGGCAGACTGCGACAGCTGCCACAGGGACCTGCGCATGGCCACTGACCAGCTGCGCACTGACCTGACCCAGCTGGCCGACTGGATTATCGACCAGATCAAGCAGGGCGACTACCTTCTGCAGAAGGAGACCTTCTCCGCAGCAGTGCAGCAGGCCGCGGCCGCGGCTCGTCAGTTGCATGGTGACATCGCATGGTACACCGAGGAAGGCAAGTCGCAGCGGACTCCCGCTCGTGTTTTGTGTTTGTGACGAAACACGACCATCCGGGGCTGTGCCATTCATTCAGAAATAGCACAAACGCCGCAATGTTAACGTAAGGCTGCATGTTAGCTCGCTGGCTGCGGTAATGGCGGCCATGTAGGCAGACTGGTCGTTGGTCGTAGTGTTTTCGGACCGAAGCCCTCCAGTTATGCTATGAAATAATGATACTGCCGTCATGTCCAACAGACGGCACAGAGTATAACTGTGCCTTACGGGTAGCGCCACAATATGGATAACTGGTTGTGCTGACATCTTAAGTTATTTGTTCAGGGTGCTAAGCACTACTTCTCGTGTGTACCCATAGGGTCCCATGTCATAGTTCGCAGTGCAAAGAGAAGGAACATACCCCGTGGCGTACACGAAATAAGAATGAAGCAAAACAAAGTCAACATGCATGAAGCAAATTTGAGAGAAATATAGAGTATTGCGTTTCTGATCTAATTGGAGACTGAGACAAGAGTACTTACAGTCACCACGTTTTTGCTCCAAGCAATCAAGTTTTTATTTATTCTAGGTTATCTGCTTCTTATCGTTGCACAATTCCACGCCATGAACAATTACGTTATCCCTGGCATACTTTCCCCATGCCTCATCATAAGCATATCAAGTACATGCTTTGTGAATAAACAAGCTAATGATAATTCATGTCTCGCTAAAGGATAGACGGCTCAAGTTCGTGTAGGATGGGCTGTAGCTGTATTGGGTTAATATTAAAATTAGAGCATGACTTGAGAGCAAGTTGAGTGCGCAACGTTCAAATTGTATTCCTTCTTCAACGGCAAATAGGCGAACAAGCTGTCTGGCCAGAACGGAAACAATAATGTTCCCGTTGATATTTCTTGGAACTTTACAAAAGTACAACCACTTTGCATCTCTTAGCAAGCTTATTAGGCCATTTTATGCATATTGCTTGAGGTGTCGCTATGTATTTGGCAAATTTGAAGAAAAGTCCTGTATAATTTGTTCTTCACATTACTTCACTAGGACAGTAATGATGTGATCCATGGCTCATGGATATTTTTATCTGACTCTGTAGGCATGGTTTTGAAAATAATGCGGCGTCACTTTGCATGCTTGGATTAACTGCAAGCACACTTAGTTCGTATCTGGTTGCATCTTTGTTTATCCAATTTCGTGTTTAGGGAGCATTTAAATGTGCTGTTTATTCTATAAAATGTTATTATTTGTATTTATTTGCAAGTAATGTGCAGCAGAGATGAATACAAATGGACCGAATGGCATTCAGGCAGATTTTCAATGATAATAATCTATTTTTCGAGGATAGACATGCGACTTTCGAAAATAAAATTGTTTCACTTGCATGCGAGTTGCTTTGGATATTGTTGGGAAATTACCATCTATGTACTTCGCAATGTAGCAAATGATGGCTTGTCACATAGATCCAGGAGGCTGCAGCCGGAATTTCTCGCCATTCATGCGGTTGTGGCCTCATTTTCAACAACGGGATTATTTCCAGGTATTCAAAGAGTAAGGTGCTTGAAAATCGCGGTACACCATAGAAAACCAATGCATGTGCTTGCACCACCCAACCAATTCATCCAGCGAAACAGAACCAACTGCGCGCACCATGGTCGCCAGAGCCATTGGCACATGTGCCATATTCCCCCAGCCATTGGCACGCACCATATTCTGTGTGCGGATCCTTCGAGTCGAATCGTGAAGCGAACTGCATGATAGTAGATATTCCGAGTTGATTCTGTTTCTGAAGAAGGTTCTGATAAATAGCAGATCATGCTGCTTACTTCTGGACGCCAATCAGGGAACTCTGAAGTGCCGTGGAAGACAAGGGTATCAGAGATGTTTACGAGCATTTGACCCAGAAGTGTGATACAAAAGCCAAATGGACACTTGTGCTGTACTCTATCGACCCACGCAATGTGGGAGGTGGTAACGTCCGTTCAAATAGTGCTTGCATACTCCGGTATTGATCTAACGTTAGCAACACATGCAGCCATCAAAGTGCTGCGGCTAAATTTGGGACTTTTGTTTCCAGTCAGAAGGGGTCCGATGAGTAAACGAAACGTCTTGCTTACTCGTCTTACTTTGCCCGAAATATAAGAGGAATATGCCAGTTTTGTATCTAGCATTACATCCAACTTACGGAAGTCATTTACCTATTGCAAGCTTGCAGCACCCATTTTGTACGTTGTATGGACTGCCGTGGGTTTGAGGGGCATCGTGCACGTTTCGCATTTCCTGAGGTTAAGTGTCAATCCCCGTCTGACGGAACAGACAGTCATGCGATCCAGGTCCTCCTGTAGCCATGCTTTGTTGGCTGGGGACGGCGATCCAGGTCCTCTTGCAACCATGCTCCTCTGGCTGGGGACTGCGATCCAGGTCCTCCTGCAACCATGCTCCTTTGGCTGGGGACGGCGATCCAGATGCTCCTGCAGCCATGCTGCGTCGGCTGGGGACGACGATCTAGGTCCTCCTGCAGCCATGCTGCGTCGGCTGGGGACGGCGATCCAGGTCCTCCTGCAGCCATGCTGCGTCGGCTGGGGACGGCGATCCAGGTCCTCCTGCAGCCATGCTCCTTTGGCTGGGGACGGCGATCCAGGTCCTCCTGCAGCCATGCTGCGTCGGCTGGGGACGAAGTCCTCCTGCAACCATGCTCCACCGTCCGTCGGCTGGAGACATAATTTGACGAAACTCTTTATGTCGTTGTGGATAGAGAAGACATGATTGACTGCGGCAGGTCGTTAGCAAGCAATAAAACAAAACTAGGATCAGGAGAGAAGCTTCCGATGCGCCAGAAATGATGGGTTTGCAGCCGAATTCACGACGCAGCCCCATGCACGATGACACTAAGTGTCCGTTCGAACAAATATGAGAAGAATCACTTGAGAGTAGTCTCTTCAAGTGATAGGGTTGATTTAGTTTCTAGATGATATGACTGTTCCTTGAAACACTGTCCAGCAATCTCTGTATATGCTGAGCATTTAGTATCCACTTGAAAAGGTCACCCATGCAGAATGCAAGTAAACGGCGAAGTTCGTACAGCATGACCGTTTGAAATATAACCCTATTACTTCGGTCATAGAACTGATGAAGGATGCCGAAAAAGATCGCAATGACAAACCTGTTCATCTTTCCAAAAAGGTACAGGAAAATCACTGACCTGCAATAATTTAGGGCCTTTCCAACTCCTTAAAAATAGTGTAATGTTGACCAGCTTCCATTTCGCTGGAAAGATATGCTTTCTCGCCGGCTGATCGAATATGTTTTGTCTGTGGCTGAATGAACTGATCAATAAAAAATGCAATGCAGGATGAGCTAATCTGCACACTCGAGAATATTCCGTGCGTTTATGTCATCATTAAGCCGATGATTAAGCTGATGATTAAGCTGTCGGTGATGTGAACAAAGTTTGACGTGCGTAATTATTTCACGGTGACGAAACGATCGTGAATTAGTTGATTAATCGTTTCCAAAAGTAAAATCGTCAAGTAAAATTAGTCAAACCATTCAAAACCCTTAAAATCTGTTCCGCTACTAAAGCATTAAGAGAAGTCAAAATTGCATTTGTGAAGTATTGGAGCATAAGCATTGCCTTTTGCTAACATACGCAGGCAAGGACCATAGGAGCACCAGCATACGACGCGAATGCATTCATTGCCGGTCGAAGCTGGAGTCAAGGTCCATGGATTCGAAAGCAAACGCACCCCACCGCTCAGTTTGTTTATTGAATGTTGGTGGCATATCAGTGCCAGATCCCAGACATCTGTTCGACTGCATCACGGTCTGGAGGCCTGGGACGGGTGAGGCTGAGCAGCAACATAGGCGGATCATATGTCACACTAGCAACGAATGTTCCAGGCTGAGCAGCAACACAGTCGGACCATATGTCACATTGGCAACGAATGTTCCAGGCTGAACAGCAGCATAGGTGGGGTACATGTCACGCTGTCAACGTGTGTTCCAGATGGAAGCTGGCTCTTGTTTTCGTTAACGGCAACGAGTGTATTTAACACACTCGTTAAATACACTTACCTGTGTAAGTCTGTGTTAACAAGCCAGCACTCAGTCCACGAGTTCAAGGCTGTCATCACGCTGAAAGGGGGCACATTCCTGTAGACACGATCGCCGGTATAATTGACAACCTGCTACAGGTCCGGCTACCACTCATCTCGGAGCAACAGTATGCTCATTTGCAGCACCCTCTATGAATCAGATAATCACTGAAAACGAATTCTGCTAGTGGTCATTTTGTCATTCAGTGACCTATGCAATTGAGCAATGGTTTTGATTCCGTGTTAAATACCCTTGTTGCTGTTTAAAAAAACTGGCGTCTACTTTCACCTGGAGCACTCGTAGCTAGTCTGGAGTTGGAATGAGGCGCTCGGAGACATTGGGGGACACACTAAGGTATGACATGATATGTGCACGTCGCGTTTTGGCGGAGTGTAGCTATTACATCTAATGGGCACCTCTGCAGAACACTAGTTGGCACAATTTGCATTGAAGACAGATGAACAGAATGCGGAACGGACACTCGGTGAGAGCATGACGGATGTAGCAATGCAGAACTTAAACTTGGCTCCAGAATCAGGGGAATTCGTCGATGTTTCGCTCATGCGATGCTGATTTTCAATGCGCGTGAATGGTGGACAAGATAAATTTGGCTTGCAGATCTTTCAGCCTTGAGTTAGGTGCTCGAGAAGTATCCAGCGCAAGGCGGTGTTTAAGAAAATAAGAAGACAAAATAAAATAGGCGGCGGTGTTTGTTCAGCTACCTAGATGCTATTTCTATCATAGGATAAAACAAATAGTTTTTTATTTATACTTTATAGTAGGAAAGTATATGAGAGCCGTGCCTGATACTCCGTCACAAGCAAATACGTTATAAATCGCCATGTCGATTGCTTCATATGCGCGTACATTCCCGAACACAAAATAAACTGAGCTGTTGCGACATTCATCAGTGTAGAAATGGCTGTTACTCTGTCAATGCGAATATATTGTCACATACTGCACCATTGCACGCACACAGATACTTGGGAGCCTCCCAGACTTCAAAATATTTTGCGTATTTTTGAAGTGCACAAAATGCCAGATGTATAAAGTGCCACTGGATGCTAGCCATCCCGCGATGTGAAATTTTTGAAAGCCACCCTTAGTCACGGAGGTAAAACTTCATTCCCTTCCACAACACCCATGTGCAAGGGAGTGAGAGGTCTTCCTCTCCGTGACTAAGCGAGGCGAAATTAACAGTGCGGCATGGGGATAATTTGCAAAACCTGGAGGAGGAAAGGCTCAGCAATCGCCACATGAGCCTCCAATGACCATGATTGTTGTCAAGGAATTCACAAATATTTTGAAACTTGCACAGTATTAGGCCATTGCTGTACATGTTGTTGTGCATGAGGTGGAACATCGTACCCCGTTGTTAAAAGAGCAGGCGCATGCTCCCTGCCGAAAGACAGCACCTGACATATTTTGTGCTTGATTAGCCAGTTTCATGTTCCCTGTGTGCCCGGCGCGACATAATGTTTTTTTTTTTTGTTTTTTTTTGTATTATGGCCGACACGCAAATGTAATGTCGGCTTGTGACTTGAATACCACCGCCCCTCCTGACGACCTCAAGGTCCTTCTCAGGGTGCGCTTGCCCTGCTGAGGCGCCAAAGGAAGCCATCATACACGACAGCTTGCATAGATGAACAAATAAATACATGGATGAACAAATAAATACATGGATGATCGTTCGGAAAGGTCATGACCGCTGACCAACGTACAACGTTCACGGTTTTAGGTAACAGTCCTCATACTATGACTATGTTTGTGCTTCACATTTGTGTGTATACGCTTGTTCTCCACCTACTATAGTGGTCGAAAACTGCTATATGCATGTTGTTATTGTTTTACGGTGCAGTGAATGTTCATGTACAATACGAACTGGTGTTTATGATTGCCAACTGACAGTTTTTATATCGCATGAAACATTAATTGGAATTACCTAAGAACTGATGTTTCCAAGAAAGTCTTAAATAGTTTTATGATTGTCCTGGTCAAAAATGTTCAGCATATTGTTTTCATTCTGCTTGCGTTTTGATAGAAATCGCATTTGACTGATAAATAGAGCAAAAATTGGACGGTATGATATGCGTGATATCTAAACTTTCGGTCTAAATTCTGCCGTTGAACTGGAGTTCATGGATCCGGTGGTGGGGCCAGGGTTCACGCAACAAGCTCTGCTTAGCAATAGAATCCTCGTTCCTCAAGCCACCCCAACAACAATTCGGATTAAATTTATTAAAAATGACCACAATTTTTTTTTTTAATCATTGAAAGTTTCGAGCACTAGCTTGCTTGGAAACTGCATGTGCCAATGAGTATGCAGCAGCGGCTCGTCGTCTGACGGCTGGACCGGTGTGCAGCAGGGACCAGCCCGGTATGCTGGCTGGCCAAGCTGACCGAAAGGCTGCCCACGGTCCGGACGAGCGACGCTCAGGCTCGTCAACTGCTGACCGAAGCCGTCCAGCTGTCAGCTCGGCAGAAGAGTCGGCTGCTGGCCACCGAATCGGCCGTCAACTTCGCCGATCGCTTCCTCCAGGTGTCGTCTTAATCACTGCATACCGCACCACGGCAGCTGCCGTTGCCCGGTCGTTTCATTTTTGATGTGCATGCAGCTGTATCTTCGGCTTGCTCCTGTATGCTTAGCCGTCATAGTGTAGCAGACTTCTCTTACCCTCGTAGTGTGGCATACTTCCCTACCCCTCATGGTGTGGCATACTTCCGTACCCCTCATAGTGTGGCAGACTGCCCTACCTCTCGTAGTGCCGCAGACTTTCCTCTCCATCGTAGTGTGGCAGCAAACTTCCATACTCCTCGTAGTGTGGGAGACATCCCCAACCTTCGTTTTGCGGCAGACTTCTTTAACCCTCGAAGTGCGGCAGACCTCCCTACCCCTCGTTATGCGGGAATGCCAATTTACCCTCGTCTAAGTTTGGTGCTAAGGGAGATAGAAAGATGCAGTAAACTCGTCATGCACTTCCATCATTGGAATTTTGTAATCGCCTTGGACATTCCACACCCCTTTTGGTTGACGTTCCAGGTTAAGCCAAGTAGGTCAACGTTTGGGTGTAGTCAGACACATTGACTTCGGCATAAACTTTACATTCTGGTCGTGAAACGGAGGGGATTTCGTCCTTTAACCAGCGCCGTCTCATGAGGATTTTTACCCCCCCCCCCCCTGAAGTTTTCCGAGGATGGCGAAAGAAAACAGCGCTTGGCAACGCGCCGGAATTCGGTATGCCTTTCTCCACATCAATTTTACATTTTGTGTGCAAATTTTTAGGTCAGATCATTCACGGTAACCGAGTTTATCAAGATCGAATGTTGTCACCTCTAAAAATGTTAAACCAGTCGAAACGCTTTAGTGGGTGAAGATGTTTGAATTACATTTTTGTTTGCTTACCTTTAGGGATACAACAATACACCAAGAACATAACAACAAGCAGCAATAGGGACACAATGTACAATAACATAAAACAATACACACGGCATAGCTGCCTATTAGGACTAGAATCGAAGATTATAATCGAGGTAAGCAATTTCCGTGACGCTATGATTATTGAAACCAACGTTGATCGGTGTTTTCCATCAATTAGAAATTTAAAATATTTGAATGCTCAAAATATTGCAAATAAAGTAACATTTTTTGGGGGTGCGCTAACATGCTAGGTCCATGGTCCATTTCGCCTTCCTTTTCTAATTCCAAGTAAGATTTGTTTTAAAAAGTCTACTGCAAAATGAACTTCCCAGAGCCAAAAACGTAACGTAAATCGTGAACACATAGCACCCTAGTGACCGCACTTTTGGGAGAACGTTGGGGCGATTGCTAACCCTACTCGTGGAGCGCTTTCTGATGACACTTTTTTAGTTTTCGTGCAACGATAAATTTGGAGATTAGAGAGACGTATATAGTGAGTCCCAAGAGTCAGTGTGTTACGACCTGACCGGAATGATGGAGAGGCTGTGCTGGTATGTAAATTGAAGACATCACAATACGCACTAACATAATGACCCGCACACAGATCAAGGCTTGGATCAGGTCAAGTTTAGGTGCCAAGAAATATGTGATTAACCGTTGAAGCTAACGATGTCAGACATATTGTGGCCAGGAAAAGATTCTCATCTCACGTCTTTTTCATGTTTTTGAAAAGAAACTACCCCACCAACCAAAACAAAAATCCACGGTTTCAAAATGTTGTGATTGTTTCTCAACTAGAAAATATTTCGACACTTCGTTTAGTGGCCTGCATCACACCAAAAGCGAAATCAGCTTGAATATCTATCCTGATTTGGTCACCTTCACTTCGCAATAACTGTAGTTTAACCCCAGCGACCCTACAATGTGCATACTCCCGTCGCATTTCAGGTCGTATTTCAGATGCCCGACAGCCTTGAAACTCAGAACATGTTTGCGAGATATAATTTCATCATTATCCATTATCACGTGATCATTGCCATGTTTGTATTTTCTAACCATTCATTAGTTGCAAAATCCTATAGAAGAACTTTGTGGAGTTATCTCTTCGTTTCGTCTGTTGATCTCACATGAACTCACTTTTTGGCATGTTCCATTTTAAACAAAATATAATTTGCATGCAAGCTCATCTTTAACCTTTCACTGTACCTTGTTCACAGCACTGGCCGTGGATGGCCGAGTGGCTAAGGTCAGTTGAGCTCTGGGTACCAAAGGTCCCGGGTTCAACACTCTCACCACTCGGGACATTTCCCAACACCGCGGCCCACGGCGAAACAGTGTGGACGGCGCCATTAGCCAAGATCGTGCAAAAACTGCTTCTAGAACCACCCAATAAACAATAAATGTTCACTGCACGGCTTCTTCGTGATCAATGTTTTAACGTATTTCAAAAACCTACTTGACATGAGACTATAGCCTGACCTTGGCCTACCTCCATGACCTCAATAGACTGGACCTCTATCCGGCAATGCGAGCCCGTTAGTTGTCCGAAGGCATGCCAGTTTTGAAAGCGACATCTTAAACGATTTGAGTGTTTTCCCAGAAAGACTATGATGGGGTGTGAATTGACTTTTCCGCACTGCGAGGTGAGCATCCTCTTTTTTAAACATGCATGCTTTCTATGGATGATTTCCTAACCACTTGCAGATAATTCAGCCTGGCGTATTCCAGAAGAGGCAGTGCCGATGTGGCTGAACTAAAAAGGAACGATAATGTTTTCAAAGTACTGCCTTGGATGCTCCAAAGATGCACTTTTCAATGACTTTGTAATGATTAGTATCTGACTCTGACATGCTGTTTGGCTTCGAAGTACGAGCCACACCATTCCATAGTTGTCTGTCGAGTTATTTTTTAGCTCAAAATTGGACCAAGTTACGCTGCATCTGAATTAAATGCGACATCTAAGTTCATATTCAACTTCGCGCCACAAGCTCTCGAAACTGCGCCCAGTATTATGCAATTGCATCTGTACAATCGAAATATGCAGCAACTGCAATTTCAATCAGTATTTGAATGATCAGCGCTAAGCAATGCTGAGTGGCCAGCATAAGTCACCATTAGAGAAGCTTTCAACGAGCGAGGGCAAACATGGGCTATAAGACTGTATTGGTGCAGATGTATGATTGAATATCGTACCTTTGTCGGTAAGAAAAGGCTGGTAGCGCCACGCGGCACGCTCTGAGGGGGAGAGAAGTGCCGCCAGGAGTCTTTCGGAAGCGAATATTGCCGGTATTTCGGAGATGTTACAATTTGGTGCAAATTAATTAGTAGAAACAGGAGGTCGCTGTTGCTATATATATCTTTAGACATGCCGTGACCATACGAATTTTCCATTTCCTCTTTCAGACAGCAGAATATGCTATCATCGTGAATGGCTCGGTAGCATGGAGAGAGGCCCTCTTACGTGATCAGCAGTCATCGATATCCAGCGATCGCTTGAAGGCAATGAGTCGAGAAGCAGTCGCCTTAGCTGACAGGTAATACCATTCGCATTTTTCGCGTCCAGAAGCCTCGGGAGACTTAGGTGCGGACATTTCAAAATATAACTACCCTGTAAGCGAATTTCACTTAGCAGATTTGCTAAATAAGTTGACGATAGTTTCGTTTACTTTTGCTTCCTGAGTAGGAACGTTTCTCATGTCGTTTTTGTTTCAGGATTGGAAAGCCCAGCTAATAATTCCCGTACACCAATACACCGACGTAATTCGATACACATATGCACCTATATCTTGCTTGCCAAAACGCACACAAGCCTTAAATGGCGAATCAGCCTCCCATGTGATTCACCGTTTGGACCACATGTGGGCCAATTATGTGTCAATTCTCATCTTGTGCTTGGTGACGTGGTTGGCCCTGGTTCACAGTTTGTTCACATACGGTTATTCACCGATAAGTTCGGAGTGCTTGGAGCATTGTTCAGCATAGAACCGCGCGGGGAGGAGTTGATTAAATATCAACTATTGATTTGATGCGCGGCTGGATGCCGTGTGGTAACCGACACACTGGTTGCATCGTGCAATATATTGGGGAAAGTTGATTTTTTAAAGGCGTGCGGGACCACAGAGGTCATTTGTGTCGCGTTGAGCACAAGCGAGTGTTCCCTCACCTTTGAACATGGGTTGTTGTTGCATATCGATTGTCATATCCATCGAAGAATGTCTCATCATAACTTTATTTTTGGTCACTTCAAAACCTAAATGCAGACAGCTACGATTATTTTCCGTGATGCCCATCAGATGGTCGTATAGATCAAATGACGAGAACGGTAATTTTTCAATCCAGCCGCCGATTGTCCCTTGTAGCAATCCTGACTTCATCCTTCACCACTGAAGGAAATAGCGTGATCGATTGCAATATGGCGCCTCTCGTTTCAGCCTTGTAGAAACGGCAGCGGCCATAGACAACACCACTCAGATGTATCTGGTGACGATGGTTGAGGCCAACACCACCCTCGCACTCTCACCACAGCAAAGTATTTGGATACCGAGGTGAGTGCCAGCTCTGTTTCCGCGTGCGTGGGAGGCAGTGTGCTGGGTACATGGTGGATAGACCTGCACCCTTCTGGAGTCTTAAAACTAGCCCGCACTAAAGCACAGAACATTTATTAAAAGATAATTGAGGAAGGCTCTCCAATTAGTTAAGGTTGATTTCGTGAGTGTTCTGCGTACTCGCCAGCTGACCCCGTCCTAATGTAAACATCTCATAGAGCCGCTACCAGTGACGGCCGCCGTCGGCCCTCCACCTTTGCACTAGAACCCACTCTGGCCCCTCTGTTGTTGCGGTCACTGCTGTCCTGCCGTCTCCGTCGGTCGGCTTTCGCCGGCTCTGACGCATTCCAGGTGTGGCTGTTGGTGGTTGTATGTGGCGGTTCCTGGTGTTTATATGTAAGGGTTATTGGTGGCATGCAACGTTGCCCATCTCTCACACTAATTGATTGCCGGCGAGCAGTAGTAGTCGATGACCAGTCCGTATAGTAACCGTTGTCGGCTGCTGCCAATGCCTTTCTTGTCTACTCCATCTTTCTTTCTCATTGTCTTTGCTTGTGATGGCATTTCAGGTAATCAGATGACCTGTATTGACTAGCATGCATTCCCGTAACCACACCTGCTTTGATATGTAACTTCTCCTTATTTTTGCCACTCAACCATTCTTTTTACGATCTTGTCTTTTCTTGCTTGTAACTTTGAGAGTTCGGTTGTTTGTTGTGGGTCACGCTCTTTTACAAACTGACTTCTTTTGTCATGCATGATAATATACGATGGTGTGCCCAAAAATGTACACTTCGCATGTCGACGACGTGAAGCATTACTTCACCATCGACAAACTTCCCGGTACAACTTCCCCGGACCACATAAGATGTCACAGCCGAACAGTATATGCATCCAAACATTCCGTCATTGAAACTATTGTGAGAATACGATGTGTAGCCAAACCACGAATGGTAGTGTTTACCACCTATTTTCAATTATTGCGACGCTGAAAATGTCTTCGCAGTTCTTCTTGAAGAGCATTACGGTTCTTGTTGCAAGATGTTTGTTCTATTCTATTTCTTTCCTTTGTATTTATATTATATATTCATATTCTTTACCTTCTATTTCAGATCTAACATTTCGGAGATGGAGGAATCCCTCGATAAACTAATCGCTCTAATGAAGCAAATCAAGCAGGCATCTTCGAAAGCTGCGACAGTAGCTGATTCTGCCATGCTGAGGGCTATGCAAACTCGGGAACTTCTAGCAACAATCAACTTCGTTGTGGATCCCACCAATCTTTTGACCAGGGTTGTGGATTCGGACGAACAGGTTAGAGAGGCAGCATGGATAGGTCGGCTTAAAGCATTGCAGTCTATTGTAAATGTGCATCATTTGTGGATGATGGCATACATAGCGATACCAAATTCCTAGTGAATGTAGGGGTGGCGGCTTTGCCGTCGGTGGGGTGCAATACTAGCGACTTGTTTGATGTATATTGTTATGCTACATTGTTTCAAAGTCATGTCAGTCACCGAGGTCAAGTCAGGTCAAGTTCATGCCAGGTTAACACACGCCCTGGAGGGGTGGAGGGCGAAATCCGCCCACAACTAAAAATTTTCGTACATTACTCAATATTTTACCGGCCGATAAACGACATTTTTCCGTACCTGCTTAGAACTGACCGGCACCTTGTCTAAAGCAAGAAAAATGAAAACCGGCAGAGAAGTTGTCATGTCAAGTTAAGGTTTAAAAAAAATCGCAGCGCCAGACCACCAAAATCGGCGCTGATGGGCTTCCCGTAAATTAGCAAAAGGGAAGTGATCTTGACAACATTAGCGACTTGTTTGATGCATATTGTTATGCTATATAATCTAAAAGTCATGTTAGGTCGCCGAGGTCAAGGCAGGTCAAGTTCATGACAGGCTAATGGAACCAAACTTGGCCAACTGGAATGTTGTCATAAATGTAAATGACTGTCATGCGATTGATGTCACTTTGCATGTCACTCCCCACACATCCAGATGTCTACTGTTTGTCATGGTGTGTCTAAGCGTTTCCATACTTTATTAATGTATTTCACTCCTTTCTTAGCGAAGCCTATTGTGCTGAGCCACCCAACGGGGTAGTCATGTGGGAAGCCGGCTCCGGTAACTGGAGCCGGTAATGACATGATAAAGTGCTCCTATATAGGTAATCTGAGTCAAATGGCGGATCTGGCATCTGTGTTGTATTATTAGTAATGTCCGAAACATCATTAATGCCAATTTTGGAGCACTTAAGCACAATCACAGCGATCCATAACAGTGACAAGCCAGGCCACGCAAACCTCGAAATTTTTCATTTTTACCTCATTTGACCTTGAAGATATTTACCTAAGATCATGAAATTTGCACACAATTGAACTTTCTATCGTACCCATCCACCCTGTGAATTTCGTTACTCTAGCCCTAATAGGAGCCGAGATCTTAGGGGGCGCGGAATCCACCCCTCGCCTCCAGTGCGCGTAATTTTCACAAGCCCTCTCGCGTGTTAATTGATTCACACGGAGGGTCACTGACCGCTGTCGGTACTTATCCATCTGAATTTGACCTAAATATTATTTGTTGTCAGAAAAGTTGCACCTCTGAACGCAAAGCGGTTGGGCGTCCCTAGAGTTTTGTATTTGTGAACTAGTCCGCACCACGACGGGTAGCTTAGCTATAATGCTATTGTTTTAACTCCTGTGAATGTAAAGGTCGAGCGTATTGGACGAGGAGGGAATACATGTATACTGCACGTACTCAACATGCGTACTCTAAGGGTAGAACGATTCGATTATCACGGCCGATCCACCCTATGGTCCTACGAGGCGGATGTAGCACGCACAGTTCTCAAAATGCATGCACCCAGGCCGAGCGGTGGTCATTCTGCGTGACTCGCTCCGGACCGGTGTCCTATGTGGAGGATGTTAGGAACCGATTTGTGCCTGTTATCCCTGATCATTAGCCTAAGCTATGCTCCTTTTCTTCACAAAGACTCCTTTTCACCGTCAATTCTGTCCGCCAAATGCTGAGCAGCTGCTCCATGTTTCTGCTGGTGAGTTCAAACATTTATGTCATCAAGGGTCATATATTTACATGCATATACAACGTACACCAACAGGACCGGTAAATGTCACGGGTACTGGCATTCTCTGTCCACCCATTGCATACTTATCCCACCATTTTTACCAGGCGCGTGATGCCGGTGCCCCCGGCCGTTTTGCCCATATCTCCCCCACGCATCACCTCTAATGTATCCTATTTGTCCTCCCCCACTAGAAGTCGGGTCGCTCGTTTCAGCACAGGGACTTAAATTGAGGAGGAAATATCTGTAAGAAATGAGGTCGGTTTGGAAGAAGGAAGATGGCGTAGCATACCAACGAACGGCACTCACATTTTTGCTGATGGTTCAGTGCGTATGTGTTACGGCTGGTCCTCGTCCGCTTCATATTCCACTCCTGGACTCTTCCCGAGACTCCGTCCGTGAGTGTGAGACTGTCATTCCTTCAGTCCGCTCGTTTTCTTCTTTGTCTCTTTCCCCGCCCACTCTCGTTTCTGGCCACTCCCGGGGCTTCGGATTGAGTTTTGGCTCTTGATTGGCAGGGGTGCACCATTTTCCCCGTAGTCCATGTGGTTTTTTAAGCCGCCTGGGGCCCTCAAGACGTGAGGGCCACATTTCCACTGAGTTGACGGCGTTCCTGACCTTTCACCTGGGTCTCGGTCCTGCTGTGTTCAGACACACAGCTGGTGTTGTTCCAGATTATCTGGCTACCGCCTTTGGTCTGGACACGTCCTAGCCGGGGTAGGCTGGGCTTCAAAACATGCAACGAGAAGGCAGAGAGCTGGTGGCCAGAATCTGGCCGGACGTCTTGCGGCCCTGTCGGGGAGGAGAATATCGGGAAATTTAGTGCCGAAAGCCTTCTTACAGGAACAACATTCAGCTTTCGGTTTTCACTCAACTACGTCTACTCAATTGTAAACCGACAATCAACTTAGGATCCATGGTCAATGTGACCAGTTTGGTCTAAAGTACCTCTATGCCGCTGAACATGCCACCATAGTCGATGTACCGGATACATAGCAGAGCTCATAAAAGAGTCCCAAGTTTTTTTCTTCTAGGATGGGGTGGAAGCTTGAACCTTGGCGCTCATAGTAGTTACTGGTTTATACTTTGGTGGATGCACTGCTCAGTCCTCGAAGTATCCTGGCTACTGCTACACTGGGCAACCGATAACCATCCACCAAAAAGCCTGATCGTGAATAATCCATCTTACCGTGACCAGTTTATGCCAGAAGATGTTAATATCAATGAGTGAGAATGGAACTTTTGGATTCTTTTCCGTATAACTAGAGTAGTCCAATGACCGTCAAGCCTGCCCAACTTCTTACATAGGACGGAGTGATGGATTAACCCGTCCCGTCTCGGGCGGGGGGTCTTCAACCGCCCCGCCCCCCCTCAGGTTTTTCGCGGATAGCGGACGAACGGCGCAGGGCAGCGCGCCCAAATTTGGCATACCTTTTCCCACATCAATTTGACATGCTGATTCAAAATGTTTAGGTCAGGTCATCTAGGGTCAAGTAGTTAGTCAAGGTCAAGTGAGGTCACCTCCAAAAATGTTCAACCAGTCGTCACGCTTTAACGGATACAGATATGTTAATGAAACTTTCAGCGTTTGCTTATCTTTACGGATGCAACAAAACGAACGAGTTTAATTTTTCATTTTTTTCCGTTTTTGACTACATATAAATTTTGCGTATTTGCCAAATTGCAGTTCAAATACAGGATACTGGCTAAAGTAAGCATTTTTCATCGGGGAATGTTGACGTTTCTCGGTCTGCTCTATTCATTGGAAAAGGAAAATTAAAGAAAACTTGAAAACTCAAAATTTTGAAATTTCAAAAAATAAAGTTTACTTTTGGGGGCCAAAAAAAATAATAGCCCTGGTCGATTTTAGTGTCTTTTCTCATTCCAAATAAATTTTTTTCTTCATATATCCTCAAAATAAACTCCCCAGAGTCAAAAACATAATGTGTGTCGTGAAAAGTCGTGAAAATCTAGCCACTCTGGTGACGTCACTTTTGGGGAAAATTTTTGTTGGAGGGTGGACTCTGACCCTACTCGTCGAGCGCTTTCCGATGACATTTCTTTCGTTTTCGTGCGAGGCTTAATTTGGATTTTAGAGGGGGCTTTCAACCGCCCCGCCCCCCGCCCCCGAGGCGGGGTGGGAGGATTTGACCGGAAAGACGGCGTGGGTTAAGATTAAAAGGCGTTAGTATTACTAAAAATACTCAAATCCTGTTGGAACTATTCCAGTGTATTGGAGAGTCTGCTGAACTAAGCTGGAACACTGTGTCGTTCTGACCAATAGGCGATGCTTTTCAGGCCGTGCTCCTAACCGAACGCTCACGATGTGTTTTCGAAAATGTCACCAAATCGGTGCAGAAGATAGAAGACGAAGTAACTAATGCGAAAGAGAACTTGAAGACAGCATCTGAAAATGATAAGGCGATGGGTAAGTAATACATCACAGGCAATTTGTATTTGAAAGGATATTGAATTGTATATTGGAACAATGAAATAGCTACATAACTTATGGATCAACGAATAGCATTGCAAGACCTGCTGTAGGGTAATTTCACCATCTGGTATCAAATCGCATGAGAGGCCCCACTTTGTGCCTCTATTGAGCCTTGATCAGCATGCTTGCTTAAGAGCTCGCATCATAGTTTACTCATATCATACGACAATATTCACATTCATCCAACAAGACAATTGTTTCAGTCCTCCCAGATGTTTAGTAAGTACAAAACAAGTTCAGAATGGCACGTTTTTCCAGCTGACCTTCTGAGCCGAACAGACAAAGCAAGGGCAGCGTCTTTTGAGGCGGTGAATCAAGCAGAAGATATTCTGGAGGACGCGAACAATGCCTTGGACGAATTGACCAGTAAGCTATACAAGAAGTAAAACGTATTTAGTGTTGATGCGAAGAGCATATGCTATCGATTTTAAAAGGACGTAGCCTCATCTTGAAATACCGCCAACAAGGTCCCGTTTAGTTAATTTCAGTAGTGATGCTGAGGAAACCGTCATCTGCACCCGGACAATAATTTCCGTTCAATCATTAGAACGACTGAATAATTGGCCAGAACAGTTTCCAGCGGTACTTGCATAACCTGTCAGGATGCAGCGCTCAACTTTTAAGATAATCTTTCTTTAAGGAGCATGGCACCTGGGGAGAATAAACAGTATTAATGTGTTCACCAAAAGAGTGTGATATTCCCTTGGTCGCTCAAGGGGGAGATGTGCTCTATACGTTCCGCTGTCCCTGAGTTTGTAAATACATGTTTTGGTAGTGTCATCTAATGAAAGACAGCATTTTAAACTGGAAACTTACTTACTGGAGAAAATTGAGATAACCACAATCGCCTCAGTAAATTCACAATGCTTTTGATGATACGCAAAACTAACTTAGCATGTCATCCTCAAATCACTTCCTTTCCGGCTGTGTTGACAGCGAGCTTAACGCCGCGTTTGACATCTGACCACGCTCAGATTTGCTCGCCTCTCTGCCGATAAGTTAAGTGATATAGTGTTATGTGAGATGTGGGTGTGACGCTGTTGTGTCGCTATGAGGTTGACATGCAGTGAGGGTGAGGGTGAGAATGAAAACGAGGGTGAGAGTGAGAGTGAGAGTGAGAGTGAGAGTGAGAGTGAGTGATAGCGAGAGTAGTGATCAGGGTGAGTGTGAGGGTGAGTGTGAGGGTGAGGGTGAGGGTTGTGGGTGAGGGTGAGGGTGAGGTTGAGGGTGAGGGTGAGGGTGAGGGTGAGTGTGAGGGTGAGGGTGAGGGTGAGGGTGAGGGTGAGGGTGAGGGTGAGGGTGAGGGTGAGGGTGAGGGTGAGGGTGAGGGTGAGGGTGAGGGTGAGGGTGAGGGTGAGGGTGAGGGTGAGGGTGAGGGTGAGGGTGAGGGTGAGGGTGAGGGTGAGGGTGAGGGTGAGGGTGAGTGTGAGGGTGAGTGTGAGGGTGAGGGTGAGGGTTGTGGGTGAGGGTGAGGGTGAGGGTGAGGGTGAGGGTGAGGGTGAGGGTGAGGGTGAGGGTGAGGGTGAGGGTGAGGGTGAGGGTGAGGGTGAGGGTGAGGGTGAGGGTGAGGGTGAGGGTGAGGGTGAGGGTGAGGGTGAGGGTGAGGGTGAGGGGGGGGGGTGAGGGTGAGGGTGAGGGGGAGGGGGAGGGTGAGGGTGAGGGTGAGGGTGAGGGTGAGGGTGAGGGTGAGGGTGAGGGTGAGGGTGAGGGTGAGGGTGAGGGTGAGGGTGAGGGTGAGGGTGAGGGTGAGGGTGAGGGTGAGGGTGAGGGTGAGGGTGAGGGTGAGGGTGAGGGTGAGGGTGAGGGTGAGGGTGAGGGTGAGGGTGAGGGTGAGGGTGAGGGTGAGGGTGAGGGTGAGGGTGAGGGTGAGGGTGAGGGTGAGGGTGAGGGTGAGGGTGAGGGTGAGGGTGAGGGTGAGGGTGAGGGTGAGGGTGAGGGTGAGGGTGAGGGTGAGGGTGAGGGTGAGGGTGAGGGTGAGGGTGAGGGTGAGGGTGAGGGTGAGGGTGAGGGTGAGGGTGAGGGTGAGGGTGAGGGTGAGGGTGAGGGTGAGGGTGAGGGTGAGGGTGAGGGTGAGGGTGAGGGTGTGAGGGTGATGATGAGGGTGAGGGTGAGGTCGCTATGAGGGTAAGGCGACTTCGTTGATTGGCTGTGGCTGTAACACTGTGTGCTCGCTATCATCTGGCTTCGGTGCTCGACTGGAGCACCAAATAAGCCGGCAACAGTCGGTGAGGGCTGAGCTGGCCGACACCACAGCCAGCCTGCAGGATACAGCGGGCACCGTCCAGAAGGCCTCGGCTGTTGTGCTGGCCGCCTCCGTGCTGGTCAACAACACCCACACCATCCAGCTCACCTCGGCTACACAACAGGTGATGCACATGCCTCCCACACTAACCACCTCACCTCGGCTACACAACAGGTGATGTACATGCCGCCCACACTAACCACCTCACCTCGGCTACACAACAGGTGATGTACATGCCTCCCACACTAACCACCTCACCTCGGCTACACAACAGGTGATATACAGTAGTGGTACGCGCCGCACATACTAACCACCTCACTTCGGCTACACAACAGGTGATGTACATGCCTCCCACACCACCCACCTCACCTCGGCTACACAACAGGTGATGTACATGCCTCCCACACACTTCACCTCGGCTACACAACAGGTGATATACAGTAGTGGTACGCGCCGCACATACTAACCACCTCACCTCGGCTACACAACAAGTGATGCACATACCACCCACACTAACCACCTCACCTCGGCTAAACATCAGGTGATGTCCAACAGCCGTATGTGCCACCCACTCTAACCACCTCACCTAGGCTACACCACAAATGTAACGGTCAACAAAGTCAACAAATTTAAAAGTCAACAAATTTAGCCGATTTCCAGCAGCTGTCCCTCCTTGCACTTCCGCAGTAACGTCCCTGCTGCTCCTTGGCCCTCCTCCAGACGAGCTTTCCCCGAGGAAAATCTCTGTATCAAACCTGAGCATGTTCGTTGAGCATATTATTTGCCTTGAACGTATTCGTGTAACTGTGTTTCTGACTGTTGCAGCTGTCGGCTGCAGCTGCCAACATACCGGCACAGGCGCAGCAGGCTCGTCAGGCAGCTGCCAGCGCCAAAGACATCGCCGACCTGCTGGTCAATCAGACCAAGTGGACGGCCCAGCTTCTCAGCAGCGCTGAACAACAGGTATGAGGCGTAGTATCGACTGTTGGGCACGTTGGTGGGACGCGGAGGAACTGGACGTGGAAATAGTTCAGGTGTATGGTGTCGTTTGGCAGACATAACGTACGCGCGCGAGGGAACGAGAGGTGCAGATAGTTCAGTGACGACAAATAGCTGGCTGTTCAGACAAGAAGGGAAGCGATGCTCTGAAAAGGCGAGCGAGCAGAATTGGGCAACTGCACGTGCGTATGATACTGTAACCTCTCTTTCAGCTCCTCCCAGAGACTTGGAGTAGCTGCTCCGTGTTCCCATGCGTTTTTGGAGCGGATCGGAGAAGCTCCAACCTACTCCAACTTACTCTGGTCGAAAACAGGGGCAGCTTGGAGCAGCTTGGAGTAGCACAATCGTCGCTCGTAAAATACATTTTGAAGCACTTCTGTGACTGCCTCAAATTTGTGTTGTTCAATTTTGTAGGTATTACTGCAGACTGTGAGCACGATTGTAAAACAATTTGTTTCGATTATTATTTGACTATTCTTGTTGGTGTAATTATCTTGCATGCGTGCATGAACACTGAACCCATTTAAATCCAATGGTATTGTTTTAGGCTGATTTCGCGTATGCAACCATATCCATAGACAAAACTACAATGTAGGGTAATGTTGACCAAGTCTTCTCCATGTGCACTAGCTATAGATCGTTTAAAATCAGTGCGTGCTTTCACAATGTACTGTACACCCATAAAATACTGCGAATAGTGACTTAGTGTAAGTCTGGAGCATCCGTGTCATATGTGTAACCATAGTTCAAACACAAACAGCTGATTTCTATTCCAAGCTGCTCCAGATATTCCAGCGCTCGTTTTTACCGAGCCTGCTCCGAACTGTTCCAAGTTGCTCCAAGTCGCTTTATCATTTTTTTAGCAAGGCCAGGAACAGACCAATAGAGCCGCAGGAAGATGTATGTTTTTCCAGGTTTCCAGGTTGTTCTAAAATCGTCGTACACGATCCATTCAGTGTATTGCTGTTGGTTTAGCTGATGATGCGTCTGTACTTGCCTTGGAAAAACCAACACCTATCCCGAAGTCACTGAATGGCGAATGTTTCAAGGATGAACTTGCCGCTTCTTTGCTCCTGCTTTGTTTTGTCATGTGTATTCTGCTGGTACGTTGTTTTAGCTGCAAAGCCAGATCGAAGCATTAGCTACACTGTTAATATTAGATAAGTATAAACGGGAGTTGAGCAATTGCGGTTTGCGTTCCGGTCCAGGCATTCCCTGTTGGTATTCATTTGGGCCAGATTTGAAAATTCATGTCCAGAAATGAACGTCTCGAATTTTGGTATCAATTTTAAAAAGAATTGGTGGCAATATTTCCCCACCTAAAAAAGCATGCCGACAATTTCGGGACAGCTGCTGCTTTATGTACGCTGCACTGTTGCAAAGTCGACCATTTGAGAAGAGAGCGTGGCACTCCTGTTTTATCTCTCGATCCGCGAGACACAAGAATGTGAGCACCTGTACAAACGTCCTACTGTGGAACAGGGCTGCGCGTGGGGCCCCGTAGCGGTACTGCAGCGATAGCGGTACTGCAGCGGGAGCGGTACTGCAGCGGTAGCGGTACTGCAGGGGGAGCGGTACTGTACGGGAGTATGCACCATCGACCCGGCACTGCACGGGCGGGCAGTAACCGAAATGGTGCAAGGCAGAACGTACACCAGGGTTCGAAACGGACAACGTACTGGTACGCAGCAAAACGTACACCAGGGCCCGTAGCGGACAACACTAATGGTACATGGCAGAAAGTACACCAGGGCCTGTAACGGACAACGTAGCGGTGCACAACAGAAAGTACACCAGGGCCTGTGACGGACAACACTAATGGTACATGGCAGAAAGTACACCAGAGCCTGTGGCGGACAACACTAATGGTACACGGCGGCAGAACGTACACCAGGGCCTGTGACGGACAACGTAGCGGTGCACGACAGAACGTACACCAGGGCCTGTGAGGGACAACATTGATGGTACATGGCAGAACGTACACCAGGGCCTGCAACGGACAGCGTAGCGGTGCACGACAGAACGTACACCAGGGCCTGTGGCGGACGACGTAGTGGTGCACGGCGAGCGTACACCGGGGGCCTGAGGAGGGCAATGTAAACATTACCGACACTGGGGCCAACAGGAACATGAGCGTGTCGATAACGAGATGCGTCGTGCATGAAGGTCATAATTTTCGTCAGCTGGCTTGCACTCGGGTGCTGATTCTTAGTGATGTTTAAATAGCATGAGAGACTTGTTCAGTGGCGCTTGTGTTTTTCCTACAATGACATTAACTTAGAAGTTATGGGAAGGCTCTACCTCATGGAAAAGCCGCGCCTGAAAGACATTACTAACACCATGCAAAAACACCGTAAGCCATTTTCTGAGCAGGCGACGGCACAATATTGGCGTTATGAATCGCATCCTTCCAAAATGCCTAATTATGGCCGCAACCACTCGTAAGTGGGAATGTCGTCTATTATTATGTATGTAATAATTTTTCTTCCAGGCTTGTCTCCCAAAATTATCAAAGTACCTCTGGCGCAAATTCTAGCTCAGTAGAGAGACAGAATGTACATTTATCACCGACTCGTCTCCCGAAGAGTGAGCATTACCCAAGCCGTCTTTCGATTGCGGCATGTTAGGATATGGTGCTACGGATTACTCCCTGTATTACCGTTGGATTAATCTAATGGAAATCGTGATATGCCACTGCAGACAATATTTGTTTTTAACCACCAATAGTGATGCGTGAGCATTTTGCAACCATACAAAGCCATGTTTGTATCGGCCTCTCGGAGTGTGTTGTATCCGTGCGAGTCAGCCTTGAGAGACGCTCCGCTGTCCGGACAGGAGAACGCCACGCGCGTCCTTCTGCTGACGGCGGCCCGTGTGATGTCTGACTCCACCGTGACCCGGGCGTCCGGAGCAGGTCGACGGCGGCCCGTGTGATGTCTGACTTGTGCCGACAGGTGAACGCCACGCGCGTCCTCCTGCTGACGGCGGCCCGTGTGATCTCTGACTTGACCGTGACCCGGGCGTCCGCCGCCAACCTGCTGCGGCACACCAGCCTGGCGCTGGCGGCCGTAACGTCGCGGCTCCAGCAGGCCGGCGTCACCCAGCCGCTGGCTGAGCAGCTGGACGTTCTGGAGCGGCAGCTGGGCGCCGCCGAGGCCGCGCTGCAGCGGCTGCAGCTGGCCAGCCGGACGCAGCTGATGCGGGAGACGCTGCAGCGGCAGGAGCGCAGGATAGACCTGTACCTGAGGCAGCGGGAGCAAGCCGCGGCCGAGGTGCACCAGCTTCAACAGATTGTGCAGGCACTTCCTGAAGGGTGCTTCAAGCGGATCAAGTACACGTGAGGATGCTGAGAAAGGACGCTGAAAGAATATGTGACCCGGGGGATTTTTCTTGCGAAATTATACAGCTGCACGTCTGTAGATTTTAGTCATGTTGTGGGTGTCCTCGGTTTTTCTCTTCCTCTATTTCGGTAAGGGAGGTAGATTCCGTCTGCCCCTCCCCCCACGCATGAACTATAATTGTTCTCCTATCCAAGAGCTTTGTAATAGGGGTGTGAAACTCGGTGACTTTTGCTAACAAGCTTTTTTTCTATTTCGTGCTACGATTTGACTTTCGCAACTATGTGAAAGGCGGCGCCAGGAGCGAACAATGTGAGGTACTTTGGACAGATCCTTGAGAAATATTGGAATAAATCAGACACCTGAAGGTTTTTTCGTTTTACTGTTTGGCTGGCTGATTTGGAACTCAACTGAAATTTGGAATTCATTTGTAATTCACCTTGGTTACCTACGGACATGCCTATTGAAGTCCAATCATGTTCGGAGCGGATCCAGAGTGAAGCAAATGGACAACATGGCCGGTTTACTCAAAACGGTATCCGATATGTTACCATCGAAAAGTATAAAAAGTGGGGCGAAATCAGGACAAACAGTAGTAATGCAGCACAAGCAATCGCGGAGCCAGAAGACTTTTCAAATGGTGAGTTCAGGGGTGATGAGAGATATTCAGGATATACTCTATTCAAAGCATTGCAAGGAGTGGCGTTTTTGGGATGATACTTTGCCGATGGCGGATGAAGGAGGGAGGAGTGAATTTAGGAGAAACAATTATGGCAAGTCGCAAGCAGTGGCGGAGCCAGGGAATTTTTATCATTGTCAAATACTTTAGTAGCCTATCTACTCCATACTCTCGAGATCCTCCGTGGTATATGTCTCTTGACGATGTTTCTGGTCAAAAACCTGCCGATAAGCATTGCTATTATGTAAAAAAGGACAAAATAACAGGCATTTGTAGCACCGATTGCGGACCAGCTACCAAGAACAAATGATGAGCACCCATCCCTAATAAGGCCCCCGGCTACGCCATTGGTACTACGTGTGCCTGTATGGACATGAATTGATGCTCTTGATCACTGAGAATGGGTTGTGAAGCTGCATGCACAATATTACCAAAATGAAATACAAACAGTCACAAATGGTTTTTATTCGTTGCGTCCATTGCTTGCTTTCTGACTTCGCCATTGGAAAAAGCGTGACATTTTGACACTCTAAAGGGGTAAATTAGCCCAAAAGAATTCGTTTAAGCCATCAAGTTTTGGAACTTGCCCAAGAGGTTACAAGGATAATAGAATCAGCTCCATCCGACCAGAATAAAGCCTACCTAAATAGGGCTAAGGTCAGATCGAAGCAAACAATGGTTGCTACAACGCATCATGATGGCACATATATCTCATCGTTAGAACCCGAGATGATTGAGCTCGTAGGCCCACACAAATAATTAGCTCCCGCCGTGCGGGGGGGGCATGGCGGAATGAGTCTCAAGAACCCCCATCATGGTTTTCCCAGATAGAGATAGAATCAGCGGACGCAGTGACACGAGACTATCAGTACCTTCTTATGCATCTGTGTTGCATATATCATGCAAGTTTTAGATCCAGGTCATAAATAATAATTGACCTATTCCGGGTTAAGGCGAGTAATTTTTCAAAATTTTCGAAGTGTCATCATTCAGAATAGTTCCATCATATCCACATCAACTCGGCCCATGCTGTTCTTTCATGAAAGCGAACAACTCTGCTTACTCAAAATTTTAAACAAGGTGCTGGTTGCTGACTGTGGGCCGAGTCAATTTCTGCGTATTTACCGTCTTGGGTAATTAAACTTAGTTGATTTGCATGCAAGAAATGACCAAAGGGCATGTAAGAAGTATTCTGACATAAAATGTGTTCAAGGTCAAATACATAATGCCAGGTCAAATATCATGTATATTCTGCACAAACGCATCTTACGCAGATGTTTCTGTATATTTCACGTCATAGATACATTCAGTTTCGCGCCGCTTAGGTCGTGTGACATGTCATCCGGTAGTCTCTAAGCGACGTTAGGTGATCTGACCTCGTGTGACCTGACCTGATTGACAGCGGGAGTATAACTTTGGTTATACTCTGGTGTAACCAGATATTGCAAATTGGTGTGGTAAATGGTAAATAAAAATAGCTGCACAGCATCATTAACCGTGATGCATAAATTAACTAACTTGCAGCATCATTTGAATACAGTTACAGAGACACTAAGCATGCGTATGAAATGGTCACCTCATCAAACCTTCGAAAGAAAATTAAATGATGTCGAGTCATAATTATACGCATATATCGCTTTTTCCATACAAGGTTAAAACCATTCCATCAAATGTTCTGACATATAAAAACGTTCGGTCTAGGCTGAAGGAGATAACACACTGTCTCCACTTCTAGCAACTAAATCGATCATTTCAAGTTGAATTTAGACTCCGCACTTCAGATACTAAATTCCCCACCAATGATTTAATGCAAGGTTCAGTCTATAGCCCTTTCCTCTTTAATCTCGGTCCAATTTCAGTCTTCACAAACGTTTCAGTAAAAATTGCGCCCTATGCTGACGACAGCGTACTATGGACTTCGCACGAGACGCCAACTCACGCAATAGCAGTACTACAACACGTACTTAGTAGAGTGTAGACCTTTGAGTACACAGAGGGATGGTACACAGCCAGTGTTCCGGAACTGCCACCAGTGATGCAGGTATCGTGCCAAAGTCGGGGGCGGGGGAGAACCATTATGAAGTAGACTCTTTCCATGCAATGCCCACAGAGTCGATATTAAGCTCGTTCAAAGTTGGAGAAGAAGAGGAGGAGCACTTCCTCGCCTGCCCCCTTTCCCCTCGTCTTGGCCGTTCCTATGCGCCGAGTCCCATCTTGTGACCCACAAGTTTGGTATAATATGTGAAAATTATAAGTGTTAAACCATTCAGACATTTTAAAGGCTTTTCTGCATTCACCTAGTATTGTCCCTTTAAACATATTTTACATGTTTCTGAGCATTATGGTCCGAATGAAATTACGAATGAATTGCTGGCGGTGTAGTAAACTTCACGGCAAAGTACGTCTCGGCTGATAGTTATGTTTACACAGCTGCAATCAGTGTCCTGGTGTATGTTTATTAAACGTTTGAGCAGGCGCTTACGATTGGTATGCAAAGACATATCGGTTGCATGACTGGGGATATATACATGTGAAAATATATTCAAGCACGGACTGTCCGATTCAAGTTATTAACACGTTCTGTGCTTACTTTTTACGCGGGGAATACAACAACGATGGCACTCGAGGCAGCGAAATTATATCCATGTCAAGTGGCAGTTAGTGACTTTGTGCAAGTGCCAGCGTCATGCGTCCACTTTGTCAAGTCCATCCTGCCACTGACCTGGATTCAACTGCCAAACATATTCGTAGAATTCCGAAAGCGAAACAGCCCCTCGCCAAGTACTTGGGCAGAGGTCGGCTGCCAGACGGGTTGCCAGATGTGCCAGCGTGGCCAGAATGCCGTGACCCGACCTGCAGTTGTTAGTGTAGGCAAGCATAATATACAACTGGATGAGAACCAATGGGCCCCGAGGAACGGACAGCAGTTGGCGGAGGTACTGGAGGAGAGCAAGGCTGTTGCGGTCGCGCACAACACGCACCGACGGGGCAATTCGTCACCACAGCGCGGCAGTCCGCTCTGACTGTCTGACATCAAGCGAACAGGGGCTGCATGGTGATCTATGGTCTGGGATTGGCTCAAGCTAGGTCTTACCAAGAACGGTACTTGTTTTCTACTGGGATCCACTCGATCAGTTGGCCTCCTGGATTCCATGAAAATCTCATGACAAATTGTGCGTGGCCGGCTGCAGGAGGGGATAAATACCTGGAACTACGCAATAGGCCACCCTTCCTGGCACGTGCATCCTGAATAAAGCTGAACGATGGAGCAAAACGTGATGCTGCAATCACGTAGCTTTGCTATGGACCACGGAGCGATCAGTAGTAGAGTATCCCATACATTCTGGGGACTTGACTGCCTCTCCGTGGTTATCTTCTTTGCTGTGTATGGCTCTGCATGTGTGTGGGGCTGGTAGACTGGGTGTGCCGGGCTGACAGATCGTGTGTGTGTCAGCTGACATATTGGATGTGTGTGGCTGGCGGACTGAGTGGGTGGCTGAGTGTGCGGGGCTGGCAGACTGAGTGTGTGGCTGAGTGTGCGGGGCTGGCAGACTGAGTGTGTGGCTGAGTGTGCCGAGCTGGAAGACTGAATGTGTGGGGCTGGCAGACTGAGTGTGTGGGGCTGGAAGACTGAATGTGCGGGGCTGGAAGACTGAATGTGCAGGGCTGGAAGACTGAATGTGCGGGGCTGGAAGACTGAATGTGCAGGGCTGGAAGACTGAATGTGCGGGGCTGGAAGACTGAATGTGCAGGGCTGGCAGACTGAGTGTGTGGCTGAGTGTGCCGAGCTGGAAGACTGAGTGTGCGGGGCTGGAAGACTGAATGTGCGGGGCTGGAAGACTGAATGTGCGGGGCTGGAAGACTGAATGTGCGGGGCTGGAAGACTGAATGTGCGGGGCTGGAAGACTGAATGTGCGGGGCTGGAAGACTGAATGTGCGGGGCTGGAAGACTGAATGTGCGGGGCTGGAAGACTGAATGTGCGGGGCTGGAAGACTGAATGTGTGGGGCTGACAGGCTTAGTGTCAGGCTGGCAGACTGAATGTGTATCAGCTAACAGACCGGATGTGTGTCAGCTGGCAGGCTGAGTGTGCAGCTGGCAGACTGAGTGTGTGTGTGGCTGGTAGACTGAGTGTGTGGCTGGTATACTGAGTGTGTGGCTGGCAGACTGAGTGTGGGACTGGCAGACTGAGTGTGTGGCTGGCAGACTGAGTGTGCAGCTCGCAGACTGAGTGTGTGGCTGGTATACTGAGTGTGTGGCTGGTATACTGAGTGTGTGGCTGGTAGACTGAGTGTGTGGCTGGTAGACTGTGTGGCTGGCAGACTGAGTGTGTGGCTAGTAGACTGAGTGTGTGGCTGGCAGGCTGAGTGTGCAGCTGGCAGACTGAGTGTGTGTGTGGCTGGTATACTGAGTGTGTGGCTGGTATACTGAGTGTGTGGCTGGCATACTGAGTGTGTTGCTGGTATACTGAGTGTGTGGCTGGTATACTGAGTGTGTGGCTGGTATACTGAGTGTGTGGCTGGTAGACTGAGTGTGTGGCTGGTAGACTGTGTGGCTGGCAGACTGAGTGTGTGGCTAGTAGACTGAGTGTGTGGCTGGCAGACTGAGTGTGCAGCTGACAGACTGAGTGTGTGGCTGGTATACTGAGTGTGTGGCTGGCAGACTGAGTGTGTGGCTGGTAGACTGAGTGTGTGGCTGGTAGACTGAGTGTGTGGCTGGTAGACTGTGTGTGTGGCTGGTAGACTGAGTATGCAGCTGGTAGACTGAGTGTGTGGCTGGCAAACTGAGTATGTGGCTGGCAGACTGAGTGTGTGGCTGGTATACTGAGTATGTGGCTGGTAGACTGAGTGTGTGGCTGGTAGACTGAGTGTGTGGCTGGTAGACTGAGTGTGTGTGTGGCTGGCAGACTGAGTGTGTGGCTGGTATACTGAGTGTGTGGCTGGTAGACTGAGTGTGTGGCTAGTAGACTGTGTGGCTGGCAGACTGAGTGTGTGGCTAGTAGACTGAGTGTGTGGCTGGCAGACTGAGTGTGAGCTGACAGACTGAGTGTGTTGCTGGTAGCTGAGTGTGTGGCTGGTATACTGAGTGTGTGGCTGGTATACTGAGTGTGTGGCTGGTATACTGAGTGTGTGGCTGGTATACTGAGTGTGTGGCTGGTATACTGAGTGTGTGGCTGGTAGACTGCGTGTGAGGCTGGCAGACTGAGTGTGTGTGTGGCTGGTATACTGAGTGTGTGGCTGGTATACTGAGTGTGTGGCTGGTATACTGAGTGTGTGGCTGGCAGACTGAGTGTGTGGCTGGCAAACTGAGTATGTGGCTGGTAGACTGAGTGTGTGGCTGGTAGACTGAGTGTGTGGCTGGTAGACTGTGTGGCTGGCAGACTGAGTGTGTGGCTAGTAGACTGAGTGTGTGGCTGGCAGACTGAGTGTGCAGCTGACAGACTGAGTGTGTGGCTGGTATACTGAGTGTGTGGCTGGCAGACTGAGTGTGTGGCTGGTAGACTGTGTGTGTGGCTAGTAGACTGTGTGTGTGGCTGGTAGACTGTGTGTGTGGCTGGTAGACTGAGTATGCAGCTGACAGACTGCGTGTGTGGCTGACAGACTGTGTGTGTGGCTGGTAGACTCAGTGTGTGGCTGGTATACTGAGTGTGTGGCTGGTATACTGAGTGTGTGGCTGGTATACTGAGTGTGTGGCTGGTATACTGAGTGTGTGGCTGGCATACTGAGTGTGTGGCTGGTATGCTGAGTGTGTGGCTGGTATACTGAGTGTGTGGCTGATATACTGAGTGTGTGGCTGGCAGACTGAGTGTGCAGCTGACAGACTGAGTGCGTGGCTGACAGACTGAGTGTGTGGGGCTGTAGATTGTCCATGCAGCCGGAAGCCTTGTCGCCAGCACATCTATTTTCAGACTGGATTCGTCACGAAATATTTATTCAGTCAGTGAGTTTATCCAGTCCTTCAGGTACAAACGATTTGTGTTTGTCGTCACATTCAGCTAATTGGCTACACATAAGCTAACTGGACACAAATATGCAATACATATCAGCCAGACCTAATCAGACCTCACTTTACAGCGTGAACTAGCCACTCTTCAGAGTATATTAGCTATATATACTTATCGATTGTTATTCGACCACATCTCACCGTATGAGAATAAAAACATGCCAAGCTATGGTGATCAAGTGAGCAAGCTGTTGCATTCAATCCCAGGGAATAAGCAAACACGAAACATAAAGAACTAAAATGAAAATAATCGGAATAAGAAACAATGGCCTAGACAAGTGAATTCAAAGTGACCGTTAATTTCGAATTCAAATTATCTGACATGAAATACCCTTGCTTAGTATTCATACAATCGGTGTAATGGTGTTATCAACGTACAAAGTATGACAGTAGAACATTTCCCTCTGTAAATAGTGCACAGGTACATGACATATCGCAGGCACACATAATTCCTCAGTAGGTTAGTGCACTTCCCAAGATACACCGAATACCAGATCTTCAGGTCATGCGACATGGGGCAAAATGCACGTCTGGTCATCTGATGGCGACAGTAACTCACAGACAGCACCGACATGGATGCATGCTCACAGAAAATAAACGAAAGGTGAGAACCGTGGATGACGCAGCGAGCATCGTGCATGTCGGCGGCGGCTCAGGACGGCGTATTACTGTGGCTCAGACCAGTATCTTACTGAGACTCAGAGCAGTGTCTTACTGCATCCGGCAGCTCAGAACAGCGTCTTACTGCATCCGGCAGCTCAGAACAGCGTCTTACTGCATCCGGCAGCTCAGAACAGCGTCTTACTGCATCCGGCAGCTCAGAACAGCGTCTTACTGCATCCGGCAGCTCAGAACAGCGTCTTACTGCATCCCGCAACTCAGAACAGTGTTTTACTGCGCCCGGTGGCTCACAACAGTGTCTTATTGCGGTTGACGACTCAGAACAATGTCTTACTGCGACACAGAACAGTATCTTACTGCGTCCGGTGACTCAGAACAGTGTCTTACTGTGGTCGGCGACTCAGAACAGTATCTTACTGCGACTCAGAACAGTGTCCTACTGCGACCGGTGACTCAGAACAGTATCTTACTGTGACTCAGAACAGTATCTTACTGCGACCGGCGACTCATAATAGTATCTTAGTGTGACTCAGAACTGTGTTTTACTGCGACTCAGAAGAGTACCTTAATGCGGCCGGTGACTCAGAACAGTGTCTTACTGCGACTCAGATCAGTGTCTTGCTGCGTGCAGCCGCAGCCTGTCGGTGCCCATGACCTCAAGGTCACTGTCCAGATCGGCCCCGGTCCAGACACAACGGCACGTCCATGCTGAAGTTCGCGATGGCAAGGTCACGTGACCTCGAGGTCACTGTGTAGCCTGGTCCCGGCCACGACACAACGGCATGTCTATGCTGAAGTTCGCGATGGCAAGGTCACTGTAGCCTGGTGGCAGCGGCATGTCTATGCTGAAGTTCGCGATGGCAAGGTCACTGTGTAGCCTGGTCCCGGCCACGACACAACGGCATGTCTATGCTGAAGTTCGCGATGGCGAGGTCACTGTGTAGCCTGGTCCTGGCCACAGCACAGCGGCACGTCCACGCTGTAGTGCACGATGACAAGGTCTCGTGACCTCGAGGTCACTGTAGCCTGGTCCCGGTACAGCCACCATGTGAAGTTCGCGATGGCAAGGTCACGTGACCTCGAGGTCACTGTGTAGCCTGGTCCTGGCCACAACACAGCGGCACGTCCACGCTGTAGTGCACGATGACAAGGTCTCGTGACCTCGAGGTCACTGTGTAGCCTGGTCCCGGCCACGACACAGCGGCACGTCCATGCTGAAGTTCGCGATGGCAAGGTCACGTGACCTCGAGGTCACTGTGTAGCCTGGTCCCGGTCCCGACACAGCGACACGTCCATGCTGAAGTTCTGCGCCGCTGAGCGCAGTGACAGTCGCACCGGCCGGCTCTCGCAGCTGACCGGGTTACCTGTGGGGGGGGGCGTGATGGTGGGCCTCGGCTGGGTGCCGGGCACAGATTGTAGATCGCGTCCTCATCCAGAGGTCGGTATTATGTACAGCTTTGGCTTGTTATAGCGTAATCGATTTGCCAGGCATTGTACTAAACAACCAAGGAAATTGGTTATCAATCTGTGGATATCCTTAGATATGAATGCAAAGCACCTTTATGAAAGTAACACTCTGGCTCATGCCGCAAAATAAATGTACTCAGTAGAAGCACTGCTCTGAAATGCATGTGGTGATAACGATGTCTGCGTACCCTGCCATTATCTTCCTCAACAGTGAGGACGAATCTCGAGCACCTATAATGCCAAGAAGTGCTTTTGCCAAAAATCCGGTCAGGCTCCGACCGGCCAGACACCGGCTCAACTATCACGACTCGGAATAACTAGGCTACAGAGTTGCAGTGCCTACTTTTTTCCACCATGAACCATATTTGCACAATTCATTTTTTATTAATTTCTTAGTTTTCGTCTCAGAATTTCCTCTTGATTACTAGCCATTTTTGTTGTAATAATGTATTTTGTGGTTGTGTTTCTCGAACCCCACAGGCCACCGTGTCGATTTCGCCAGATGCCAGTGGCGTGTTACGTCATGTCACGTGGCCTGCGTGGTTAGGGGCCGATCGCCGGCCGGCTCCGTAGCAGAACATTGTTAGATGTCGCATTCAGCGGTCCAGCTTTCCACAGATTGAACTGACAAACTGTGAAACTGGAAATACTGCGACACACCGTGCATTTCGATGCGCTATGTCGACAGTTTGACGATGTGCATTGAAGCGTGGCGTACGTCATCAAAAGTGCAATTAATTTTAGCTCAAGCCGTTCGGTTTCTGATGCACTTACGACGAAATTGGAGACAATATTTTCGAAGCACGGCTTCTACGCCGAATATATACCAAGATGGGCTCGTTGTTGTAGGTTCACAAGTTTTCGGCCTTCTATGTTTCCAAAGTATGTGATTGCAGCACTGGTGAAACATGGCCCTGCAACCCCCTGCCCTGGCTCGTTCAACAGCCCTGACAGAGCAAAGCTGCTTAAAAGGCGAGTGGCAGGGACACAGCTGTGGCTGTGAGACCAATTTCTTGACTACCAATGCATCTGTAGTTGAAAAAATAACGACGTTCTCGACATATTTTGGCATAGCCAGTCAGTCTTTGCTTCGACCAGAAGTCATGCATTTCTCATGAATTCAGTTAAAATTCATACTATTTCAGGTGAGACTCAGATTTAGTAACCACTGGTCTGTAACCTCGACCGACAGCAAAATTTAGTGTCCACTTGTCTGTAGCCTCGTCTGATAGCTTCAGTGACCACTAGTTTGTAACCTTAACTGACGATCAGCTTTAACGACCACTAGTCTGTAACCAGGGCCGCCAGTCAGCTTTAGCGACTACTAGTTTGTAACCTCGACTGACAGTCAGCTTCAGTCGAGGTTACCGGACTGAACTCTGAGTCAAAGTTTTTCAGCAGTGTCAGCTTTAGTGTCCTTACTGGACCCGACTGACATCTAAGCCAGCCTGCTACGGCTTCTCCGAAGTCGGTCTGCCACAGCTTCTCTGAGTAGTCTGCAGCTCATCTGAGTCAGTCTGCTACACTTATCTGAGTCAGCTGTGCTATTATTAAGTTGAAGCTTCATCTGAGTCAATCTGCTACAGCTTCATCTGAGTCAGTCTGTACAGCTTCATCTGAGTCAGTCTGCTACAGCTTATCTGAGTCAGTCTGCCACAGCTTCATCTGAGTCAGTTGCTACAGCTTCGTCTGAGTCAGTCTGCAGCTTCATCTGAGTCAGTCTACACGTCTGAGTCAGTTGCCAGCATTGTTGCTACGCTTGGTTAGCTCATTGGTCTCAGCTTCATTGAGTCGTTGTACAGCATTGGTAGTTCAAGCTTCATTGGGTCTGTACAGCTTATCTGAGCAGCTGTGCAGCTTCATCTGCGTTTACAGCTTCACTGGTCGTTACGCTTCATTCTGAGTCAGTCTGCTGCTCGAGTAGTCTGCTAAGCTCATCTGAGTCAGTCTGACACTTTCTGAGTCTCATGAGTCGCTGCCAGCCATCTGATCAGTTGCCAGCTTATCTGAGCGTTGCACACTATAGTCAGTTGCTAAGCTTCATCTATACAGCTTATGAGTAGTTGCTAGCTTAGAGTCAGTTGCTACAGCTTCATCTGAGTCAGTTGCTACAGTTCCTGAGTCAGTCTGCACAGCTTCATCTGAGTCAGTTCCAGTTCATCTAGTCAGTTGCTACAGCTTCATCTGAGTCAGTCTGCTACAGCTCATCTGAGTAGTTGACAGTTCATCTGAGTCAGTCTGCTACAGCTTCATCTGAGTCAGCTGCCACTTCATCTGAGTCAGTCTGCTACAGCTTATCTGCAGCTTACTAGAGTTGTCTCGCTGCCACAGCTTCATCTGAGTCGTCTGCTACAGCTTCATCTGAGTCAGTCTGCTACAGCTTCATCTGAGTCAGTCTGCTCATTTGTTTTGTCGTTTACAGTTCATCTGATGTTGTGTTCATCTGCGTTGCTAGCTTCATTAGTGTTGCAGCTTATTGTTGCTTATCTGCGTTGCTTTTTTTGTGTTATTATTTTATAGTTTGTTGCTGCTTATTAGGCTTCTATTGGTTATTGTTGCAGATAGCGTCTGCTACAGCTTCATCTGAGTCGTCTGCTCAGCTTCATTGGTAGTCTGCTACAGCTTCATCTGAGTCAGTCTGCTACAGCTTCATCTGAGTCAGTCTGCTACAGCTTCATCTGAGTCAGTCTGCTACAGCTTCATCTGAGTCAGTCTGCTACAGCTTCATCTGAGTCAGTCTGCTACAGCTTCATCTGAGTCAGTCTGCTACAGCTTCGTCTGAGTCAGTCTGCTACAGCTTCATCTGAGTCAGTCTGCTACAGCTTCATCTGAGTCAGTCTGCTACAGCTTCATCTGAGTCAGTCTGCTACAGCTTCATCTGAGTCAGTCTGCTACAGCTTCATCTGAGTCAGTCTGCTACAGCTTCATCTGAGTCAGTCTGCTACAGCTTCATCTGAGTCAGTCTGCCACAGCTTCATCTGAGTCAGTCTGCTACAGCTTCGTCTGAGTCAGTCTTCCGCAGCTTCATCTGAGTCAGTCTGCTACAGCTTCGTCTGAGTCAGTCTGCTACAGCTTCATCTGAGTCAGTCTGCCACGGCTTCGTCTGAGTGGCCCCGGGTGGGCAGCGCCGACTCACCTCTGAGTCTGAGTTTGCGCCGTTGCAGGCGACAGTGCCACGCGTCGTGCTGGCGCCACCGCACGCTGCTGATCGCGTTGTCGCGCACGTCCAGCACGCACAGCGACGGCAGACGGTGCAGCGACACGTGCAGCGAGCTCAGGCTGTTGTTCCTGAGCAGCAGCGTCTCCAGATGCAGTAGCTGAGTCTGCGTCAGATCAGGAGAGCCGCATCAGTCGGGCGAGTCACAGGTAGCCTTTTTAGCAGGGAGTCAACAAAGGGATGAATGATTCTCGCCAAGGAAGCGGTATAAATTGTTGAACGCTTTATAATTGTTAGCTTTGTTCATGTGTAATTTGTTTCAAGTATTTTCTTCTTTTGAGGGCATAGTGCAAAACGGTCAGTAGCGTGAGCTATTTCTTCCATCCCCACCAGTGCACGGCTACCATGGATATCCATGGATTCTTATTTAACCCTCGCAACGTGGGTGTCATTACCCTCAGAGATCTTTCTGCAATGGCTGTAAAATCGTTCAACATGTTTATTAATTATGTATACCTTAACACAATTGCTCAGCACAAACGAAATTAAAAAATTGTATTGAAAACACAAAAAGCAACACAAAATAATTCATACACTTACGTTTCGGTGAAGCGTATTTGCTGGTAGATTAAAATCGCGGGAATAGAACGACATACATACAAATTTGTTCCTTTTATTGTTAAAACTATCGTCAGTCTAGAGAACCGTAATACCTTCATCATCGCTTAAAATGAGCATTCGCAATCTTTCTCTACACCGATTGGATGGTGAGGGAATGGGGTGGGGCTGTCACGCACCCTTTTCAATTCGTTCCTAACTGAGCACGAGAGATGAAAAACAAACGTATTTTTTTATGCAATTTCTACCTAGCGAAATTCATCATGACCTCGTTATTTTAGCCGTACATAATTGATCGTAGCTCAGGTCAAAGCTAAACATTTCGAGAAAATCGAATATTTTCAGCTGAACACACTATCACATCCAGTCTCGAAAAAACGTCAAGGAATAGGCGTGCGTATATAGACCTTTTTGTAAAATTTCCGCACATCCTGATTGAACACTTAGGAAGATAAGCCCCAGGTTATGTCAAAGATACCCACTACCATATATATGTTAAGCATTTCGCGAAGTAGATACTTCCGAACGAGAGTCCAGATGGCTTCGGGATCAAATTGGATGCTGCCTTCAAATTTTCACTGTTAGAGTCCATTTGGATCCATTCAAGGATCGGAGTCATCCAAAGTCATTGGTCTTGGGTGGACTCGGATAAAGTTTCGAGTTTTGGACTACCCGGGGGTGATTTTCGGTGTGAACGTCGAATTCAGCGTCCATTTTCACCATATATAAGTGCAAAATCGAAGTTTTAGTATATATTCTAAAATAGTATCACAGCTTTGATCCAATTTGGCGCCTTCCAGGTGGGACATAACGCTACGAGCGACACAACATTAGACCGACAAAGTTCGAAGGAACAGCTTGGGAAACATGCCATACGCCTATAAGCAGTATAATTATCAAAACATACGAAAAGCAAGCTGTTCGCCTGTGTATAATGTGTAGGACGTTGTTCGTCGGTGCAGGATGTGTCGGGAGTTGTTCGTATGTGTCGAATGTGTAGGAAGCTGTTCGCCTGTGCAGCATATATAGAAAGTTATTCGCCTGTGTAGAATGTCCAACCATGTGGATTGGCGTGCTGTTGAGTTGAATTTTTTTATCTATCCACTACTACACATAGCCAGTAACAATTCACATTATGTGTAAACAAACGCATTCCCCGCCAATCACGATGAACGCAGCACGATCCACACTGCAGGCTGATCTGAGAAGCTTGGCGACCAGTTGGTGACATCTCCACTTAGATAGCGAATGTCCACCTTTCATGATGCAACCGATCATAATTAAAATGGTCAAATTTGAGCAACATTGAACTAAGCTCTATTATTATGTGTATTTTTATATATCTCAAATAATTTCACCTCCAAACTTTGCCCTCAAATTGAAATGGGAGCAATTGGTCACTCAATTTATTGTAATAAAACGCGCCATCCATCCTCTGTACCATGCGCTAACAATTTCCAATGACCTTAACGGAGCGAAAATTGAACGCACTGCATTTGGTATCATCTTGGGAAGCTCCCATGGAGTTCTAACCATGTCATTTTGCACTCAATTACAGGATGTGTGCCCTGTTATCACATCGTATTAATTTCAATTGTAAACTAGATGTTATATATGAGCGAATAATATTACAATGGTCTGAAATGAACAGTATACAAACACTTGCCTTCTGATGCCATATTGAAATATTTTTATAGACATCTAACCCTGTCATTTTTCACCTTTTGACATGAAGCTTTCAGGCATTATTGAAATTCTAGCATGGTTTTGTACAGGTCGGGCGCCAATATTTTCTGCCCAGAGGATCTGTAGAGCCATTGAGCAGGGTCACGGCGAAGATATAGTTCCAGCTTTAATCAATACCAAGCAACATCGATCCTGCCACGCCAAAGTTGTGTAGGGGAAATTCTCGTTCGTAAATGCATTATTTCCGTTCCACGCCCATATGCGTACTCTTCTTGAATAACATTGAGGTAGCCTGTCGGCCCCAACCAAAATGGTGTCGGAAATCATCCCAGGCCTATTGTTTCATAGATGAAAATATGCAAGTAAGTTTGGCGTCGGGGTCCTTACCGTTTAGGGAATGGTTTCGCGCCCTGCCATATCACGAATGGCGGACGGTCGGCGATGGATCATGGGTCGTGGGCGACGCGGTGGATGAACATCAGAAGATAGTTCCGTAATACAATGCGCAAGGTAACAAAATGTGCAATATATCAGTGTAAGTACCAAAGAAATTGGCATCTCAATGTAAGCCAACTTCAATAAATGACTAAATCGGGCGAAGGCTAAGCCTTACTTCGGCCAAAACTTATCTGGTCTCATACCGAGCATCACCTCTTCTCCGACCGAACCTGACTTTATTTCCGGCCAAATCTCACCTCGTCTCCTGCCAAATCTCACCTCGTCTCCTGCCAAATCTGACCTCGTCCTTGATAAAACCTGAATTTGTTTCCGACCAAATCTCATTCGTCTCCGACCGAGCGTGACCTCGTCTCCGACCGAAACTGGTCTTGTCTACTGTCCAGCCAGACCTAAAATCTGACAGAATCTGACCTCATCTCAGATCAAATCTGACCTCCCTTGCAACCCTACAATATGCTAATGACGTCCATCCAGTGGGGCCTGACCTGCCGTTGAGACGACCATGGCCTTCGGCCGGTCTGACCTTGTTACAGTGTAGCTGCGGCTTGTAGGCGACCAGCGGCATCACAGTCTTGAGAACGTTGTCCGAGAAGTCGGCCTTGGTGAGAGCCGGCAGTGCCTCCAGGAGCAGGCCGATCCCGTGCAACCGGTTGCCGGAGAGGATGAGCTCTCGTAGCGACGGCAGCCCGGTACACTGAGACGCCGACAACTGCCCGGAGACCCGTGCCACAGTCAAGAGAGGATGAGCTCTCCTAGCGAAGGCAGACCGGTACACTGGGACCACGACAACTGCCCAGTGATCCGTGCTACAGTCAAGAGAGGATGAGGTCTCCTAGCGACGGCAGCCGTAACTCACAACTCCGAACCCGTCCAAGAAAGAGGATGTCTCCTAGGCGGGTACACTGGGACGCCGACAACTGCCCGGAGACCCGTGCCACAGTCAAGAGAGGATGAGCTCTCCTAGCGAAGGCAGACCGGTACACTGGGACCACGACAACTGCCCGGAGACCCGTGCCACAGTCAAGAGAGGACGAGCTCTCCTAGGGAAGGCAGACCGGTACACTGGGGCCACGACAACTGCCCGGAGACCCGTGCCACAGTCAAGAGAGGATGAGCTCTCCTAGCGACGGCAGACCGGTACACTGGGACGCCGACAACTGTCTGGTGACCCGTGCCACAGTCAAGCGGCAAGCTCCCCTCCTGCATACACTGGACATGCGTGCAGTGGTACATACAGATAAGACGGTCATCAGTAGGCGGGGAGTCAGATTAAACAGACTTTTCATGGATGCGGCCTATGTGAACAAGGCCGTCGACATTTAGGAGCTTTCTATACTTGGGTGCGTCGGGCCCTGAGCATGTATTTTGATGACCCACTATCGAGACCAAATTATTGCTAAGCCTGTAACCATGTTCGTGTACCATATCTTGAAAGATAACCCACCAAGCTCCTTCTGTCTTGGTGCATTATATTTTATTCAAATAATGCTGTAAGTTATCCCTCGCGACGCAACGCCAGCAATCCTCACACATGAGAAACAGCTCCACTTGCGTACCCTGGTCAACAGATTATCGGAGAGATCCAGCACCCTGAGCTTCGGCAGATGCAGATGTTCCAGCGACGTCAGCTGGTTTCCACCGATGTACAGCTGCTGCAGAGGATGTGCGCCGGCCGCAGTCACGTTCTCCTGGGTCATGTGAAGCATGGGCGCTCAGACCTACACCTCAGAAACACGACTGCTATACAACGTGATAGAATGTGAAACAATTTAATGATAACTGCAAAATGGTATGAGAGGTCATAATCGCAAGCATATGCAAATCTTACAATAACGTGGCTGCAGCCAGGGGAGGCAGATCCCATTTTGGCGAATAAATTGAGTTGATGTGCTATACAGTGTTCAGCTTAACAAGCCAGCCACGCATGGGACGGTACGAAAACAATGGAGATTCCAAAAAGTGCACAACGTATGAAATATCTCCCCTGAATTTGCTCAGCCAAGTCAAGTCTCACCAGAAGTGTCGCAGATACCATCGCCGCAATGGAGGTGAGCCTGTTATCGGACAGGTCCAGCTTGACGAGCATGGGCAGCATGGACAGGATCGGCCCGACCTGCACCAGCCGGTTCCCAGTCAGCATGACCTCCTTCAAAGCCGGCAGGCCGATCAACTGCTCTGCGCTGACCTGCGTTCGTTCGGGCGTAATGCGGATGGTCAGTCTCAGTCGTGATGTCACTTGGGAGTCACAAACTTGTTCGGACGTAGTGACCAAGGTCAGCCACAGACGTGATGTCACTCGGGAGTCACAAACTTGTTCGGACGTAGTGACCAAGGTCAGCCACACACGTGATGTTACTCGGGAGTCACAAACTCGTTCGGACGAAGTGACCAATGTCAGCCACAGGCGTGATGTCACTCGGGGGTGACAAATTTGTTCGGACGTAGTGGTGACGGTCAGCCACAGACGTGATGTTACTCGGGAGTCACAGGCTCTGATTCTGTTCTGGCACATGTCAGCTCGTGTGTACGGTAAATATAGCAGTTCATCAGAAGCATGGGCACCCACACCTGTAATTTACTGAATCAGACTGAATTTAGAACTTCTTTTAATCAACCTGTAAATTTGGCATTGAACAGCACCACATTTGAAGCGCCAGGTAAGACAACAGTACATTAATGAGGTTTATATTTATGATGGTGGCTGTGATGCAGCGTCATTTCCACTTCCTAGGATGATCTGGCAAAAACGTATCATGACTGTCCAGAGTAGGTGAACTTTAGCCATTCAGAGCTCTGCACAAGCGCATTAAAATAGTTACGTTCCAGAAGTTAATGACAAGCGAAATACATGCATCAACTTGTCTATCCTCATCTACTCTGTAACGAGGAAGTATGGTTGAAAATGGTCAGTGTTTATTATGTCATAAAGTATAACACCTTGTCAGTTGATATAAGGAGAATGTGGCATTGATATGAAAATAAGTTGTCACATTGACACGTGCCCTGCAAAGGTGTATCCTATCTGTCAAAGCATATGTTCCGGAGCTGGTAGCAGCCTCACGGTGAAATCTTGTACCTGCCTGTGTGCTTTCGTTAACAGATAGCGGAAGTGCACGGGCAAAGTGTTGGTGGAGGTATGGATAAAATTAGTGCAAACATTTTGATTGGAACATATAGAAGTATTTTGCAACATCTAACATATTTCTTCCATCTTTGTCTGAACACTGCAATATTCCCTGTGACATTAAAATCTGCAGTTAGAATTCTGTATATAAATCAGGGGAAAATAATAAATTTACTAATTATAGACCAATCTCTTTGCTACCAATATTTTCGAAAGTACTGGAAAGACTAATACACCTTTGGGTATTATCATTTCTAAATGAAAATAATATCATGCACCCATTGCAATATGGTTTCAGAAAAAAAACACAGCTCATACATGCCAATTGCTCTGATGCATAACGAAGTAACTGAATCCCTTGTAAATAATAAATTAGTTTGTACTCTGTATCTATATTTTTAAGAAGCTTTTGACACCGTCAGCATTAGCATTTTGTTACAAAAATTGAACTTTATTGGCTTTAGAGGAAATATATATATAAACTGTTACCCCCATACCTATCAAATAGATCTCAAAGAACAAGATACATGACATCATCTCTCATCCATTTCATATCACAAAAGGTGTTCCTCAAGGTTCGATTCTTGTACCTCTGCTATTTACTCTATACATTAACGATCTCTACAATGTTTCCAATTTGGCTAGCTTTTACCTATTTGCAGACGACACTGCCGTAACTATTACAGCTAATGATCATTCTGAATTACAAGGTAAAGTAAATGAGGTAATACCCAAAGTAATTGCATTGTTTCATACCAACATATTATCTATTAATGCTGAGAAGACTGGATATCAAATGTTTTCCAGGAAACCATGTGATGACCTTCATGTTAAAATAAATACTTTCAATATTGCAAGGCATAGCTGTATAAAATATTTAGGTGTATTTATTGATGAAGACATGACATGGAAAAGCCATGTAGATGCCATCTCTTCAAAACTTAGTAGGAATATTGGAATTATAGGCAAGTCTACGTACTTTTATCAACTTGTGAATTGCTTCTTCTGTATAATTCTTTAATATTGCCATATCTAAATCATTGTGCTGTTGTCTGGAGAAGTACGTACCACTCTATGTTCGACAAGATTATTAAGCTGCAGAAGCGTGTTATTAGGATTGTTGATAAGAAACCTTACTTATACCATACAAATGAATTGTTTATTAAAGATAGAGCTCTAAAGTTTCTGGACATAGTTGATGAGTAATGTATTTACATCATGCTAGGTTTTCTAAATCAATCATTACCAGTACCTCTTTCTAATATGTTTCAACTTCATGAACAAGTTGGCCTCAGAGATAGATAGCACTTTTAGATACCATTTTCTGATATTTGTTTATTTATTTATTGGGTGGTTCACGACGCACTTTATGCACATTCACGGCTAATGACGCCGCCCACACGGTTTCGCCGGTGGGCCGCGGGATTGGGAAATGTCCTGGGCGGCGCTAATGTCGAACACGGGACCTTTGGTACCCATAGCCAGACACCTTAACCACTAGCCATCCCCGCCCCCATTTTCTGATATGAATTATAGAATGTTCTTATTACCCTTTATTGCACCAAAAGCCTGGAATGAAATAATCTGCTCTCACTTCCACTGTATTGACGATGTACCTAGGAGTAAAATTATCTTTAAGAAGCACATCAGACAATATATTATTAGAAAAAATGAACTTTTTCAATGAATGTTGGTAATGGTAATGTGCTATGCATAGTGATCGGGTGTCATTCGGACATTTTCGTTTAAGAATCATATTTTCTTTTATTTTTTCTTCTTCACACTTGGTTCGTCCTTTCTCCTTAGTGTAGTAGTAGTTTAGGAAATGCATGTGCAAGATTATGATTTTGTATTATTTCCCCATTAACACCAATAGCAGTTATTTTCCTGGAGCCCTCGAAGAGTTACTAGCATCGCTAATTGTCTGAGAGGGCTTCAGGAACATCTTTTACTAATATCTGGTGGCGGGATCTGTCCAGCAAGAAACAGGAGCGGGGAATGGTGTGACCTGGCTTGATTTGCTTACCACGACCTACCTTTCACCCTTGGAATTTAACGTAATTAGGTCGTACGGGTATGGATAGGCACTCCTGCCTACCTATTAATGGGTAGGGGACTTTAAAAAATCGTGGTAGGTTGACATCTTCCAGTTTTAAGGAAATTTTGTGACATTCTACAGACTGTCCTACATACTAACCACCTGCGAGCCCTTCTGACCTCATTGGAGTCGGAAGAGTTGGCAGAGACGGAACGGAACGGTGCTGTCACAGAGTTGTCTTTTTTTTGTGTGAGCGTCATGGTGCAAAACTGTAGTGCCCATCGATCTTGTAGCGTAGTAGGTGTCGAGGGAGGCGCTTTGAAGAAGAACTTGTTCCATGCAATCGATCATTTTGCTTTCACATATTTTCCATTTTTAACTCTGTTTCTTACCCTAGATGATAAGATGGCGAAATTCTGCTCCTCTGATTTGCGTACCGCATGCACATGCACCCTGCCTAACAGATAGGTGGGCAGAGTGTGTCCTCGAGAGGAAGCATGAAGCACAGCCGAGGACTCATATATCAGCGGTGTGTGACCTAGAGTGGGAGCATGGCGGACATCCGCGGCAGCTGATATGTGGGCAGAATGTGACCTAGAGGCGAAAATCAGCGGCAGCTGATATGTGGGCAGAATGTGACCTAGAGGCGAACATCCGCGGCAGCTGATATGTAGGCAGAGTGTGGGTTAGAGAGGAACGCAGTGTGACTTAGAAAGGGCGCATGGCGCATATACCCCGCAGCTGATATGTGGATGGAATGCGACCTCATAGACATTCATCACGATATCGCACCCATCGTTACTGATTTCGGTGCAATAAGCGAGATAAATCATCTATAACTCGTGATTTAGGGAAGGAGAATCTGCCCAACCCTTCTGTATTCCAAAGTTATAATCGAGCAGGAATACTGTAATACAATGTTACGACATCATTGCAAATTGAATATCATATCGCAGGCAGTTTTTGTTTTGAAAATCCTTCGTAAACATATGAACTGCGGAGGTGGAAAGTCAGCCGACCGACCGACAGCCGGTAGCCACGCAGGTGTGGTCAGACTGTGGCGTGGCGGTGTGGTACGCCGATCGAGACCCCAGCCGGTCTCCACGCAGGTTTGGTCAGCCTATGGCGCGGCGGTGTGGTACGCCGATCGAGTCCCCAGCCGGCAGCCACGCAGGTTTGGTCAGCCCGTGACGCGGCGGTGTGGTACGCCGACCGGTCCGCTGCCACGCAGGTGGTCAGCCTGTGACGCGGCGGTTTGGTACGCCGATCGAGTCCCCAGCCGGTAGCCACGCAGGTTTGGTCAGCCTGTGGCGCGGCGGTTTGGTGGGCCGATCTACTCCCCGACAGCCGAGCGTCGCAGCGTTTACAATGCCATTGGGTTTATTGCGCGGGCCAATGACCGTGAATACATATTTTTATGTAGAATCAACTTGATAACGCTGGACATCACCCGTGACCACCACCCACCCTTAGTAACAAGACTAATTTTATTTCGGCTTGTGCTTCCCAGGAAACTGAATTACTTCAATGTCTGTGTGGAAATTGTTTGATATAAAATATTCACCTACAGAGTTACATTTTGTATGTAAAAATGGTACCATTGCTTATGCATTTGTGTGCAAGACATTATGCTTTGCTGTCCAATCTGCAGTAAAGAATGCCGGTGGAATTTATTGCATGTACTTGGACTGCTTCAGGATATCTCGTTGCGAAATACTTCCAATCTTCTGACATGTGGTGACGGCTTAAAAACTGCACACGTTTTTGTTAGAACAACTGCTATGTTCTGTACTAGGTAATGCATGCATCTTTCGTCATTCTTGGTGCAGCATTCGGATTTTGTGCTCGTAGATGTGATCCAAGGAAGCTGTAAACGAGGAAATTATCCAAATGTGGCTTACTGGACATCATTTCACCCTGAAGACAATGTAAAGTAATCAAATTCATAATGGAAAGGTCACTACAGCCTTTATCTCCCCTCCAAATATTGTGTTTCTAGTTTCAGTGGCTTCTGAGACTTAAAGAGGAAGGGATGGAATCCTCTCCCTCTCGAGTTTGCGTCATGCGAGAGGTCCTGATAGGCGTTTGTTTTCAGTGCTGGCGGCTGTTACAGATGTCTGGACGTTCGGCCGGTAAATATTGGTGGAGAGTGACGGCATCGCCTTCCGGTGCGTCGCCGACCACGCATCAGGTTACCACACACGCTGCGATGTCAGCGGCATGTGCAGAACACAGTGACAGGCGGACCGGTCAAACAGCATCAGACGGGGCATGCCAGGGCATGTCAGACAAGAAACGTCAGGGCATGTTAGATAGGACATATCAGGGCATGTTACATAGAACATGTCAGGACATGTCAGACAGGACACGTCAGGACATGTTAGAGCATGTCAGGACATGTCAGACAGGACACGTCAGGGCATGTTAGATAGGACACATCAGGCCATGTTAGATAGGACATGTCCAAGACATGTTAGAAAGGACATCCCAGTGCATGTTGGATAGGACGTGCCATCGCCCAGCGCATGTTAGACAGGGCATGCCAGACAGGACATGTCAGGACATGTCAGACAGGACATGTCAGGACATGTCAGAGAGTGCATGACAGGGCATGCCAGACAGGACATGTCAGGGCATGTTAGACAGGACATGCTTGGAAGGTCTCGACAACCTCCCTCCGGTCTGCACCGGGGAAGGCGGGAAATTCCGTGCACGGACCGGGATTAAATTACAACCGAAGCGCCTATGCGGAGTAATTTCTATTCCAACTAATGGTATGCCGAGTTGCCTTCTGGACACTAAGCTCAAAATGTGATCTTACCAAGTCAATATCAACAGGCGACTTTTGCGAGGGGCTGACAAACGTGTCAAGGCATCAATCAGCAATAACGATTCTTGGTGTAAAAATTGACTGACATTCCATCGATCAACGCTGAGGCCAACACATTGGTCCTTTGATGGGAGTTGAACATCCTACGATTTGGAAAGATTGCATCATCTTTTGCTTTCAAAGGCACTGGTGGATCCGAAAAATGTAAAAATGTTGTTTTTTATATTTCAAATTTGTATTCAATGTTCTTTAATTTTCATCTATACAATGGGTAGGTCGAACTGCAAAACGTTGTTTGAAGTCAACTTGCTCTCATAAAAAATGCTTCCTTTAGCCAGAATCTTCGATTTAACCATAATGGTCAGATATGCAAAATTAAATCGTTAAAAAAGAAGAGAAGAAAAGTTCCTCTGGGGTGTTTCGTGAAAGCTTCATTAAGATATCTTTATCCGTTAAAGTGTCACGACTGGCTGGACGTATCTGGAGGTGATCTCACTTTACGTTGACTAGCTCGATGACCCTAGATGATCTTATCTAAAAAAATTCACACATCATGCCAAATTGATATGAGAAAAGGTATGCCAAATTTAGGCCCGCAACCGCGCACCGTCCTTTCACTATCCACGGGAAACCTTATGGGGGCGCATATCAACCCCATCGCCACCAAGGGTTAAAGTCATTTGTATAACTGAAATTTCGGCAGTATGAGGTGACATTAAAGGATACCAAACGAAAACCCTTTAACATGGTGGAGGGAGTTAGGGTTGAACTTCGGTAGCTTAGAAGCGATGGTGATTGGTTGGTTAGGCCCCGTCCACAGGACAATTAAGTTGGTCACTAAATATTTTAATTAAAATATGATCAATGGGCCACTCTGAAAAACAGTGGTCGAAATCCAGTGTCATTAAACCAAAAATAATGATACGCTGAGCACCTTTCAAATCCGTTTGGTCCGTCCACCCACAAGCAAATCCTAGCTACGCCACTGGGGGAGGGTTGGGCCGGAGTCGGAAGTTTCCTTCATCCAAAATCGGTGGGCTGGATCCGCTAGCGTTCAGAGGATAACTTTTAACTGTTAGGCAGAGCAGTTGGTGCAATTCAATTGCTTTCGCTGCTTATAATAACCACGGCGTGATCATTAATTTCATGCAACCCATAGCCAAAACAACACTAATGAACGAAGATATGTTTGCATGTAACCATAAGTGCGTTCCATGCTACTACGGCATACCACACCCTTGCGACCAAGATTTGTTGAAAACAGTGCATCAGTAGTTTTCATCACCAGAATGAGGCGCCTATTTCTGTGCGAGAAGTGTTAGAGGCACAGCTTAGTCGAATCTCCGCGCATATCAAACATGGGCGCATTGCCTTAAATGCTTGGACAGCTGTACGCGCCTTCAAGCGTGTATGCATAATACAAATGATTTCGAATCTGATACATTCACCGAGTTGCATTATTAAAGGCAGAACTAAAACTCGCCACCCCTCCCTAGGTTTGAATTCCATGGCACAGTAAACTCTGTTCTCGAAATGCACTTCAGGAGAAATGCAGTGACGAATGTTGATAATTCTTAGCTGACCTAGACGATGACCACCACCACACGCAGAAGCTGACCTAGACGATGGCAACCACCACACGCAGAAGCTGACCTAGACGATGGCCACCACCACACACAGAAGCTGACCTAGACGATGGCCACCACCACACGCAGAAGCTGACCTAGCCGACGGCCACTACTACACGCAGTACCTGACCTAGCCGACGGTCACCACTACACGCAGTAGCTGACCTAGCCGACGGTCACCACTACACGCAGAAGCTGACCTAGACGACGGTCACCACTACACGCAGTAGCTGACCTAGCCGACGGTCACCACTACACGCAGAAGCTGACCTAGACGACGGTCACCACTACACGCAGTAGCTGACCTAGCCGACGGTCACCACTACACGCAGTAGCTGACCTAGACGACGGTCACCACTACACGCAGTAGCTGACCTAGACGACGGTCACCACTACACGCAGTAGCTGACCTAGCCGACGGTCACCACTACACGCAGTAGCTGACCTAGACGACGGTCACCACTACACGCAGTAGCTGACCTAGACGACGGTCACCACTACACGCAGTACCTGACCTAGCCGACGCTCATCACTACACGCAGAAGCTGACCTAGACAACGGTCACCACTACACGCAGTAGCTGACCTAGCCGACGGTCACCACTACACGCAGTACCTGACCTAGACGACGGTCACCACTACACGCAGTAGCTGACCTAGCCGACGGTCACCACTACACACAGTAGCTGACCTAGACGACGGTCACCACTACACACAGTAGCTGACCTAGCCGACGGTCACCACTACACGCAGTACCTGACCTAGACGACGGTCACCACTACACACAGTACCTGACCTAGACGACGGTCACCACTACACGCAGTAGCTGACCTAGACGACGGTCACCACTACACACAGTAGCTGACCTAGCCGACGGTCACCACTACACGCAGTACCTGACCTAGCCGACGGTCACCACTACACGCAGTACCTGACCTAGCCGACGGTCAGCCGCCTGTGAACCCATAAGGCTGCCATGTGACCTGTTGGGTTCTGAACGCCAACGGAGACTGCAGGTAAGTCGAAGCAGCCACTACCGCCCGGTAGCTCAGGTGGAACGGGACTCTTTTTGCTCCGCATCGGCATAGCAAGACAGGGCTCGGGCTTATCTGGCGCCTGGGCGGATCAGCAGACTGATGAGGTTCGAGCAGCTTAGCCACAGACGCACTCAACTTCCGTAAGGGCTTGCGTCAATACTCGGCTTTCCAAAGCGGATGGTAGGCATCAGGTCTATGCAGCAAACCCCGTCCAGCATAATCATACTCTCATTATGTCACGGAAGCAAACAAACGTTCCGATGCGATTTATAGAGATAATCTAAAATAAGAAGCACACGAAGCAGTCCAGGAACTTGCTGCAACCCACCAATTGGCGAGACGGTCCAAAGTATCTCACCTTCTCGATCTGATTGAGGGACAGATCGAGCGCCTTGAGCAGCGGCAGCTTGAGGTAGCCGATGGAGGTGAGCTGGTTGGAGCTCAGGAACAGCCGAGAGAGACCGACGGCGTCCTGGAGGCCATCCAGTGACTTCAGACGGTTCTCGTACGCCGTCAGCGTGTGGAGGGACGCACCGACCGGCAGCTGGTCCCGCAGAGAGGTAAGTCGGTTCTTGGACACGAACAGCCAGCTCATGTTCGTCAGGTTTCTGTTGATGATCCGCACAGAGTCACAGCCAGGCTGCGTCGGCTATGCCAGGTGGGGTCATTGGGCTGAGTTCTGTCAGGTGTAGCATGGGTCAGGCAGGACCAGCTATAGCGATGTCGTCAATTATGACAGGCAGGATCATTATGATGAGTTCAGCCCGGTGTAACATGGGTCAGGCAGGACCAGCTATAGCGATGTCGTCAATTATGACAGGCAGGGCCATTGGGCTGAGTTTAGTCCGGTGTAACAGGGGTTCAGGCAGGACCAGTTATAGCGATGTCGTCAGCTATGACAGGCAGGGTCATTGGGCTGAGTTTAGTCCGGTGTAATAGGGGTCAGGCAGGACCAGCTATAGCGATGTCGTCGTTATGGCAGGCAGGGGCAGTTGAGGCGATTCCAGTCAGATATAGCAGGGGTCAGGCTGGGTCAGCTGTCGCGAGGTCATCAATTATGGCAGGAGTCAGATTGGAGTATGCAGTCAGATTCAGAATGGGTCAGCTGAGGAGAGGTCTTCAGGTAGGGTAACGCCATAGCTGAGCTGAGAGAGGCCAGAGCATCGGTGATTGATTGATTATTTGGGCTTTGGGGCGCATCAACGGCTACTGGTTATGTAGCGCCCATATCTGATTTTGAGAGCATCGGTGATGAGATCGAAGTGGATTAGGCGTGAAAGAGGTCAAGCATGGCACAGGGCAGTTCCGGGAGAGGTTGGATGTGGCGTAGGTCTGCTGTGGAGAGGGTGAGATATTGGAGAAGTTGGATTGGACAAGTTCAGGCTGATTCCGGAGTGGCAGATATCAGTCACATCCGTGTGACGTCAGACCGGCTTAGATGTGGTAGCTGTCATGCAGAGGCCGAGCAGTGGACAGAAAACCTGCTGACCTCTCAACAATGCCAAAGTCTTCGAGACAATGAACGTGGATGCAGTTTGAATGTTAATATTCGTTTTGGTGTTTATGATCCTCCTAGGCATTGAAACAATTGTGAACTAAGCAGATTAAAGATATATGACAGGAGGCCAATGGAAATGCAAGGGGGTGCCCCAGAAAGGAGCATCACCATCTACAAGGAACAATTTAAATAATAAATAAATTTAACAATTTGTGTGATGGCTATGACGACTCTACCATTAGTGGTTATCAATATGATGTTGTGATCTTTACGGTATCGGTGAACAATATCGGCAGCTGTTAGGTATAGAGAACTCATGATAATTCTGACCACCATCAGTCGGCCATTGAATGGAAGGGATATCGGGAGGGGAGGCAACACGTTCACTCCTGTTCCGTCCTGATAAACTTAAGCGACACAGCACCCCATTCTCGCAAATTTCTCCAGTTTGTTGCTCTTCCCAAGAGTTCTTCTCGAATTCATCATATGGTCACCCGCTATGGCACGATCTCGGGAGTCTTTCTGGTCAGATCCTCACACCACGTCTCGGGGTGAGGGTGGGGTCAAGAGAGAGATAAACTCTTCTCGTGCATCTCTTCCTGTGTATGAATTATCGATCCTAAAACATCTTTGGAAGTGGTCCCCTATGCTAGGTCAATAACATTTCATTACCTTATGTGTTTATATTTTGACGTCAAACGCATAAATGATCATGGAAAAGTTTCTGAATAGTTGTAGGCTCCGCAGGCCGCCGTTTTCCCGCTGTCACGTAAACACCTATGGGGGTCAAAGAAAATCCCCGGGTTAACATCATGCTATCTGCTTCACTTATCTTATCTTAATTCGATGTTCTAACTTTTGTCGTTATGCAGAAAGCTGCAACATGTTTAATGTTTATATTGCTAAGTATCATTACTACAAGTGAACTATGAATTGCACGCAGCTCTAGTTTCTGCGCCCACAAGGCTGCTATGTGACCTGTTGGGTTCTGAACGCCAACAGAGATTGCAGGTAAGTTGAAGGAGCCGCCACCGCCCGGTAACTCAGGTGGAACGGGATTCTTTTTGCTCTGCCTCGGCATGGCAAGGCAGGGCTCGGCGCTAAATTATCTGGCGCTAAAGCAGATCAGCAGACCCACCCTGACTCTCGCCTGCTCCCACCTGAACGTGCCGCCGACCCTCGCCTGATCTAACCTGAGCGTGCCGCCGACCCTCGCCTGATCTAACCTGAGCGTGCCGCCGACCCTCGCCTGATCTAACCTGAGCGTGCCGCCGACCCTCGCCTGATCTAACCTGAGCGTGTCGCCGACCCTCGCCTGCTCCCCCTGAGCGCGCCGCCGACCCTCGCCTGCTCCCACCTGAGCGTGCCGCCGACCCTCGCCTGTCTAACCTGAGCGTGTCGCCGACCCTCGCCTGCGCCCCACCTGGGTCCGCCGACCCTCGCCTGCTCCCACCTGAGCGTGCCGCCGACCCTCGCCTGCTCCCACCTGAGCGTGCCGCCGACCCTCGCCTGATCTAACCTGAGCGTGTCGCCTCGCCGACCCTCGCCTGGTTACCTGAGCCGACCTCGCCTCCCACCTGAGCGTGCCGCCGACCCTGCCTGTCTAACCTGAGCGTGTGCTACTCTGCCACCCTCGCCTGATCTAACCGACCCTCGCCTGCCCACCTGAGCGTGCCGCCGACCCTCGCCTGATCTAACCTGAGCGTGTCGCCGACCCTCGCCTGCTCCCCTGAGCGCGCCGCCGACCCTCGCCCGCTCCCCTTGAGCGCGCCGCCGACCCTCGCCGACCCTCGCCTGCGCCCACCTCCGCCGACCCTCGCCTGCTCCCCCCTGAGCGTGCCGCCGACCCTCGCCTGTGCCCACCTGAGCGTGCCGCCGACCCTCGCCTGCTCCCACCTGAGCGTGCCGCCGACCCTCGCCTGGTCCCACCTGAGCGTGCCGCCGACCCTCGCCTGGTCCCACCTGAGCGTGCCGCCGACCCTCACCACTGCCCACCTGAGCGTGCCGCCGACCCTCGCCTGGTCCCACCTGAGCGTGCCGCCGACCCTCGCCTGGTCCCACCTGAGCGTGCCGCCGACCCTCGCCACTGCCCACCTGAGCGTGCCGCCGACCCTCACCACTGCCCACCTGAGCGTGCCGCCGACCCTCACCACTGCCCACCTGAGCGTGCCGCCGACCCTCGCCACTGCCCACCTGAGCGTGCCGCCGACCCTCGCCTGGTCCCACCTGAGCGTGCCGCCGAGCGACTCGAGCCGGTTGTTGTAGAGGCTGAGCTGTCTGATGCTGCGGGGAAGTGCTCCGGTCTCGATGTCCTGGATGCCGTTATCGGCCAGCGACAGGTAGCGAAGCAGCGCCAGCTGGCTGAGCTGGCCGCGCCTCAGCCGGCTGATCTGGTTGTTGGTGACGGCCAGGGTGGCCAGGCGCGGCAGCAGGCTGAGCGCGGCGCCTGGCACGGCTGTCAGCCGGTTGTGGTTCAGGCTGACGATCTGCGTGTCGCGCAAACCACTGAAGAAGGACTTCGGCAGCGAGCTGATGTTGTTGTGGTCGAGCACCACCTCGCGCACTCTTGGCCGAGTGTCCGAGAAGAGGTGTGACGGCAGCTCGTCGCCCCACTCGGTCAGGCTGATCTGCAGCCGGCTCAGCCTGTGGAGGCGACAGGGACGAAGGCGTCGCAGTACAGTATTGTATGGCTATGTGGATGTGTCAGGGCTGAGTTAGGTGCGGTATGGTTATGTGGATGTGTCAGGGCAGCGTGCGGTGTGATATCGGTATGAGGATGTGTCAACTGTCAGGGTAGCGTGCGGTATGATATCGTTATGAGGATGAGTCAGGGACGTGTGCGGTTTAGTATGGTTATGTGGATGTGTCAGGGCTGCGTGCGGTGTGACATCGGTATGAGGATGTGTCAGGGTAGCGTGCGGTATGATATCGTTATGAGGATGAGTCAGGGACGTGTGCGGCTTAGTATGGTTATGTGGATGTGTCAGGGCTGCATGCGCGGTATGATATCGGTATGAGGATGTGTCAGGGACGTGTGCGGTTTAGTATGGTTATGTGGATGTGTCAGGGCTGCGTGCGGTGTGACATCGGTATGAGGATGTGTCAGGGTAGCGTGCGGTATGATATCGTTATGAGGATGAGTCAGGGACGTGTGCGGCTTAGTATGGTTATGAGGATGTGTCAGGGCAGCGTGCGGTATGATATCGTTATGAGGATGTGTCAGGGTAGCGTGCGGTATGATATCGTTATGAGGATGAGTCAGGGACGTGTGCGGCTTAGTATGGTTATGAGGATGTGTCAGGGCAGCGTGCGGTATGATATCGTTATGTGGATGTGTCAGGGACGTGTGCGGCTTAGTATGGTTATGGGCATGTGTCAGGGCTGCATGCGCGGTATGATATCGTTATGAGGATGTGTCAGGGACGTGTGCGGCTTAGTATGGTTATGTGGATGTGGCAGGGCAGCGTGCGGTATGATATCGTTATGAGGATGTGTCAGGGACGTGTGCGGCTTAGTATGGCTATGTGGATGTGTCAGGGCTGCGTGCGGTGTGTGACATCGGTATGAGGATGTGTCAGGGACGTGTGTAGTGCGGGTATGACTATGTGAGATGCACAACCATCAGAATAGTGTGACCTTGGCGAGATGCGTCAGATATTTATATGATGCCCGAAACGCGCTTAAATGGATATTTTGCAGTGCAGAAACGAATAATATATACCGCAGTTGTATGTGTACAATAACAGTTAAGCACTTAATACTATTTCGTGACATGTGATATCGCCACTGAAGTGTGGCGAACTGTATGGAGTGAGAAGCGACATGACACGTACGTGGCAGCCCACGTGACTACTTGGCGCGTTCGATGCACGTGAAGAGAAGGCTTACCTCCAGACCACATACATCTTCGGCCGGTGAATCGGCCTTTGGACACGGTGGTGTGGATCAATGTACGAGTTGATTTCCAAGAGGAAGCTATTGAAGGCCTTAAGCCTCCCCGTCTTTCCGGTCATATCCTCACGCTCCGTCCCAGGGGGGTAGATAGGAACCCTACTCTAATCTCCAAACTAAGCGTCGTACGAAAACCAAAGAGGTGTCATCGAAAAACGTTCGACGAGTAAGGCCAGATACCACCCCCAACATTTTCTCCACAAAAAAGTGACGTCACTATGGGCCCCAGGTTTTCACAACTTACATCATGTTTTTGGCTCTGGGGTGGAAAGATTTGAAGAAAAAAATAATTTGGCATCAGAAAAGGAACGCGAAAGCGACCGGGACCATAACATTTTTGGCCACCCAAACATCTCCATTTTTTGTTAAAATTTCACAATGTTCAGTTTTCAAGTTTTCCTTCATTTTCCTTTTCTAATGAGTAGACCGGACCGAAAAACGTTGTTTGAAGTCAGCTTGCTCCAATAAAAAATGCCTCCTTTAGCTAGAATGTTCCATTTTAACTTAAATGGGCAAATATGCAAAACTAATTAGTAATCGAAAACGGAAATAATAAAAATTAATCTGGTGCGTTTTGTTGTATCCCTAAAGAAAAACAAGTGCAGAAAGTGTCATTAAAATATCTGAATCCGTTAAAGTGTGACGACAGGCTGACCTTTCGTGGAGGTGACCTCACTTGACCTTGACTAACTCGTTGACCCTAGATGACCTAACTTAAAATATTTGACACATGTCAAATTGATATTAAAAAGGCATGTCAAATTTCGGTACGCTGCTGCGCGCCCTTTTTTCATTATCCGCGGTAAACCTTGGGGGCGGGGGGGGTCAATAACGACCGGGTTAACCGTTCACCTTCTTAGAGAAGGGAGCTATCCAACCCTACAACAACAACCCCTCTCATGTCACGGGCGGGTAGGCTAGCTTCCCCTGGTCTACCCGTCCGTTCAGTCATATTATCGGGGCTGGCTGGGATCAAGGGGTGTACGGCGCTCCTAGTGAGGTACGGATGGTGAGTCTCTCTATCCCGGCCGTGCGAAGGTGCTGCCTGCCCCGTACAGCTTCTCGGGCGTCCTCCCATCCACGACACTCAGGCATCCCGCCAGTGGGGCCTTATGCGGTGGGGTGCTCGAGGATCCGAAACCAAAAGAACAGCACGTGGCATCTTCAAACCAAAAACACCCTCCTGGTCCTCTTATAGGAGCCAGACCAATATGTCTTCGACTCCGCGTATTCTTGTCTTGAGAAGACAATCGAAAGGTACCTCCTCATTGCCGCCCTTCCGGATGCTAGACGGGTGCGACCGATTCGGTAAGATTATCCGCTGCGAGAAATTTAAGGACGATGCCTTAGAGATATAATTCGCACTGCCAGGTGAGGAGGAGAACGGACTGAAAACGTCAGAGTTTTGCTTAGTGTCAGGAAAGATTAGATAAATTGATGAGCTCATTCGAATTACCATAGAGCCCCACAAGACGAAAAATACATCGCGAGGACTCATGCGTTCTTTCGATCGGAGAGATGTGCCGTAGGAGGAAATTGTGGATGGCCTGGTGTAAGTCTTAGTGGCATTCTACAGGTTCGTGTTCGGGGGTTGCCGTAAGTGTTAGTGGTATTCTACAGTCTCCTGGTGGGACAGTTGCCGTAAGTGTTAGTGGTATTCTACAGGCTCCTGGACGGGCGGTTGCCGTAAGTGTTGCTGATATTCTACAGGCTCCTGGACGGGCGGTTGGTGTAGGCGTTAGTGGCATTCCTCAGGTACGTGGACGGACGGTTGTACATCATCTGCCCGCGATATTTCCGTGCCGTGATTGAGGCGGAATAATCACTTCGCTGGATGCTTTTGTCAAGAAACTATTTCAGATTCATTAATATCAATACAATTTTTATGCCTCTAAAAACACTGCCAAATACCACGCGACCAGCCATGATTCTGTTCGCTTCAGTGAAATTTATGCTTCCGAGCTATTGTGATCTAGCCCGGGTGTGACATTTTTTACCGCGGCCAACGCCAGCTATTTTAGAGCTCGGGTAAAAGCACTGCTCGTGACGTCGTGACACCACTAACCAAGGCTGACTGCTGAGCTCCTTGTTGAGCAGGTGCGTAATGTCGTCAGGGTTGTTGCGGCCTGCGCAACACACACTTATCTCGTCCGTCTGCCTCACGCAATGGCAGGCGGTGCTGTAGACGCCGTCGCACAGCCTGCTGCCCGGCTGCAGGAGGCCGAGCGTGGTGCAGAGCTGCAGCATCGCTGCCATGGTAGGTGTCACACACTCGACACTCGAACACACGTCACACACTCGACCGTGTCCCGGCGCACCGCTGCCTTAAACACACACTGTAACCGTGTCCCGGCGCACCGCTGCCTTAAACACACACTGTCACCGTGTCCCGGAGTACCGCTGCCTTAATTACACACTGTCACCGTGTCCCGGCGTACCGCTGCCTTAAACACACACTGTCACCGTGTCCCGGCGTACCGCTGCCCTAAACACACACTGCGGCCGTGTCCCTCTAAACACACACTGCGGCCGTGTCCCGGAGTACCGCTGCCTTAAACACACACTGTCACCGTGTCCCGGAGTACCGCTGCCTTAATTACACACTGTCACCGTGTCCCGGCGTACCGCTGCCTTAAACACACACTGTCACCGTGTCCCGGCGTACCGCTGCCCTAAACACACACTGCGGCCGTGTCCCTCTAAACACACACTGCGGCCGTGTCCCGGAGTACCGCCGCCTGGAGCACACACTACCGACGGCCGCCGCACTGCGTCGACTCCGCCAACCCGGCCCGGCCAGGCACACTGCGGCAGATATTTGGCACATACACGCTGCCAGCGGCGGATCTAGTCGGTCTGTTTAGGCCGCTCATCCCGACGGCCTGAATCCAAGTGTCCTGCTCTTCTTCAGTGCCTCCCATAAGCATCAGGAACTGGGAACGCTTGTCGAAATCAATATACTGCTGAGAACTCGCTATTTGAGAGGGAAGAGGTACTGTTATCGGGGATGGAGGTTCCTGTCATCCTGCTCCGAAAATACCTATGTCTCTGAGTATGCATTGCACGCCATGTGGGTGAGGTCGATTTTACAATCGCTTTGATCTGAAGGATAACACAGCATTGAGGTATTGCGTGATTGAAGAACTTCGCATATAACGCCTTGAACATACTTTTAAAACAATTTGAGACATAGATGACATGAAGAAAACTGCTCCCTAAACTGCTCCCTACATTCATCCTTAAAGTTCAGACTTCCGCCGATTCCAACTGCAGCATGAAGGCCGGCATAGGTTACCTCTTACTTTCAAATACTTGCATAGGTGAACAATTGATCACCCTGGCTGGCTTGGTTGGAACTCTATGTTTGGGTGAAAGTTCAATGACCACCTAAATCAGGCGTCACCATGGCGTCACCAGCCGAGACCTTGGACACCGCCGGCTATTCGGATGGAAATATTATTAGTGTCCGTGATCCATCGTCAATTTTAACTTCCGGATAACCTCAATATATTTTTGATTGTTTGTTATATTTCTTCCGCCAGGTGATTATAAGATCGACACAACAGATGCCAAAGGGCTTCCAGAAGCTGACTGCACTCGCTTAGGTGCTCTGCCGTTCCACTGGCGGCTAGTGGCGTTTGGTAATAACGTAACAATGAACCCTTTCCCTGAATAGCATCATCGTAACACTCATAAATGAAATGCGATTCTGTAAGGAAACCGTGTATATAAAAGTGCAATTATGTTCTAAGAATGACGCTAGTACATTTAATTCACGCTGGACGCCTCAATTTGTTCCCCAGATGTACGGCATTTGCGGATGCTCACTGGTAATGACCTTGGAGTGCGTTCGCTGTTTGCTTTATGGCGTGCTGTGGGTGGCGCCTGTCCGATTATTAACTGGTTATTGCATATGTATATTACCTCATGTATTATTCACTGTTCACCAAAGGATCACGGTCAATTCACACGTAATGTCGGAGATTGAAGCATTTCAATGCGTCGAGATCACGAAAAATAATATCTGATTAAATCAAGAGGCATTTTTCTTCAATCTTCAGGCCGACCTTATGACCTGCTGATGGGTAGACCATGACACAGGAACAGGCAGGTGACGCAGGCGACGCAAGCGACACAGGCAGGTGATGCAGGCGACACAGGCAGGTGACGCAGGCGTCACGGGCGACACAGGCAGGTGACGCAGGCAGGTGACGCAGGCAGGTGACGCAGGCGACACAGGCAGGTGATGCAGGCGACACAGGCAGGTGACGCAGACAGGTGACGCAGGTGACACAGGCAGGTGACGGAGGCGACACAGGGAGGTGACGCAGGCAGGTGACGCAGGCAGGTGACGCAGGCGACACAGGCAGGTGACGCAGGCGACACAGGCAGGTGACGCAGGCGACACAGGCAGGCGATGCAGGCGACACAGGCAGGTGACGCAGGCGACACAGGCAGGTGACGCAGGCGACATAGGCAGGTGATGCAGGCGACACAGGCAGGTGACGCAGGTGACGCAAGCGACACAGGCAGGTGCCGCAGGTGACACAGGCAGGTGACGCAGGTGACGCAGGCAGGTGACGCAGGCGACACAGGCAGGTGACGCAGGCGACACAGGCGACACAGGCAGGTGATGCAGGCGACACAGGCAGGTGATGCAGGCGACACAGGCAGGTGACGCAGGCAGGTGACGCAGGCAGGTGACGCAGGCAGGTGACGCAGGCAGGTGACGCAGGCAGGTGACGCAGGCGACACAGGCAGGTGATGCAGGCGACACAGGCAGGTGACGCAGACAGGTGACGCAGGTGACACAGGCAGGTGACGCAGGCAGGTGACGCAGGCGACACAGGCAGGTGATGCAGGCGACACAGGCAGGTGACGCAGACAGGTGACGCAGGTGACACAGGCAGGTGACGGAGGCGACACAGGGAGGTGACGCAGGCAGGTGACGCAGGCAGGTGACGCAGGCAGGTGACACAGGCAGGTGACGCAGACGACACAGGCAGGTGACGCAGACAGGTGACGCAGGTGACACAGGCAAGTGACGGAGGCGACACAGGGAGGTGACGCAGGCAGGTGACGCAGGCGACACAGGCAGGTGACGCAGGCGACGCAGGCGACACAGGCAGGTGACGCAGGTGACGCAGGCGACACAGGCAGGTGACGCAGGCGACACAGGCAGGTGACGCAGGCGACGCAGGCGACACAGGCAGGTGACGCAGGTGACGCAGGCGACACAGGCAGGTGACCCAGGTGACGCAGGCAACACAGGCAGGTGACGCAGGCGACACAGGCAGGTGGCGTTGACCACGCTGATCCGGTGACGCCGCGGGACCGGGCCGGCCTTATGACCTGCTGATGCCTGCCTGCCGTGTGGTGGCGGGTGACGCTGACCACACTGATCCGGTAATGCCGGCCCGGTCCGGCCGACCTCCGACGCTCTGCTGTAGATGCTGACGGCCGACCAACCGGGCGCGGCCAGTCTCCTGAGAGCTGCCGTCGCGGCCAGACCTCGCCAGTTTCCAACACCTACTGCCATACAGGTATGTCCAGTGTCGACATACTGCCATACAGGTATGTCTAGTGTCGGTATACTTCCATACAGGTGTGTTCAGTGTCGGCATACTGCCATACAGGTAAGCCCAGTGTCGGTATGGTGCCATACCGGTATGTCCAGTGTCGGCATACTGCTCACAGGTATACCATGAGGCATGCTCCTCACATGGCCCGAAACCACACACTGCATGTAGGTGTGCTGGGGACGACACACCGTATGCAGGTATGTGGGGGACGATGCATTGTATGCAGGAATGTCAGGGACGATACACTGTATGCAGGTATGTCAGGGACGACACACTGTATGCAGGTATGATGGGGGACGATACGTTGTATACAGGTATGATGGGGACGATACACTGTATGCGTGTGTGTCCTTGGGTATGTAGGTATAATTATACAGTTCATGAAATTATTGAATGCATAATATCTATTAAGAATGGGGTGCATGCAAAAGTCTTGGCTTTACATCTAATGAGCATACATTACAGATGTTTCATCACACAAAGCCTGGCTGCATGACCGATGTAGTCGATGCGCCCCTCAACTCCAACACAAAGCCTCCTGCCTCCTGATGCTGGATCAGAGAAAATAGCATTAACTGGCAAGGGAATCTTCACACAGTTTGCAGTCAGCTGTGCTGCTGTGCTGGACGAGTCATAAATATGTTGTGTCATTGGCAAGAAGTGATACATTTAATCATGATGCATTTTCCATGATATATTTAGCATATTTCAACTTCAGGTACGTAGGTATGTTGCTGTGATAAATAGGTATTATTGAAGTTGAAGGCATCCACGGGACACGTTGTACACATTTTACCTCCATAAAGCAAACAAGGGGGTTAGGATTGATTATGTTAGGCTAGTTTTGGCTTTTCATTTAAGGTGGAAAACAAAATTTAACTAGTTTTTGTGAAAAAAAAACACTTTTTAAATCATGGATCAGGCCAGGTTAGATTACACTAGGTTAGGTTTTTTATTTACAATTTTGAAGACAAAAAGTGTTGAAAATTTTCCACTTGTTAAAATAATTGTTTTTTTCTTACATGGAAGTTTGGACTAGGTTAGGTTAGGTCATGCCGCATTTAATTTTGAACATTATTTGGTATGCCATATTGCCCAACTCCAATCCCTTTTATTGAAGTTATTTTGCCTGCCAACTAAAAAATATGCATCTCCAGAGGACATGAGTGGGCACATCATGCTAGCCACATTCATGTACATTGCAATGGTAAAAGGAATTCTAAGAACTCAAAAAATACATTGAATTGCAAATGTATCAATGAAAACAATCTGATGATGAACAGGAACCATGGCTTTCACCTCAGTAATTACAAAACCTGAATATCCCTGATAGGAAATTATTGGGCTTAAACCCGGTCTTGATAATTTTTATGCCATGAACGCGTAGTATAAAAACTTTACTACTTAGCCAATTTTTATGCAAGGTTCCACCCGTGACTAGCATACTCCAACCGTTATCCATCCTAAGCCAGCATGAATCACAGCTAGCCATATTCGCCGCAATAACATCCGCAAAACGAAAAAAAAATTCCTACAACAGGAATAACAGATAAATGGAGTCACAGATGCCAGTAAAGCAGAACCTCCAATTGCCCTTCCAACAGCACTCGCTCTCTTCCCGAGACGCAAGCCTGAGAAGAACGAAAACAGACAAACACAACGAAGGCCTCCTCCTCGGCTTCGCACCTTCGCCGTCAAGACGACTTTCAAGGCCCTCGGCGGCTGGTGTCAGATTGTCACAAAAACGACGCACTGGAGACAAGTTACCCTTTTACCTTTGACAACACCTGGTTTATCCCATTGGCTGGGTTCAAATCACTAAGCCAATTAGCAGCATCCCTACTGTCAACTGGAGTTGACAAAAGAACAGTAAGCGGCGATTGACCTTCACTCATTCTCTGGTGTATTAGAACAGCACAGCCAAATTCCTATTTTTCAAGAGCCGGAGATAATAGTTGTTGGATTGGCACAAACACCAGCTTTGCCACAAGTTTAGCTTGTTACCAAGCAATGCATGTCACGAAATGGAAAGACACTGAAATTTCAAGTTTTATGGTGGCCCATTTTGCCGTAAAATCTTTGCAGATTTGCAGAACGTTTTAGAGCTATTCATGGTCATATTCATGCGTGAAATCTACATCACATATTTTTCTTCTATTGCTTGGAGTTGGTTCAGAATGCAAGAAATTAACATTTTCGTTCATGTCAATTGATGTAGAACGTCTCAATCTTCAAGGAAATATAAATAAATGCCTTATCCGCTTTTCTTGGAGTACTTAAAAAAGCTGTGACCGAAGTGGGATTTGGAGAACTGCGAATCCATCGAATCCAAATCTGCCGATCGGGTTCATGCAATCTGGGAATGGTGGATTCCTTCATTAAGCGAGCGGAGAATATTTGCTTTCTTCGTTTGACGAGGGATTATTGTTGGAAGCACCAAGTTACCACCGGATTGAAGCAGACTCGTGGCAGGCATCACCCTTGGCAGGTAATAACTACCTATCTACCTTTATGAACATATTCAAGGTCGTTGGAATTATTGTGTTGGATAAGTCGTAAGCGTTAGTTGTGTGATGGGATATAGTCGGATAATTAAAGGAGCAGGCAAACAGACTACTAATTAATATCGTATAGTTTCGGCCGACGTAGGAAATGAGGCTCAATTCAGGGTTGTTGAAATTGAATTCACCTAGCTGGTGTAAACTTTAGTATCAAAGCACATATATATGTAGCTAGAATAACGCACCAACATCCAGCTTGATATCGACAAGTATGGACACCGACAGCAAAATTGCGATTCTTTATATTTTCAGGGGTGCACATATCCTCTGTGGGTGCATATGCACGCAGTGGTGCACCTATGACGTCATTGCAGGTATGTCGTGGACGACATAGTTCTTCAGTGATAAAGGCCGGTGTTACGCTACTGGGTCTGGTTTTGCCAGGTCGACAGTGATGAAGGCCGGTGTTACGCTGCTGGGTCTGGCATCGGCAGGTCGGCAGTGATGAAGGTCGGTGTTACGCTGTTGGGTCTGGTGTTGGCAGGTCGGCAGTGATGAGGGCAGGTGTTACGCTGTTTGGTCTGGTGTTGGCAGGTCGGCAGTGATGAAGGTCGGTGTTACGCTGTTTGGTCTGGTGTTGGCAGGTCGGCAGTGATGAAGGCCGGTGTTACGCTGCTGGGTCTGGCATCGGCAGGTCGGCAGTGATGAAGGCCGGTGTTACGCTGCTGGGTCTGGTGTTGGCAGGTCGGCAGTGATGAAGGCCCGTGTTACGCTGCTGGGTCTGGTTTTGGCAGGTCATCAGTGATGAAGGCCGGTGTTACGCTGCTGGGTCTGATGTCTTACTGCCTGCTGGCGCGCAGCCAGGACACCTCGCCCGTGCTGACACCCCAGTGCAAAGTCACACCCGACGACCCAGACGGAGATTGCATCATCGGCGAGGCCGGTAAGTTGACCACGATGCTGACGACTATTATGACTATGATGGGGACGATGTTGGTGTCGACGATTGTGACGACGATGGTGATAATAATGGTGACCGTGATAATCATAACTGTGGAGATGACGATGGTGACGATATTGATGAAGCTCATGGTGAAGGCAACCGTGAGAGTAATGATAATGATTCAATTTTGCTAAATAGCCGACTACTGTTTTTCTCAATTTCAGCAGGCGTATGTTCAATTATTTACGTGCTATATGTTAACGTGAGCGAAATTGAGATGGACCAGCAGAACCAAGTTGGAAATGATGAACGTGACGATAGCAGTGATGTCAATGGTGCGGAGTCGCATAACTCCCTTATACATCAACCAGAGGATGTGAGCAGTGCACTGGAGCATTGCTGTGTTGGTGTTCAACACAGTCTCGCAGAACTGCTCCGGCCAAGAGTAGTTTATCTTGTCCAAACCAAGGATTTTCGATGGCGAATCCCCTAGCCGAGGTTTGGCGTCCACAATTGAGATTAAAACATATGTAGATGAAGGCTAGCAAGTTGCGATATGTGCTACGCTTTGTGTTTCATATAGGAAGTAGTGCAGAAATATGCTCCATGAGTGATGAGCCAAAATCGTTTTGAGCTGTTCATCTATTTCTTGGCGTATCCACGCACAATATAAGTCTCCCTGAGAATGGAATATGTCACAGCGCTATATCACATCATATGAGAAGGAATACTTCGAACAGGATTGTATGCTTTGGAAAATGCTGACACGAGCGTCTATAATTGTTGTCAGTCACGCCAAAATCATAAATGCAACCAAATTAGTCAGCGCCTGTAATATTGATCCTAAATACTATCACTAATATTGATCATTTCACGCTTCTCAAACTACCAGGAGTAAATACATATCTACCCACTACATGACGTTCACCCACTGTAAGCAGAGCACAACCTTGGAATCTCTCATCTCTTGTATTGCATGCACTACCGAAGAAGCAATTCGGACGACTGTCGCAGTTGGTTCCGTTTTGCACTTCCGAACCCAACTAGAACAGCTCAGCTGCACTCGGTGTAGCGGAAACGTGCTGACGCCTGTGCCGCTGTCTGACATGCTCCAACACCTCTGGTAGGCCCTCCGGTAGGCTCCAACACCTCTGGTAGGCCCTCCGGTAGGCTCCAACACCTCTGGTAGGCCCTCCGGTAGGCTCCAACACCTCTGACAGGCCATCTGGTAGGCTCCAACACCTCTGACAGGCCATCTGGTAGGCTCCAACACCTCTGACAGGCCATCTGGTAGGCTCCAACACCTCTGGTAGGCCATCTGGCAGGCTCCAACACCTCTGGCAGTCCGCCTACAGACTCGCACCTCCCGGCATCAGCCGCCGCACCTTTAGCAGGTGACGCGGCTCAGACGTCATGACTGGGACGGGTCGCAACGCTACACACGGCGTCTGGCGTGGTTCGACCGCAGGAGTGGACTGCCCGACACTGTGGTCGGTGTCCGATACGTCACGTGTGATATCACGTGTGGCGTCTGGCGTGGTTCGACCGCAGGAGTGGACTGCCCGACACTGTGGTCGGTGTCCGATACGTCACGTGTGATATCACGTGTGACGTCTGGCGTGGTCTGACCGCAGGAGTGGACTGCCCGACACTGTGGTCGGTGTCCGATACGTCACGTGTGATATCACGTGTGACGTCTGGCGAGGTCTGACCGCAGGAGTGGACTGCCCGACACTGTGGTCGGTGTCCGATACGTCACGTGTGATATCACGTGTGACGTCTGGCGTGGTCTGACCGCAGGAGTGGACTGCCCGACACTGTGGTCGGTGTCCGATACGTCACGTGTGATATCACGTGTGACGTCTGGCGAGGTCTGACCGCAGGAGTGGACTGCCCGACACTGTGGTCGGTGTCCGATACGTCACATGTGATATCACGTGTGACGTCTGGCGTGGTTCGACCGCAGGAGTGGACTGCCCGACACTGTGGTCGGTGTCCGATACGTCACGTGTGATATCACGTGTGACGTCTGGCGAGGTCTGACCGCAGGAGTGGACTGCCCGACACTGTGGTCGGTGTCCGATACGTCACGTGTGATATCACGTGTGACGTCTGGCGTGGTCTGACCGCAGGAGTGGACTGCCCGACACTGTGGTCGGTGTCCGATACGTCACGTGTGATATCACGTGTGACGTCTGGCGTGGTCTGACCGCAGGAGTGGACTGCCCGACACTGTGGTCGGTGTCCGATACGTCACGTGTGATATCACGTGTGACGTCTGGCGAGGTCTGACCGCAGGAGTGGACTGCCCGACACTGTGGTCGGTGTCCGATACGTCACATGTGATATCACGTGTGACGTCTGGCGTGGTTCGACCGCAGGAGTGGACTGCCCGACACTGTGGTCGGTGTCCGATACGTCACGTGTGATATCACGTGTGACGTCTGGCGTGGTTCGACCGCAGGAATTGACTACCCGACGCTGCGGTCGGTGCCGGAGACGACGTTCAGCTGCGACGATTACGAGTACGCGGGCGTGTACGCCGACGTGGAGACCGACTGTCAGGTGAGACAAGGCCGCGCCGAAGCCGACGAGGAGTGGCTCTCGGCGATGCGCCGCTGGAGGACGTCCATGGAAGACGATCCATGGAGAAGATTCACAAGAGACGGCACATGAGACACAATCCGTGAGGGACGATCCATCAGTGGTGGTTCACGGAGAGGTTACCACGAGAACCCTTCATGAGACAACCACGATAAAATTGGTGAGGTGTGACAATCCATGGAGACAATTGGCAACAGACGATTTCCACCAGAATCGATTTCCACGGACACTATTTACAAGAATGATTCACGAGGCATAATCAGCATAGGTGAGACAAAGCCCAGCGAATTCCGTGAGGGCCCGATCTATTGGCCTAGCTGAACATCACTAGGAGCCGGCTTTTTACATGACTATGATTAGCAATCGCTTACTTGAAACAGCGTAAGATATGGAAAGATTGGTGTCATTGGAAAGTGGATACATGTGGATTATGAACATCAACATATTTTTGTCTTCCGAATTTAAATATAGGATGCGGAAGGAAAATAGAAAAACCTCAGCTTCCTGAACATGCAATAACATTTGTCAAGTATCTCTGGTATACTTTGCTTAATTTTAGTGCTGTACTTTCCCACTGCAGGCAAAGAGTAGTTGCACATGCAGGTACATTCTAGTCCATTCATTCTGATTTAAATGTGTGGTTTAAATTTCTTCAATCTTTACTGCAACAATATATGTTTCCCATTGCATCTCTTATCATGTGATGCTTTCACCAGCTGTATTAACCCGCCCCTGTCAGTCTCCTGTCAGATCCTCACACCCCGTCCAGGGGATCGATAGAGGCCCCCTCTAATCTCCAAACTAAGCGTCGCACGAAAACGAACTAGGGGTCATCGGAAAGCGCTCGATGAGTAGGGCCAGACACCATCCCCCAAAAAAATCCACAACAAGTGACGTCACTGGGTGCCATTAGTTTCACGACTTATATCATGTTTGTGACTGGGGGTGGGTCATTTTGATGGAGATTTGAAGACAAAAAAGAATATTTGGAATGAGAAAAGGAAAGCGAAATCGGCCAGGACCATAACATCTTTGACCACTCAATTTTTGGTTTATTTCAAAAATTTTAGTTTTCACGTTTTCTTTAATTTTCCTTTTATAATGGGTAGACGGAACCGAACAATGTTATTCAAAGTCAACTTGCACTAATAAAAACGCTTACTTTAGCCAGAATCTTCCATTTTATCTCCAATGGGTACATATACAAAACTAATAACTAATCAAAAACGGAATAAAAGAAAAATCCCTCTGGTGCGTTTTGTTGTATCCCTAAAGATAAGCAAACGCCAAAAGTGTCATTCAAATATCTTTATCCGTTAACCCGCGCCGTCTTTCCGATCAAGTCCTCACACCCCGTCTCGAGGGGGGCGGTTGAAGACCCCTCTCTAAAATCCAAACTAAGCATCGCAAGAAAACGAAAAGGTGTCATAAGAAAGCGCTTGACGAGTAGAGACCGGGTCCATCCTCCAAAAAAAAATTCCCCCAAAAGTGATGTCACCAATGGGCTAGATTTTCACGACTTTTCACGACTTGCATTATGTTTTTGCTCTGGGAGTTCACTTTGGGGATACATGAAAAATAAAATTTATTTGGAGTGAGAAAAGGACAGCGAAATCGAGCAGGGCTACAATTTTTTTGGTCCCCCATTTTTTTCCCAAAAATTTTGAGTTTTCAAGTTTTCTTTAATTTTCTTTTTCCAATGTGTAAAAGCAGAACGAGAAACGTTGTTGGAAGTCAACTTGCACTAACAAAAAATGCTTACTTTAGCCAGAATCATGTATTTGAACTGCAATTTGGCACATACGCAAAGTTTGTATGTAGTCAAAAGCGGAAAAAATGGAAATTTCCACTGATACATTTTGTTGCATCCGTAAAGATAAGCAAACGCTGAAAGTTTTATTACAACACCTGTAACAATATAAATAGTTTTATTACAACCGTTAAAGCGTGACGACTGGCTGAACTTTCTTGGAGGTGACCTCATACGGACGCAGACGACAGCGGCAATTCGTAATGTGTGGTGCCTCAGGTGGCGGTGGTGGAGGGCATACAGCAGACGACAGCGACAATTCGTAATGTGTGGTGTCCCTGGTGTCGGTGGTGGAGGGCATACAGCAGACGACAGCGACAATTCGTAATGTGTGGTGCCTCAGGTGGCGGTGGTGGAGGGCATACAGCAGACGACAGCGACAATTCGTAATGTGTTGTGTCTCTGGTGGCGGTGGTGGAGGGCATACAGCAGACGACAGCGGCAATTCGTAATGTGGTGTCCCTGGTGGCGGTGGTGGAGGGCATACAGCAGACGACAGCGACAATTCGTAATGTGTTGTGTCTCTGGTGGCGGTGGTGGAGGGCATACAGCAGACGACAGCGGCAATTCGTAATGTGTGGTGTCCCTGGTGGCGGTGGTGGAGGGCATACAGCAGACGACAGCGACAATTCGTAATGTGTGGTGTCCCTGGTGGCGGTGGTGGAGGGCATACAGCAGACGACAGCGACAATTCGTAATGTGTGGTCCCTCAGGTGGCGGTGGTGGAGGGCATACAGCAGATGACAGCGGCAATTCGTAATGTGTGGTGTCCCTGGTGGCGGTGGTGGAGGGCATACAGCAGATGACAGCGACAATTCGTAATGTGTGGTGTCTCTGGTGGCGGTGGTGGAGGGCATACAGCAGATGACAGCGACAATTCGTAATGTGTGGTGCCTCTGGCGGCCGCGACGGTACACGTGCTGCAGAGCTGTACGTATCAGCAAGGCCGACCGAACCGGTTCCCATGCCTGGAGCTGGATCTGCTTACTCCGACACACCGTGCATCCGAGACTGGGGTGATCTCACCCGCTGGCGCCGTATCCGACCCGGGTGCGCTGCCCTTGTGGTCTGCGCAGTAGGGCCTGGATTGAGAAATGTGTTGGTAAACGAGATGACACTAGCCTAGCCAATGACACTAGCCAAATGGTCAGAGCTCCCACCAACACTCGATGGGTCCTTTCATCGAATAACAAAAAGGAGCTGGCTGCTAAATTTCAGCACCGCGCTACATCGAACTCCTGATCCAGCATATTCGCCGGCACCACACGTACTTTTCAGTTGTCGGTATACTTATAAGTGGAATAAGCACGGCTTCTTTGCTTGTACCGGCATGCTGTAAGTGGGAGAGTCTGGACGAATCATTTAATCCGCTGTGAATGCATAGGCAGGGGATTTGCTTAGATGGGCCTTGCGGTATGCGGTTTGCAGCATTTCAACTGCAGCTAGTCACCAGCATGGTGGTCGCTTCCTGATGTTATCGTGGTCAAGGTCTACCGGCGGTCTTTTTGCCATTTTTGTTAGAAGTGCAACGGGCATATTTAGAATAATGCTGTCAGACTAGACTTCTGCTTCTCTAACTGAATGTGGTATGCTTATTCGGGATAAATAGCGGGCCTTTTGCCTCATATGACCTCAATATTCCGTTTTTGTTCTGTCAAAGGATATTAAATTAAAAACAAAAAATCAGTGTTAGATATTATGATGGAACGATCATGCAATACGTTACTTGGAATCAAGAAAACATTGACTCCAATTTTGTCCTAAACGGAACTACAATGAGTTCAGGACCTTCCTGGGGTAAATTCACCGTGAAGAGTTATTGATGGACTTGGATGCTTATGAAACGTCGAGAATGGTCAAAGACATAAAGCATTAAAGCATGATGTATCATGAACGTGGCACCTCTCACACGTCATAGGTCTCTCATAACCACACCATACATACACACACATATATATAAATATATATATATATATATATATAATATATATGTATCCGATTCTAAAGGGATCGAAACCCAACTCGTCCATCCTAGACTGTTTAGAGGACCAGGGGAATGGTCTCAGGCGTGTTTTTCAACTTGTTTCGCTCCTGTCTAGTTCATCTTTGCTGCTATTCCTGGTAGAAAGAAGACTAAACAATTCGATGTAAATATCCAACAGGAAGCGGCAACACGTGACTAGAGGGTGCATACGCTGTACGCCTTCCAGCCGAGTCTGTCAGCTCGTTGCCGCTAATGTCGGCATATGTTGGAATCTATCAAAGGGTGGCCTGTTTTCCAGTACAGTAAAGTGATGCAAGCTGCGGCAATACCGTAGGGTGGGATGCTGTGGGTTAAAGCTATGCAGTGCTATCATGCTGCTGAGCGGGTCAATCGGTATCAAATGCAAGACTTGATCGGAGGCCTCGACATAGCTGTTTTGCTGATGGTGACTGATTCAACACTAAAAACAACAGGACACGAAGGGAACGGAAAAATATCGTGGCCACTCTATTTATGAATGCACTGCCGACGCCTGCCTTCATTTCTGTATTATCCGCTTGCGTAAGTGATAGTGTGGTTGGGATAAGTTAGCAAGTGATTGCTTCGTCTGCCGGGTCAGGCAAAGCGAAGAAGTAGTCAGTGGTGGGAATTGATAGTTGAGCAATTTTCGCCAGTCGAGTATATTTCGCTGTACGAGGTGGTGGCTGCCGGTCCTTGTCATCTCTTCCTAAGTAAAACGGATCCGCATACAAAACTAATACGCTTAGCTCTGCCAGATAAAGTCCAGCGTTCCAAATTCCTTAATGTTATGAGTCAACCGGGAGCTCTCCAAGGAAGGCCACAGCACAGCATTTTCTAAAAGTATAAGAGAGTTAGTAAGTTCAGTTGGAACGTACTTCGTTGTATTCCACACGGAGTCGTAAAATCTGTGCATTACTGCAGCTGTGGCTCGTCTCGCCCAACATTACAACGCATGTACATACATTATTACCCAGACAAGTCAGGCCAAGCATATTCATTTCAGACCAAGCGTGATATACAATGCTCCTTAAATGGTTGTACGTCAATACTTTCGAATTCCGAAGGAGCAAAGTGGTCGCTGAATTCAAGTTCGCGTCGCGTGAATATTCTAGAACGCCTGTTGCATTGAGAACAAAGTCTTTCGAAGTCAAATGAAATTATCAACCCCATTTAAGACATCGTGATCTTAGAATATTTTAGAACATGAAATCTCAATTGTCTTGTCACATTAACTAAACTGTGGTTGAAACAAAAACAAGCAAAAGTTGCCATTGTTTGCCAAAGTTCAACACGCCTGTCTCTAAAGCATATGTCAGAGCTTGGAGTGTTAGCTTCACGTCACCAACTTGTTCCGAAATATCCGCAGAGGATATCCCACCAGTATTCATAAATTCGAAACAGCAACGCAATGCCATGCGCCATTTTCTGGTGGTCGCGAATAAATCGCTTGGGAACATCCAGCCTTCACCCTCCCCCACCCGCCTTCGTTTCAGCCTGACATGAAGAATGTCGTGCCTCTTACGAGTAGGTCTCAAATACAAGCGATATATGCCGATATATCAAAATACTTTTGCTTTTATTCGAGCGGCTGGTTTGGAGAACTCCTAACTTCCCGATTCTTCCTGCAAGACCGTAGAACCACCTTCGAGACCTCGACTATCCCTGCAAGACCTGAGACTCTCCCTTCAAGACCAGACACCCTCCATTCAAAGCCCGAGACTCTCCCTGCAAGATCCGAGGCTTTCTCTTCAAGACCGGGGCTCTCCCTGCAAGGCCGATACTCTTCCTGCAAGAACCGAGGCTGTTCATGCAAGATCCGATGCTTTCTCTTCAAGACCCTTGACTCTCCCTGCAAGGCATACAGACATAAAGACATAACAGATTAGCGCAACTATGAGCCACATGGGCCCTTCTTCGTTCCACTCTGTACACTCAACCAGTTGCCCACCAAATCCGTCGATCAGCCCTCCCTGGAGTGTTGAAAAGCAAGCCCTCTATTCTTATAATGATATAATGAATGAAGTGAAGACATTCAATTTCTTCAATATTTTCTCATATGCCAGGTTCGTTATACCATTAACCATTTTTGTAGCCCTCTTTTGTACTCTGTCTAAAAGCCAACAGTCTTTTGTATGGCTAGGAAACCAAGCTTGGATGTAGTATTCCAAATGTGGCCTGACATATGCACAGTAAACCTTTCTGATGACTTTCTCACTTCTGCATGATCCATTCCTATTTATTTCCCCAAGGATTCTCAGTGTCTTCCTGACTTCCTTGGTCTGTTCTAATGCCTCCAATTTTTTGTTTAGAATAACATCTAAATCCCTCTCCTGTTTAGTCACTGATAGTACTTGCCCACCCATTAAGTATGGAGCCTTCATATGCAGCTTATCTACATGCATGATTTTGCATTTATCGAAATTAATTTTGATTTGCTTTCTTCGGACCACTTCACGAGTTCGTCTAAGTCGTTCTGCAGCGAGATATGCTCATTGTGACCTGTTATTGCCCTAAAGACTTTCAAATCATCCGAAAATTTTCAAAACATTGCTGCTTAGGCCACTTTCAAGGGTATTTACAAATAAAATGAACAGTACTGGCCCCAGTATTGACCTCTGGGGGACTCCACTAAGAACATTTTGCCATGATGACATTTTACCAGTTAGCATCACTCATTCCTGTCTATCTGAAAGCCACAACTCTATCCATTTTAAGATGCTACCTGCAATACCATGGACCTGAAGCTGCATTATTAACCGTTTAGGGGGTACGTTGTCAAAGGCCTTACTAAAGTCAAGATATGCTACGTCAACCTAATTTCCCTGGTTAAATTGTTCTGTGCCGAAGTTCGAAATGTCCAAGAGATTTGTGAGATACGATCGCCCTTTTCTAAACCCATGTTGAGTATCTTGAATCAATTTGTTTCCTTCCAGATAACTATTCTATCCTTGATAATTGATTTGAGTACTTTGCAGACTAGGGATGTCAGACTTACTGGCCTCTCGTTTTCAACTTTCCCTCTTTTTCCTTTTTTTAGTAGGAACTACATTTGCCCTTTTCCAATCTGTTGGCATTTAATTTTGTGAAACTGATCCACAACATATTATACTAAGTGGAAATACCAGTTCCTTTTTAGCTTCCTGCAATACCCTAGCATAAATTTCATCGGTCCTGCTGCATTCTTTGGCTTTATTTTCCTGATATGATTGAAAACAACATCACTGTCAATGAAATCAACATAATTTATCCGATCAGATGTCACTGAACTATGGTGTACGGTCGGCAGATTGCTCATATCGTCCAATGTAAACACTGATTTAAACTGCTTTCTCAGCTCCTCAACCATCTCACTATCCTCACCCAATATAGTCCCATTTATTTAATACAACGAAGAACGGCTCATAAGTGCTCCTGGGTTTTAGACATTGCGTGAGACGAAATGTACGACCCTCAATATACCAGGAGGTGCTGAGTTTACATAAAAAATAGCGTAAGGGATTATGCTACATTACTCAACGTTTCGGCCAAGGGCCACTCCTGACGATGGCCCCTGGCCGAAACGTTGAGTAATATAGCATAATCCCTAACGCTATTTTTGATGTAAACTCAGCACCTCCTGGTATATTGAGGGTCGTACATTTAGTCCCATTTACTTCCAGTGGACCAATTGTCCTAGAAACTTTACTCAGCTTGTAGAAACTAAAGAGCTTTTTGCAATCCCTATTACAGTTCCCAGCCAAATTCGGTTCTTTTGCTCGCTTTGCTGCTCTGATATTCTGCTTCAGTGTCTTTATCTTTTCAACACGACCTTAGGTTTACGATATTTGAAGCTTCCTTAAGCACTCTAAATGCAGCTTTCTTAGCCTTAATTGCATTATGAAGTCTGGTGTAAGCCATGCTGGCTTTCCTACCCTTCTTTTGCGCCTTTGTTTTAGGGGACATGTCTATTCTGAATTTCCTTCAAGTAAGATTTGAGCTTTTCGCACATTTCACAGGCAGTTAATTGGAGAATTCTTCTTCCCATCTTATGGCACTTAAAGCCCCTCTCATGCAGTCAAAGTCTGCTTTGTTGAAATTAGGAACCTTTACCAAATCGTCTTTAACAGTTCCCACTACATGTGTCTTGAATCTAACTATGTTATAGTCACTTCTTCCCAGAGTTTCTCCTACAGACATGTCTTCAACCAAGTCACTTAAATCCGAGAATAAATGGTCCAAGAATGAGCCATGCCTGGTAGGTTCCGTTACAAACTGGTGTAAGAACAGGTCCTCTTCAATGCATTTCCTAAACATTTTGCATGGTGGGGAGTCAACACCAACATTTTCATATCCTTTTAGATTAAAGTCACACAAAACATTTTGTATCTCTGGATCTCATAGTCCTGCAGGTCACCTCCAAAATACCCCTCACTGACCCATGCCTCCGTAATGCAAACAAAATCTGGTTCCTCCTCAGCAACACTTGAACTCATCAATTTATGTATCGAATACTTTAAGCATTACACATCATACACTTAACATATGTTCCATAACCACCTTTGGCTTCTTCATGCTGAGGAGTTCTTTCATCGCCGGATGAACTACCACTCTGCCTCCTTGAACTACTGCTATCCCTATTTCCTGACTTTGAGGTTCTATTGCCTTGGCTGTCACTATTGGCATATCCTTGAGATGGGAATGCAATTTCATCCCTCCCCACCCAATTGCCTAGTTTCCTTGGAGGACATGCTCATACACTTTGTCTAACATATGCAACCCCTTCTCGGAGAAGTGCAAGCCATCCCTCTGATAGAGGTCCCATGATCCACAAAACCTGCACCACTCGTCAACAAAGGTGAAACCTAACTCATGGCAGAGCTTACCTACCATGGCATTGGCTGCCAGTACCCTAGAGCTCCACTCAGGGGAGGCTCCAGCCCTAGGCAAAATTTCAGTTACAATGACTCTCCTATTGTTACCCTTCAGGGTGGCCAGAAGGGCCCTGTAGTCCTGCAGCAGCTCCTCACCCCTAGCAGGACCTATGTTATTCACCCCAACCTACCCTGTTTGTACTACAACTGTACTAAACTGGTGATAACCGGTGGCCTGTGCCACCACTGGCACCAGGTCCTTAACCTTGGCAGCCAAGACCCTTCCTGCAAGAACCGAGGCTCTTCATGCAAGACCCAAGAGTCTCCCTGCAAGAGCCGAGACTCTTCCTGCAAAAGCCGAAAATCTTCCTGCATGACCCGAGACTCTCCCTGCAAGAGGAGCACCGTTTAGCTGCATAAATCTCTGGACTAATAAAATGAACTCTTCCCTGTCATGAACAAATCCCAGAAATACTCGTTTGTCCAATCCCCAGTGGTACGTTGTTGCCGCATCCACAGCTTACTGATCGCATCATCTCTTAAGAACGCTGCTGCAAACCACATAACGGCTGCGATGGAGAGGCCTTGATTCAATATTGTGCTGACAGTGCTCAAATCTCTTGCGACAAAAAAGAGACCGGTTTGCCATATCCTGGTTGTTGTGACGTCATCATCCTTGGATACACCTGAGGTGAGGTATGGACCCAGAGAAGCTAAAATCACACTGTGCTTGGTGGAGCATCCTTCACGCGTAGCACCAGGGGAGACACCTCGCCGGACGAATGAGAGCAAGTGTCAAAAGAGCATTTGTAGTCTACGTGCACATAGGATACAGGCGTAATGCGTAGATTGTGTTTACATAGTTACGTACGCATCTTCAAACATGCATTCAAAACTGAAGTGATTTCGGATGTCAACACCAAATTGCACAACCATAAGGCAGCCCATCCATAAAGAGCACCACCCCTCCCTGGGTCTTGGACTTAAGATCCGGGGATACAAACTGATCGGGGGATACAAACTGATCCGGGGATACAAACTGATCGTTTTGGTCATTTGCCACCTGGGGCGGACGGTAAATGACGGCTACAGCACGATGTGTATGTTAGCTGCGCGACGGACGGCAAGTACCAGCTGCAGTACGAGGTGCATTGTAGGCTGCCCGAGAGCGGAAGTGCCGTTGCGAACACCTTTCTTTGAACGAAAATTGCGGGTACCTGAGAAGAAATATTGTGATGGAGGTTGGTGAATGTCGAAATGAAAAAAAAAAAATGTAGGTAGGTCTCTGACTGAGGAACTGAGAACCAACATAGATAGGAGCCTTGTTGAAGCTTCCATGAGCTTTTAGCTTTCATAGCTTCCATGAAATAAATGTATGGCATCCCAGTCAAATATACACAGTTGGCATGCACATACCCTCGCATTAATCGATGTACCAGAGACAAAAATAAGCAATTCACTGCTTGATACACAGCACAGTGGTAGGTACCGTAGGAGGTAGCTTCAGCCAAGCTTTGCTGGTTGCTGAAGTTCTCCGCGGAGCGATCCACGGTCTTTTCATTCAGGACATCTGGCAAATCTGGTGCCGTCCGCAGATGGGCATAATCGCAACGTCACGCTCTTTGGCCACATCAAATTTTCCTCATCCCAGCTTTCGCAACACCGGAGTCATATTTTAACGTCGGTCTAAGCCAGTCACGATACAAGCACCAAAGGTTGTGGCATTCTTGGCACGGTTTTCTGCGCTGCAGCGTAGCTGCCCTGCTTGTGCAACACTAAACGCTGTTTGAAGTGGCCCGCGGATAGAAATACTGCAGTGGATCTCCTTTGGCCACATATTAAGAGCACTTGTGTGATGCATATTTTGTAGAAACGGAAAAGTCATATGTTTCACAACCAAAGAAGGGCATACTCATCATTCAAAAAGATATTGAAAGCTTACATAAAAACCATCGTCTAAGAGGACTAGGTTAGAGACGATAGATACTATAGGGTAGATAATTGCGTCGCATTGGCTGCGAAAAATGCGAGAGAAAAAATGGATACTATGTCCAACGCGATTCAAGACTTCATTGTGGCTAATCCAATGGAATTTTACGCTGCGGACCTATATCGGACAAGACTGTTTATGAGCGAAAGATATATTTTAGTGCAGGAATACCAAATCGCGTATATGCCATTCAAAGCTTATGATGGAAGATATGGAAGTTCCACATTTGCATATGCATCCAGTAAAAACGTTCTTGCTCAATGTATGGATGTTTGACATGATCAATCTCGTAATACCATACCTTGGATCGAAAATTTGAAGTCCAATCTTCATCGGTACATCGCGTTGGAATTTCTGTCATCTGTCCGACCGCACGTAACTCACGGTTGCCTTCCTTCACAGTCTTGGGGCACGACATGATTGTCCGACATCTCCAGTTGATGACTGTTGCTTCCTGCACCCCTCAGGGCTTACGGATATATCATCATCTCCAGGCTATATGGAGGTAGATAAAAATAGCCATACGTGTGATTGTCGCAGGAAGTAGCTGCCATTTTGGGTGCACTCTAAACTGGGGCATCGACTATGTCCTGTATTTTTGGTACACCATATCCTGGGGTGACAGCTGTGTCCGGTATTTTGTATACACTCTATCCTGGGGTGTTGACTGTGTCCGATATTTTGGGTACACTCTATCTTGGGATGTGGACTGTGTCCGGTATTTTGTATGCACTCTATCCTGGGATATCGACTGTGCTCGGTATTAGGTGTACCTTCCCGGACGGAAATACCAATGAGGTTCCATTTGTGGTCCATTTATGTATTTGCACATACCACACACCCTTTTGGTGATGGTGCCCGGAAAGGCATGGATTTAATTTTTTCGTTGCTCCACACATATCCCGATAACAGAAACACTGACACTACAGGAGATATCGAACACATCCAGGACTCATATATAGCGAACAAAACAAATACAAATTCGCATGTCTGAACTCAATGGTCGCGCAGTTGGATATATAATGCACGGCATAGTGCCACGGCAGCTTGCCCCAGCACGGACGGCCTAACCGTTTTCATGGCTTCGAGCTGGAATTTCCTCCAACTGCTGCTTGGAATCTCCCCAGCCAATGGTATTTAAAGATGCAAACTCGCCTGCCAACAAGAATCAATCAATGTGATAATTGTGTATTTTTGACTGTTTAACTTAAGCCGAAATACTGAAGCTAGTAGGATGCGGGTCATACGGCCTTAATCTTGCGCAATTACTGCAACCAACAAAATATAGGTATCATTCCTTCTCTTAGTTTACGTTCTGCCATTCCTTCTGCTATTTTATGCAACCAGTAGTGAGATGAATCGTTGATGTATGTCTGTGCAGTAGCTGAGCTCTCAAATTCCAGGAATTCCAGGAAATTGCAATGCAAAAGTTACAATTGAAAGGTAATTCGCAGAAAAGAAGTGCTGAAAAATAACCAAAATTATAATGCTTTGACTTTCATTGTTTACCCTTATTAAGGGTGTTAATCGCAACAGTTGGTTTTTTGGATTTGGCTAACTTCTCTCTGAAAGCATCGGAAGGGGACAGATTGTGGTATTAGGATGGGGCGTAGTCAAACACTGGTACATTGTTGTGTCCTCAAAAGTATATAATGTACCGCTGGTGGTGACGTGTCCGCACACCCTCGGTGGTGGTAACATACCCCATCCTCCCCAGCATTGGCGACGCATCTTCACCACCCCAGTGGTCGCGACGCGTTGCCTATCCTCTACTGTGTTGGCAGCGTGTCCCCGTCACCCCCACTGTTGGAGACGTGTACCCACCATCCCCAGTGGTGGCGACGTATCTCCACCATCTCCAGTGGTGGCGACGTATCCCCACCATCTCCAGTGGTGGCGACGTATCCCCACCATCTCCAGTGGTGGCGACGTATCCCCACCATCTCCAGTGGTGGCGACGTATCCCCACCATCTCCAGTGGTGGCGACGTATCCCCACCATCCCCAGTGGTGGCGACGTATCCCCACCATCCCCAGTGGTGGCGACGTATTCCCACCATCCCCATTGGTGGTGACATATCTCATCCTCTCCAGCACTGGGAACGTGCCCCATCTTCCAGAATGGCGGCGATGTGCCCCATCCCCCGTGGCGACGACGCGTCATCATCCAGCCCAGTGGTGGGATACACGTTGTACAAGAGTGACTGGCTAAGAGGTGTAGCTCGCATCTCGTGTCGGGTTTTACTCGGTTGTGAGGCAGCTTTTGGATCCGATAACTGCTCAGTAATGTGATGTACGTCCCCCCTGCTTGTTGGAGGCGTAACTAGGTAGAGAATACCATCAACTGCACTTTCACCATGACTGTCGGCATGAGTTATTGGCTGGATTAATGTCTGCATGACGAACGGATCTGCTCAATTTCCTGGTAGACAATTGCACGATGCCTCGATTACACGATGACAAGTGGCACCTGTCAGTTCTCCGATGCAGCACCATGTAATGGTCTGTTAGTTCTCCGTTGCATGACATCGTAATGGTCCGTCAGTTATCTCATGCAGCACCTTGTAATGGTCCGTCAGTCATCCAGTACAGCACCTTGTAATGGTCCGTCGGTCATCCAGTGCAGCACCTTGTAATGGTCTGTCAGTTATCCGGTACAGCACCCTATAATGGTCTGTTGGTCATCATGTACAGCACCTTGTAATGGTCTGTTGGTTACCCGGTGCAGCACCTTGTAATGGTCTGTCAGTTATCCGGTGCAGCACCCTGTAATGGTCTGTTGGTCATCCGGTACAGCACCTTGTAATGGTCTGTTGGATATCCGGTGCAGCACCTTGTAATGGTCTGTCAGTTATCCGGTGCAGCACCCTGTAATGGTCTGTTGGTCATCCGGTACAGCACCTTGTAATGGTCTGCCCGGCAAGTAAGTGGTCGGCACGTTCTCTCTGTTGTAGGTATAGTACTGCTAACAACTCAGTGGTTTTACCTGGTTTGCTCACTGTTGTGTTGCGTACCAATTTCAGTACAGGTATAGGTATAGATTCAGTACAGTATGGGTTCTAGGTATAAGCTGCAGCCTGTAGGATGGTTTCTACCAGGATGCAGGTACTAGAGGAAGAGGTTAGACCCCTTAAGGCAGAGCTTTTTAAGCTCAAGGCTGCCCTTGTTGCACGGGGTAGGCAAGAAAAGGCAACAAGTAGGGGCCACTCTGCAGCAGGGACATCCTATGCCCAGGTGGTCGCAGGCCACCAAGTAGCTGAGGCTTCCCCTACCGTGGAAGTGGCTGGGATTTCTCTAGAGGAGAGTGTTAATAGTGAACGGGGGAGGGGTAGTTCTGGTAGGTCATAGGAACGGAAGTGGCATGAGGTCAGGGGTGGAGGATTTGGAGACGGGAGTTAAGGAAATGGTCAGTGAGTGACAGGCGGCAGGTGGTAGGAGTGGGAGGAAACCTAGTCAAACTGCTCAGCAAGCAGGCATAGCAATATCGAATAGATTCCAGGCACTATCCTGCGCCCAGTATAGTAGTAGTAAGGATACGGTACTGGTCGTAGGTGATTCTCGTGTGCGACATTTAGATCGGGTACTTTGTGAAGGTAGGAGGGACAGAAGGTGCATCACCAGGCCTTGTGCCAAGGTCAAGAACCTGGTGCCAGTGATGGCACAGGCCACCAGCAGCATTCATGTTATGAAGGATATAACCATAGTTCAATACCCATTGCCCAGCATATGGAAACCATTACATGATACTAAAAAGTAAGTATATTTGGCATGGCATGTGCCTCACTATGACCACCATAAAGCTGATTAAAACGAAGTGTCTTAAATATGTGCACAGGTCATACATGGGTTATACATCATACATGGGTTACGTCATATGTGGGTAACTCAACCCTCAAGAGTTCGCAAAGGTGGTCCTGCCGGTGATCGCTTACCCATAATAACATGGTTACTACGCAAGCTATGGTTCTCTTGCATGGTGAATGTTTCTTACTCTTTCTACCACGTCCGTTGCCGAATAATTATCCCGTTGCATTCACATTATGTGGTATTTCCCCTTAAAGTTGGCTACATAAGTTCTTGTGATCCATAAACTATACCATGATGTGCACCTTCTGTTGTGGCAGGTGTTCCACGTGTGTCCACCGCATACAGTGATGGGCATCTGTTGTGGCAGGTGTTCCACGTGTGTCCACCACATACAGTGATGGGCATCTGTTGTGGCAGGTGTTCCACGTATGTCCACCACATACAGTGATGGGCATCTGTTGTGGCAGGTGTTCCACGTATGTCCACCACATACAGTGATGGGCATCTGTTGTGGCAGGTGTTCCACGTATGTCCACCACATACAGTGATGGGCATCTGTTGTGGCAGGTGTTCCACGTATGTCCACCACATACAGTGATGGGCATCTGTTGTGGCAGGTGTTCCACGTATGTCCACCACATACAGTGATGGGCATCTGTTGTGGCAGGTGTTCCACGTGTGTCCACCGCATACAGTGATGGGCATCTGTTGTGGCAGGTGTTCCACGTGTGTCCACCACATACAGTGATGGTCACCTTCTGTTGTTGCAGGTGTTCCAGCGTGTGTCCACCACATACAGTGATGGTCACCTTCTGTTGTTGCAGGTGTTCCACGTGTGTCCACCGCATACAGTGATGGGCATCTGTTGTGGCAGGTGTTCCACGTGTGTCCACCACATACAGTGATGGGCATCTGTTGTGGCAGGTGTTCCACGTGTGTCCACCACATACAGTGATGGGCATCTGTTGTGGCAGGTGTTCCACGTATGTCCACCGCATACAGTGATGGGCATCTGTTGTAGCAGGTGTTCCACGTATGTCCACCGCATGCAGTGATGGTCACCTTCTGTTGTTGCAGGTATTTCACGTGTGTCCACCGCATACAGTGATGGGCATCTGTTGTTGCAGGTGTTCCACGTATGTCCACCACATACAGTGATGGTCACCTTCTGTTGTTGCAGCTGTCCAGCGTGTGTCCACCGCATATAGTGATGGGCATCTGTTGTTGCAGGCGTTCCACGTGTGTCCACCACATATAGTGATGGGCTTCTGTTGTTGCAGGCGTTCCACGTGTGTCCACCGCGGACGTTGCTGAAGACTTCCGGCTTCCGGAGCAGACCGACAACCTTCCTCTGTACAAAGGGCACCCTCTTCAATCAGGAGTACAACGTCTGCGACTGGTGGTTCAACGTGCGCTGCAACAAGGCAACTGAGTTCTACGCCGACAACAGGCTATTCTATAAAGCCACGCTTTCCCCCAACAGTCTTCTGAAGGAAACTAACGTGTAGTGACGGTGACCGCCCGAAATCAAACGCACTGTCGATTTCGACACACACGTGGGTTATGCCTGGCACTAGTCACTGCGATAGTGACTGAGTGACGGCTGGGTTTTGTGGAAGTGGCCCTAGCAGCGACTGCACTAGTGACAGTGCAATTAGGTGTAGTAGCGACTGCAGTGGCGACTGTAGCAACGGCTGTGGCCCGGTGTTTATGGTAGCAATAATAGTGGGGACCGTGGTTGCGACTGGAGTCCAGTAGCTGAGATATGTGTGATATTTTGATTACAGTAAAAACGGCTGGAACGCATTTGCCGTCCTGCATCACTTCAGTAGTGTGATGGACTCGTAGCACTTGCGGCACCAAAGTAACCATCATTTGCTCCCGTGAAACCCGAGCTACAGCTGCTCATCTACTCCATCATAAATTTCAAATTAGGTGATGCCAACATGCGACAATGTTTGGCCGTCACTGGTTAGCATTGCGCTACGTAAGCTTGCGCCAATGTTTGGCTGTCACTGGTTAGCATTGCGCTACGTAAGCTTGCGCCAATGTTTAGCTGTTACCGGTTAGCATTGCGCTATGTAGGCCTGCGCCAATGTTTGGTAGTGACTGATTACCATTGTGCAATGCGCAGTCGCTGAAGATTGAGATCAGTCTATTATTTTTAGAGATCATAATTCGATATAACGGTCTCAGCTTTCATAACATGCTTCAGAGAAACATTGCCATTTGGTTTTCCTTCTCTGTGTTGCTGATAAACACGATGGACTCCGTAATCAGGCTCAGGCTTTCGTGAGATCCATTGACATTGATAAACATTGTGCGTTCTTATAGTAGTATGCCAAAACATAGATCATGCCTAATTCATATAAATTAACTATTCATCGAGACGCTATATTCATTGAAAACCAGTTCAATCCAAATGTTTACCTTTTTGTGCGTCCCGCCTGAGACGTTGAACGGAATGACAGTCAGTTCAGCTTCCTTGGTTTAAGTTCTCCTCTGGAGACAAATGGGCGGAATTGCCCCTGGGGGGGGGGGGTGCTACCACGACTTCCTCCACATCCTACCGCTCATTAACGCAGCAGCCAGACGGACAGGCATTATCGCCAAGTGGACAGGCATAATCGCCAAGTGGACAGGCATAATCGCCAAGTGGACAGGCATAATCGCCAAGTGGGCAGGCATAATCGCCAAGTGGGCAGGCATAATCGTCAGGCGGACAAGCATCGTCGCAGGCGGACAGGCATCATCGCCAGGCGGACAGGCATCATCGCCAGACGGACAGGCATCATCGCCAGACGGACAGGCATCATCGCCAGGCGGACAGGCATCATCGCCAGGCGGACAGGCATCATCGCCAGACGGACAGGCATCATCGCCAGACGGACAGGCATCATCGCCAGGCGGACAGGCATAATCGCCAGGCGCCAACACATTCCCATCCCACGACGCTAAACCGTGTTATGTCGTCAGAGTGTTGCTATGTCGCTGTGTCAATCACATTGTCACGACTGGCGCCTGGCTAGATTACGTGACCGTAGTGCTTTGTTTCATTTGGACAGCTTGAGAAGTGGAAGCGCAACCTCTTCCTTCGAGAGCTGTCGCTGTCACCAGTTCGGACCGGTCGGTTTAAATCGCTCGCTTGTATTTTGGCGAAGTGAGAGTGACACCTGGCGGTATCCTGCCATGTGGAGCTGTGAATACACCTGGAACACTGATGCCAATTTTACGCTATGATCCTGCAAATCGTTCAGGCAGTGATAAATAATGTGGCACTTCGGGTCAAGGTATATCTAATCCCTCCACAGCATTGGGAATTTCGGTCAAAATACGTAATTTGTATCTGAATGCCAGAGCGGGTCACCGACAAATTATGGTTTGTGCATAGGGCGCTTAGATGCAAACGTTACAAATCAGCGTGATTTGCTCTCCGTTACACCATATATCATGCGACAACGTCGCTTTCCTCTGGATAACGGTATGCTTAGGTATATAGGTCAATGGATGAGAGCCGCAATTAAATATTTGTTATTGGATGAATCGAAGGTGAATTCGGTATCAAATCATGTTTGGTGCGAGTACTTTAACGAGTTCATCTTCCAGCATTTTCTCTAACATTCATACCTTTCTTCTTTATGATTTGTGCAATATGTATAGATTAAAACTACTAAAGCCATGAATAGTCCCCAGACCGTTGTCAGCCACCCAGTGCCAACGATTATAGTCAGCTGATGATTGGTCCCCCATTGCAGAAATCCTTATTCCTCCAGTAGGGAAGAAAGCATAAAACAGAAAGTTAATGTATCTAGTGATATTTTGGCGCTAATTGAAATGCATGCGTCTGATCACTTGTTACCCGCGATAGGTGGGACCTGGCCGGCGATGGGAGGGGAGCGTGCACCATGTTGTATCTACTCTGGGCTGAGCACACAGACGCGTGGAACTTGATGGAAATCCACTTCCTCCACTTTGTGGAGCCGGAAAAGAAACGTGTCGGGGCACGGAAAAAATCGCACTGGGAGCCCGAAGAATCATGCCACCGGTATCTAAAAAAGTCATCGGTGGGAAAAAAGCAAGAAGACCTTCAAAACCAAGATTCCCAATAATTTTCCCTGGCCCCTAAAAAATCGGCTGGAGACATAAAATACACCCGTAGATGAAGGAAGACGTAACTGGCCCAAGAAGAACACCGAGCCAGGGCTTCGGTTCGGTAGCCAGTCTCGGTACATATTTAACCAAAGAGATGCTGTACATCAGAGTGCGGCTGGGTATCCGGATTTCTTGGCCTTCAGAAAATATGGGAAGAAGAGAACTAATCTTCGAATTGAAATGATCCGAATTTTTCAAGTGAACACCCATACGAAGCATTCCATCACGTCAGATATGGGTATCACGTTAACAATTAGCAAAACGTAGAAGGCCTAGCATAAACCGTAAAATCGCACCAAGTGTAGCGAATGCGTCGAATGAGCAAAGCGGTTGTGAAGTCGCACTCAGAAACAATTGGTTCAACCGAAGCTTCTCTGTGTCTAACCATAGACGAAAATGTGCAGGATAATTAATTAGGGTTATGGTGAATATGTTCACCGTTCGGGTGAAGATATATTAATGTTCGTTTTGCTTAATGTGAAAAGAATATGCTGGAAATACTTCTTAGAAGATAATCCTTAGTTTCCATAGACTAATGATTTGTCCAATGGCTATGAGTAGATTTAATAGCCAACAGGCTTTTAATTTAAGGCAGGTCAGTCCAGCGTTGGGTAAGGGTCAGGGCCAGGTCAGGAAAGGATTAGTCTTTTTATATCTGGTAAGATAATGTAGCATTATGCCATTTATAGCTTGTTGGACTTGCAACATTTGACTAATTTTTTAAAATATACCTTTTAGCATAATTCCCAGGAGTCTTAACCCGCGCCGTCTATCCGGTCAGATCCTCACACATCGTCTCGGGGGGGAGGGGGCGGATGGTAACCCCCTCTAAAATCCAAACTAAGCGTCGCACTAAAACGAAAGAGGTGCCATCAGAACGCGCTCGACGAGTATGGTCTGGATCCACCCCGAAAACAATTTTCTTCCCAAACGTGAAGTCACTAGGGGGCTAGATTTTCACGACTTTTCACGACTTACATTATGTTTTTTGGCTCTGGGGAGTTCATTTTGGGGGATATTTGAAGAAAAAGATATTTGGAATCAGGAAAGGACAGCGAAATTGACCAGGGCCATAAATATTTTGGGCCCCCCCAAGAACAAAAACTTTATTTTTTGGAAATTTCAACATTTTTAGTTTTCAAGTTTTCTTTAATTTTCTTTTTCTAATGGGTAGAGCAGACAGAGAAACTTTGTTGGAAGTCAATTTTCCCTCATAAAAATGCTTACTTTAGCCAGAATCTTCTATTTGAACTGCAGTAGGCAAATATCCAAACTATATATGTAGTAGAAAACGAGAAAAAAAATGAAAAGTTCCTCTGGTACGTTTTGTTTCATCCCTAAAGATAAGCAAACGCTGAAAGTTTCATTGAAATATCTGTATCCGTTAAAGCGTGACGACTGATTGAACTTTTTTGGAGATGGCCTCACTTGACCTTGTCTAACTCCTTGGCCCTAGATGACCTGGCTTCAAAATTTGGAACGGCATGCCAAATTGATGTGGGAAAGTGTATGCCACATTTTGGCTCGCTGCCGCGCGCCGTTCATTCACTATCCGCGAAAAACCTGAGAGGGGGGGCTGAAGACCCTCCCGAGACGGGATGGGTTAATGTTATTGTGTTTTCTTTAAAACTTGCACGTTGTTCATCAGCATCAATGCAGTTGTTCATGTATGGGTACCTGTGGTACAGATACAGCACCAACTGTTTCAGATGACAACTGGCGCTCAACTAAACATAATGAACTAGAACAGGTCGTGACATACCGAAGAGAGCATACCGAAGAGGAGCAAAATAAAAAATGTCCCTCTCCTGAGAGGTGATGGGCTCACGACGGAGCTCGACAAAAACGTGCCGTGCCACGAAAAAATCACGTTGCCACCACCCCGAACAAATATCCCGCCGAAGCCCGGCAAAAGCTCCAGGCACCGAACAGCGAGACAGGCTCAGAGTTCAGAAGAGGTCCAGAAATATTGCGTGAGGCCTAGAATCTCGCGTCGGAACCCCGAAACATCCCAAGGTGGTATGATGGCGCGCATGTTAAACTAGCATGACCTATGGTGATCTCATTATCGTTTTAAAATGTAATATATGTGATGCCAATGGCTCTCAATGGTCGGAGCTTTCTAGCGTTCTTTTCCGTTTTATCCTAGCCTACGCAGATTGGATATTAGTGGGTGGGGGTCAAATCCCCACCCAGCCAGGCGAAGGTGGATCTGTGGTCCTACCCGATGAGGGAAGGTTATGAGGGACTACAAAGCATGTCTCGATAATTGACTTACACACACACACACACACACACACACACACACACACACACACACATCATTACTGCAAGGTGTTGGCTCTTTTTCGCATATGCTAAACGATGTAATTAAGAAAATGGAGCGCTTCTCCTTGGAGATGAGTCCCCTCTGGTTAGAAACTTCCCGGCGCCCGTGTCATCCGTCACTAGTCAGCACCTTAACCCGCGCCGTCTTTCCGGTCAAATCCTCACACCCCGTCTCGGGGGGGGGCGGTTGAAGACCCCTTCTAAAATCCAAACTAAGCATCGCACGAAAACGAAAGAAGTGTCATCGGAAAGCGCTCGATGAGTAGGGTCCCGATCCACCCTCCAAAACAATTTTCCCCAAAAATAACGTCACTAGGGGGGCTAGGCTTTCACGACTTTTCACGACTGACATTATGTTTTTGACTCTGGGGAGTTTATTTTGGGGGATATTTGAGAAAAATTTATTTGGAATGAGAAAAGGGCAGCGAAATCGACCAGGTTTATAATTTTTTGGGCCCCCAAATATATTTTTTTGTGAAATTTCAAAATTTTGAGTTTTCAAGTTTTCTTTAATTTTCCTTTTCCAATGGGTAGAGCAGACCGAGAAACGTTGTTGGAAGTCAACTTTCCCTAATAAAAATGCTTACTTTAGCCAGAATCCTGTATTTGAACTGCAATTTGGCAAATACGCAAAATTGATATGTACTCAAAAACGAAATGAAATGAAAAATTCAACTCATACGCTTTGTTGCATCCGTAAAGATAAGCAAACGCTGAAAGTTTCATTAAAATATCTGTATCCGTTAAAGCGTGACTAGTTGAACTTTTTTGGAGGTGACCTCATTTGACCTTGACTAACTCATTGACCCTTAATGACCTGACCTAAAATTTTGAATCAGCAGGTCGAATTGATGTGGGAAAAGGTATGCCAAATTTGGGCGCGCTGCCGTGCGCCGTTCGTCCGCTATATGCGAAAAACCTGAGAGGGCGGTTTTGAAGACCCCCCGAGACGATGATTTTTGGTTAATCAGCGCAAAATGTGCTGGGAGTATCGCTCCACAACAGTCTCTTATGACTCCTTCGACTGACTCGTACTCGACTGAAGTGGCACACCAGCGAGCAGTGGGCCACTGAGGCGGTCCTCATCGATGCTCGCGCTGTTGGATTGCGTCACGTGGACACCGACTCGTATTTCTGCCAGACACCCGCTAACAGAGCCGTCAGGTCTGGCAGGCAACGGTTGCGGCCATCACTGCCAGCCGTGTTTTCGCCGACAGCTGCCTGTTCTGGGTGGCAGTCGTGTCTGGCGCGGTCACCATCCCTGGCGCGGTCACCATCCCTGGCGCACCCGCCACGCCTGGCGCAACCGCCACGCCTGGCGCGGTCACCATCCCTGGCGCGGTCACCATCCCTGGCGCACCCGCCATGCCTGGCACACTCGCCACGCCTGGCGCAATCGCCATGCCTGGTGCACGCGCCATGCCTGGCGCACCCGCCATCCCTGGCGCACCCGCCACGCCTGGCGCACCCGCCATGCCTGGCGCACTATCTGTGTTTGGCGCACCCGCCAGATTTGGTGCACCGTCCGTGTCTGGCACACCCGCCATGCCGCGGCGCCCTTTGGCCCCTGATGTATCGGCCTTGTCTGTGCAGATACGTGAGCACGTGAGGTGGCCACGTGCAGCTGTGCCTCCTCTGGCGTTATTTACATATGTGAAACACGCGTGACGCAATGAAAGGCCGTTGCATTGCAAGGTCGCTAGGCAGTGTCGGCGGGCAGAGTCCAGACAGAGACCGAGTTATGAGAGGTGCACAGGACGAGCGTAACAAGCAGTCAGCGGTGGCAGACCGTCTCCTGCTGTCGCCGATCATCTGGGGCCACGCAGTTGCCGATCCTCTGGGGCCGTGGATGTCATCGCTCTTCGCTGCTTGTGCGCGGGACCAACTGCAGGCAGCTCTCCATGACCGACATCTGAGGCGGCCAGCGGTGTCAGACGTACCGGCAGCTCTCCATGACCGACATCTGAGGCGGCCAGCGGTGTCAGACGTACCGACAGCTCTCCATGACCGACATCTGAAGCAGCCAACAGCGACAGACGTGATGGCAGCTCTCCATGACCGACATCTGAGGCGGCCAGCGGCGACAGACGTAATGGCAGCTCTCCATGACCGGCATCTGAAGCGACCAGCGGCGACAGACGTGCAGGTGGACGTCGAGACTCCACGCTCTACGGACGGGCCACACATCTGCATTAGCTGGTAGGGGAGATCGAACAAAAACATTAATTTGACCATGAACATGGGATGCAGATATGTCACTTGCATACAGAAGTAAACGCAAATGCTATGAAGTTATATGCAAACATGAATGAGAAATCATTTCAAAGCCGTAGGATAGAAAACGGCCAAAGACTTGAAAACCATGTAACTCACTTGGGTTTCTCACAGCAGCGCTGGCCTCCTTGGTTATTTATTAATGACATGTAGCTTTCATCATATGACGGGGAGATGAAGTTTGAAGGACTTTAATTACAGTGGAATTCTTCATCATTGACGATGGCCTTATTTGTGGGACGTGGCCGTAGGATAGGGTGCCTGCTGTATGTACCGGTGCCTGCCGTAAGCTGTGTTTTGGATCCCTTATAAGATTGTGCTATGCCTGCTTGGAACAATACTGCCGCCTATGATTTGGACTACGACTTGGTATCTGATAGAGTTGCTGTGGTCTCTGTTTGTGGCCCCGCTTGGGACTATGTTGTTGTTCCCTTTCTTGACTACCGCTCTGGATCTGCCTGGGACTGATGTGGCAGGGTCTCCCCGAGCTGACCCGCCATGGGTGCATGGAAGTCAAGTGCTGAACTTGCTCGGGAGTTTGCAGCAGTCGGCGCGCTTTAGATTTTGTCCGCGATTCCGTTTTCGGTAGCATTGTTGAACTAACTGGATAATCTGCTCGCTGGCTGGCGCCAGGGCCGGGTTTCTGATTACTTTTGACCTTTTTTTCGTCTTACGTCACCCCATATTTTTGGCTCGAAATGTCTGGTAATTTCCTCACTCCCAACGCAATTTCTGTCGCATTCGTGGTTAGGTCGACTTCTGTCGCGTTCATGATGAGAACGACTGCTGACTGCGCATCGTAGCTCACGTAACTCTCGATGCGAGCTGATGCTCATCCACAATTCAAGCCTGATTGAGAGTAAGTCGAACTTATCCCCGCCTGATCTCGCTTGACTCCGGCCCGAGACTAAGCCCGCATCACCAGCCGTCCCTGCGAAGCTGTCAGGCGCGTCTCTGCCGCTCCCATCGGCCTTGCCAGTGGCTGAGGTCAAGGTCAGACGGTCGCCGTCGGCGTGGTCCCCGACTGGCGCTCAGTTGGGCTTCAGCACGTACGCGATCGCTGCGGTGAAGTGGTACAGTAGGAATATGAGCTACCATAGTCCACAGTGTGCCAGCAGTCGTACGCCAGGTAATTATCGATGAAGAGTTTGTCACCAGGGCAGAAGAACGAGAGCATTGTTGTGACAAGTGTTTGTGTAATGTATGTAAATGTATGTGGAATATAAGGAATATAACTAGGTATGCTAGTTGTCGCTAAAATGTTCCTCCTTAAGCTTTCTCATGGGCGTTGCTTAAGACTTAAATGGGCAGTGTTCGACCTAGATTTCACGTACCATGTGCCCTGTTATGACGATGGTCGAAGAATAGTCCTCATTTGTGGAGCGACGTGGTCACGTGTAATACAATACAATGCAATGTAAACTTTGGATGGAAACAACTTAGCGCCATAATCTTTCAAAGTCGCATACTAGCTTCAGTGCCGATATAATTGCGGAGAATAGTAAGCATTGCTGAGACAGAAAGATCTTTAAAGAGACGAATTATGCAGCATCCCTTTGGGACGAAATATGTTAGGTCAAAAGTATGGCATTAAGGTGGTCTTATATGCATGAGACTAAGTGAATATATTGGGCTGCAATATATGCTATAAAGGAAGGTGTGGGGATAGGCCAAAAAATTCAAATGTGGCTTTAGGTTCAAAATTTAGTTCGAATTCGTCCTGGCATGACTTTATTGACCAAGGCCATATGCTAAGCAACGCTTGTAGCGTGAACCATCCGATCTGTGAATTCCTGTTGAACGGCAGAATATTGACCCGGGGTTTTACGTGCCGCCAATGTACCGACATGGTCGCCGTGGTGCCGCGTCCTTGGTTCCTGGCCCCTGGTCTTATCAGGCCAGTTGCCAGCCGGCACTCTCAACCGAAGGATATGCAAACAAGTGAAGCGACTTGAGCCCTGTCTTGCCAGAATGTGGAGACCATCACAGGCCGGGACTGTGACCAATTGAGCTATCGGAGCGGCAATTGGGCTGTCAGGCATTTTATGCCCTTCTGAGGTGCGCAAAGACATAGACATAAAGACATAAAAGATCAGTGCAACTATGAGCCGTAAGGGCCCTTCATTGGTTGCACTCTGAACTGAACTAGTTGCCCACCAAATCTGTCCACCAGCTCTCCCTGGAATACCGAAAAGCAAGTCCTCAATTCTTATACTGATTGTCTATGCTGTTTTTAAATATGTTCAGCGTCCTGTCCATTTGTATCCTTTTGTGAGGGCCATGGCCCCACCAATGTTGATCTCCCCCCCCCCCCAGTGTTGATTTGCCCCCTCCCAATAACCTATGTTGTTTTTATGCTGATACGAAAACTAAAGGAAGAAAAAAATACAAACACCATGCTACATAGAAATCTTAGTTGATGTTCACCAGCATATTTTGTACTGTAAAGAAGCAGATTAGCTTTAGATAGTGGACTTCCCGACCTTGAACTCGCCTTACAAAAATGATGTCTTCGTCCCTCCCTAATGTTAGGCACCAACCTTCACCCATCGTCATCACAGCTCAGGCCGGCTGTGCTCCGATGCTCCATCAAGGCCGGTGTGTTAGCCTGCATATGGGCGCATAAATATTGTATTTAAGTCGCTATGTGTTTGTTGGTGTTTGGAGTGAGGAGAAGGTGACGGTGACGTTGACGATGACGATGACGATGACGTCGAAGATGACGATGACGTTGACGGTGGCGCTGGACCCGATCACACTATATGGCACTTTAGTCGCATGCTACGACGCACAGTTTTTTTATATTAACATGCACGGTGCACTGTTCTTTTGCTTATGTGACTTCACCTTCACAGAGTTGCGCCGTGCGCCTGATTACGGCGGCCGCGTATAGTGAGCTCCGTGAGATTATACGGATTTTAAACGGTTATAGTCGTGTGTGAGTGATGAAAGTGTGCGACAACGTGGCTGACAGTGGTGTCTCCGAATAATGATTTTCGTCTGGCGTTCTTCTTAGCTGTAACCGTTTTCATGGTTGATTTGTGTCGTGCCGATGCCTGAGCTGCCCGCATGGCTGGGGCCCAGTCGCCCGGCGGCCCATTCTACCGGTTCTGGTGGACCCCTTCTAGCAAATCAGCGTGCCGGAGGGAGATGCCTACGGGACTCCACCGATATGGGCGCCGGACATCTGGCCGTGGTCTGGTGACGACCCAGGGATCTCGCCCGCTGTTTCCGGCCGGAATGGCAGGTCGCCCCGCCCCACCGACCGTGGTCAGCTGGCTCAGTGCAGCCGAACCGAGAAATACCGCCACCGCGCGCTGACCAGGATGGCCCAGCCGCTCGCCGCTCCACCCACAGAGGGGCGCGTGCCGGCTGGCGCGTGCAGCAGAGGCGACGACAGGCGTCAGGCGCTACCGCGGTCAGCCGCACCGACACTCAGCGGCCTGCCTACACAGCGCACCGGTTTTTGACCACTCCACCCAGACTGACGGCACGGCAGACAGCCCGCCTATATGACCAGCCGGGCGAAGAACGACCGCGACAAGATCGCAATATCACGATGGCTCACTTAAATATCAACCACCTGATGCCATCAATCGATGATGTGAACATTCTACTCAGCTCACACGATTTAGATATTATGTGCATCAGTGAGACGTTTCTGAGTGAGGACGTGGATAGCAAGTTCCTACTTTTCCCCGGCTATATCGTGGAGAGGCGCGACCGCGCGTCACGCGGCGGTGGTTTATGCGTCCTATACAGGGACACATCGCGCGCTGAAGTGCTGGCGGTACCCACTACTGGCTCTCCATTAGAAAGTCTGTGGCTACGTTTCCCATGCAAATCTCCGTTCATACTCGGTGTGCTGTATCGACCACCGAACGCGCCAGTTGCTCCAACATTGGAAGACCTGCACCATCAGCTAACGCATGTGCTCACCAAGAATCAGCCGTGCTACGTGCTAGGTGATATAAACCTGGACCTACTCCAACCAGATGCGACAGGGGTTCAGCGGTACAATGCGATGCTTCAGGAGCTTGCGTTCCAGCAGCTCATCAGCGCGCCAACCCGTACCACCCCGACTACGGCCACCCTCATCGACCACATTATCACGACGCGACCTGACCTCACGACCGATCCACGTGTCGTGAAATGCACCTTCAGCGACCACGACCTCGTCGCTGTCAACGTCTCGGTTAAACGTGTGCGCCCCAAAGCGCAGGTTATCAAAGTCCGGTCATCCAGAAACGTCAACAAGGATGCCCTGTGCCTCGACTTACTGCAGGCCGACTGGGGACAAGTTTACGCTGCTGAAACAACCGCAGAGAAGTGGGACGCCTGGCGTGCTGTGTGGCAGCCCCGGATTGATGTACACATGCCTCTCCGGGATGTTAAACTCAAACACCCGCCATGCCCGTGGCTACACGACAACGACGAGCTCAGAGACTCTATGCAGAGTCGCGACCGAGCGCGTGAGGCCAGGGACCAGGATCCAGAAAACGTGACGATACAGCAGATGTACAAGGACAGCCGAAACGCGGTCAAAAGGGCACAGTACATAGCCTGTTCAGAGTTTTACGCTCTTTCCTACCGAAATTCTAGGACAAAAACCTGGACAGACGTTCGGCGCTTCCTGCTGGCATCTAAGAAACCGGAGCCCAGAATGGACACACCAGCACACAGCGACCCTGCCTGGGCGGAGAGGCTGAACCGGCATTTCGTCAGCGCTGGTGCAGATGTCGCCACTGCACTGGCCGCTGCTCCGCAAGGGGAGCCACTCTCCCCACGGCCGCCTCGCGTATGCAGTAGTGCATTTAGAGTTAGGACTGTAACACTTCCCGAACTTTCATTTGCGCTTAAGACGATGGGGAATTCGCGTGCTTGTAGCAATGATGGAATAACTATCGAAATGCTGAGGATGACCTCTAGCGTAATAGGGCCACATTTGCTGCACGTAGTGAATAGTTCACTGCACACTGGTGACGTTCCAGCCGGATGGAAGGAGGCGAGCGTTTTGCCGCTATATAAGAAGGGCGATCTTAGCGACCCAGGGAATTTTAGACCAATATCGATATTGAGCGTTGTTGGCAAGCTTTGCGAAAAATTGGTTTGTCTCCAGCTTTCCACGTATTTGGAAAACAATCATATTTTATGCCCAAATCAGCACGGTTTTCGAAGTAGGCATTCTACGGAGACAGCAATGTTAGAGACCGTAAATTTTCTGTCAACAAGTATCGACTGTGGTCGTGTGGCGACCCTCCTAGCAGCGGATACGTCTCGTGCGTTTGACACTGTGGAACACGGTCGGCTGTTAGAGAAGATGGGTTGGTATGGCATTGACGATCATTGGTTTAAGGATTGGCTGCATGGTCGAACGCAAACAATTCAGGGCAGCTCTGTTGGGGCGCTACCAGTAACCCACGGTGTGATTCAAGGTTCTCTATGTGGTCCAAAATTATATTTGATTTTCACGAACGACCTTGGATCTCATCTCCCAGACGGAAAACAGGTCGCCTACGCTGATGACGTACAATTTTTGGACTCAGACACCCTTGCAAATTTGGAAGTATTAAAACAACGAGTAGAGCACACCTTGAGCATGGCTCTAACTTGGTCTACCCAAAATCGGCTCAAAATCAACCCTAGCAAAACGGAGTTAATAGTTGTAAAACCTCGGCGTTTGAAACTGGACGAAAACTTCTCTATCGCATTTGGGAACAACGAAATCAAGTCCGCGCCGCACGCCAAAATTCTCGGCATATATGTAGATTCAGCTTTGTCATGGGAAAAACAGATATCCCAAGTAACTCGCCGCTGCTACTGTGTTCTCGTCGGACTGTCAAAATTACGGCACAAAATTCCCCCCAAACGAAAAAGTTGCTGGTTCAGGCATTGGTTTTCCCCCATATCTATTACAATATATCTGTTTGGGGGAGCTGCATCAAAGCTCAGAAACACCGAATACAAAAGGTCATCAATTTCGGCGCACGTATCGTCTCTGGCTTAAGTCGACGAGAGCACATTACAGCGACGCTAGAGGCCCTGGATTGGCTGAAGTTCGACAACATGCTTCAGCAGCACGATTTGGCCATGGTTGGAAGACTGCTTGCAACATCTGTCCCCCTTACATTGGCTAGCAGCATTAAGTTCCGCTCCGAAATTTCCAGTAGGAGCACTCGTGGAACTGACGCGAACAAATTAGAGGTGCCCCGCATAAATACGGAAGCTGCGAGGCGCAGCTTTCTGTATCGGGCAGCCAGCACGTGGAATAGGAGAGTTGATGCTCAGTGGCGTATTTGATCGCGTGCTTTATCATTTTATCTCTTCTCATCCACGTTTTGCGTCATTTAGTGTTTTTCGTAAGTCGAGTGTCTCTTTTATGATTGAACCATGTACTGACGTGAGTGCTGAAAAGCCATGAATATGGAGAACTCAATATACTACTACCTGTTACTGAACGATTTTTCCAGTTGGTGAGGAGCTGAATAAACAGAAACATGCACATCGTCAAATTAAAAAAAAATTGGGGGGTCTGAAAATATAGTGGGCGAAATCCGATAAGTTTTTGGTTCCGGGGGAGGGATGTCCAGTACACTCTCCCCCCCCAATGTTTTTAAAAAATCGATACCTCTGTATACTGGCAATGCTTTCTGGCAGCTGGTACCAGTGTTCTACTACCCTTTTGGTGAAGAAAAACTGTCGTAACCTTGTCCTGCTGTGATTAACTTTAATTCTGAATTGATGACCTCTAGTTGTGTCATTTCTGTTAAATTCAAGCATTTCCTGAGATATCCCTGTTCCTGACCATGAACAAATGTAAAGACCTCGATGAGATCTTTCAGCCTTTTATATATAGGTGGGACATTTTAAATGTATTTCATCTTTCCTCATATGCTAGGTTGTTTATACCATTAACGATCGCAAAGGCGATTTATATAGGCAAACTGTTCATCCTTTCGATCGACTTCCGGTGTAGAATGAAGGAAGAGCGATAGTGTGTTGTTAGCTATCTATCTATATATATATATTTAATGATTAGTTTTGGTGATTTGAATGACATCACAACAGATCATGAGCAAATAATTATTAATACGGATGGCACGGAAGACACATAACGCCCTGACGTAAGGGAGGGGTCCGTGGCTGCGTGGATCCAATGTGGTTCAATGTTAAAAGTGCTACCAATAATAATTCAAGCGCAAGCGTAACTAGTGTAAAACAATTTGCATAGGAGGCTCAATGATTGGTGTGTCGAGGTTGAACGCAGATGCTGTCATCCTTTTGCAATGTAACTTGTGATGGTTTAGGTGAGTGGTTTGTTGGTTGATAAGGGTGGGGAACAAGCGTGGGACATCCCATTTGTGAAGAAGCATGGTGAACGAGGGATAGGTGATTGCCATACGTTGAGGAAAACCTATATGATTAGAGGAGAGGTAGGTGCGTAGAACATAATAGATAAGATTACTGTGGATGGTAGCTAACATAAGTAAAGTTGCGGAGGTGGATGCAGAAAATTAGCGTGGGTAATACAGTCCGTCAAGTATGACTAATTACTATAGTCCCCAAAAAGTTTGGGAAATGCCCTAGCCTGGACCTGCTATACGTATGTTCATGATTAAGTTATTTAAAAGTGCTGCAATATAAGCTTCACAGGTTAGTCATTAAAATCCAGAAGTTTAAGTTGCATAGTGAAAAGGTGTAATATAGAGCGCAAAGTGGAGATGTGTATTCGAATGCAGACCTAGGATATCGAAACCTAGTGAGCCTACTGATATGAAGCATTCTGTATGGGTGAGGATGTTGTGAACTCATGAGCAGTCATTATATGGCCAACGAGTAGTGGGCCATTTCAAGCGAAACTATTACTATTTGATGCTACAGAATAAGGGTTTTCAAATTCTACAAAAAAAGTGGAAGAGACAATTTTCCAAATCTATGCCTTTGCCGATATAAATGATGTTGCTTTGGCCTTTAGGCGTTCTTGGATGTCCAAATATAATAGGCATAGCTTCATGAGTCATCATAGACGTTTCCAGTTATATAAAAATGGAAGAAGCTTGAATTTGGTACAATATTTGGCACGCCCAGATTGTTTCTATCCTGCTATTAGGTCTAACTCAAAACATTATCTGGAATATTTCAAGAAGTTGAGAAGTGCCTGACACTTATCATTAATCATTACTCTGCCGTTAAAAGAGGAATTTTTGGATTATGTAAATGTATATTATCTAGCCAGGGGAAGATTAATGTCATGTCTTTTCACCAATAATGATGGCATTATTGAAAAAGCGAATAACCCCTAAAGCACATATTCTATGTTGTCTGGGTCTCCATTGGGTTATTTTAGATGCATTACTGGCCCAGCATACCTTTCAAAAGGTACCAGAATGTGATTATGCACATGGCATGCACTGTGTCCACCGCATGCACTTGCAGCTCATAGCTGCACTACCAAAAGATACTTATGTCATGTATTGCATTACGTCTGTGCACACAATAAAGGTCACTAATGTATGCAAAGTCTGTAAATCCACCCGAAATGGACAACACATGATCTACAAGAGTCCTGTGGGCGACCGAAAGTATCCTCATAGAATCACAGTGAGCCGCAAGGGAATACGAGGAATCACAGTGGCATCCCCGAACGAATAGGGCGTTCGTGTAGAAGCCGAAATATATCCATAAAGCATTCGAATCTATCTGATGAATATCCGCAAAGGCACATGATGTCATCTGAAGAGATTCCAATGAATCCGAAGGACCCATGATTTCATCTGAAGGGCCTCAATGGGTATCCAAAGGGACATCAAGGGTATGTTGAGGGCTGTGTGGTTATGCATGGTCACACTGGAGCCAATTAGAAGGGATAAGGGGGCGACACCTCAGCAAAGGTAATTTTTCGATAGCACGGGAATTATCTCCAAAATGTCGTCAGATTCAGAGGCTTTGCACAATTTCAAGACCACATTCGAACAGCACGTGTCTATGCTTTCTAAAATAATCACGCAAACTATATAGCGCATGCTGCAAGCCAATGTATTCTTTTAGTCTAAATTATATGGCTCCACCTTCCTGAATGATGCTGCTGATGATAATGATGAATTCGATGCAGATGCTCCACCTCCAGTGACCACGAGATCCCAACATCAAGGATTCAAGCTGGCAAGTACGTCCCGTTGCACGCAACTTATAACAAGCTGCTATAATTGCACACAGACAGTCAGCGGGCGACTTTTTACACTCTGGGGTGACGTGCAAATGCTGCGGCACGTCATCAGAGATGTGACACGACGTGATGTCATGCGTCGTGACGTGGTGACTCCATATGGTGGTCACGGCCTTGCAGGAGCTGAGAACGGCTTCGAGACGGTTCAGCCGTTTACGGAGAAGGAACCTTGGTTTTTACGACACGTTTAAGTACCAAGTACAGCTACCGAGAGTCGTTCATTACGCTGATTAGATCCGGGAGGGAAATTGCAGTGAAGGCACCTGAAACTCGACACTGAGTGCTCGATGGCGCTGATGTGTTAATGGGGCCGACCAATAGACGGTTCAGAGCTAAAGCGCGACTAAGACGCTTTCTGTGAAACCGGCAGGAACGACAAGTTTTTGGCGAGGCCGCTGGATCACAACAAATGCAGGCTGCTGGATTACTCTATAAGTACAGGCTGCTGAATTACTCTATAAAAGTAGGCTGCTGGATCGGTTTACAAAATCAGGCTGCTGGATCGCTCTATAAATGCAGGCTGCTGGAACACTATGAATACAGGCTGCTGAATCACTACTTAAATACAGGCTGCTGGATCATTATAAATGCAGGCTGCTGGATCATTCTATAGACGCAAGCTGCTGCATCACTATATAAATGCAGGCTTCTGGATCACTCTATAAATGCAGGCTGCTGAATCACTCTATGAATACAGGCTGCGGGATCACTATATGAATACAGGCTGTTTAAAGGAATGCGAGTGTCAAGCAAGTTGCATACACTTCCCTGGCGAGTCAATATCATTCGTGTTTAGTAATGGTGTCAAGCTTTGCCAGGCGTGACAGGCATACAATGAGCCCTCGATCCATTCCCTTGGCAACATTGAAGAAAAAAAACTGAAGCGGGCTTCAATATTTTCTGAGTGATTTGCCAGCAGGTATTCTCTTTCCGTTAAATTATGTTGCTTGCCTAAGTCATACTTCACCCCTTGAAATCCTATATAGTTCGATAACTTGCTGTGGCATGGGGGGTCAGTACCGTCGATCTCCGCACTGACTGCCACCGTGCACAAATGGATTGATGACGCGCAGAGTGGCCGCTCGCGCTTGCGTACAAAGGCACACGGAGAGGTGTTAATTTGCAGACGGATCGACATCATCCGGAAGCTAGTAGCGGAGTTCCAGCTGCCCATGACTATCGGTCTTGTGCGGTCCGCCGACAACCCGGCGGACATCCTCACCCGTGTGCCGAAAGAGTGGCTGCGCGACTCGGTCTCGGCCGACGAGGATGGTGACGATGCGCCGGCAGTGGTGGCCGCCATTGACCCACGGCCCGACGCGAATCCCGAGTAGATCAGGGCGGTTCACGAGGGCTGCGGACATCAAGGGGTGCGGCGTACCCTGTGGCACGCGCGGCGGCTGTACCGTGAAACGCGGGTGTCGCGGCCAGCGATACGAACGGTGGTTCGGGCCTGCAACGTGTGCCAATCGATTGACCCGGCCATGGAATCGATTCCCGGTCCGATGGGACCATGGGCACCTGAGCGTGCCGGACTGTTGGCGGCGCCTGGCCATCGACGTGGTACACTACCGGGACGTGGCGTACCTGTCATGAACTTGACCTGACTTGACCTCGGTGACCTGACATGACTTTAAAACAATGTAGCATAACAATATACATCAAACAAGTCGCTAGTATTTCCAAGAACACTTCCTTTTTGCCAATAAACAGGAAGCGCATCAGGCCGATATGTGTGGTCTGGCGCTGATAATTTTTTTTAACTTTACCGACCTCTAACTAGAAAATTTTCGGTCGATTTCCCTTTTTTTCTTTAAACAACGTGCCGTTCATTTGTGGAGGGCGAAATCCGCCCACCCCTCCAATTTTTCGTACACGACTCCATGTTGTACCGACCGATATACGCCATTTTTCTGTACCTGCTTAGAAGTGACCGGAGCATTGGATAAAGGAAGAAAAATGAAAATCGGTCGAAACGTTTTTATGTTATGGTCCGTTAAAGTTTTTTTTTAATCGCAGCGGCAGATCACAGAAATCGGCGCTGATACGCTTCCCGTATATTGACAAAAGGGTAGTGTTCTTGACAACACTTAGCGACTTGTTTGATGCACATTGTTATGCCATATAATTTAAGTCATTGTAGGTCGCCGAGGTCATCATGACAGGCTAATGGAACCAAACTTGGTCAACTGGAATACTGTCATAAATGGAAATGACTGGCATGCGACTGATGTCACTTTGCATGTTACTCCCTGCACATCTGGAAATCTATTGTTTGTCATTGTGTGCCTAAGCGTTTCTATACTTCATTCATGTTTTTCACTCCTTTCTTTGCGAATCCGATCGTGAGAGCCGCCCAACAGAGCAGTCGGGTGGGCAGCCCGGTTCCGGTAACTGGAGCAGGTGATGACCTGATAAAGTGCTCCTATAAAAGTGACTCGAGGTCAAATGGCGGATCTGGCATATGTATTGCATCATTAGTAATGTCCAAAATATCATTAATGGAAATTTTGGAGCATTTAAACACAATTGCAACGAAGCATAACAATGACAAGCCAAGCCACGCAAAACCGGAAACTTTTGTTATTTTCACCTCATTTGACCTTGAAGATAATGACCTAAGGTCACACAATTTGCACACAATAGAGTTAACTATCGTGCCCATCCACCCTGCAAATTTCGTTGCTCTAGCCTTAATGGGAGCCGAGATCTTCGGGGGGAGCGGAATCCGCCCCCCCCCCCCTCCAGTACGCGTAAGTTTCAGAGGCCCTCCAGGGCGCGTGTTAAAAGACTTCACTTTTACTCGAACAGTATTTCGGGAGTCCTTGAAGGATCTTGTCCGGCAGGGAGAGGGTTCAGAAGCGTCCACGTGGTAGCCGAGCAGAGCCTGGCCAACACAAGACAAGTTGCCGTGTATTGCGGCCGACGGTGCAGTGGGTGCCAGCTGGGGCCCCGGTTCTCGGCTGACGGTGCAGTGGGTGCCAGCTGGGTCCCGGTTATCGACCGACGGTGCAGTGGGCGCCAGCTGGGGTCCCGGTTCTCGACCGACGGTGCAGTGGGCGCCAGCTGGGTCCCGGTTCTCGACCGACGGTGCAGTGGGCGCCAGCTGGGGTCCCGGTTCTCGACCGACGGTGCAGTGGGCGCCAGCTGGGGCCCCGGTTCTCGGCCGACGGTGCAGCGGGCGCCAGTGGGCCCGTTTCTCGGCCGACGGTGCAGTGGGCGGTGGGTCCCGGTTGTTCCCGGTTCTCGACCGACGGTGCAGCGGGCGCCAGCTGGGGTCCCGGTTCTCGACCGACGGTGCAGTGGGCGCCAGCTGGGTCCCTGTTCTCGGCCGACGGTGCAGTGGGCGCCAGGTGGGGTCCCGGCTCCCGGTTCTCGGCCGACGGTGCAGTGGGCGCCAGCTGGGGTCCCGGTTCTCGACCGACGGTGCAGTGGGCGCCAGCTGGGGTCCCCCGGCTCCAGTCCAGACAGCTGCAGGTACAGCGTCTACTCGACCACGGACTAGCCCGGCTGTCTCGGGCTTAGACTCGAATACCCCGAGTGGAATAAGCCGGCTCTGGCACTTGGACAGATCAGATAGAGTTAAGGCGGTTCTGCAAATCGAAGGAGAAAAGCGCCGAGAAGCGCCGAGATGCAGAATGAGTGGTGGCGTAAGAGGGATAGTCAGCTATTCCTAAGTCGCCTGGAAAGAGAGAACTCTACTCCTGATATTCAGATATCTAGTCATTGCCATTTGCCGCATTGTGGATCCCATTATAGGACTGAAGGCTCCTGGATGTAATTGGGAACTCGGACGTTGATTGAATAGCTACGTTCTGAATCTACCGATCTGCCAGAAAGCGACATTTTTGTTATTGGCTGCAGGTTTCCGATCATTTCTGAACTGGGATGGAGCTGGTCTCTGATGATTTCCGCACTGGGATATGGCTGGGCTCCGATGGTTGCCGCAGTGGGAAATGGCAGGTCTCTGATGGTTGCCGCAGTGGGGTATGGCTGGGCTCCGATGGTTGCCGCAGTGGGATATGGCTGGTCTCCGATGGTTGCCGCAGTGGGATATAGCTGGGCTCCGATGGTTGCCGCAGTGGGATATGGCTGGGCTCCGATGGTTGCCGCACTGGGATATGGCTGGGCTCCGATGGTTGCCGCAGTGGGAAATGGCTGGGATCCGATGGTTGCCGCAGTGGGATATGGCTGGTCTCCGATGGTTGCCGCAGTGGGATATGGCTGGGCTCCGATGGTTGCCGCAGTAGGATATGGCTGGTCTCCGATGGTTGCCGCACTGGGATATGGCTGGGCTCCGATGGTTGCCGCAGTAGGATATGGCTGGTCTCCGATGGTTGCCACAGTAGGATATGACTGGTCTCCGATGGTTGCCGCAGTGGGATATGGCTGGGCTCCGATGGTTGCCGCAGTAGGATATGGCTGGGCTCCGATGGTTGCCGCAGTAGGATATGGCTGGTCTCCGATGGTTGCCGCAGTAGGATATGGCTGGGCTCCGATGGTTGCCGCAGTGGGATATGGCTGGTCTCCGATGGCTGGTCTCCGATGGTTGCCGCAGTGGGATATGGCTGGGCTCCGATGGTTGCCGCAGTGGGATATGGCTGGGCTCCGATGGTTGCCGCAGTGGGATGTGGCTGGTCTCCGATGGGTACGACGGTGGGGCGGCTCTATCGGATGTGACGAGTTAGCTCTCCTCAATGCCTTACGCCGCTGACATATCTCCTCAACTGGCTCAGAAAGGGGCATCTCTGAAAGGGGCCCGGTGGCTTTTCCTCGCAATCGTGACCTTTTACTGCTCGGAGGCGTCTGTCGAGTCCGACTGCTCATCCGGTCAGCGGTCGCCAGAAGTTGAGTCGTGACACCGCCGAGCGGCCGATTCGACTCGCTGCTAGCGACACCTATGTTGTCGAGTTTCCTGACGACCACCGACGGCGGCGCCACCGTCATCGCAGGTGGCTCTCGCAGCGCGGCTGGTTAAAGCAGACGACGGCAGCGCGGCGACTGACACAGCTGCGGAATTCAAAATTAAATCAACCTCTGAGAACGCTCCGATCATTCTGAAATGGCCATTTGTTTTACGATAGATTTAATGGAGGGCAATGGGAGACACATCCCGCACATTTTTCAGCACAGTGCACGTCTGTAAGCACGTTATTTATGGATGCTCCCGAATGCAGACGATTTGTCCAGATTGTAAGCTGACAGCACGCATCAATTGACATCAACCTGAATGTTGTGCTATTAACACACTGCAACCATGCTAACAGGACCATGAGCTGATATACTCCTTTCGTGCAATCTAATACACACCTGACGTTAAAAACATCTACATATGCATGTATTGAAAGGCATGCATTGTAAGTACCCAAAATAATTCGACACGATGAACGCGCTGAAGCATGAAGTTTGCAGATATGCATGTAGATTGTGTGCTGTAGAGTATGTAAAGGCGTGCATCCGTTGAGACGTCTTCAGAGCATGGTTTTTCAGTGCACTATATATGCTTTGACTCATATGTATTGACGTCGTGTACAAATGTATCTAAGTACGTGGTTGATCTGATGATTGACATCGCAATAATATACAAAATTTAATGCATGGCATGTGGAAGCACGCTCTCGACCCCGAGCAGTGCACTGGACACGAAAATATACCTGATTCGGACACAGCAACACTCTCCACCATACTGCTCACTTCACGAATGTCGGCCACTGCATCGCTGATCAGCTGGCAGCCAGCCGAGACACACCAGACGGTGCCATCCCCCACCGGTACGAGCTCGGCCTTCACCGTGCCACCGGCTGTCCTGCCTGGACTCTCCGCGGCGCCCAGTGCCACTCGCCGCTCCAAAGTGCCGGGCGGCGACCTCTCACGGCGACTGATTTGGCGGTGTCTGGCGGTGATAGGCCACCACCTGGGGACAAGACTCTGCCATAGGCCCTTCTGTTGACGCGGTCGAAAGTACGAACGCCGACATGTTCACAATTTGCGGCCTGACATACATGTTTGTATAGTGTTTCTTGTCATCATGTCGCTTTTAACGGACCTCGGCCCCTTGTTGAGGGTCTCGTGCTGTTTTTGCGGCCACGGTCTGCATGGAGGGCCTAGGCGCTCTGGGGTCTTCGATGTCGGTTATAGGTTTTCAGTGTGTTTATTTAGGGCTCCGATGTATATCTTAGTCCTATAAACTTTTTAGTGCGGAGCCAAAGTGGCTTTAAGGGTATCGCTGTATCTATTTAGAGCCCACAGGATCTCGATGCGTTTTGTTTAGGTCCAGCACGATTTTTTGCTTGAATTCTAGTGCAATTTTTGGTGGTTCCGGTACGATTTGTTGTCCTGGATTCATACGTCCTGGATTAATTTTTCGGGGTACCTACGTTTTGTGGCCTGGACATCATTCTTCGGGTCTCAATGCAGCTTTTCAGCCACTGCTGCATTTACTTAGGCCTCCAACGTGAATTTGCCGGGCTCAGTGCGATTTTTTTCGGGCCCACAAAAAAGACGCGTTTCAGAACCCGGATCGCTTTTCTGGGCCCGGCGTGCATTATTCTGGGTTCCAACTGGCTTCTTCTGCAGCCGGTGTGAATTGTTTTATTCCGAGCTCCATTTTGGCTTCGGTTAAATTTTGAATCACAAATCAATCACATTTTTTACGAGGGAGGCGGTTGACGGCACAATTTTTCCCGGCCCGAGCAGGATGTCAACAACCAAGCATATATGCCTCTTTTTTACGAATAATTACTTGATGCCCGTGGTTGGCTGTTCCAACTCTGTTGCCTGTTGCCTATTCCAACTCCGCAACTGCTACCCCGACTAGGCACCATCTTTCCCTGGTGAGTGTAGGGATTGCGTGCTCTGGAGATCCAGCGGATGTTCTCTGTCCAGTGGGGAAGAGTCAGACTAGGAGTGCATCTGTTATCCCTCTGCTTCCCTTCCAAAAGCCGTCCCTTGTGGACATAGTTGTCCTCCACCATGCCCTAGAACACCAACCTTCCCAGCTAAGAGCAGGTAGAATAACTTCCCAGGTTATATCAGTCCGCTCAGTTTTATCGGGGTAGTCGCGCCCTCTAGACCCGTCCCCCAGGGTTGACGGGGTCCTGGAGGCTGAGTTCCCCCGTGGTACGGTGCTAGCTGTGACGGGGGAGAAACATTTCTCCCTGGTCCCGATATCCTGGAGGGGCGGGCGGTTTCGTGTGGCCCTATGCGGACTAAGTGGCTTGTCGTCTCGGGTTGAGAGCGTGGACTTCGTCCCAGTGCCTGATGGCCTGGGCAGCAAGGGTCAATGGGTGGGCGGCGCTGGATCCCGGTTTGGGTAGTGAGCCTTTCTCTCTCCCGGCGGGGATGGCAACGGCTGGCCCGTATCGCCCTTCGGATACCTGGAGTCCTCCGGATATCGAGATGCAGGCGTCCCCAGGCAGATCTCCTGAGTGGTTGGGGCCACGAGGTTCCGAAAAAAATACGTACACTTATATGGATTAATCTTATAAACAAACCCACCCTGGACATTCCAAAAAGGCCAGAACGCCAGCTTCCTTTTCGGAACCCATATCACCGACCCGGCACATGCAGAGGCGTACCGCCCAGTGTGCCCGCCTTCCCGCACCGTCGTCTCCACCACTGCTTCTCTTAGTGGAAATTTATCCAGGAGCAAGATTTATGAATCCAGGTCACCTTCTCCACGAATGAGAAGGTGTATTAGAGTATCAAAATATAGTGAGCCAGGAAAGAGTCTGCCTGCACTTTCGCCCTTTGAGCGGAGATGCGGATGTGATAGGTCGGGTGACGCTGTGTGGTGTGAGAAGCTACGAAATTCATTTAAAATACGAAACTGTGAGAAGCTACGAAATCATCGTCTGCACTCCGATACTCCATTGAGGTAGAGTATCAGAGTGCAGACGACACTAAGGGGACCCTCGATGTGACTGAATGCACATATCGCGAAATGAAATCAGGGTAAGACGATAGATGTTACTATACCTATTGTGGTCGAGCCCCACAATACAAAGAATCACTCAAAAGACGCTATAAACTGTTTTGATTTGAGTGATCTATCCACTTCAGAAATCGTCGATGGCCTGTCTGAGTACTTTGTCATGGAAGCGCATAGAACTGAAGAGGGAGCGATCTGCAAGCAACAAACAACAGGGTTTTAACTTCTAATTCGACAGGCCTATCCGCTACTGTGTGCATTGGCTACGTAAAGACAAAGGTGCCGTATTTGTCCCCGGTCCATGAGATGTTTCCGGTGCCAGCGTTACGGACACACTACGCAATACCGTTATGGCAGCCCGACCTGTGGAAGGTGTGGCAAAACAGAACACACCAACGGGAAGTGCGATTCAGCGCACCTGTAGTGTGTCAATTGTGGCCAGGACCAAGCTTCACACACTGCTTGTGCCAGAGACCGCCCAGCACATCTGAAGGAAAAATCAATCATAGCTCTGAAATGTTTCAGGAACTTATCCTTTCGGCAGGCTAGGGAGGTCAATAAGGAGACGTACCCTAAGGTCTCGTACGCAATGAAGGCGAGGAGCACGCTACGTAGTACCAATCACCCGGGGTCAACCAGCACTTCCCAGCTTCCTATCCCCTTGCTTAACCAACATGCCCCACAGAGCAACAGCAGCCGCAGATCTGCGGTGCTGCGCAAGTCTTGGCACAGCTCAGGATTCTTCTGACATCTTCTGAACTTGTCTACTCGTCAGAGCAGCCACGGCCCACCCTTCCTTCTGACCGGTGGGAAGCTTCAGACTGCAGTGCTTTGCCGACTCCCACAGTACAGCATCAATAGGGATGGATTGTCGCACAACGGAAACAAAAAAGAGCCAAAGCCACTCCGCCACATCCTCCCCAAACTCCACCTCATCCACTGTCATCGCCACACCCACATCCACATACCACAGTGCCCTTCCCCAAATTCACCGTTTGCCCTTCCCCACCTCCAGCCATCTCTGGAGCTGGCGCAGCGGGCCGCGCAGTGCCAGTGGTACCACTCTCGGCAGCCCAGCAGCCACCGGCGGTGCAGGCTGGCTTCGGAGCTCCTGATATGGGGACCATGGCCCCGACATCCCGCGGTGGGTCCCGGACCCAGCATCAGCTGCGCGAGCTGCGGGGTCGGAGGGCACAAACCATGGCCCCGACATCCTGCGGTGGGTCCCGGACCCAGCATCAGCTGCGCGAGCTGCGGGGTCAGAGGGCACAAACCATGGCCCCGACATCCTGCGGTGGGTCCCGGACCCAGCATCAGCTGCGCGAGCTGCGGGGTCAGAGGGCACAAACCATGGCCCCGACATCCTGCGGTGGGTCCCGGACCCAGCATCAGCTGCGCGAGCTGCGGAGTCGGAGGGCACAAACCATGGCCCCGACATCCTGCGGTGGGTCCCGGACCCAGCATCAGCTGCGCGAGCTGCGGGGTCAGAGGGCACAAACCATGGCCCCGACATCCTGCGGTGGGTCCCGGACCCAGCATCAGCTGCGCGAGCTGCGGGGTCGGAGGGCACAAACCATGGCCCCGACATCCTGCGGTGGGTCCCGGACCCAGCATCAGCTGCGCGAGCTGCGGGGTCAGAGGGCACAAACCATGGCCCCGACATCCTGCGGTGGGTCCCGGACCCAGCATCAGCTGCGCGAGCTGCGGGGTCAGAGGGCACAAACCAGCCAATGGGTCCATCGTCCGTACCTTCCCACGCAGGTAGGAAGTCACCCAACTGTACTCCCGTGGAGGGACGTAAGCGGGTCTCTCCACGGTCCATTTCACCACCAGATGGAGGGAGTCCAAGATCTCGATCACGTGCTCACTCAGCGTCCTCGGAACTGAGTGAAAATTAAAGTGCTACATAAATTTTGATGATCTCTTTTCACGTATCATGTATGTACAAAGGTCTTCATTGCATGATGTTAGGTTTTAGAAGTTCAACGATTGAAATGGTTCATTTGCTAACCATTTTATAATGGAAATGCATGGGGCTATGGACAAGTATGAAAGAATTACAAGCAATTTTAAATCAGCACCGTCCACGCTTGGTTTGCCTACATGAGACTAAGGTGAGTCCCAACTCAGCTTGCAACATCAAAAGCTAAACGCCTTTCGGTAAGAACGTTCCCACTGGCGTCGTTAAGCACGGTAGTGTGCTCTTGGTGATGCATCACAGCATACCCATACATCGGGTTACGTTGCGCAGCAATGATCCAGCAGTAACAACACGTGCATATTTTGGATGACGACCAGTCAGTATATGCTCTTTATGCCTACCCCCTGGAACAGGATTTATCGTCGCAGACCTTAGACTGCTGCTGACTCAGCTACCTCATCTAGTCATTCTATTAGGCGATTTTAACGCATACCACACGCTTTGATGTTGTGCTGACACCAACACACGAGGATGAGTTTTGAGGGGCTTGCTACTCGACGAGTCGCTATGCATTAAAAAAAAAAGACTGGAACGCCATCGCTTTTTACGATTCTGTTTGGACGTGCCTCAGCTCTAGACTTGAGTACAGTCGGTCCACAACTAGTCCAGCTTTTCACCTGGTCAGTATCCGACGACCCGCTGGGCAGTGATCATTTCCCGGTGTGGTTATCATACCGTGATAGTGCGGTATTCGGCCGGCGTTCACATCGGTGGAATTTCCGCGACATTGATTGGGACGAATTCCAATCATGCGTGGAAGTTAGACTTCGAATCGACCCTGAAGATCCATCAATAACAGTTGTGACTAGTAACATTAATTATGATTGACTCAGCCACAGCTTCAATACCGAAAACTCCGGTATTCCCCGGAGGTGCACCTTCAGGGGATTTGATCGTCACAACGCAACAGACATCTTCATAGCATTCAGAATGGGCGAGGCCCTGGCTCCGCGCACCCGACGAGCGGCGGCCAGTGCGTAATGTACAACATGGCAGATGTGCCGAACCACACCCATCCGCAGCATACGTATTAAGAGATGCATGGATAATTGGTCAGTTCGCCTGACGGTACTCAATATTGAGGCAGAATCATAGCTGATCCAGGAGAAGTAACGAGTCGTTTTGCTGATGTTATTGCAAGAAGCGAACACACCGACCCAACATTCTTACGGCATCATGCTAGTAGTCTGAGGGAGATCAGCCTTACCACACATGAGTAACTTGCTTACAATATGCCGTTAAACGAAGCTGAATTTACCTATGCGATTAGCGGTTTGAAAAGTGCATGGGAAAAGCGACCAGACAACAAAATGTTGAAGCATTTGTCAACGGCCGCAAAGCATGCTCTATTCAATATTTTCAACAGTATTCGAGATGTGGGATATTTCCCACCAGCCTCACGAAAGGCAGTCATTATACCACTTGATGAATTTTGCAGCCGAAGATGCCATTCCAAGGCGAAAAGCCCCTTTAGTGTCCTCGAGTGCACGTCCTCGATATTTGCCGCCAGAGGCACTTCTTTGAAGAATATAAAGTTCAGCCAGTTCGAATGATTAATTGGTAAATTGATGAACTCAAGTTGCTGTATGTGTTAAGGTTTATTTTAGCATGTTACCTAGCAGACCACTACTGATCAGCAAATGTATTAATTTTTTAGCAAGTTCGTTGATGCTAACAATGCTTACATTTTTGCGCATGCTTTGTCTCCGTCACCCCACGTACATACAACTTACGTAAGTATGATCTGATATGTGCTAGCAGACTGATATGCGGTTATTGTGCAGTGCCGTTTGAGGTGGTGTGAGGGGTGGAGACAGCTGGGGAGGGACGTGGCCCACTGGCCTGTCGTTTGGCCGCAGCGGTGCCACCTGCCGACGGACAGTGGTGAGCGGTGTGGCAGCTAGATGTCACCGTTGGGCCGGATGTTTGCGGTTGGCCGGCGGCTATCGAAGCTGCAAGGTTATGAGGGGACAGGAGAACGACTAGTTGATCAGATCTTTCTCAACAGAAATTGTTTCTCTGGTGCTATTATTTTGATATTTTCGCATTAGCGTAGATTGGCTGTGTGTCTTTTATATAACTTAGGTCATGCTCTGGGGTTGTGTGAAAGCGAAGTGGGAAGAAGACTTTCCGCCTGACTTCGTTTGGCGACGCCCATTAGCGAAGTTCCTTTTTATTCGGGTGGCTTTACGATGAGCCAGCTGAGCCCTATATGTCGTCGCCTGCCTCTCACCCTGGCAGGAAGGGCGGGCATCGTGGGGAATCAAGCGTCTACCTTGGGTTTCCAAGACGCTCAGCCTATCCATTGGGTTACCGATGCCCCTGGCACTGGCACAACGTCGACTCAAGCTGACTTGAAAACATACGAGTGCCGTGCCATGCCAATATATTTTTGGTGTGATGGCTCCCAGTGGCGTACCTAGGATTCGATCTTGGGGAGGCCACAGATTTGGATGGAGCCCATCCGCCATAATTTTCTTTTACCTCCCTGGTTTTCGACCACTATTTATTTTTTCAAAGGGGCATTTTTCAATAAAATAATTAGCGACCAACTTAATTATCATACGAAGGGAGCCCAATTCACCACCATCGTTTCTCATTCACCGGATTTCAACCGTACTTCCCCCAGCCTGTTCGAAGGGTGTTCTTCTCATATTCCTTGATACGTCACTTCACACTGCCGAAATTATATCTACACAAATATGCTAAAAATGTTAGGTCTTCAAATTTCACGCATTCCAGTCAATAGCGTTCGGTCGCTAAAGCACCAACGTTAGTACACGTGTACACCCGCATTGCGCATTCGGCACATTCGCCACACTTCGTGCGATTCTCCGGTTTCTGCTAGGCTGACTATGTTTTGCTAATGATGGGAGACAACGCGCGAAAGCTTCCAGACACAGCCGCCAGAGCGGCGACACATGCGAGTGGGACGTGAATTTCCCGCCGCATTATCCGTGTCCATGCCTTCTGCTTGTGAAAAGCGGGAGATTGGTGTAGAAGTTTCCTACGATTAATTACTTGGTATTGGGGCGTTCGGAGCTGAGTTCATGGTTTCACATATAGGTAATTGCTGTGTCTGGGTAGAGCCAGTGGCCTACCGAAGGAGGGGCAAAGGGAACAGTACCCTTTTGTTCCACAATCCCTGAGACTGTTTGGGGCCTCCAAGAATGTCGCCGGGGTACATAAAAATTGCACCGAACCGTTTAAAAATCCCGCTGGCCCCCCAAGGATATCACCGGAGCCCATGAAAAATCATACTGGGGGCGCCAAGAAGTCGCGCAGAGACCGCGGAAAATGACTAGGCCCCAAAAATTACGACGATGCCCCATTAAAATCACGCTTGGAGCCAAGAAGTCGTGCGATGGTCATCGAGAATGACGCTAGGGACACCAAAAGACTGGCCGGGCGCATAAAAATCACGCTGGGGGCTGAAATGTTCGAGTCGGGGAACCATGACAATCACGCTGTGTCTCTCCCCCCCCACCCAAAAAAAAAATGCGGTGGCCCTTGAAAATCACAATGATGACTCCAAAAAGACAGGCCGGGCCCCTGAAAACCACGCTAGTGCCTTAAAAGTTCGGGGCCTTCCGATGTGGCATGCCCCCACTCTTTGCATGATGGGTGGGCGGGGCACTCTTGGCTTCTGGATCCGCCGCTTATGAGACCTGCATATTGTGTAATGTGATTTCAATTGTGCACCTGATGTCCTCAGCGGTCGGGGTGACGTTTGGTACATAATGCACCATATCGTTTACGGTTTATCTCTTATTTCATTCCGTCATGTATGTAATATATATTTTTGGCTCACCACCTTGTTTTTGTAACGGGCAAATGCAAATGAGGAAACAGAATATTAAGTGTCCGGGAACAACGCGTAAAAATCTACAATTTGCTCCCGCCTGGGTGTAATTTCCAAACCAAATTATCACATTATAGATTTGAAACTACTATCACTGTGCATGTAGTGTGAGCTTTCCAAACTTAGCTTCGGCCAGGGGTTCTCAACATTGTGCACACGGACAGGCCAGTTTAAATCAGTGTTTGTCTTGGAAGATATGACTAATCTGCCAACCGTACACCACAGTTCAGTGACATGTGATCATATAAGTGATGTTGATTTCATTGAGGGTGATGTAGTTTTCAATCATATCAGGAAAATAAAGCCAAACAAGGTGGCAGGACCTGATGAAATGTAGGCTGTGATATTGCGGGAAGCTGAAAAGGAACTGGCATTTCCACTTAATATAATATTTTGTAGATTAGTTTCACCAAATGAAATTCCAACAGATTGGAAAATGGCAAATGTAGTTCCTATTTTCAAGAAAGGAGAAAAGGGGAAGGTTGAAAACTATAGGCCAGTAAACCTCGCATCCCTAATCTGCAAGGTACTCGAATCAACTATCAAGTATATAATAGTTATCTGGAAGGAAATAGATTGATTCAAGATACTCAACATGGGTTTAGAAAAGGGCGATCGTGTCTCACAAATCTCTTGGACTTTTTGAACTTCGCTTCAGAACAATTTGATCAGGGAAATCAGGTTGATGTAGTATATCTTGACTTTAGTAAGGCCTTTGACAAGGTATTCCATAAACGGTTAATGATGCAGCTTCAGTCCCATGGTATTGCAGGTAACATCTTAAAATGGATAGAGTTGTGGCTTTCAGATAGACAGCAAAGAGTGATGCTAAATGATACAAAGTCATCAAGGCAAAATGTTCTTAGTGGAGTCCCCCGGGGGTCAGTACTGGGGCCACTACTGTTCATTATATTTGTAAATAACATTGAAAGTGGCCTAAGCAGTAAAGTTTTTAAATTTGCGGATGATTTGAAGGTCTTTGGGGCAATAACAGGCCACAATGAGCATTTCCTGCTGCAGGAAGACTTAGACGAACCTGTGAAGTGGTTAGAAGAATGGCAAATGAAATGTAATCTTGGTAAGTGAAAAATCATGCATGTAGGGATGAATATGAAGTAGGCAGCATGTGAAGGCTCCATGCAGCAATCATGCATGTAGGCAGCATATGAAGGCTCCATACTTGTTGGGTGGCCAAGTACTATCGGTGACTCACAGGAGAAGGACTTAGGTGTTATTCTAAACAAAAATTGGGGGCATCAGAACCGACCAAGGAAGCCAGAAAGAAGGCACTGAGAATGCTTGGGGAAATAAATAGGAATATATCATACATATGTGAGGAAGTCATCAGGAAGCTTTACTGTGATTTTGTCAGCAACATTTGGAAAACTGCATCCAAGCAGTATTCCAAATGTGCATCCAACCAGTATCCAAAGGTCTTCTAGTTATCAAAAAGATTGTTGGCTTCTAGAGAGAGTACAAAAGAGGGCTACAAAAATGGTTAATGGCATAAGCAACCTGGCATATGAGGAAAGATTGAAGAAAGTGAATATGTTTTCACTGAGATATAAAAGGCTGAGAGGAGATCTCATCGAGGTCTTTAAATTTGTCAATCGTCTGGAGAAGGGATATCTCAGGGAAATGTTTGAATTTAACAGAATTGATGCAATCAGAGGTCATCAATTTAAAAGTAAAGATAACCATGGCAGGACAAGGTTAAGGCAGTCTTTCTTCACCAACAGGGTAATAAAACACTGGAATCAGATGCCACAAACCATTGTCTGTGGCAGCACATTGAACATCTTTACAAACAGCATAGACAATCATAAGAATAGAGGGTGGGCTGATCGACGGATTTGTGGGGAACTGGTTCAATGTCCCGAGTGCAACCAATAAGAGCACTTGTGGCTCATAGTTGCACTGATATTTTATGTCTGTTTGTCTTTATGAGAAGGTTTTTAAATCGATGGCAACCCCTAAGTGAAATTATTAAATCTTGCTGTAAATGGTTCCTCTGTGACAGAAACATTTCACTTTTGTCTACCAAGTATTATTTCCGTTGTTTCGCAACCAAAAACCCACTACTTTAAACTTGTCCACTTTATGATTAGCTCTCTTTTTTCTTGTATTTTCTGGTGTTTAAGAAATCCGGACACCCGCTGAACTTTGATGACTTTATCTCTTTGATTAGGTACGCTCGCAGATTGGCTACCGAATGAAATTCTTAGCTAGGCGTTCTTTTTGGGTCCGTTGCGTTTTTGGGTCTATTGATGTCATTTAGGGCCCCAGCCAATTTGTGTTACTGATCCGGCACATTTTCAGATCCTGGCTATCTTTGGACTTCTATTGCTTTCCTTGCGCACGGCATTTTTGAGGTACCGGCGGGCCTTTGAATTCCCCGATGTGTTTATTTAGTGTCCGGTCTGTGTGTACCTTCTTTAGGACTATGCCCCTTTAAGGATCTCGGCCTGATTTTCAGGCCCCATCCGGTCTCATGGCGCCGGTGTGCTATGAAGGCCTCCCTCGCACTCTTTTAGAGCTCCCGGTGTGCTTACTTTGATCTGCAACGTATGTTTTAAGGCCCTGTCGCTTTTTCCAAGACTCGTGTTTACTGCAGACACATCCACAGACCATGGTGGCTATTATCGTGCGCGTCGAAATGAGTGAAATCAATAGGAATTTGGATATGATAGGCGACAGGATATTGGGAAGGATGTAAGGTTGGGTGTTGAGACTGGGTAAGGTAAGGACACTGCAGCATGGGGCGAGTCAGCCAGTATCGGCGCCTCGCTCAAAGAACAGCAGGTAGGAGGATGCAGGGATAGGGGACAAGTAAGCAAATAAATACAATCCAATGGGGAAATGATGACCTTGTGAGGTCAATACTCTTTTCGTGAGGAAAATAAGCGCGTGAACACGCGCTTATTTTGAACTTCCGTTTATATACAACTTCCGTAACTTAGAACTTATATATAACTTCCGTTTGAAGTTTTCATAAAGCAAACCTGCTGGTATTTCATGAGGAACGCCGCTCGCTTCGTTCACCAAGTAGGATATCGCTCATTTGCAACGGTTGTAATATTCCTTGCATCAGCAAAGGTTCTTCACCACAAACATCACGTTCCGTGACGGAAAAAAAACAATGCAACTAAGTGAGTGCTGGCAAGCTAAAATTACGTGAATTTAACTGACTTCCTTCAACACCGATCTAGATTCCCAATTCAATTTCACATGCACGTGATTCCACTTTCTTGACGCATACGGCTCAAATCATGAAAATTTACTTTCTACTTTCAAAACGCGTTAAATCGACTGGTAAATGAGACGTAGAAAAACACGTCCTTCCACTTGAAACAACAGAACTCGAATTGGAGGTACGCTTTGAAGGAACCGGTGCATTTCCGGCCTCCTGTTGTGCTCTTCGGGTCCCGCTATGTTTGTTTGGAGCTCCTGGGGGACATTTATGGGACCCCAGCAAGACTGTGTGGCTCCGGCATAATTTCACGTGGTCCTGGCACGACTTTTTGAGCCCAGGTACGTGATCCCGGAGGAACCTATGCCAGTTTTCTGAGCTGGACTCAATTTTTGGTGCATTCTGATTTTTTTCTTCACTTCCGAGCCCCGAACTGATTTTTCCGGCCCCGATGTCATAGTTGTGTCTCCCAACGCGATTTTGTTCGAGCTTTGGTACGCTTCTTCGATGTGGCCGTACGCGATTTTTAACGGTATCTGGTGGCATGTTTTTAGTTCCGGAGCGATTTTCCTGGCTCCGACATCTATTTCTTCGACATTTATCCTGATTTTGGAGAGCTTCGGCTTGATTCTTGTCACATCTGATGCGATTTTCTGAGTCATGCTTTGGTTAATTAAGGTAATCGACGCCAACTTTTAGGGGTTTGGAGGGAAATTCGTGATGCCGCGACCATAATTTTTTGGACTACCAACAGCAATTGTGGGTCCCGAGTGCGATATGTGGGGACTCTGCGCGATTTTGTTGAGGTTCCGCGTAAATTATGGGGCGCGGATGTTTTTTTGGTACTCGCTGGACTTATTTAGCGCCCCCTACCCGAACTACGGGGCCGCTGACGCAATTCATGGGCCACGGGCGATTTTTGGGATCCTGGCGCGATCCTTGGGAGCCCACCCGTTCAGGGGGAGGGGGTTTCTTTTTGGTACACCACTGCGGCTTTTGTTTTGTTACGATATTTTGTTCCAGCCCACGGCACCCTTCAGAATAAAATGGTCCTTTGATGAACTTTCTTTTGGGATCTGTCCTGAATTTGTTTGTGCTCGGGTCGATTCGATGGAGTTTGTGATTCGTTTAAATATCGAGTCATGCTTTTGTAGCCCGCCCCACCTGTCGGGTGTTTTGTTTCCAGCTACGGTACGATTCTTCGTGTTCCCGGTTCATTTGTTTCGTGTCTCAACACGCTTCTTTTTCGGTGTCAGACGCGGTTTTTCATAGTCTTTGATGAATTTTTGTGGCCGCAGAGTGATATTTCGGATAGGTTTTGATTTTCGGGAAGTCAGCTGCGAATTGTTGGGATCTGGCTCGACTTGTTGATCCCCAGTGTGATATTCAAGGGCAGCGACGAGACTTTTTGTGTGTAAGTGCCAATTTTGTGTGTGGTCCCGATGAGACTTTTGGGACACCGGTGCAACCACCGTGCCTCTACCGAGCTTTCAGCCTTTACCATGATTTTCAGGGGCCCAAACACAACTTTTTGGTACCCCTAAGCTCAATACAATTTTCCGGGCCCGGCCCGACCTTTTGGAATCCTGTCGTGATTTTGAAGAACCCGGCACGACGTTTTGGCGCCCAGCATCATTTTCATGGGATTTGATTTCGAGGACCCAGCGTGGCCTTTTGAAGCCCTAGCGTGAGTTTCGGGGTCCCGGTGCGACTTTGTTTGGGCCCCAGTAGTATTTTCAGGGGCCAGAATCCCGATTTTTGGAGCGCACATCGTCATTTGTAGGAGTTCAAAACTATCTTAGGAGCCCCAGTGTGATTTTCAGGGAATTTGGTGTGTTTTTTGGGGCCTCCTGCGTCGTTTTCAAGGACTCTGTTCGGCTTGCTGGGCCCCAATGCGATTTTTAAAGTCCCCGTACGATTTGCTGTAGCCCCAGCGTCATTCTCAAGAGATCCAGTGCCACTTTCCTTAGTATGCCAATGTGATTTGTAGGGGCCCAGTGCGATTTTGGGGCTCAATGTGATTTCCAGGGACCCTGGTGCGATTTGGGGTCCCAGTGTTTCCCAGTCCCAGTGTTTCAGTAGCCCTCACTCGACTTTTTTGGGCCTCAAATGTGATTTTTAGAGGTCTAGTGCGATTTTTGGTGGGGAGGGGGGGGAGAGTCAGTGGGATTTTTAGGGCGCCTGATGCATTTTTTTCAGAACCCCTGCGTGATTATTGGTGGCCCACAGCCTCTCAGGGGGGCCAAGACCCCTTCTGCCCTCCCCTTCGGTATGCCACTGATGGCTCTCGTGCCTGCCTTAGATAGGCCCACTCCCATGATTAAGGTCCCGCAAGCAGTAAAATGCGCAGTTGGAACCTAGCGAGGAGAACACTTATGAGTATTCTATATCGTGAAGTGAAACGTCATCCCTCATGATCTATCCAAAGGCTGACAATTACATCTTGAGCTGAGTGTTGACAACCGCAGATTAGTGTATCTCAATTAACGATTCTGTTACGATAACGTTTTATTGCAACAGCGTCACTGGCACAAGCATCAGACACTATGAGTATCTCCATCAGCACAACAGGCATCACTCAAATCAGTGATCATCAACAAAAATTTCAACAAACATTTGACATGTATGACATTTCACACTGGGTTATGACGTTATGATCTAAGATTCCCTTGCTGGATGCTGCACTGATAGATGGGAAGGACAGATCTATGGAGCGCAGTGGGCGACATCTATCGGAATTCAAGAATAGCGCTTCAGATAGGTTCATGCAGGTGGACGGACTTTCAAGGAAAACATGCTAGCTCAGAACCAACTTGAATCCTGATCAGAGTACGAGGTAAGGCTGTTGGGATCGAATCGCAGTTTCATCTCGTTAGCCCTTTTGTCCTTATCGGATGAGGTCACATCAAGCACACGACCCCTGTTTCCATCAAGCACATCCTTCGGACCACCGAGAATGCTAATCAGATTCTCTCTGGCACTTCGAAACATCTTTCGAATTTGCGGCGACACGACTAACATTCGCTTGAGGTCCTTCGGGTGATGGCCTGGGGTAAGTCGGGTTTTACGGGCAGCATGTGGTGCCACATTCCGTCTAGCAGCTGAGACTGGCATCCTGGCGGCCCCGCCAACCCCACCAGGAAGTGGCACAGCATCAGATGGCAACGAAGAAATACTGCGCTTGGCCGCACGCCGCATCCATGAAGGTAGCTCAGAGAGCTCATAGTCGTACGTATCGTCCTCTACAGCTCTTACAGGATAATGGCTGCTCAAGATGTCTGCGTCATCTGTCGACTTGGTCTGCCGATGAGCTTCGGCAGGTCCGGCTCCATCAGATTCCCTGGCAAATACCCCGTTTTGTACGGATTCATTTTCTGGCACCTGGCTGACGATCACATTCAGTTTTATTCCCAAGGGTCCTGACGGTGCGTTCCACGATGGTTTATCCAATGGGGAATTGAAGACGTCTGAGTTGGTACCAAAATTGTGCTTACCACTTTTTGGTCCTGGTGGTATCCAACCAGCCACTATAACGTCTGGCTTTATCGCCATTTGGAGGTCTCTATTTTGGGCGCCTGGAGAATCGTTACTGGTGATGCTTACAGCATCAACCGTTTCTGACATGTTGACGCCTTCCTCAACAGGCCAATCTTTTTTGGACGACCGGTCTGAACGTGTGTTATCACTATCAACTGTTCCTAGCTGATCAGTAAACATAACTTCCTCTTTTTGATGGCTGTTCTGTCTGGCAATGTGTTGCCGTTTAACGGCCTTCCCTTTAATTTTAGATAAACTGCGAACGTTGTTGGACTTTGTTTTCCGACGTGTTGCTACATTTTTTCCATTTTCTAAATAATCATAGGAATAGGCTTTTTCAAGACCAGCAGGATCACGTATAGCTTTCCGCTGTCTCGATGTATTCTTTGTGATTTTGCTTAAAGATTCCGAAGTAATCTGTATACCGCCAGATGGCACCATGTTTCTTCCGGAAACAGCGGGCATGCTGTTTGCTTTAACTTCAGGTGCATTTTTTGGCAGGGAGCCCTCTGAGGGCATGTGCTGTTGTAACCCAGATGCGTCCCGTACAATGTCCGTATGCTGATGATCTGGCCCGCTCATTCCAGGCTTCAATTCCGAGGAAGTCGGAATGGTTGCGGCATCAGGCCTGTTACTGGAATTTTCGCGCCCCGCAGGATTATTCGAATTTCCCTCTGGAGGTATATTTGAGGGTGGTTGCATTTGTGTATTTTGATTCTGCTGGCCAGGAGAAACTTGCGAGCTCTCCACTATAGGAGGATAAGAATTTCCCCTATCAATTTCGATTTTTTCGTCAACAACTTGTGGACCCTGACCAGTAAGTGGCACCGTATTCTGGTTGGTTTGTGGTTGGCTATTTGCCGATGCATCACCAGGTTCTGGTGGATAGTGTAGAACTCGCTCCATAGGAGGAGAATCACCGGTGCTAACTATCGCATCTTCACTAATCGACACACCACTAACGGGAGATGCCACATTGCTCAAGTTTGTGCTGCTTGGCTGGCTCATGGTATTGTTTCCTTGGATTTGTGGTTGACCGGATGTAGTCTTTCTGCCCTGACTACCGGTGTCAGGGTTTGCCATGTCATGTTGTAATCCAGATGCGTCCCGTACAACTTCCGTATGCTGATGATCTGGGCCGCTCATTCCAGGCATCAATTCCGAGGAAGTCGGAATGGTTGCGCCATCAGGTCTGTTAGTGGAATTTCCGCGCCCCGCAGGGTTATTCGAATTTCCCTCTGGGGGCATATTTGAAGGTGGTTGCATTTGTGTATTTTGATTCTGCTGGTGAGGAGAAACTTGCGCGTTTTTCACTATAGGAGTACTTGAATTTCCCCTATCAATTTCGGGTTTTTCGCCAAGAACTTGTGGACCTTGACCAGAGGGCCCTATAAGTGGCATCGTATTCTGGTTGGTTTGTGGTTGGCTATTTGTCGATCCATCACCGGGTGCTGGTGGATAATGTAGAACTTCTTCCACAGGAGGAGAATTACCGATGCTAACTTTGACATCTTCACTAATTGACACGCCATTCTCGGGAGATGCCACATTGTTCGTGTTTGTGCTGCTTGGCTGGCTCATGGCGTTGTCTCCTTGGACTTGTGGTTGACCAGATGGAGTTGTTCGTCCTTGACTGCCGGCGTCAGGGTTTGCCATGTCATGTTGTAACCCAGATGCGTCCGGTAGAGTGTCCGTATGCTGAGGATCCGGGCCGCTCATTCCAGGAGTCAATTCGGAAGAAGTCGGAATGATTGCGCCATCCGGTCTGTTATTGGAATTCCCGTGCCCAGCAGGATTATTCGAATTTCCTTCTGGGGATATATTTGAGGGTGGTTGAATTTGTGTATTTTGATCCTGGCGGCCAGGAGAAACTTGCGCGCTCTCCGCTATAGGAGTATTAGAATTTCCCTTATCAATTTCGGGTTTTTCGCCAAGAACTTGTGGACCTTGACCAGAAGGCCCTATAAGTGGCATTGTATTCTGGTTGGTTTGTGGTTGGCTATTTGTCGATCCATCACCGGGTGCTGGTGGATAATGTAGAACTTCTTCCACAGGAGGAGAATTACCGATGCTAACTTTGACATCTTCACTAATTGCCAGGCCATTCCCGGGAGATGCCGCATTGTTCATGCTTGTGCTGCTTGGCTGGCTCATGGCGTTGCCTCCTTGGACTTGTAGTTGACCAGATGGAGTTGTTCGTCCTTGACTGCCAGTGGCAGGGTTTGCCATGTTTTGTTGTAACCCAGATACGTCCCGTAGAGTGTCCGTATGCTGAGGATCCGGGCCGCTCATTCCAGGCGTCAATTCGGAAGAAGTCGGAATGATTGCGTCATCCGGTCTGTTATTGGAATTTCCGCTCCCCGCGGTATTACTCGAATTTCCTTCTGGAGATGTATTTGAGGGTGGTTGCATTTGTGTATTTTGGTCCTGGCGGCCAGGAGAAACTTGCGCGTTCTTCACTATAGGAGGATCAGAATTTCCCCTATCAATTTCGGATTTTTCGTCGACAACTTGTGGGCCTTGACCAGAAGGCCCTATAAGTGGCATCGTATTCTGGTTGGTTTGTGGTTGGCTATTTGTCGATGCATCACCAGGTGCTGGTGGATAATGCAGAACTCGTTCCACAGGAGGAGAATTGCCAATGCTAACTTTGATATCTTCACTAATTGACACGCTATTCCCGGAAGATGCCCCATTGTTCATGTCTGTGCTGCTTGGCTGGCTCATGGCGTTGTCTCCTCGGACTTGTGGTTGACCAGATGGAGTTGTTCTTCCCTGACTTCCGCTGTTAGTGTTTGCCAAGTTACCCTGTAATGGATTTTGGTCACTAGTAGCATTATAATTTACAACAGGAGTGATTTGTGCAGTCGAGTTGTTATCCATGATTGGCCCCGAACCTGCTTGTTGTTGAGATGTTCCTGGAGATAAGGATTGTGGGCCACTCTGAACAGGCGATAGCTGATTCTGAGGCTGCACTGGAAGCTCCACAGGGGTCGCACCCGGAAGTGATGGCGAAGAAAGCTTCGGCGTAGATGAAATGAGAGACTGTTGCGGGTCTGAGGGTCCCGCTGGTTTCTCTGGGATCGATACAGATGATGAATTCAACCGCGGATCGGATGTTGCATTACGACCTCCGGTGGGATCTACTGGATATTGTCCTTTTGATGGTATATTTGGCTGTTGCTCTTGTTGGAGATGGCCTTGTGGCTGAGGCATCAAAAGCTGTTCCTGAGTCTGAGCCGATGGCGGCTGCCCAGTAGGTAGTGACGAGGCTGACACCGCATCGGGCACCTGAGAAAGCTGTCCTAGGGAAGCTGTAGTTTTTCCCACGACCTGAGCAGGCGGAGACTGTCCCTGTCCCCACATTTGCACAGGCTGCGTCGTGGGTACAGACATCGATAGCTGTCTCTGGCCTGGCGCTGGAGGAGCTACCTCAGGTGACGACACAGGAGAGGCCGACAGAGATGATGGTGTGGCCCCAGGGGGTTGCGACGCATAGTCGATCGGCATATCATGATTACCCACAGGGAGAGTTTGGTCGACATCTTGAATCACACGCACATTATCTTGTAAGCGGGATATGCCTCCGTTGTTTGCCGCGGGAAGTGAAATGGTGTCGATAGTTTCGATCACGGTGCCTGAGTTGCCCGGTTGTGAATTGCTTTGAACGGGAGTCGGGTTTGCTGCCGGACTGAACATCTGAGGGGATTTTTGCACGTCTTGGGGAAGTGGCGAATTTGTCTCGCTCAGTACCGATCTTCGGAATGCATTAGAGGACATCACGTCCTTCCTCAGGCCGCGTAGTTTTCTTCGGGCTGCCAATTTATTTTTGGCACGCTTATCCACTGCATTCACGCCACGCCTTCTTGATGTTTCCTTCAAGGTAGCATGTTTTCCAGAAGACCACCGCTTAATAGATCGCGTATGTTTTTCTTGAGTCGGGCCCAGATTGTTTGATTCCAATGATGGAGCCATTGGTACCCCTTTCATAATCTCCACCTTCCTCTGTATTGTCAACGGAGGCGGGCTGGCGGAGAGCTGGGTCTTACTTTTTGGACGGATGGGAGGGACTCGAGGATAGCGCAGCATCTCACTTAACAAGGTGAATACCTAAAACGAAAACGAACGTGTCAAGAGTACTAAGACACACGCAAAAGTAACAAGAACAATAGTCGGAAACAACTATTATCTACGTGAAAGACACATGCGCCGGTGCAGATGCATGCCACAGGCTGGGCCGCAATCATTGCACTTAGCGTTATCCTCAACTACTTCGACCCGTCAGAGAAAAACCCAACGCTGTCAGAGCCATCCTCATAGGCATCGACATAGAGCGGTTCGAAGTCGTCGGGCAACACACTTACTGGGTGAACCTTGGAAGCTGCGGCCACCACCCCAGCAGGCTGTGTGTCGATATGTGTGCCGACCACTCCGATGTTCCTGTTCAGCTCGTAGAAATCGGGCGATTCGGCGCACTGGACATTAAACCACCAGTCGCAGGTAAAGTAGCGCTGATGGAATATGGTGCCGTTGGGACAGAGGAAGCCATCCTGCTGCCCATTGTGGCACACCCAGAACACCTGCAATGGAACATCGCATCAAGCACCTTCTGCATATGCTCCGCCTTCAGCATCCGTCAGAACGTCGGTCGTAGTATACGCAACTACATAGAAACTTTGTAATGTCGTGCCATGTTTAGTCTATGGGAAGGAATTAATGTGCTATGTAAAAGCTGTAGTCATCTGAGACCATTCCTCAATGCGTTTATTGAGTGCTTTCTTTCCAATTAAATGAATGATAGACAGGACCGATATCGGTGACATGCATATGTGTATATATATATATATATATATATATATATATATATATATATATAAATATATATATATATATATATATATATATATATATATATATATATATATATATATATATATATATATATATATATATATATATATATTTATATATATATATGTATGTATATATAATATGTGTGTGTGTGTGTGTGTCTGTGTCTGTATCTATGTGACTACCTACTAGGGACCAACTGCATTATTCATAGCATACCAACATAGGGTGGTACTTACTTGACAACCAGCTTCTTCTGAAGTATCCGCGAAGAAACCGTCATACTCTTGGTTCTTACAATCGAATCCTGAATCTGGTATGGATTGAAGCACTGGATAGTCGACCAGAGGCTGGCCAGGAATGGACTCCGGCAGCCACTCGATGCCTCCCATATGGTGACCGGCTCCGTCTCTCGGGCTATCAGGAGCAGGCGAAATGGCGGGAGCTGCAGGAGTTGGCGGCTGATTGGAAATTCTCTCCTGGATGTCGATGGCAATGTTGGGAATCGGCTGCGGCGGCTGAGGTGCGGCGACCGGCGCGGGCGGCGCAGCCGGAAGCTCCTCATCCTCAGCCAGGGCCGGCTGCGACAGAACTCCAAACTTCGTCTTGGGCTGCTCCGGCTGAATGTTAAGATCCCCGGAGACTCTCGGCACTGAGGGCACCTCAATGCTGTTTCCGGCGCCGTACGTAGACCCGCCGCGGGCTACTTCCGACTGTGCTTGCGGTGCGATAGGGCCACGGCCTTGAGGCGACGGCAGAGGTACTCCGTCCTCCTCTCCTCCGGACTGTGCACTGTTCCTCTCGAATCCCAGAACGATTTCGGGATTCCTGTCGACAGCGCCGACACCGAGAACGTCGCCTCCGGGCGACGCCTGCGGTGGCAGGTTGTTGAAGGCAGTGTCGAGGGTCGGTGGTCGTTGTCCTAGAGGAGCTGGGCCACTACTGCCAATAGTCTGCGACGGAGTCGGTCGTCTCTGAGCGACGGCACCGACGCTGGGACCGTCTCGTCCATTCGATGGCCGTCCGCCGCGTGTTATGAGATTCAAGACCTGCAGGTCGACTTGCTGCAGGCCGACGGGTGACGGCTGGCTGGCTGGAGGCGAGTTGGCCAAGTTTGGCTGAACTGGACGCCCAACGCCAGGAAGAGGCTGCGGTCTGGCCACAGGCGATGGCGCCTCGACCGGGGTCGGCACGCCCACCACCGGGCGGGAGTCGGGAGCCTGTGGCACGACCTGACCGGCAGGCTGGATTGGCGAGTTGCGCTGGTCGATCCTGACGTTGTGCTCGACCTGAGTTTCCTCGTTGAATCCAACACCAGCGCCGTAAACGTTGGATCCGCGAGCAATGGACCGCTGGCTACCTTGGGGAATGCCGCTTGTATAGATGCTGTGTGACAGGAGAATTCCTGAAACAAATGAATGAAACGGCTGTTCACTATGGTGCCGGGAGGTCAGCCTCTTTTTTTTCAGTAAAAGGTTCACAACGATCCTCCAATTGTAATCTATCAGAGCGAACTACCAGTCACCGTAGAAAAGTAACAAGCATCTGCAACCAGGATGCTGATGCAATCCAACTATTTCAGCATATGCTTAAAACGTGGGCGGATCCAGGATCTCTCATGGGGGCACACGTCCGGAGGGGCGCCAGTGCGAGAGTATTTGGAGTGGCACCTTTGCCTTCCGAGGGGCGTCAATAGCTGAACAATATATTGGGTGCGGGTACTCGAGCCTTTCGGGAGAGGAGACTTTCTTTTGAGATGGGCGCATCTGGTTGAAAAACTCAAGGGTGTGCACTCAAACCTTCCGGAGAGGCACCCATCTTCCATGGGGGTCCAAATTCCCCAGCCACCCCCCCCCCCCTGATCCGCCTCTGACTTTGAACTGAATATGGAAATAGCGCGGCTTTGCGCATCTGTTATGACATATGACATATGATCCATTGCTATCGAAATTTTGGGCTCGATTTGGAACACGCTTCCAACTGACCACATCTTACCTGCCACAACTAGTAAACCGTGCAGCTTCATACCGCCCTGCAACAGAGAAAACCAGGGAGTTAACGGAAACACAGCTGAAACTGGCTCGAATAGAAACAGTCGTTCAAATACCAGCTTCAAATCATACCTGCTTATTCATAGCTGTTGACCAGAACTCTCAGACTTCGAGCAAATGCATGTATGGTTATTTCGACAGTTGAATGGAATACGACCAGAAGTAGCATTTTGTATGTTCGATTGTGATTTAGTATCTCCAAGAGGACCCAAGGTGCGAAACATTTATTTCGTGTCTTATACTGCGCACAACACAAAACATAACACCACAAATGCCCCAAAAGACATAAAGGCTCCTGGCGCAATTGGTTTTGATCTACATTATTCATGGATAAGCTCTCTCTGAAACCCTTATTCATGCACATGCACACCCACGCACACACCCACCCACCCACCGACACACACACACACACACACACACACACACACACACACACACACACACACACATATATATATATATATATATATATATATATATATATATATATATATATATATATGTCTATATATACACGCAACTAGCCAATCCAGCCTGCCGGGCGGGTCGTGCCACAGGTTCGCGACTCCCGCCAGGTGGTGTGCGTGCCGACACCGGTCGAGGCGCCATCGCTTGTGGCCAGACAACGGCCTGTACCTGGCTCCCACAAAATGTTCTCAGATTTCGCGAAAAATATACCATTTCCACGAAGCTCCCTGCCGCGAGCGAAAATATATTGTTCGACTTCTAACGGAAAATGTGAATCCGTAGCATTTACACTGGGGCGCTGCTTATGGATGTACAGAGTCCATAATGCAGAGATCGATGATCGTGTTACAACGGGACACAATTGAAAAGTTGTCAATGGAAAAGTGTGTACCACGCGCAAATGAGTGCACCCTGAGTGGTGACGGGTCACGTTTACAGAGGACACGTTGAGTGCGGTTTGATCTATCTAAATATTGGTGTACCCTACAGGAAAGAAAAAGCCAGCTAGACCTACGTACGATACCTCGCACAAGGCACAACTGAAGCGATATACTGCTGGTGCATGACTATGCATACAAATGTATAATTTTTCGTCTGAAACATTTTATGTAATCACGGAGATGACTACAAGATGGAAGTGGCTAAATGGCTGCACCTATGCTAGGCTGGCGCCAGAATTGTTGATGGATTCTGAGGTCATTCATGTTATGGATGTCATCAAGGTATATTAATTTAGAACAAAAACAAATGAAGTAGACCTAGTCCAAATATAATGTGGCACAACGAACTTTGGTTGGCTAACATGGCCAGTGCTGGGAAAATTAAATACTAACGCGGAAATAGTTCGAACTAGAATGCATTCATTACTAATACTTGCGTACACATCCACGTACCAAAGCGCCTTCTACAACCATTCATCTTGAGAGAGGTTGGTTTTGAAGGTAGTCAGTGGCATCGCGGCTGCGGTCTTGGTTTAAACAAGCCGGCTTTAGATCCGGTGAGTGCCATCCAAGGCATCCTTGTATCTTAAACTAGAGTGAACCAGCCAAACGATAAGCCAATAACAACACCGATGGTAAAAGCGAACTGCAGTCCACACAGCACAGCAAGTATTAATAATAGCGGACTGTTGGATGTGTTGATTTCTTCCTTCAATTGCAGCTGCTTGTCATCACTGTCTTCTTTAATGTGCATTTGAGATACAAGTCGCGTAGTATTTTTTTACTCAAGTCAAATAAGTTTTTCAATAGGCTACTCAAAATTGTCGCTGCTAAATGTCATCACATTGAACACATGTGTTTGTTTACAGCCCGATGGCGCCAATGCAATGTGTCGAAAGATCAAAGTAGACAAAATGTTTCTGTATGCATTGCTTGACAGAGAACATTTTTGAAAAAAGCTACTTTGAAACAGCCGCCACGTGCCATTATTTCAATGCTTCTGCGCACGAAGTGCATTGAATGGAAGTACTGTTGCAGGGCCGCACAGATTATTTCCTAGGAGGAAAGAATTTCTCCACATGGATTACCACAAAGCATTGTTCTCAGCAGCAAACAACGTCTAATTGACTTAAATGCATGCTCATGCAGCTAACTATACATTCACTTTGCCACATATTTGCCAGATATAATTTCTTTAATTGGTTGATGCATGACTTGTATAGTCTGGGAAAACATTCCAAGTAGTCGATTTCCCTTCCAAATAGGCCCTAAATTGAAGTATTAGAAGTGCATTTTGACTGAAAAAGTAGTCGAACTCACTTCAGATTATGGATGTCATGCTCAAAGATCTGCAGCTAAAATCTCTGTCAGTTCTGACGCAGAGGAAATTGTTGTTACAACCCACCCATCGCTGATCACAATTTTGCGAATAACACATTTCGATTTGTATGAAGTTTCTCAACAACATATCAACATTCCATTTAAAGACCACTGGGCGACGGCTTTCACGTGATTGCTAATAGCACGTGGTGTGCCTCGAACCAGCATGCATTTCTTACCGTCTGTTATGTCCAGCTGTTGCGTCCCTTCGTCTCGCGATAGCACAGCACAGCACAGGCGGCTCGTGGACTGCCTCTCCAGATGTGCACGGTCCCAGGCTGCACGCGACAATGCCGGCCATACTTCCGCGCAAACTTTTATACATATACTTTCTCTGCAGTTTCCGGAGCAGCATAGCGCGGGCGCAACCCTTTTACTTTCGGCGTGAGGCGAACCCAGTGTGGTGCGAGTGCTCCGGTCACCCAGAGACCACTCACTTGCATCTGCAGTCCATGTAGGGGCTCGGGTCTGTCGTGTATAACTACATTATTGTAGCCTGACCGACGTACATTACCGCTGAGCACACTAACTGGCTGGCAACACGAAGCTTAGAAGTGAAGTTCATCTTGCGCATTTCAGCGGCGTGTTACATCTCACCCTCGTGACATTTCAGCGGTGTGGTACACCTCACCCTCGTGATATTTCAGCGGTGTGGTACACCTCACCATCGTCACATCTTAGCGGTGTGGTACACCTCCCCTCGTGACAGTTCAGCGGCGTGGTACACCTCACCCTCGTGAGATGTCAGCGGTGTGGTACACCTCACCCTCGTGCTATTTCAGCGGTGTGGTACACCTCACCATCGTCACATCTTAGCGGTGTGGTACACCTCACCCTCGTGATATTTCAGCGGTGTGGTACACCTCACCATCGTCACATCTTAGCGGTGTGGTACACCTCCCCCTCGTGACATTTCAGCGGCGTGGTACACCTCACCCTCGTCTCATCTTAGCGGTGTGGTTCACCTCACCCTTGTGACTCTTAGATTGGGTAAATTGAATACTTGTGTCGTTCTGCATTCCTGTTCAGGTGCTTTAATGATCAAATGATTGTTTAATTGTATGATCATGGCATCGGAAGACATTTATAAACATATCATGCTGCATGGATTTTCGCTCTGATAGCACAAGCAAACTTTGTACAATTAATTCATCACACAACGAATACTTCTCCCCACACACTTATATGCACCTCATATATATATGCATATACATACCACATTGTAGTCCAGTTTTAACGAAAAATTATGTTGAGAAAAAACGTTCACATTTTTAGGTCAACCGTCCAATCTGGATCCGATCAAAAATGTGGGATATGATAGTGTAATACATAAACATGTATGCTTTATTGTAAGAACCAGTGAATTGTTGGTTTTGAAAAGGGATCTGATGAGTTCATTCTTTCCCGTTAACGCTTATTGGCGTCATGTTAACATCTAAAGACACAGGAATGGCAGCTTCCATAGCTGCTCTTTGGTTTCTGCACCTATACAAGTATTGCAGAGATTTCATGTGTGAAAGTCATCTACACTCATATTCGGACGCTCCTTTTCTCTTCTTTCAGAGTGTTTCTTTACAAATCGACGGACAATGGCGCTATGCCGTACCATGACCCACATTTTCCTCACTAGCACCACCAGACGTCCTCAGAAGCTACCAACGCACCGAATAGCTAGCAATGGGGGCGCCGCCGTGTCCTGGTGTAGTCGTGCGCGTGCGCGGCGTATGTATGAGGAAGCCCGGAGATCCAACTGTGCTGACGATTCAGATACGCTCTGGAGCGGGATGCACCTCCACAGGGGGGGGGGGGATCAGCGATAGCAAGAGTGAAGGGGAGGTACAGAAGCGATGCTCTCGATGACACACACGAGGTGGTCAGCATTCGGCGATATTCCCGCTGAAGCTATCCAGTGGAGCTTCAGCTTAGGCCGCCGTTGTTATCACGACATGCCTTGCACGTGCAACACGTGCACCGTGTGCAACACGCCCAGCACGTGCACCGTGTGCAGCACATGCGCCGGCTGCAGCATCAGGACTGCTAAGTGTTCACTGATCAGCGGGTCAGCAACCGATCGTGAGCGGGGACTGCACGCTGACTGACAACCCATCTGACTGCAATGTTTGGCGGAATGACACCAGCATTGCTCGGGTACGTAACGCTGATTTGTGTTGTGCTTTGTCTCGACGTGTGACTGGAGAATGTAGCATGGCTGGTATTGCAGCTTGGACTTCCGCAGTGGTAATACCAACTTCTAAAAAGCATCTTGTTTATGCATATATAGTAACAACAACTTTCTCTAATTTGCAAGATACGGCACACGTTTGCAATGCAATACCAGTTTTGTTCATGACCTTATACTTATGCCTGGACGTCTTGAGTTGTCAGTCAGTGTGTTTCATGTCCAAAGCATACTTGACCAGTCCATCAGCATACTTGCTAGTTGTCCATCTAGGAGTCATGTCAGATTCCGGTGTAAAACTCGCTGAATGCGTCAACACTTCAGCAACAAGACACTCGTGCTAAAGCGGTGTGACAACACCAGATCGAATTTCGCTCGTCAACACAGAATTGGTCACATAGTTCCAAGCTTGCTCCGACGGCGGCCAATGTGGCTTCTTCCTCATCTTCGCCTTCACGTCAGGCGTCGCTCCGCGGAGTCCCCAGCCTTGGCCGCACCATCCGGAGAGTCGATGCAACCCATCCGCTGGACGCAGTTAAACATTTTGGTTGCTTCATCCTCCAGGACATACTCCGTGGTGGGGAGGGGGCCGTCCCACAGTCGCCACACCTCCTCTGGATTGTCCGGACACTGTGCTTAGAGATGTTCTGACGTTTCGTGCTGGCGCACTGGAGGCAGTATGGGTCATCGGCTAGTCCGAGCCGGCTTAGCGTTGATCTTGTGAGTGTTGAGCATCCTAACTGGAGCTGGTTCATGGTCGCCTGCTGCCAACGGGTGAGTAGATCATGACCCGGGGTCGCCTGCAGGTGGGAGTGGGTTGCTGCTCTCGTGGCAGACCACTGCTTGACCTTGACCTTGCACATTCCGAACATTATTAGACACCAACACATTCCGAACATCACTGAACTCATTCCGAACTTCACCGAGAGCCGGCGCATTTCGAATACCACAAGCTTCGCCAGCACCCCACCACATTGGCTGACAATTAGATCTGTTCGGAAGTCTGCGTCCAGGGGCAGAACCGGCCACAACTCGCTGCACCCAAGCCGTCCTCTGAGGAGCGGTCTCGGACGAGTGTGCCGGCGGCCGCGTGGCTGGCGAGACCTTGGGACGGCGCGTCTGCCGCCCGGGGCAGCCCGGGGCTGCTCGCCGGTCCGTCCGTGTGCAACACGGGTGTCCTGCAGACCGGCGTTGCTCAAGGATGAAAGTGGTGTCACGGCCAGCTTTGGCTGTCGGCGGCGACTGACGGCGCCGCTGATCGATTCCGCCCGTGCCGGCGACACCGCCGCGCTGCGCCAGCTAATCTGGCGACACGGAATATCTCGCGCAACAGCTCGCCAAACGCCGGCCGGCCGGTCGCACGGAGGTGTCGCGGTGGCGACCTTGCACTGGGCATACTGGGCATACCCGACACACTGGATATACCCGACACACTGGACATACCGGACATACCGGACATACCCGACACACTGGACATACCCGATACACTGGACATACCCGACACACTGGACATACCCGACACACTGGACATACCGGACACACTGGACATACCCGACACACTGGACATACCCGACACACTGTACATACCCGACACACTGTACATACCCGACACACTGGACATACCGGACACACTGGACACACCCGACACACTGGACATACCGGACACACTGGACATACCCGACACACTGTACATACCCGACACACTGACATACCCGACACACTGGACATACGCACACTGACATCCGACACACTGGACATACCGACACACTGGCACACAACCCGACACACTGGACATACCGGACACACTGGACATACCCGACACACTGTACATACCCGACACACTGTACATACCCGACACACTGGACATACCGGACACACTGGACATACCCGACACACTGGACATACCGGACACACTGGACATACCCGACACACTGTACATACCCGACACACTGGACATACCGGACACACTGGACATACCCGACACACTGGACATACCCGACACACTGTACATACCCGACACACTGGACATACCCGACACACTGGACACACCCGACACACTGGACATACCGGACACACTGGACATACCCGACACACTGTACATACCCGACACACTGTACATACCCGACACACTGGACATACCGGACACACTGGACATACCGGACACACTGGACATACCCGACACACTGGACATACCCGACACACTGGACATACCCGACACACTGGACATACCCGACACACTGGACATACCCGACACACTGGACATACCCGACACACTGGACATACCCGACACACTGGACATACCCGACACACTGGACATACCCGACACACTGGACACACCCGACACACTGGACATACCCGACACACTGGACATACCGGACATACTGGACATACCCGACACACTGGACACACCGTACACACTGGACACACTGGACACACTGAACATACCCGACACACTGGACATATCCGACACACTGGACATACCGGACACACTGGACATACCCGACACACTGGGCATACCCGACACACTGGACATACCCGACACACTAGACATACCGGACACACTGGAAATACCGGACATACCGGACATACTGGACACATTGAACATAGCAGACACACTGAGCATACCGGACACATTGCATATACTGGACACACTGCACATACTGGACACACTGGGCATACTGGACATTCCGGACACACTGGACACACTGGACACACTGGACACACTGGGCATACTAGACATACCGGACACACTGTACATGCCCGACACACTGGACATACCCGACACACTGGACACACCGGACACACTGGACATACCCGACACACTGGACATACCCGACACACTGGACATACCGGACATACCGGACATACTGGACACATTGAACATACCAGACACACTGAGCATACCGGACACATTGCACATACTGGACACATTGCACATACTGGACACACTGGGCATACTGGACATTCCGGACACACTGGACACACTGGACACACTGGACACACCGTACACACTGGACATTCCGGACACACTGGGCATACCGGACACACTGGACACACTGGACATACCGGATACACTGGACATACCGGACACACTGGACATACCGGACACACTGGACATACCGGACACACTGGACATACCGGACACACTGGACATACCGGACACATGGACATATCAGACATACTGGACATACCAGACATACTGGACATGGCAGACATACTGGGCATACTGGGCATACCGAATACACTGGCTTTAAATAATTTAGTCAGTTGGAAATACGCCGCATTTGGCGAATTACGTCCATGCATTCAAAATACTCCCGCATTACCTTAAACGGATAACGCATTGATAAAACCGACAATCCCCTGTAAACGCTCCGAACTAAGCCGAGCTAAGCGCTTCGATTGATCTCATCCAGCTTCGAATATACTTTTAGGCGCCCATGTACCTGAGTGCATATCACACGCAGCACGTCAGTATTGGCAGACACCACCAATTGCAACACCTGTACCACGGTGAGATGAATTCGGTCGACGACACTTGGCCAAACACGGTCATCAGTTGCATGCTGCACGGTGGAAGTGCAGTACCATGCTACGCAGTGGAATGTAACGTGGCAGCGCCACACAACACGGTGGAAGTTTCTACGACAGGTGGTGGCCAGTCGAGGTATACTGTGCGAGCCCGGGGCCCCGGAGCAGACCAAGCCAGGGCATACCGTGACGCTCCGGAACGGGGCGTGTTGCAACTGTTCGAACACTGCCAACTTACGATGTCAGCGACGGCGCGGCACCGGCGGACGGCCGGCGTGCTGGCCCCGAGGCGAGGCCCGTGTGGGGTGCCCACAAGTCACGACACATTTACACATATGGTGCAGCTATGGTTTTGCTGCACCTCACCACTAAACATACAGCGCGGAGTTGGTCTGATTGCATTGTGTGGTTCATCGGTAGGTATCACAGCGACTGTGGTTGCGACAGCACCTGCCCCAGTCCGAAGGTCCTGCGTCAGCTGCCGAGTTATCCGCACTGTGTGGTGCGGCCTGTGATTCAAAGAAATGCCTGCTGGTGGCGTCCAGGGCCAGAATAGCTGCTGACAACGAGCTCACAGGTCGTGAGCTACGACACTGAGCATCATCTATACTGAGAAGCCGACAGGCAGGCAAAGGGCAGGAGACTGGCAGTTCTGGCTGCCGCAGGTCAACCTTCGGTACTCGAAATTTTCATCATGCAAAGCCAGAAATTCTCTCCGCTTTTCGCTCGCCGAAGGCGGTGTTTGTTTTATGACATATTTTGGTCGGCCCCCTTAAGAAAATCTTGGCTGCGCCACTAAGTGCCAAGATTCAGCGGCATGAAATTGAAGAAAAAAGAACTGGTAAAAGCAATATCAAATGGTACACACATGGTGTTTTTCGCAAGTGGCCTTATTCATAATTTGCCATGTTTTCATATTTCAGCCCAGGGCATTGACAGCCACCAGGTTATCAGCGACCGAAACCTGGCGAACATGTAGAAAATTACGTGGAAAGTGCCCTTTTTGCTTTGGCAGGGACGCATATGTAGCTTACTACTCACTTTCCGCAGTGAATGTGCGGTGCAAAGCCTACGCCGTAAACCAGAAACATATGTTTTGAAGTACCAATTCCTCTGTTTAGGCGATCTAAGTCGAATCTAAAGAAAAAACGGATAGGAGTGGAGACGCCAATCACAATCATGCTTATAAAACATTCATCTTTTGTGATCTTGGGCAAGAAATGTCGGAGTCGGTTAGATCGAGTCGTACACGTCAAACAAAAGTTGGTATGTGTAGTGTACATTGCGCAGGGATTATGTACCTTTCCTTCTGTGCGTTGTTTAGGGAAGATAGGGTTAAAGGCATATATGAGCAATTCAACGAATTTAACGAAATAAAAAAATAATTTCACATTTGCATATATGGCACCGACGTTTTGATAGATAATCTACATCTGAATAGATCAACGGAAACTTCTATCCAGTATCTTCAGCTTGGCATTGAAACCACACCATTGAAGCTTCCTCCTTAAGTGATTCAAAAACATAAATAATTCTAGAAGCATATAGCACGAGCAGTCTTTCTGAGATTTATACACGGCCGTGGGTTTTTCAAGGTTGGCGAAATCCTTGCCTTTGTGCGTCGTATATGCGGCTTCGGTGCATGTACGACAAAACGGCTAGGCCAATTTCGTTTAAGTTTTCACACGTGACGCGCCAGTTGGACAAACAGATCATGGCGGTGGTTTCTGGGTGGGTGAGGCGTAGCGCGTGTCATCCGCTCAATATATGCGCGACTCCTTTACTTCTGTTCAGCATGGGTTTGGGGATGTTTGGAGGAAAACCGCGACCGACTCATATTGGCGCCCAGTTCGGCACACATCATAGGGAGGAGGGATGTGTGACATCACGAGAAAGCCCACGATAGTGGCTACTCTTTGGGCACGTTCTCCGTGCGATCGAGTTCATGTGCTACACATAAGCGGCATGGGGTGATGGGAGCACGGATTGTGCGGAAAACCTCTGCCGTATATAAATCCTTACATATGAAGCTTGTTTATCATATGATCATTATCAATTATTACGTCGGAATATATCAATTTTACTGCGTTGAATCGAATCAGTTTCAACCGGCAGCTAATGGACAGATATGCATAAAACCGACACCAGTATAGCCACGGCAATCACTAAGCTTGGCAATCCAAGCATTTGTATCGTTCATGGCACGTGTACATAATGGAGTGGGCTATGCGGCGACGGTCAGCCATTGTGACTAAAACGGGAAGTTTCATGACTCGTTACGGTCTTTGCTTCTCACTCCATTTACGTCCCTGTCAGATCATTTTTTAGTGAAAGTGGTGCGCACGCATGGTTCTAATGATTGTGAAGTGCCTAGTATATTTATATTTTCCGCATCGAATATAGTTTGTCTACAATCAAGGCTACCCACAACCATTGCGAAACATGTCTTGCGGGCGTCTCAGGTAGCACCAAGATAAGTCGATCGATCACCGGGTTTGCTTTAGCCAACTTCATCAGTTGGAAAGCATGCAGGTGCACGTGCTACCACGCCAGCCAAGTCACCGTGGGGAGTATTTCATATGTGATCAGAATGTCATGCATCTCATAGGAACCTTTTGGTTCCCCGAACTGCTCCGTTGGATTAGCAACTGCTCACGCTAAAGTTGAAGAATCCGTTTCCAATCAGCACTGGCACTGGTTGAACCGCTTCTTATACCATGGATATTTTATCCTAGCACGGCAGCACAACCGGAAACAAATGCTACTGAGATCCATTAGTTAGCTTGGTTGTAAGCAATTCAACTCCACACACTGTTGGCCGTTCTGCTGAGCACACTGAATTGCTTTGATCCTTCACTTATCCTACAACTTAATGAATCTCGCTTAATTGCTGAAATCGTGAGATTGATGTCAAGGGCAATGTAAAATCACATTGTATAGATTTTGCAATGATCGGAAAAGCTAGGTTAAGTCAGATCAGTTCAGGTCAGGTCAGTTTAGGTTAGATTAGTTCAGGTCCGGTCGGGTTATTTGATTCGGTTTGGTTAGGCTAGGCTATGTTATGTTAGGCTGTCCTATCGTTAGGTTAGCCTACGTTAATGCATATTGACCAATTTTTAGTTAACTCAGTTCAAGCACGATTGGAGTGGTAATGGCCCGGACCGGTTTTGAACACGCCAACATTGCGGGGTTCGGTCTGCATCCAATTTAATCTACCCCATATTGGAGACAACTTGCATCTACCATTGGGAAATGCAGCCACCAAAACGCTGGCATTGGAAACGAAAGGTGCATTAGCAACGCCGCTCGCAGCAACACAAGGCTATAAGGAACAATACATTATCGACGCTCATCGACATCAGTCGCCTTCTCCTCCGTCTGCCAGCAGCCAGATTCAGAAGACTTGGATTGATTAGCTGCGTTGCATTATTATCAAGAACAAGCCTACCCGAGTCGTCTGTGTTGCAGTGTTGGGGGATGAAATACGTACACCCTGCCGATTAAGGCCATGAATTGTGATCAAGAGCGGGCCTATCTGAGTCGTCATGATTGCAATACTGTGAAATGAAATATGAACCACCTGCCGATAAGGCCGTGAGTGAGAACATGGATGGTAATTTCTGAAAAGGATTGGGCGAAACTAATACGTAGAGTCCATGGATAGGTCTGAAATTAATTGGAGACCGACACCATGAGGTTTTATGTTAATTTGAAATAAATGCTGCGGCTCAGCAAACATTGGAGGCCAAGTTGCACCCAAAATAATGGAAAACGACATCTATAGGTCGGTTTACTCCAACACCATGCGCGCATGGGCATGATGAGAAGTGAAAGGAGTGGTCCCTCCAGGGTGGGAGGTGAGGGGATGGTCCCCAGAGGCTAGATTATGTCGGTTCGCTGAGGGAAAATCACGGATAATCTTATTTAGTACTACTCCCTCTTCTCCTCCAGAACTGTGTCTCTCTTCCCCTCCAGAATTGTGTATACACAGCACCGCCGCTGTGGTTACAGTACCGCCGCTGTGGTTACAGTATCGCCGCTGTGGTTACAATACCCCCACTGTGGTCACAATGCCGCCGCTGTTGTCATATTACCGTCTCTATGGTCACATTACCGCCGCTGTGGTCACATTACCGCCGCTGTGGTCACAATACCCCCACTGTGGTCACAATGCCGCCGCTGTTGTCATATTACCGTCTCTGTGGTCACATTACCGCCGCTGTGGTCACATTACCGCCGCTGTGGTCACATTACCGCCGCTGTGATCACAGTACCGTCGCTGTGGTCACAGTACCGCCGCTGTGGTCACAGTACCGCCGCTGTGGTCACATTACCGCCGCTGTGGTCACATTACCGCCGCTGTGGTCACAGTACCGCCGCTGTGGTCACATTACCGCCGCTGTGGTCACATTACCGCCGCTGTGGTCACAGTACCGCCGCTGTGGTCACATTACCTCCGCCGTGTTCACAATACCGCCGCTGTGATCACATTACCGCCACTGTTGTCACAATACCGCCGCTGTGGTCACATTACCGCCGCCGTGGTCACAATATCGCCGCTGTGATCACATTACCGCCACTGTTGTCACAGTACCGCCGTTGTGGTCATAATACCGTCTCTGTTGCCACAGTGTCGCCTCTGTTGTCACAATACCGTCTCTGTTGCCACAGTGCCGCCGTTGTGGTCATAATACCGTCTATGTTGCCACAGTGTCGCCTCTGTTGTCACAATACCGTCTCTGTTGCCACAGTGCCGCCGTTGTGGTCATAATACGTCTCTGTTGTCACAATACCGCCGCTGTTGTCACAATACCCCTGCTCCGGTCACAATACAGCCTCCGGACCCTTCAAGGCTGGAATGGTCTGCCCCCGCACTAGGTTGGATACGTTTGAACTCCCTTGATCCCATGGCTCCCATGCCCTTTTCTACATCGTTCAGGGTCGGTTGCATTAGTGATGCAATCTACCCCATCACGATTGATGCAATATTCCCTTTAGCGTAGACGCGGCGTTTAGAAGCGTATGAAAACAATCATATCTACTCATCATAATTGGTGTGCAGAAGAGCAAATACATACCGATGAACCTCTCATGCGGCGATGTTATATTACTTAGCGTTCAATGAAGACACTGCTATATTTCGACACCAAGCATAATGTGTGTTTGGTGAATCATGATGTGTCTAAAGAGACCGGAATCGCTGGAGCTGCAGTTATCTGCGCTAGACTTCGTTTTATTGAATATTGGAAACTGTTGTGCGTGATCAGTTCTCATAAGCAGGTTTAGGCTGCCATTTGTCGCTGTTCCTATGACCCGGTTTAGGCTGCCATTTGTCGCTGTTCCTATGACCCGGTTTAGGCTGCCATTTGTCGCTGTTCTCATGACCCGGCTTAGGTTGCCATTTATCGTCTTTCTGATGAGATGGATTAGGCTGTCATGTATCGCTTAGTTAACGAGAACTCGAAGGTGATGTACTTAGCCAGTGCCACATTTGTAGGCCCGGTCTTTCAGCTGTCTGTGCTTCATTTATCTCCTTACGCTTCTGCAATTTGTGCTAGTTTGCAATGGTTGCAAAACAAGGATACCAAATCTCCGATCACGCTCCGATGGTGCACGGATGGAGCAACAACGATCTATCTGTGCATACGTTTGCAGTGAGCTGCGACTTCAGTCTTGTCATCCGATGTGCCGCCCAGTCTGCCATTGCAGTGGACTATGAGTGACCGTGCAGGCAAATGGCGCACCCATTATCTTCCATTTGACTTGTGATAACAACTGCAACTTGCCATCCGACAACAGCCAATTGTGCAGCTCATCACGAATGATTTGCTCTTACGAGATATTTTTCCTTCCAAATGACCACTTCATATGCAGCATTGACTTCATCGCATCACCGGAGGGAATCAGTAGGATATACGCGACATCGCCGCCGCACGCCGGTCGACGGATGCCGAGTAAGCGCACCAGATCCATCACACCTATCAACGGGCATGGCTCAATGTTACTCCACAGTCGCATTGCATCCTCCCTAGCCCGTGTGCGGACGGCATTTTACCACCTTCCCTAGTGTGGGGGCGGTGGAGATGAGGGTGGTGGAATGGCGATTGCAACTGCTCTCTGGCGTGTCCAAACGAAGACCAAACAAACGACATGAAGCAAACACTTGAGTGGCGCACATGGCACGATCTCGCGTTTGGTGCTCGACTGTTTACTTTGGATCACTGGTCGGACTTCCAGTTCATTTTAAAAGGCAACTTTTCGCTTTGAAAAAAGGAAATGTACAATTTACGCGTCTAGTCATTATGCGTGTAAATCCAGGAACCGATATGAGCTTCAAATGTTTAGTCACTATCCTGAGATCCTAATCATGTGCGACATTTTGCTTGCCTATAGATTATGGGTCAGGTGAAATCGGAGTGTTGGCTTCATGTCGGAAATTTCCGAAATAGTTGTTGGAAATGCTATTTTATTGTACCTAGGAGTAAAAATGAACGCGAAAGTCACCTTTAGCGTCAAAGTTTAGCCCATAAGTGACTCCAACACAAAAAGAGTTAATCTGAGATCAAGTTGAGTTCATGACTATGACCTATGAAAGAGCATTGATCTATGTAAGCGCGTCAGGTGGGTTGCCCGTCATCATACCACATCCAGCATCGGTCATTTTGTATCAATAAGTGTGTCTAATCGCCAATTGCCGACAAATCGCAATTTCATCCCAAAACTGCGAGACATGTTCTCCTGTTCCCCTGTATGGTGTCATAGCTCAGGCATCTGACAGGATATTCCCAGATTTATCACAACATAAATCGGTGAAAGATGCCCCATCAGCAATGGTAAGTGGTGGCGCGTTCACACCCGCAACTTGTCCGTGGTTACGATAAAAAAGCAACTTGTGGCGGGTCAAGAGTGCATGTATCGCCCCATCTGCACGGGCGAGGTCAACAGCTCTGCTGAATGGTTGACGCCTGGTCCATTGACGCCTCGTCTACAATTGAACGTACACTGAAGACGACGATTAAATCTGACTGATGCTCGACGGTGCCTGACAGTTTATGCACATTTGAAGCTGCACCAACAAAAAAGTTGTTCACATTCCGATTACCGCCAGCATGGCACACTTAAATATGAAGTTTTAACATAATTGAACAACTTTTCAGAGGGACGAAACCCACTCCAAGCGCTCCATACAAAAAGAATGGACCGAAATGCGCGGCATTTTACTTTGAAGTCGACGTAAACAAGCATTGAAAGCACCCAAATGCGCTTCATCATGTTGTGCAAAGAGGATGCATGATCTAGGAATCACCATTTGGAATCTGGAATTTCGACAATAAGCCTGAACTTACCCATGCCATGCATGCTCCAAGAATGCGCTGGTTGAGCCAGCTGTCATCACATCTTGTGATACGAGATATATGCTCTGCAAGTACATGGACGCCGACAGCATAGTTACTGCACTTGGTTATTTGGAATGCAAGTGAAATGGCTCACAATGCAATGCCGAGAACAGCATAGACGACGCACTCCTTCATCAGTTTTCTTCCGCGTATTGAGGTGCCATCAGTAATCTTTTTCCTCTTGGACTTGCCTTGCTTTCTACTATCTTATGTTGGCAGTATGCTATTTATCATGCTGTTTACGATGCAATTTTGAAAAGTACTTTGTCTCGCTGCGTACCAAAATAGACTAGTTCGTACCATCTAGGAAGCTAGAACCAAATCACTGTTCTAGCAGTGATTTGGTAGCACGCATATTTGGTAGCAGAGTAAGTAATGCAGCATTGGCGCCGGTGGGACAATAGAGACCACGGTTCACTTGGAGTACCCTTGTAAAATATCAACAGCTATAATGATAATCAAGGACGTTTTACCAAATCTGTCCAGCTTAAACGTTTTACTGAATCTGCTCTTTTCGGGCTGCTTTTGGGCTCCGATTCACCTGCAATGATTATCAGAAACCTGATAGGTTTTGCATAGAAACCGGAGGCATGGAGTTAGCATCACATGTTACTTTGCTACAAATGTTCCATAGAATGTACCCTCACTCAGCTTTTCATTTCCTTTGAAGCTATAAAAGGCTACCAATGTCACACTTGCAATTAAAATCATCCCGTGATTTCTGCATGTACAATTATATTTTATAGTCTTCCAACAGCCTTTTGAGCAGCTAAGACTAATCCCCATTTTTAGAATGTTTGAAGTGTCCAAATGGCAAATTATTAGAATGCATCCCATCAGCGGCTTTTCTACGCCATGGGCAACAATAATGTGCATGCTCACCGCAAGGGGTGAGGAAGTTTGTTTCTAAATGATTGATGAGGTCCAATGCACGTATGCGATGAGTGCTACCAATCTTGTTCATGGGGCTCCTCTTAGGAGTTCATGATAAGAGAATCAAAAGTTGGTTGGACCAAGGCAAAGATGGTGGGTCCAGACTTTAAGATATTTATAGGAAGCTCTACCCCTAATCACCACTTCACCTGCAGGTGCAACAATTAAGTACATTAGCATGCATTTGAAATGCTATCAGTATCACTCAGATAAAAATGAATCGCCTTGATAAGACGTAAATCAATGGTATTATCACAATGGCCTAAATTTCATTTTTAAAATTGATGTCAATGACGGTAAAATAAATTTAACCTTGCACATACCAAGAATGTAGAAACTTTGAATTTCGCAACCCAAACATCGTGTGGTTCCACTCATGTTGAGATGAGCAGTTATTAACCCGTCCCGTCTCGGGAGGTCTTCAACCCCCCCCCCCATCAGGTTTTTTGCGGATAGTGAACGAACAGCGCGCTGCAGCGCGTCGAAATTTGGCATGTCGTGTCATAATTTTAAAGTCATGTCATCTAGGGTCAACGAGCTAGTCAAGGCCAAGCGAGGTCACCTCCAAAAAAGTTCAACCAGTCGTCATGCTTTAACGGATACAGATATCGTAATGAAACTTTCAGCGTTTGCTTATAAAGACATAAAGACATAAAGACATAAAAGATTAGTGCAACTATGAGCCACAAGGGCCCTTCTTGGTTGCACTCTGTACACTGAACCAGTTGCCCACCAAATCTGTCAATCAGCCCTCCCTGTAATACTGAAAAGCAAGCCATCTATTCTTATAATGATTGTCTATGCTGTTTTTAAAGATGTTCAATGTGCTGCTACTGACGATGTTTTCTGGCAGCTGGTTCCAGTGTTCTACTACCCTGTTGGTGAAGAAAGTTTGCCTTAGCCTTGTTCTGCTGTGGTTAACTTTAATTTTGAATTGATGACCTCTAATTGCATCATTTCTGTTAAATTCAAATATTTCCCCAAGGTATCCCCTCTCCAGACCATGGACAAATTTAAAGACCTCGATAAGATCTGCTCTCAGCCTTCTATATCTAAGTGAAAACATATTCAATTTCTTCAATCTTTCCTTATATGCCAGGTTGCTTATGCCATTAACCATTTTTGTAGCCCTCTTCTGTACTCTCTCTAAAAGCCAACAATCTTTTTCATAGCTAGGAGACCAAACTTGGATGCAGTATTCCAAATGTGGCCTGACGTATGCACAGTAAAGCTTCCTGATCACTTCCTCACTTCTCTATGATACATTCCTATTTATGGCCCCGAACATTCTCAGTGCCTTCTTCCTGGCTTCCTTGGTCTGTTCTGATGCCCCCAGTTTTGTGTTTAGAATAGTACCTAAATCCTTCTCCTGTTGAGTCACTGATAGCACTTGGCCACCAATCAAATATGGAGCCTTCATATGCATCTTACCTACATGCATGATTTTGCACTTTTCAAAATTAAATTTCATTTGCCATTCTTCGGACCACTTCACAAGTTCGTCTAAGTCTTTTTGCAGCGAGATATGCTCATCTTGACCTGTTATTGCCCTAAAGACCTTCAAATCATCCGCAAATTTCAAAACTTTACTGCTTAGGCCACTTTCAATGTTATTTACAAATATAATGAACAGTAATGGCCCTAGTACTGACCCCTGGGGGACTCCACTAAGAACATTTTGCCATGATGACTTTGTACCATTTAGCATCACTCTTTGCTGTCTATCTGAAAGCCACAACTCTATCCATTTTAAGATGCTACCTGCAATACCATGGGACTGAAGCTGTATCATTAACCGTTTATGGGGTGCCTTGTCAAAGGCCTTACTAAAGTCAAGATATGCTACATCAACCTGATTTCCCTGATCAAATTGTTCTGTGGCGAAGTTAAAAAAAGTCCAAGAGGTTTGTGAGACAAATCGGTTACTAAAAATACTGTGATTATGTGATTAATAATCTCACAACCGATTTGTTGTGAGACAAATCGGTTACTAAAAATAGAATGGTTGCCTATTGCAGTTCAAATCGAAGGTTCTGGCTAAAGTAAGCATTTTTTATCAGGGCAAGTTAACTTCCAACAACGTTTCTCCATCTGATTCTGTCGTTGCGTCGGCCTTGCGTCAGCTATCTGCCGAATCCTACAAAGCACTGGCGATTTCCAAGCGGACAAAATTGGGTTTTCTCAACTTTTTCGCTCGACGCACCAGCGTCCTTGACGCACGATCGACAGACTGCTCGGGATAAACTGCGGTCGCCATATTTGTTGGTCTTCTGCGGATTGGAGCCACATCTGCTGCGGTTTTTTCAGCTTGTAGGTTGCAAAATGCCTCAACATGTGCGTCGGGATTACGCCTAGCCCGTCCTGGAGCTGGCTTTTTTGCGTTGAGATTACGTTAGGTGTGAACAGTCCTCAACCCCAGCCCCCAGTTGAGTCTCCTCCAGACGCAGCTCGGCTCACCTTTCATCAGTCGTCAGACGCAAGGGCCGCAGGCGACAGACACGGCCGTCCGACGAGTGCTGATGCTTGTCCGACATATGTCCGATTGCGTGAGTCTGCGTCGCGCCTTTGCATATGCCAGGATTAAGGTTGCGGCTGTTGCTGGAAGGCAGCGCCGCGCTGGTGTCCTCTGCAGGAACAGGGTCTTATTCATGGCGTCTACCACATGAGGACGTTTACCACAAACACGGGTCAGAGGAAGCTCACGGAACCACACAATTAAAGACATGACATGTGTACAGTTGGCGAAGTATCACTCGCCAAACAGGAAGCGTTTCTCTGTCTAGGGAGGCCGGTACCACCAACACCAGTCAGGGTGCCCCATGGTGTGGGTGCGTTGGTTAATGCACAAGCTGGCCTCCCGTCAGACCGGAATGTGCGGCACGTGAGATACAGTCGGGTCGGGTCTGCTCTCCGGTTACGCTGGCGATCGTTTCCTAATTGCATTTCTCGGGGGATTTGCAGACTGTCAATTACGCAAAGCCACGCTGCACCGACGCCATGCGGCATCAATCACTTCTGCAGGCAACGCTATTTGCTGAGGGGTGTCGTTGGCAAGATGGATTAAGAGCACAAGGTACCAACGGTCCATCACTCAAAGCCAACAGGATAACTTCACCTGAGACGGCTTGACATTCTCATAGCATGAAGCACAAATGTATGTCGTTCTTGATACGAAACCTTTTGCCAGGTCGACGAAGAATAGACCGTGCATATGATATCCAGCATAAGCTACGCAGCACAACCTTACGTGTTCCACAGTAGAAAGTACAAGTTTATGGATTCTTCATATGATGGGTTAGTAATTCAGTGCATTGGTCAGAATTGTCATAGCGGAGTTGAGATCGAAAGCAGTAGGGAATTTACTTGGGAATTTATATGCAAAGGTTTATGTCACTACTTTTTACTGCTAGTAAATTGTCAGAAGCGATTGTCTACTTTGTCATCCTCCGGTGCTATTAACTAGCAGGGGATTTGATGTATGTTCTCCGATGTGCGTGCATATGATATAACTTGTGCTAGTTATCTCGTATCTATCTTGCGCTTAAAGTTGCTCAATATTGTATTGATGGTAATCTCGTAGGGCCACGCCACAATGCGGATGACCCGAATACACCACGTTACAGCGCACATCATCTGTCGGATTCCGTGGCTTTATCAGAAACCTAGTAATCACCGAAATCCTGTAGTCAGTATGTTTGCTTTGGATTGTTCTTTCCTTCATAAAGCATATCGCTATGACACTGCCACAACACAGAATTCGTCATGCACACTATTGCAAGATTTTAATTACTTAAAATCAGACTGAGTACATTTGGCTCAGTGCATTTGGTGGTGTGGGCGACATATATTGCACTACGAAGTTCAAGTAGTTCAGTTGACGTGCAAATGAAGTGCCGATTCGGATATGAATCCTTATGGCCACGGCTACGACTTTAATTTAGCTCAGGTTACCACGTGGTAAGCAGTTTATCTCGGGTGAGAACAGCGATTTTGTAAGAGGCATCATCAGATAAAGCGTCGCCAGTAGCAGTCACTACTTCATCGTGACCTCCCCATAGTGCAATGTGTCTCATCTCCGCATACTCCACAGTGCATGATGACCTCCCCGTCCCCGCTCACTCATAGAGTGCAGCGTGACTGCATCCATCCCCGATCCTCATATTTATTCTGCATCCATGCGCGTGCCGAACACGAAACAGTGGCGGCCGCCGCGGCGCAGTGGTGATAAACGAGCCGCCTCATTGGCCAACGTGGGAGCGGTTATGTGTTGGCGGTGTTTCACAGTTGCACCCGGGACCTTCTCTGTAGAGCGACGCTCACAGAATACGCGATTACACCGAGCCGCCTCTCTGCAGTGCCCCTGCTCCGCTCTGCGTCCGTGAACACCAGCGAGTGTCAATGAGAGAGGGAGCGAGGGGTATCGCAGCCAGAGCCCAATCAAATGTGAACGGCCGCGAGATACCTCCAAATCTTAACCTTCCCCGTCTTTCCGGTCGTATCCTCACACCTCGTCCCGGGGGAGCAATGGGGACCACCCTCTAATCTCCAAGCTAAGCGTCGCACGAAAACAAAAAAGATGTCATCGGAAAGCGCTCTACGAGTAGAACTAGACACCACCCCCATTTTCCCAAAAAGTGACATCCCTAAGGGGCCTAGGTTTGCACCGCTTACATCATGTTTTTGGCTCTTGTGAGTTAATTTTGGGGGAGATTTGAAGAAAAAAAATGGAATCAGAAAAGGAAAGCAAAATCCAACAGGGACATCAAGTTTTTGGCCACACAAAAGTTTTTTTTTGACATTTCAAACTTTTGAGTTTTCAAAATTCTTCAATTTTCCTTTTCTAATGGATAGAGCGGACCGAAAAACGTTGTTCGAAGTCAACTTGCTGCAATAAAAAAAAATGCTTGCTTTAGCCAGTATCTTTTATTTTAATTCTAATGGACAAATATGAAAAATCAACAAGTAATCAGAAACTGAAGAAAATGATAAAAACTCACATGATTCGTTTTATTGCGTCCCTAAAGATAAGCAAAAGTTGAAATTTTCATCAAAATATCTTTATCCGTTAACGTGTGACGACTGGTTGAAATTTTTTAGAGGTGACCGCACTTGACTTCGACTAGCTCGTTCACCCTGGACGACCTGACTTCAAAATTTTGACACCACATACCAAATTAATGTGGGAAAAGGTAAGCCATGTTTCGGTGCGCTACCGCGCGCCGTTCATTCACCATCCGCGGAAAACCTTAGGAGCTATATGATCAACATGGTCGATGCGTCCTAAAGCCAGCCGGAAAACCTTAGGAGGGTCAGACATAGAGACATACAGACTGACAAACAAACAGACAGACAGACAGACAGAGGAGTAAGGAAGGAGACAAACAAGCAGACAGACAGAAAGACAGACAGAGGAGTAAGGAAGGAGACAAACAAGCAGACAGAGATGTAAAGATAGGCAGGTGGTGGGCAATAGACAGGGGTAGGCGGCACGATACGACGCCGGGACAGAGCGGCCTGGCGCCAGCCGGTCGGCACGTTTACGAAACCTCAGCAGCACGCTGGTGAGTGATGTAGCCAGCAGCCTTCGACTACAGCAGCAGCAGCCTTCGACTACGGCCGGAGCACGTGTCGGCTCGGCTGACGCCCAGGGTGGCTGACAGTGATCCGCTGAGAGCCAGTGTCGGGTCTCAGGGTGGGAAGCCGAGTGCTGGACGCAGCGTCAGACGTAAGGGCAGTTGCAGGACAGCCTGGGCTTAGTCAGCCGTCAGCTCGATGGACCGGACGAGAGTGGGCGGAGTGGCGGGGCCAGGGCGTGGACACGCCCACAGAATGGGAGACAAAGCACCAGGCTGTGGCGAACACGCTGGCTGAGAAGCCTGGTGACTGGCGGGCTGACGTGAGCGCAGACCAGTCGTGCAGCTGGGCAGCAGCGGCCCGTTGCAAGCACAGCCAGCCTGCAGGCTGCAGTGATGCTCCGACACTGCAGCCGCACAAGCCAGTCGGTGCAGGTGACTCACGCGGCGATTTGTCTCAGGGCGGAGGATTACGTCGTCCGGTCCCATCATTTCCGGACCACGTGCTGAACGAGAAACGGCTCAAGTAATGTCCAGGCTGAAGTCTACGCTAACTAGAGCACATCGTGGATTGGCTTATCCAAACGGATTTCGGAATATATCGTCATGGATAGGATTCGATTGAATTTCAGTCGGATTCCATTGAATTTCGGTCGGATTGGATTGCATTTCGCCACTCGGGTTTGGATTAGACTTTGGATTGATTTTGAAGCTGCATTGCTGTTCTTCTCGGTGTGCAGATCCATCTGGCAACTTCCAAGTGGCGTGTCCCGGTGCGGGTGTGTCGCCAGTCTCCTCGCCACCTCTCACCCGGTAACGAGCGCTCGACACCGCCGCCTATCATTAGCGTAATGGCCCCGCCTCGACTCCGCTAGGCTCATGTTGCGATAGACCGGTGGCTGGTGAATGTGCGCGCTGATTTCGTATACAGCCCGTGTGCAAGTGCGCGGGGCCTCCTGGTGATGACGGGGCGGCAATCTCGTCACTATTCAGCATTCCATCCCCCTGCCGACGGGTCATCTCATCCGGCTGTCGCAAGCCATCCCATCCCTCTGTCGGCGGGTCATTCCATCCGGCTGTCGGCGGGTCATTCCATCCGGCTGTCGGCGGGTCATTCCATCCCTCTGTCGGCGGGTCATCTCATCCGGCTGCCGACGGGTCATTCCATCCCCCTGCCTGCGGGTCATTCCATCCGGCTGTCGGCGAGTCATCTCATCCGGCTGTCGGCGAGTCATCTCATCCGGCTGTTGGCGAGTCATCTCATCCGGCTGTTGGCGAGTCATCTCATCCGGCTGTCGGCGAGTCATCTCATCCGGCTGTCGGCGGGTCATCTCATCCGGCTGTCGGCGAGTCATCTCATCCGGCTGTTGGCGAGTCATCTCATCCGGCTGTCGGCGAGTCATCTCATCCGGCTGTCGGCGGGTCATTCCATCCGGCTGCCGGTGGGCCATTACATCCGGCTAATGGCATTGACAATGTTTAATTCATGAACTTGTGCAGTAATGACAAGTTTATCAGATAAAAACATGCACGATGCACAAATTGTCTTAGTGAATTCGATAAATTGCTTCGTTTTGTGAAAAACTGTAAGCAGCCGGAAAAAAATTAATCGCCAACAATTTAGTGTGTTTCTGTGGGGTAACATGTTGCAGCTGAAGAACGGGCTCAGGCGCGCACAAATTCTGCTCGGTCAGCTCTCGAAAACTTGTATCCCGGCGGCGCTGGACTAAGGCTTCCGGTTGTTGACGCTTACCGAAGACCAGAAAGCTAGATGGGGGAATGAATAAACTGCTGGGTTGCGTTAGCTGTCGGCTCCTCACGTGTGGTGTCGGCTCCTCACGTGTGGTGTCGCCTCCTCACGTGTGGTGTCGGCTCCTCACGTGTGGTGTCGCCTCCTCACGTGTGGTGTCGGCTCCTCACGTGTGATGTCGGCTCCTCACGTGTGGTGTCGGCTCCTCAGGTGTGGTGTCGGCTCCTCACGTGTGATGTCGGCTCCTCACGTGTGGTGTCGGCTCCTCACGTGTGGTGTCGGCTCCTCACGTGTGGTGTCGGCTCCTCACGTGTGGTGTCGCCTCCTCACGTGTGGTGTCGGCTCCTCACGTGTGGTGTCGCTCCTCACGTGTGGTGTCGGCTCCTCACGTGTGATGTCGGCTCCTCACGTGTGGTGTCGGCTCCTCAGGTGTGGTGTCGGCTCCTCACGTGTGATGTCGGCTCCTCACGTGTGGTGTCGGCTCCTCACGTGTGGTGTCGGCTCCTCACGTGTGGTGTCGGCTCCTCACGTGTGATGTCGGCTCCTCACGTGTGGTGTCGGCTCCTCAGGTGTGGTGTCGGCTCCTCACGTGTGATGTCGGCTCCTCACGTGTGGTGTCGGCTCCTCACGTGTGGTGTCGGCTCCTCACGTGTGGTGTCGGCTCCTCACGTGTGGTGTCGGCTCCTCACGTGTGGTGTCGGCTCCTCACGTGTGGTGTCGGCTCCTCACGTTTAGTGTCGGCTCCTCACGTGTGATGTCGGCTCCTCACGTGTGGTGTCGGCTCCTCACGTGTGGTGTCGGCTCCTCGCGTGTGGTGTCGGCTCCTCACGTGTGGTGTCGGCTCCTCACGTGTGGTGTCGGCTCCTCACGTGTGGTGTCGGCTCCTCACGTGTAATGTCGGCTCCTCACGTGTGATGTCGGCTCCTCACGTTTGGTGTCGGCTCCTCACGTGTGGTGTCGGCTCTTCACGTGTGGTGACGGCTCCTCACGTGTGGTGTCGGCTCCTCACGTGTGGTGTCGGCTCCTCACGTGTGGTGTCGGCTCCTCACGTGTGGTGTCGGCTCCTCACGTGTGGTGTCGGCTCCTTACGTGTGGTGTCGGCTCCTCACGTGTGGTGTCGGCTCCTCACGTGTGGTGTCGGCTCCTCACGTGTGGTGTCGGCTCCTCACGTGTGGTGTCGGCTCCTCACGTGTGGTGTCGGCTCCTCACGTGTGGTTCCGTGGTGGTTTTTTTTTGTGTGGCTGTGCCTCACGTGTGGTGGCGGCTCCTCACGTGTGGTGTCGGCTCCTCACGTGTGGCGTCGGCTTCTCACGTGTGATGTCGGCTCCTCACGTCCACCTTGTGTTTTCGCTGAGTGGCACCCATTGATCGATATTTTGGAGTCGGTTGGCTTGATTCGCTTCGAAGCCAGCCTCTGCTGAGCTTCGTATCACCAGCTATCAGAACCCAGCGGCGCCATTAGCCGTGCATGTGCATATAGTGTGTCGTGAACCAACCAATAAACAAACAATCAGAACCCAGCGGTTGCATGGCTAAAATCTACCAACATCAAGGTTAACCGCTGCATGGACAGAGCTTTGATGTGATGGCAATTAATTGCATGACTGTTGACAAATATGCACCACAATTTTAATCCAGCATGCGTTAAGTATGCTCTCCGACTCTCACACTCATCCAAGATTAAACACACTCATCTGACTAAATTTACTAATTTAAAACTACACGCATGATAAAATTACAATAAGAAAACTAATGTGCAATGAAACCAAAGACTGACAAAAAAGTTGTGACATTCATCCCTGAAAACATTATTGCCTCTGCTTGATTATGCCAGATACTATGGTAAGTAGAACCAATGGTGCTTCATGGAAATTTGTGATATCTCGCCATGGGGAGGTGCCTTGAACAAAAGTGAAGCGACAAGGGGATGGCAAATAGCAATGGTAGAATTGGTGATAAAAATGGAAGAGACATCACTTGGATACAAAGTGAAATCGTAAATCATATGGGGGAGACAAATATAAAATACGGAAGGACTGGGGTGGGAATATCGATACTGCAAAAGAGATCGCAACAACATAGATGCAGTTTCTCACCTTTTTGGTGGTTTGAGACGTCCAGCATTCTTTCGGTTTGATTTTGTTTTATTCTAGCATGCGATACTGCCCCGCTAATAAATTATAAGCAAGCGATATTTGCCAAAAACGCATTTTTACAAAGCGTTGGCCAGAAAGCATCACCAAGGATGACTTCCTTAGGGTAGGCATGACAGTCACCGTGCAAAAAAAAAACGGTGTAGCAAACCGCTCAAGTATTACCGGATCAGATTTTCTTACAGGCGAAACATACATAATTTTTTTTAAAGTTCCAAAATAAAGTGGTTTATATCTCTTTCCCGGAGCCAGCAATCTGCTACTTCTTCCATAACGAGAATCCTGCGGATCCGTACACATTAGTTGCGTGCACTGCTGAAGCTTTATAATATTCATCAATGTAGCATCCGAACTCCTGAAGCAATCTGTCGGTGTGGATGTATCGAATTGTGCAACAACATCACGGTCGGCATTCCATATCACTGTGTTCATCAATTTTTCCTCCCTTTCCCTAGGATACCTTCCAGATTTCACACGGAATTCTCTGAAATTTCCCACTCTCCAAACCGCCCTCAAATGTGTCATTGGAAACCTCGCAATTGACTTGTCATTTGTCACCCTCGAATTATCCTCACAATGAGTTCTGAATGGACAACATTTTGCAATGTGCTCTTCATGCTACAGAACTGAATTTACATTCAATACGTCTTCCAAAGTCGTTTATTTTTCACAAACGTGTCTTTCAAAAGCATGAGGAAATATTTCATTCTTGTTCGCACCCGCTATAAGCGATGCGCTCTAAAACTAAGAAAAACGTCCATAGCGTTTGGTTAGTTAATTCTGTAGTTGCTTCGTGACGTAATCTGGGGTCATTATAGCTACCATATTCGCTCTCTTACACTCATCTTTATATAGATGCAAAATAGCTTTAAAATGTCCCAAAATAAAATGTTCCATAGCAATTGCAATGGTTACTTTGTTACATATTGTTAGCCACCGATGACGCAATCGTAGGCAAGTATCATACTTTATGCACCGCAAAAAGCAACCCCCTCCCTTGTTCGAACTTCTCCTGTCTTGTCTGGAACCAGACAGTTCTGTAACGGTTAAATGAGATGCTCTGAGGATGAACACTAGTGAATGAACACTACTTTTGAAGTTGTAGAACTTCGGAGCACATCTAAATAAAGAAATGCAAATCCGCTCTGGATTCAATTTCTTTCGGATACGATAATCTCGGGCTGATATCTTCCCTCGTACTGACTGACTGCCACCACACCTGGAAGCGAATCCGAGCTATGAGCGATGAATTCGACCAGGCATCAGATCAGGTTTGCAGCCAGTACATTAATGTTAGTTGTCATGTTAACAGAACAGCGATGTAGCTTAAACTATTGGCTCTTGTTGAACACGATGTTTATGGCATTTACCACATGCCACGTGGTACCGACTGGGTGGCTGGGTGCAGGGTGTTCCGGTGGTCATGATTACTAATGAAAATGTTCACACTAAGATTATTACTGATGGCAATTGTCCCCTCACAAATTATAACACATACCTTTCTTGTGTGCTGTCCCGTGTTCCGCTCGTGTCTCACTTGTGTTCCGTCTCGCATCTCGCCCCGCATTACATCCCGCATCCCGTCCAGCGTCCCGTCTCGCATCACATCCTGTGTCCCGTCTTCGAGTTCCGTCCAATGTCCCGTCCAGTGTTCCGTCCCGTGTCCCGTCCAGCGTCCCGTCCAGTGTCCCGTCCCGTGTTCCGTCCAGTGTCCCGTCCCGTGTTCCGTCCCGTGTTCCGTCCCGTGTCCCGCCCCGTGTTCCGTCCCGTGTCCGGTCCAGCGTCCCGTCCGGCGCCCAGTCCCGTGTTCCCTCCAGTGTCCCGTCCCGTGTTCCCTCCATTGTCCCGTCCTGTGTTCCCTCCAGCGTCCCGTCCGATGTCCCGTCCAATGCCGAGTCTCGTCTCCAGTCTCATTTTTAGTCCAGTGTCCCGTGTTCTGTCCAGTGCCCCGCCCAGTTCCCGCCCAATTTCCAATCCGGTGTCCCGCTCCGTGTCTCGTCCCGTGCCCCTTTACCTGCACGTACCGGGTCGTGTCTCGCCCCCCGTCCAGTGCCCCGTCGCGTAACACATTCCGCGCCTCATCCAGTGTCCCGCCCAGTGCCCCGTCCGATGCCTCGTACAGTGCCCTGTCCAGTGCCCTGCCCAGTGCCCCGTCCAGTGCCTCGTCCAGTGCCCTGTCCAGTGCCCCGTCCAGTGCCTCGTCCAGTGCCCTGTCCAGTGCCCCGTCCAGTGCCCCGTCCAGTGCCCTGTCCGATGCCCCGTCCAGTGCCCCGTCCGATGCCTCGTACAGTGCCCTGTCCAGTGCCCCATCCAGTGCCTCGTCCAGTGCCCTGTCCAGTGCCCCGTCCAGTGCCTAGTCCAGTGCCCTGTCCGATGCCCCGTCCAGTGCCCCGTCGCGTAACGCATTCCGCGCCTCATCCAGTGTCGCATTCCTCGGCCCAGTGGCACGGAAGCCGGGGCGGATGTCGTAACAGCCGTGCCGCCGATGCTGTGACGACGCCAGCCGGCATGCCGGGCCGGCCTCGCCAGAGAACTCGACTGAAAGCAGCCACCTGGTGCCAGACGCTGGCGCCACCTGCTGACGTCACGCTGCACACACCGTCCGGCGGCTGACGTCACGCCGCACACACTGTCCGGCTGCTGACGTCACGCTGCACACACCGTCCGGCTGCTGACGTCACGCTGCATACCGTCCGGCTGCTGACGTCACGCTGCACACACCGTCCGGCGGCTGACGTCACGCTGCACACTGTCCGGCTGCTGACGTCACGCTGCACACACCGTCCGGCTGCTGACGTCACGCTGCACACACCGTCCGGCTGATGACGTCACGCTGCACACACCGTCCGGCTGCTGACGTCACGCTGCACACACCGTCTGGCTGCTGACGTCACCCTGCACACACTGTCCGGCTGCTGACGTCACGCTGCACACACAGTCCGGCTGCTGACGTCACGCTGCACACACCGTCCGGCTGCTGACGTCACGCTGCACACACCGTCCGGCTGCTGACGTCACGCTGCACACACCGTCTGGCTGCTGACGTCACCCTGCACACACCGTCCGGCTGCTGACGTCACGCTGCACACACCGTCCGGCTGCTGACGTCACGCTGCACACACCGTCCGGCGGCTGACGTCACGCTGCACACACCGTCCGGCGGCTGACGTCACGCTGCACACACCGTCCGGCTGCATACCGTTCGCGCCGACTCGTGGCGTGCCTGCCGACACACCGACACGCCGACACGCCGACACGCCGACACGCCGACACGCCGACACACCGACACGCCGACACACCGACACACCGACACGCCGACACGCCGACACGCCGACACGCCGACACGCCGACACGCCGACACGCCGACACGCCGACACGCCGACACGCCGACACGCCGACAGACAGGATGAGTTAGTTATGTAACCAAGTCAACTTCGAACTTCTCTTTCCAAATGCCTCTAGCCGCATAATCGCGAGCGGAAACCGTCGCCTGTCGGCCGGCTCCGGCTCACCGTGATCGGCAGGATACTGGTATCACGATGCATCGACTCGACCGTTGGGTCATATAGCTTCGTCAACACGGGTGGTCTGAGGTACAGAAAGGTAGGGAAGCAGAAAGTCATCAATACACCCCACCCAAAGAACAAAAATAAAACTCACCGGATTCGGCACTTCATTTTTCAGTTCCAAAAAATCGAAAGTTCTGCATTATATATGTATGTCGAAATATCGACCGACGTAGGATGTTGCAGAGGATGGGGAATTATTTTGTGGGGCGCCATTTCCCTCGTGGAACGGCCCTTTTTCCAAGTGGGATGTCTTGTTGACGAAAGTCGCAGTGGTGCCTGAGAGGAGCTCCAGTCCCAGGCGGAAGAGCTCCTTTCGTTCAATAAATATGGAGCAGGGGAAGCATTCGAACGATCCTCTCCCCCCGTAGGGGTACCTTATTCTAGTCCGTGGAGCCTTTCGGGTTCTCAGAGGGGAAGACGGCAGCTGCCCTTCCCTACTTTGTATTGGCTTTGTCGCTAGCCCTCAACCTGAAGGAGAAGGGCGGGAAAGTAAAGAGGGTCCCTGAGCCAACGGCGAGGACTGCTGAGAAGTGAAGAGGCATGAGTTCACTCAAAGGCGGCCCTCTACAAATTAGTTATCCCTCTTTGGAAAATTATGTGTACGCCCCTGAGCCTAGGGGTTCTTCAAATTGGCTCGGGGCTGTCTTTGGCCGCCAGGGACACTCTTCGTTGACTCGGGGCCCTAATTACTGGTGACCCTCGCCGTCAGCGCGGTGCCTTTCCAACGACCTAGGACTCCCTCCGTCGGGCTAGATGTCCTTCACATTGGTCCGAGCCGGTGCCCTCGGGGTCTGAGAACACCCCGTCGATTCGGGGCCCTCTTCATCGGCCTGGAACCATCTCCATCGGCCCGGGCCTTTTTTCTTCGGCTTAGGGGCTCTTCACGTCGACCCAGGAGGCCCCTGACATCAGTTCAGGGACCCTTCAATTGTCCGCACTGGGCCTTTCTTCGGCAACCCGAATGTCCGTGGAGCAACAAATGCATTGTGTGCTTCGTCATGGCAATGTCAAACACAACGTGTTCAACGGCCCCCTTGGGCCCAGGGGGTCATGATCTCCATGACTCCTGGATCCGTCACTGATCCTCCATACAATATCAAATACAGTTTTATACAAGTAGGTAGGTTGCATTAAGTACCAAGTCGAAAATAAGAATGGTGCAGATATGAGCTTAGTCCTACTAACATCAATTTATATATGTTGCCAGATACTATGCTGAAAACAAACCTCTTGTGCCCTAGAAGCGTGAGTAGATTCCATAATCACGCCAGTGTTTTTGTAGAACGCATCCCAACGTGTGTTGCAAATCTCCTGCACACACCTTGCTTTTGTAGATTGTCTGCACATCTAGCTTTGTTGTCTTCTGCACATCTACCAATTTTTGTAAATCTACGGTACATCCCAGTGTTTTGTACATCTTCTGCACACCCACCCGTTTTTGTAAATCTTCTGCACGTAGATCGTATGAAAATATATGTAATGAACGTAGATTTCGTAAACATCCGGTGTTCTGGTAGATTTTATGCACATCCGGGCTTTTTTGCAGGTCTCCAGCATATCCTTCGTGTTTTTGATTTGCTGCACGTCGACATTATGAACATATACTCTATGCACACCCGAGTGTTTCTGTAGATCTCCTACACACTTCCAGTTTTTTGGGGGATTTTCTGCACGAAGATCTTATGAACGTACATCTCCTACACGTAGATCCTATGAACGTGAATCGCATGCACATCCCACTTTGCAAATGTTCTGCACACCCTCCCGCTTTGTAGATCTTCTACACATCCCGCTGTTTTTGTAGATCTCCCGTACGAATATTTTATGAACGTGGACCTTATGCACATAGATATTGTGCACGTAAATCTTATGAACATATATTTTCTGCACATATATTTCCTTAACGTAGACAATATGAACGTACATCTTATGCACATAGATAGGATCTACGTAGATATAACTAACGTAAAGCTTATGAACACAAATGTTCCGTAGGCAAATCTTATGAATGCAGATCTTATGGACCCCATTATCCTGGTCCAAAAGCAACTCTTAAGATCCAACATTCGTAAATGAATAGCAAAACGTGACTGGAGACAGTGAACAACAACGTATATCCGAAGTCACCTGGTCTAACCTCACTTTTGACGTTTTATCTCCGCGGCCTGGGTACTCACGTGACCTTAGATTTGTAAACGCAATATGACGGGATTTCCTGATAGGTAGCAGAAATTTCGATCAGACCTGTAAAATAGCGATCAGCTGCTGGAGTGTCACCTGGCTACATATATTGCACGTTTGGCAGGTGTGATCAATATTAGTTCGTTTTTTGCGCCCACGCAAAGTTAACCAATTGCAGACCAGAAATGTTGTGACAAAGGAAGAATAGCTTTCGTGAAACGAAACTATATAACACAGCTGTATTCATGTTCGGATGTCAGATCCCTCCCAAGTGAGCTTAGCTGGTGTGGCAGCACGTGCGCCTATATCATTTTCAAAAAGTTAATTTAGTTGAAGCAAACTGGGCGATTAATGAATGGAGTTCCTAGCCGTTCCGTTGAAAGCTATTTAGCTATTGTCACACACAAAAAAAATGTTGCGTTGTAATTGGATAAATTGGTGCGCGCATAGATAAAACTGATATTGAACAAAATCGTTGGATAAGTCATATATGTTGCTAATCGACACCACAGCAGCTGACGATATTGCGCAACCTGATTCGATAGGCCTTGATGCTGATCATTTACGCTCTTCGGTCCCGACTTGCTATAAACAAACTTAAGGGTGGGAACTGCATCAACTTCCTCCTGTACCGTTAGGAAGATTACTCATTCACGGACGCGGGCAGATTTCATTTTTTTTCATTTACTGCGCTGACAGTGTCTCACTGGGCACATTGGGGAATACCAACGTATATTTAGCCACACCATGACTTGCATTTCCACAACCCAATCAGCTTAGAGAGAGAATAATATGCTAGAAGAGAAAAACGTGGTCAAAATGCTACAAGTACCACAGCATAGCGTGACAATGAATAATAAAATGGCACTTGTCAAGCGGGCACATGTTCTGAACAATTTCTAAGGCTGCGTTCTTTGTCCCCTTCATTCTGCGGATTCCGTAGAGTTTGACGTTGTATATTTCGTGGATCGTAACCGCGGAGCGCTTTGTTAAAATTTTACACCGGAGTATTTATGTGAGCCATTTGTGTCTATGTTTGTTTGTGAGCCTTCCTGCTAAATTTCACGATTTTGCATTAATTGTAAAGCTGCTACATGAATGCAATGTGGCTACATCGCGCGTTGCCAACACCAGTGATTATACGAAGCATCCACCTATGATCTTAATATTGGTGGTAGCTAATCCCGAATTGAAAGTGAATATGCACATGGTGTCAAAAATAAAATGAATCAAAATGTTAATAAAAATTGTGTTCGATATCGTTTTTTATTCTGAGGTGGCTCATGTAAAAGGTAAATAGATAGATGAAAACCAGATTTGTGAAAGGAATGTTTTCACAGGCATGGCAAGGGAGGAGAGGACATTTTCATTGGTCATTGGAAATGCAAATAATCAGAAAGCGGTTTCCGAAAGTGGTCTTGCTTACCTGTGGTTCACATGGAAAGTCGATAATTTGGCCATGCCTCGACGGAGAACCTCCACCGGTGGAAACATTAATGACATTTTCGCACAATCTAGCCCAACCTCCACCAGGGGATACGGAGCCACCCAAAGGGATGCCCCCCCCCCTCCTCTTCGCACCGAAAAATATACCAAATGAAACGAAATTTTTTTAGATTTCTACATCGCAAGATCCCTACCATTTCGCCGCGCTTCGAGCGCCGTAAGTTTTTCTGTTTCATCACCTTCTTAGTCTTATGTTAAGGAATATCCTGGCTTCCCGAATGCCCTTCACAACATTACTCATTAATTTTCAATGTCTTGCGTGGTCCGAACACGACCTCAAGTGTGCCTTCGCCATCTTGTAAGAAATTACACAGGACGGGGCTGGACAGTTTTTTGTTCGGTCCGCGCATTCCCGCGGAATCCACGAAATTTGTCTGCGGTATTTGTGGGAATAGATAATTAACGACGTATCACTTCAGAGTGCCCGGAATCCATGCGCATGAAATAATAACGATTTATTACGAAATAAATAGTCAATCGAAGATTAAACGTGGCAAAGAAACGACGCGTTGAACGTGTTCCACGATGTGTTCTATATTCTATTGATTCAAGCCTTTATTTCAAGTAACCTGAGAGACACGAGTATGGACCGGCATCTTTTATTGCGCAGTTGGATAAGTAAAACTGAGACCACTTTCTCCTATTTAATGTGACGTTGGGAAGCCCATGTCCAGACGAGTGCCTTAGCATGGTGGAATTATTGCACATATGCACTTTCGTGACTAAATATAAGCGGTGACGCCTGAAGCCCTCGTCATGTGTAATTTAATCGCAGTGGAACAAGGTCAACGGACATATTTTGTTTTATCACGTAGCTGTGTTCCTCGAGTCTTCCTTCAGGGCTTAAGGTATAATTTGATGTCAACATCCAATTTGGGACAAGGCTAAATTGTGTGGAGTTTAGTTGCACTCAACACGCGAGCCGGAGGCTCCTCACATCAGGTGAACCGGAAGAGGGAGGATGGGTTCGGCATCCCCTAAAATCTCAGAAAGTACTAAAAGTAGAAGCATGCAATTTTGAGGGGAGGGTGTAATACGGTCGCAGTAAACTAGCTGAAATAAACTAGGTGGCAGAATCCGCCTACCCCTCCTGTTTTTCGACGATGTCATGTCACGACACGGATGGCGACATTGTAATGCAATCTTGTGGCTTCCTTAACAATTGATTCGCGCATCCTATGCAAAAATCGAAATCTGTTGGCAAACATAGAAACTGTCGGGGTACGAAGTCGACCTATCGAGCTGTGGCCGACCGCCGACCGGCCACCTGGCCGCCAGGCATTACAGGGCACTAAGGTTTTGTCTGTGCGGTGGCGCGGAGGCGTGGTGTGGCAGACGATCTCGACCTGATCTAACCCTGAAACCATTGGCCCAAGGTCACTAGATTAACACTGAAGCTTGTTCACCACAGCCGCAGCCTATGCTCCAAATTGTGTGCTTCCAACCTGAGTGGTTTTCAAGATCTAAGCGGGAGTCGAATCCTTCGGTGCCAGTTATGTGCGAGGCGCTCCAACACTCGTGTTGACATACGTAACATGCGCACAGCGAGCTCCGTAACCGGTTCACTGCGCCACGTGACGTGGAACGGCGCAGGATGCTCGTCCGTACGCCAGGTTTAGTCAACGCAGCTGAACGCCATAGAAATCTCGCGATTGTTGAGTGCACAATTTGATGGCACCTTCGTGGACATGATGTGGTGGGTGGGCAGAAGCAGGAGATCCCCGGCTTGACCTTCCCTTCTTTTGAAGCACTTCCCATAATAATCAGTGTAGGGATGGTTCGATATTTCTGTGCGCCCACAACGGTATGCATTCATATTGGACAAGATCGCAATTCGCTGAATATGTTGCCGGTGCAAGAACACTTTCGCTTGCACTCGCAAGCCCGGTCGTTCCAGTTAAGGCAGTCCAGAGAATGGGGACTGACGTGACAGTGGCACCAGCACGTGGCAGCACCAGCCCGCGATGGCCCCAGTTCACCGGGCGCCGTTCGTGGTACGCCTATATAATGCCTGGTGACCTCTAGTTTTGTGGCTCCGACTCGGACGTTCCCGATGACCCCGCGCCGAAGGCAGTAGTTGTGTCACTGAGGTAATGTCATTGTCGAGCTGTGATATCACTGGACACATTTTTACCCGAGGACAGCGAATTTGCCCGACCACCCGACCAGTGCGAATATGAGGCGCTTGGTCGTGCGTCATTAGCGTATTCGTGATCCCGCGTGAAATGATCACTAGCAGTCTTTCTCGCCGTTCTCCAAATAATCTGTATTTCAATGCAATATGCTACTGCCACATGAGCCACAGCCCGCTGCATCCGAGTAAAACATTCCCCTGGCAAGAACGTCCCAAAACACCCGTTGTCAACGATATCGTGTATTCGCCAGCGCAAGTATCTATCCGAGTAAGCACTCGCCGGTATTGGGCATTTGAACAGCGCAGGTATACCTGCACTGTTCAAATGCCCCATAACCTTCAGAGCCTACGAGGCTTTCGGGGTCTGGGTGGTTCCCTAGAACGTAAGGGGCGTCTAGTGCTTGAAAGCACTTTATCCCATTGGCTTCACCCCTGCGCCAGTGGTGGAGCCAGTACGGCGAGAGCCAGTCTAGTCATGACTCGTGTGCATGTACGAGAGACTGGGTCTAGTTGATACACGGAATGGTTGATACAACATTTACTGCAAAAGTATGAAGTGGGTTTCCATGGCTACCGCGCATGTTGCAACTGACACCCTCTTTTAGCTGCAAAAACGAGCCGCGGCTCCAGAATGGTGTGGATGTCTCATGTTTTGTATGTGAAAGTAAAACTTCAATATATGTGATTCGCCATCAATTTCTAATTTGTTGCCAATCTGTATCTGAATCTGTATCTGTAATCTGTATCTTCTGTATCTGAATCAACATCAGCCTATATCAAGGATTTGTGGGATGGTAATGGCATAATAACCACAGAAATGTCAATTTGTATTAAGGTGTTTGCTAAGCCTGTTTCAAAAAGATCTTATCGAATATGTCCACGGGTATTTCTTCCCGGACGAATATCACAGAACGAGGGTAAAAGTGTAACCACGGAATGAATGTTTGCGCCTTCCATAAACGACATAAACAATGAGCTATGGTTAGCCAGGACTCAAACCAGTATGATCACTGAAAACCGCAATGTTGAGTCCGAAGAATTATTTGTAATAGTTATAATAATAAGTGGGGCCATATATGTATATATATATATATATATATATATATATATGCATATATATATATATAAATGTATATATACATAACAATCAACATCAAAGCCCTTCGAAAAAGTGACCGAACTCCGTGAGGACATTCGGAACATTTGGGGCCCTCTTAAGATGCTCCATACGGCCCCTCCCCCTGGATCAAATTCTTGCTACGCCACTGTGTGGACCATCGGGTAGATCTGCGGAATGCACCTGCAGCTGCCACGTGCCGCCAGTCCCGGCGACAAGCGTCACCAGCTGTGGTATGAGGAAGATGCTCCTCTGTGTCGCAAACTGGCCGCGTGATCGGCGTCGTGTCGTAACAGCCGGGACGGCGGCGCCGCACGCCATGCAAAGCCGGCCAGGGCCACGTCGCCGCGGAGGGGCGGGGAGGAGGCGTCCGGCAGGCCGGAGCGGCGCCGCCGCAGAGGGGCGGGGAGGGGGCGTCCGGCCGGCCGGAGCGGCGCCGCCGCAGAGGGGCGGGGAGGAGGCGTCCGGCAGGCCGGAGCGGCGCCGCCGCAGAGGGGGAGGGGAGGAGGCGTCCGGCAGGCCAGGCGTTCGGCAGGCGGCGCCGCCGCAGAGGGGGAGGGGCGTCCGGCCGGGGCGGCGCCGCCGAGAGGGGGGGAGGAGGCGTCCGGCAGGCCGGAGCAGCGCCGCCGCAGAGGGGGGAGGAGGCGTTCGGCGGCCGGAGCGGCGCCCCGCAGAGGGGGAGGGGGCGTCCGGCCGGGCGGCGCCGCCGCAGAGGGGCGGGGAGGAGGCGTCCGGCAGGCCGGAGCGGCGCCGCCGCAGAGGGGAGGAGGCGTTCGGCAGGCCGGAGCGGCGCCGCCGCAGAGGGGAGGGGCGTCCGGCGGCCGGGCGGCGCCGCCGCAGAGGGCGGGGAGGAGGCGAGCGGCGGGCCGCCGCCGAGGGGGGGAGGAGGCGTCCGCAGGCGCCGGGGCGCGGCGGCCGCCGCAGAGGGGCGGGAGGAGGCGTCCGGCAGGCCGGAGCGGCGCCGCCGCAGAGGGGGGGAGGAGGCGTCCGGCAGGCCGGGCGGCGCCGCCGCAGAGGGGGGAACGGAGGCCGGCAGGCCGCCGCAGAGGGCGGCGCCGCCGCAGAGGGGAGGGGGCGTCCGGCAGGCCGGAGCGGCGCCGCCGCAGAGGGGCGGGGAGGAGGCGTCCGGCAGGCCGGAGCGGCGCCGCCGCAGAGGGGCAGGGAGCGTCAGGCCGGCTGTAGCGGCACCGCCGCAGAGGGGAGGGGCGTCGGCCGGCCTGTAGCGGCACCGCCGCAGAGGGGCAGGGAACGTCAGGCCGGCTGTAGCGGCACCGCCGCAGAGGGGAGGGGGCGTCCGGCCGGCCGGGGCAGCATTGCAGAAGAGGAGGGAGTGTCTGGCCGACGAGGGCGGCACCTCAGGAGAGGGAAAGGCCGTCCGCTGACCGGGGCGGCACCGCAGGAGTGGCGAGGGGGCCGGCTGGGGCGGCATCCCCGGAGAGGGGCTGGGGTAGGGCTGCACCGCACCGCAGATAACGGCGCTATTATAGGTGTGAGGCTAGCGAGGGTAATAGCGAGACCGACGATATGGGTCCGCGCTGCAGGCATGGGCGGAGTATGCGGTATGGCATGCTGGGCTAGGGTCGCACCAACTTTCTGTGATATATTTTATTTTTAAATGGTATTTCAAACAATTATACTAGTCACTAGGTTGAATCCACGACACTCCAAAAGTCAAAGATAGGCAAGTGACATACCACACATTTTTACATTACTCACAATGATAATTACCATTGTGTCATACAATAATACACATGAACATGAATTCACTATACACATGAAAACACTTGAGGATCACCACTCCAGATTTCGAGAAAATCCTACATTTTTTCATTTCTAAAGTAATCACAATTAACACTCCAGAAAATGGTTCTCCCGGAGCAGCTTGAATGGTTCCCAGGTACGTGTGCAATTTCTCAACAACTGTTTGCCTGTTTCCATTAAACAAGGAATTAAACATGGGGTGTGACGCGCAGGTATATGTATATGCCTTGCATATACTCGGATTGGTATTCTGGGATGTAAGTGACTTGGTTGAAGACTTGACTGTAGGAGAAACTCTGGGAAGAAGTGACGACAGCAAAGATAGATTCAAGGCACATGTAGTGGACATTATTAAGGATAATTTGGTGAAGGTTCCTAATTTCAACCGGCTTTGACTGCATGAGAGCGGCTTTAAGCGCTATAAGATGGGAAGGCAAAAACCAGAGCAGCAAAGCGAGCAAAAGAACTGGATTTGGCTAGGAACTGTAATGGGGACAGCAAAAAGTTCTTTGGTTTCTACAAGCTGAGCCAAGTTTCTGGCACAATTGGTCAACTGGAAGTAAATGGGACTATATTGGGTGAGGATAGTGAGATGGTTGAGGAGCTGAGCAAGCGGTTTAAATCAGTGTTTACATTGGAAGATATGACCAATCTGCCGACCGTACACCATAGTTCAGTGACATGGGATCTAACAAATGATGTTGATTTCATTGATAGTGATGTTGTTTACAATCATATCAGGAAGATAAAGCCAAACAAGGCAGAAGGACCTGATGATATTTATGCTAGGGTGTTGCGGGAAACTGAAAAGGAACTGGCATTTCCACTTAGTATAATATTGTGTAGATCAGTTTCACAAAATGAAATTCCAACCGATTGGAAAAGGGCAAATGTAGATCCTATTTTCAAGAAAGGAGAAAGAAGGAAAGTTGAAAACTATAGGCCAGTAAGTCTCACATCCCTAGTCTCCAAGGTACACGATTCAACTATCAAGGCTAGAATAGTTAGTTATCTGGAAGGTAGCAGATTGATTCAACATACCCAACATGGGTTTAGGAAAGGACGATCGTGTCTCACAAACCTCTTGGACTTTTTGAACTTCGCCACAGAACAATTTGATCAGGTAAATCAGGTTGATGTAGCATATCTTGACTTTAGTAAGGCCTTTGACAAGGTACCCCATACACGGTTAATGATACAGCTTCAGTCCCATGGTATTGTAGGTAGCATCTTAAAATGGATAGAGTTGTGGCTTTCAGATAGACAGCAAAGAGTGATGCTAAATGGTACAAAGTCATCATGGCAAAATGTTCTTAGTGGAGTCCCCCAGGGGTCAGTACTGGGGCCACTACTGTTCATTATATTTGTAAATAACATTGAAAGTGGCCTAAGCAGTAGTTTTAAAATTTGCGGATGATTTGAAGGTCTTTAGGGCAATAACAGGACAAGATGAGCATATCTCGCTGCAAAAAGACTTAGACGAACTTGTGAAGTGGTCCGAAGAATGGCAAATGAAATTTAATTTTGATAAGTGCAAAATCATGCATGTAGGTAAGCAGCATATCAAGGCTCCATACTTGACGGTGGCCAAATGCTATCAGTGACTCAACAGGAGAAGGATTTAGATGTATTCTAAACACAACATTGGGGGCATCAGAACAGACCAAGGAAGCCAGGAAGAAGGCACTGAGAATGCTTTCGGAAATAAATAGGAATGTGTTATACAGAAGTGAGGAAGAGATCAGGAAGCTTTACTGTGTATATGTCAGGCCACATTTAGAATACTGCATCCAAGCCTGGTGTCCTAGCTACGAAAAAGATTGTTGGCTTTTAGAGAGAGTACAAAAGAGGGCTACAAATGGTTAATGGTATAAGCAACCTAGCATATGAGGAAAGATTGAAGAAATAGAATATGTTTTCACTTAGATATAAAAGGCTGAGAGGAGATCTCATCGAAGTCTTTAAATTTGTCCATGGTCTGGAGAGGGGATACCTTGGGGAAATGTTTTAATTTAACAGAAATGATGCAATTAGGGGTCATAAATTCAAAATTAAAGTTAACCACAGCAGAACAAGGTTAAGGCAAACTTTCTTCACCAACAGGGTAGTAGAACACTGGAACCAGCTGCCAGAAACCATTGTCGGTAGCAGCGCATTGAACATCTCTAAAAACAGCATAGATGATCATTATAAGAATAGATGGCTTTCTTTTCAGTATTACAGAGAGGGTTGATCGACGGATTTGGTGGGCAACTGGTTAATTGTACAGAGTGCAACCAAGAAGGGCCCTTGTGGCTCACAGTTGCACTGATCTTTTATGTCTTTATATACATATACCTACTTAGGGACTGTAAACTGCATGACCCTTGAAGATCTGCTCCACTTTCCTCCATCAAACCAACAGCCAACAACCTGCAAAAGTAACCACTGATGATATGCTCCACCAAGATAGCCAACAGCGAACAACACGCAAAAGCCACCGAGTCCCTGGGAATAGCTGGGGAAATCTTCTCTTGCTTGCGCCAATATGACTACTGACAGAAACATGACCGTGGGTCTGATAGTTGACTCACATGTGGAGTTTTATCTCCTGAAAGTGGTGCTACCGCTGGATTTATGTTTATGAATCATATATTTGGAGATGAGGTTTTCCGGTAATAATATTTGGAAAAAATATGTTATATTAGTTATGTCTAAGGTAGGCTGGTATTTGAATATTTCAATGATATCCTAGGTATCCCGATTTCCCTAGGTATTTGAATGATATCCTCAGCTTAAGAATATATGTGGTGTGACATGTCAATTTAAAAAGTAATAAGCATATACAATTTAATAGTGGAAACAACATTCAATCTTCCAGCAAAAAGGAAACTCAGTTTTCTGGAGTGAATGTCTTGAATAAAAAATATAACAAATGTTCCTTCTTCAAGTCATGGCATAGTTTCATCCTGTGCAACTCCGGGGATCTCTACAGCTAAGAATCGCGCCAGGTCCCCAAAAATCGCTCTGGGCTCCATAAATTCACAGAATGGGCTCTAAACAAATCCAAATGTCACAACAAACTCGCGCCGGGCCCGAAGCTTTGTGCCGGGGACCGCGAAAATCGCGCTGGGGCCCAGCAAAGTGCAACGCTCCCAGCGAACTCGCACCGAGTCCCTGAAATATCGTGTCTGGGACCCAAAATTTCCGTCGGTAGTTCCAAAAATGATGGTTGGGGCACCAGAATTCCCCCCGGGAATCCTAAAACTTGCGTCGATTGCCTGAAATAAACATGGCTTGGCCCAAAAATCGCAGCGGAACCGGACAAAAATCACGACGGGGCCTCCAAAATATGAAAGGATTCCGTTAAATACATGTCCGAGGCAGGAAAATCACTCCGGAGCCACACGGATGCCACCAGATGCCTTAGAAAATGGCGCACGTACCCGACAAATGTATCGGAGTTCGACAAATCGGAGCAGGACACAAAAATATTGCACCAAGGGCCCTAAAAATCAGGCCAGGGCTCGGACTTTACAAGATTCAGAAGTCACCATAAAATGCGTCGAGCCCAAAAAACTGGCGTCGGATCCATCGGGAATCACGCACCTAACCGCGAAACGTCGCGCAGGGACCCCGAAAGATTATGCAGGAGTCTCTAAAATAGTGCTGGGGTCCCACAAATGTGCCCCAAATAAACACAACAGGACAGTGAGAGAAGAGCGGGAGGCCAACAATGCACCTGACCCTATAAATCGCACTTAGTCTCGCAAAAAGTTGCAGCGACTTAAAACTTGCGCTGCAGTTCTAAATCAACACACCTGGAGCTCAAAGAAAATATAACGCAGGACCTTCAAAGTACACCGGAACCATGATAACGAATGGGGACCTCAAAAACTGGCTGTCTTCCTCAAAAAGCGACATGGCGTGAACAAAATGAATAAAAAGTGCAGGCACTAAATAAACTCGTCGGGATCTACGGCAACGCGCCGGTTCCTCAAAAATACTATCGGTGTACAAGAAAAAAACTTTCTTCTTTTTTTAAGTCTGGTCCCAAAGATGTGCTGAGCCCCAAGGAAAAATTGGTTGGAGCCCTAAATACGAGCGTAGTAAGTAAGCGAAGAAAAACGCAACGGTTCCGAAAAATAACACCTAGCTATGGTCTCGGATCGATAGCCAATCTGGGAGCGTATTTAGCCAAAGAGATTAGATGCATACAAATTAATGGCGAGGACTTTGAAAAATTCCAATTAGCTTTGATTATGAAGTTTGACCTTAACATATCCCAGTTTCAAAATGTGAATGAGGCGCTCACCATGGGCTTGATGGTAGATGTGGGTAAATTTTTGCAAAAACGGAAAATATGCGAGGCGACCGAACAAAAATCAGCTTTACGTTGAGATTATTTCGAATTGTCAACATTCTCATACCGCACAAGAAGCGACGTCGAATGACATTCGTTTTCTGCAAATTGAAGCCATAGCGACGAAACGTGAGGTCATCGAAGATCTCAATGAAACTTTCGACCTTGATATGTGCCGTTTTGAAATGCTACTCGATTGTTCATCTAGGTTATCGCTCTTGACACCAGATTTGGGTAGGTTTGAGCGAAAACGAAAAAAATGAGAAGCAATAGAATGACCAGCTTAGTTTTTTGCTTTGAGAAATAATTTAGTTACTTAACTATCAGATACCGCATAACAAGCCCGGCGAATAACGGTCATTTGATGCAAATTGAAGCGCTAGCGACCGAACCTCGCGTTCGGTAGCTATCGCTTCAATATCGCAATCAAAGAAATCAAGCTAACCTTGGATTTTGAAATTTGACCTTGATGTGTCCTCGTTTAAAATGTTACGCGACGGTTCACCACAGTCTGTCTCTTGATACCAGGTTTGGGCAGGTTTTGGTGAAAACGAAAAAAAGCAGTGCTGCCGGAGAGCCCGGTTTGCGTTGGGCCTTGGCCGTTGGGCCTTGACCGTTGGGCCTTGACCGTTGGGCCTTGACCGTTGGGCCTTGACCGTTGGGCCTTGACCGTTGGGCCTTGACCGTTGAGCCTTGACCGTTAGACCTTGACCGTTGGGCCTTGGCCGTTGGGCCTTGACCGTTGGGCCTCGACCGTTGGGCCTTGACCGTTGGGCCTTGGCCGTTGGGCCTTGACCGTTGGGCCTTGGCCGTTGGGCCTTGACCGTTAGACCTTGACCGTTGGGCCTTGACCGTTGGGCCTTGGCCGTTGGGCCTTGGCCGTTGGGCCTTGACCGTCGGGCCTTGGCCGTTAGAGTGGTCATGCGAGACTGGTATAATTGCTTCCAGCGTGATCAGTACAGGAAGAAGCATGTGTGGCAGTTGATTCGAATGATATTGCTTATATTGTCAGTTTTGATATCATTCGATATCAAAACTGGCATTCAGCACCCGTTGCTGCATGCCAGTACCAATACAATATGTATCAGGCGAACTAGTCGCTGAATACGACAACGACGGTGACTTGACGTACGTGTTTTAGATTGGCCAAGACGCCCAAGGACACCCGGAGTCACGCTTGTTCACGATATATTGATATATGCGCGGGGGAAGGCAACCTAAGATGTATGGGTAGGCAACCTATGATGTAAGGCTATGTAAGATGCATGCCTTGCGATAATGCAAATTTAGTGCATCGCAGAGCACAATTCTGCACCTAAGCGAAAACAGAAGACTGTCAAGTTTTTGTGTTATTGAAGAATAGTCCAGAAACAGAAAATGATAACGCTTGCTATTTACCACTCGCAGAATGTGTGACGATAGATAGCCTGTGAAGCCTGTTGATTGGCTAGAACGGCTTCACATAACACGTAAGCAAGCAAGCCATCTATAGAAGACAGTCTGCGATTCCGAAAAATGGAGGGGAAGAGATGACACCGTGTAGACTGCGTATTGGTCGTATATATCAAATGCATGCTCATTTTTACCGGGAGAGAACGAGGCCGATGTACAGCTTGCGGGGACGTTGTGACGGCTGAGCATGCCTTTTTCTCTTGTACACGTCTTAATTCCATCCGACAGAGATATTGCTAGGTATCTGGTATTATCAATATATTAGACGAACTACCCAAGGTTGATATCTCAGATGTCTTCAAATTCTTCAACTTCACTGAAGTTCACATTGTGTATGTCCCACCGGCGGGTGAGCACATACTCGTATTTGGTTTGTTTGTTTGTTTGTTTATTGGTTGGTTCACGACACACTTTATGCACATTCATGGCTAATGGCGCCGCCCACACTGTTTCGCCGGTGGGCCGCGGGATTGGGAAATGTCCTGAGTGGCGCTAGAGTCGAACCCGGGACCTTTGGTACCCATAGCCCACCTTAACTACTCGGCCATCCCCGCCCCACTCGTATTTGGTAACATAGGCGATTCTTTTGGTGGGTCAGGTAGCTCCCTTCCCCTCCCGTCGATATAAGCGCATTCGTATTTAACCAAGTCATCAATGCAAATTGTCATCGGAACTTGAACTGACCTGAACAACGGGTATAGAAAAACCAATCCTTAAACATGCCGCCTCTCTCTCTCAGCGGTCCTTGCTGCAAGTGACCGCTGGTGACGTCACACGCCTATACTTCCCGGACGAGGAATCGACCAACGGGAATTGGGCTGATGCTACCCGCCTGGAATGTCCGATCTGATGCGGCTGGCCGGACCTAGCGAGTGAGCCGTTCGCGGCGCTTGCGACAGTCCTCTGCTGGATGCGACTTTTACGAGCGGGTCGACGGAGTGCAGCGGGGGCCGGTCGGCTGCCCTGGTACACACCAGCCGCCACCTGTGCCTGTCCAGAGCCGCTCACTGATCAGTGCGATTGTCGGGCAGGTGCCGTCACCAGTCGCCATCACTTCTGCCGGAGTGAACAGAGCATATGACGTTCTGAACAATGCCAGCAGGTCCTTGAAGAACGGGGTCTGAGTAGATTCACTTCTGAAACGGCGGCTAATGAACTCCTTGGACCGTAAATCGTGCATGCTTCTCTGAGCATACAAGATACTCAGAAATGCTTCTCTTTGCTTGATGCTTACAGCGCTAAGGAATTCAGGGCAAAATGGTCGTGCTTCCCCCATGCGAAAGCCCAATTTCAGCCGATGTTTTACACTAAAATGGAATGTTCTCGACATTTAATCGCTTTATGAGGAGGATTGGCGAATGTTAACTGTTCACGTCTGGGGAACTCTTCGGATTCAGATATTTTTTAATTGCTTTCCCTGCTAGGCTTCTGGATCCGCACTTGGTTTGCAGCGTCACGCATGCCAAGCAATCCTGCGATGGAGCTGTTGTTCTAAATACAGGCCACGTACGTTCATGTTTACTTTGCGATAAATTGGGTTGGCGCGAATTGGATAAATGATGTACCCTGGGAGATGTGATGCCATTATGCAGGTGTCCCTCTAGAGTATAACATGGAATGGCATTTCCAAATCCGTTCCAATCCAGATCCGTATGAGCAGATGCATCCGAATGCATATTCGTATGGGATGGAGATATTCCATTCGTTGTCCAATCCATTTTCAAATGACTAGGTAGTTCAAACCTGATGGGCTCCAGGAATAAATGGGATGTGGACCATCAACATTATACAATAGAAGGCAACAAAAAAAAGTATTTGATATGAAAAGTGGCTTATAATTTACATCAGGAACACCATAGTTTATCAAGGCATCACAATTTTACTTCCGATGATATGTACAAACTGTGCAGTCCTCTAATTTTCTAACTTGTGCTGGCTTGTTGTGCATGAGCATTATCAAAGCATACAAGAAACAGGACAACCGCTGAGAAATAAGATAATATAAAGGTAGCATTCTCCATGTATCCCAATCAATCTCTTCATGCATCACCAAAGGCCTAATGTTGAACTTGGAAATTGGTGCTGCATTGGTAACGCGAAAAGTACCCAAATGTCCACCTCTGAAGTGGACTCCGTTTAGTGGTATGATCCTCCTTCCAAAACAAAAACAAAAGTAACGTGATGGACACCATCTTTTTGTATTTTTTGCAGTGCATTGTATGTTAGAAAAGACAACGAAAACACACTTTGCTCACCGATACCTCCATCAATGGCACTTTCAGTACTATGAAAATGTAGTAACCATCAAAAGGCCGACGAAGAGCAAGCACAGAAGCAACAGCCCGACACTCGTGCCCGGGAATTTGATGTATTTCAAATTGTCTGCTGGGAACATCGCTGACGTCGAACAAAGCTATTATGCCATAATCTATATGGCCACATTGCGTGACGTAATCCATGTATGCTGTGACAAGTCCCCAAAGCTCCATGACGTCAGTTGTGCCCCATAAGAATCCCATGGTGACGTTGTTTTTTTTTAGGGGAGAAACTCTTGTGGGATTTCGGGGTCTACTCATCGGGCGCCTTCCAATGACAGCCTTTTAGTGTTCGTGCAACGCTTAGTTTGGAGGTTGGATTAGGCATAAAATACCCCCTCCCCCAGACGGGATGTGAGGATCTGATCAGAAAGACCGGAAGGGTTAACTGATATGCTCAGAGGAGTTCCATGGCGTTCCACACCGCTTGCAAAAGTCATGGGTGTAACCAAGGAGGGAGACTGGGGGAACATGTCCACCAATTTCTGAAGTGGCGATTCACCTACACAATGAAAATTATCATGGAAATGGAATCAAAATCGAAATAGTTGAAACCATTTCTCACTTTTTTCCCTCAAATTAATGCTCTCAACCTGACATAACCTAATCTGTCCTGTTTATATAGAAGGGAAAATGATACAATTTCTTCCGAAAATTCCAAAGTAATTTTGTTCGCGAAATAAAAAACTAACCTTACAAATGAAAAACTGGTCCTTTTCAGATTACCTCTCCAAGCCTAATATAACCCATCCTTCAGTGTATTACGTATTTAGCCTGTTTATGAAAAAGGAAAAAGTGACAAATTTCTTCCGAACATTTCAAATTAAATAGTTTTTAACCGAAAAACGATCCAAACCGTTTGGTTGTTTCATGGAGGTACAATGTGTGGAATACCTCTCTGTGATTTCCCCAATAATTCCCCCTTTTAACTAAAAACTTCAAATCAATCCATTCCGATCACTGCTCGCTGGTAGCTACGAGGGGCGTATCGAAAAGAACTCTGTTTTTAGTACTACATTTGTAGCCTGAATGCAGACTGCCATGAACTTTGCTCCCTTTCATTTGCTCCCATTTATTTTGCAACCTATCTCAGAAGCAATGATTAATTTTCATGGTTGTCACCTAGCATACACCACAAAGTGGGATACAAAGTGCAATGGCACAAGGCGTGATATTCACTTTGATTAATAATCTATCATGGTCGATGTGCCAGAAAACCCTAATAACCACCCCTATATTCACTTTTTTATGCGATTATAACGACCTGTGCCAATGTGCTTTGTATCTAATTTGCCCAGTAAGCTATTAACCACCAAGTAAGCATGTATATTCGGACTCTTGCATATATTAAGGGTATTCACAATACACTTGTGGCAATTATAGCTTTACCTAAGTGATGCAGGAAATTACCACTAGTTACGTATGTGCATGCATATACGAAGCACATTCATAAAGTTGTAGTATTCCATTGTGTGGAATAAAGGGTGGGCGTCCAGTGGTATATGCATGTCCGGTTCCACGCATAGATGGCGCTTCAGATAGAGACCAAACAGGGGAACTGGGATCCGTAGAATCGTAGAATGTCAGGTGGCAGGTCGTTGCACTACCGTGCGGCATGGCTACAACATCGCGTTTGGCCAACTTCGGCGGATGACCTGGGCACATTAAGACCACCATCCAGCCCCGTGAGCCGGTATGAGATAGTTGCAATGTATTTGGAGGCTAGCAGTGGTTTGCATTATTATTTGCACATTATCATTATCAGTCTTCTCCATTACACTGTTCATGTGCACTATTATATTTTGGTTGAGTAAGTAACATGGGGTTGATTCTAATCAGGTAGTTCCATTCTAATGCGGGTATTACAATTATATATCCTACGACCAAAAGTGAAGATTTTGTAACAAACAAAAAAAGAAGAACAAAAGTTTTCTCCGTTATCTTTCTGCATCATAGACAGCTGTCGCTCCGTCGCGATGAACACTGTAGTTTGCTCACAATTATTGCCGTACCGACTGTACGCTGGTATTACATTCCTTACGTCGTGTGGTGTGTCATTGGCCCGGAGCAGACAACTGCGGGTCAGTCTGTGTGCCGTGACGGGGTGTCTGTCTGCGACTGTGAGGAGCCGGACGCCGAGACGGCCGGGTCAGACAGGGACGACACGCGCTCAAAGTCAGCCAGCGACGCCACCTGGATCTCGCGGAACAGCCCGTTGTCGGCGGCCGTCGGCAGCGTCACGATCGGCCGGTTGGTCACGTCGGCCAGCACGTCCAGGAAGCCGAAGCTGCGCAGGAAGTGCAGGTAGCGGTCGCTGCTGGGCGGCGGCTGGCCGCTCGGCCGGGCACACTGCAGGTAGAGGGCGCGCGTCATGTCGTCTGGCGGCGGCTTCCGCCACGTCTGATCGTACAGCACGTAGTCGTCGACGGACAGGAGGCGCCGTGCCGAGTCGGCGATGGCTCGAATGTGCAGCCAGTCGGTGACGCCCATTCGCGGCAGGTTGGACGCGGTCAGCAGGCACAGGCTGCGGCCACAGATGCCGTTGTTGAGCAGCGTCTCGGCGTACTGCGGCAGGCCGAGACGGTCCAGCCAGCCGCGGATCTCGCACGGCCCCCAGCCGACACAGCGCGGGATGCGCGTGTCCGGCACGCCGAGCGCGATCAGGTCGTCCACCGTTTTATGGTGCCAATTGCCCGAGCAGGGTGCCTTCGGCGACGGCTGCGATGACGACGTCGCCGTCGGCGTGGGCGTCGGCGTGGGCGTCGGCGTCGGCGAGGGCGTCCGTAGGTCCTCTTCACTGAACTGAGGCGTGTCGGAGTACGGCCGGAAGCCCGGGCTGGCCGCCGGACCGGTGACGCCGCCGTCGGCGATCGGCACCGCCAGGACGATGGCTTCGTGGGAGAATTGCGCCTCTTCAGCCGACGTGGACAGCGTCGGCTCCGACTCCGGCTCCGGCTCCGGCCCCGGCTCCACGTGGCTCGACCGGCCTGCCGCCAGACCCGGCAGCGCGGCACCGACTGCGATTGCCGCACTATGCGCCGGCTGATCGCCGGCTCCTGGTGCGGTCACGTCTGTAGCAGCATCGCTTCCTTCCCGTTGCGTGTCGGAATCGCTCGCTCCGTTTGAACCTGCATTTGTGCCCTCTAAATTTGTGTCGTTCTTTACATTGTCCTTCGATGGATTTGCGCCGGTTACGGACCCTGTCGGACACTTCGAAACTGCGGGACTTTGACACTCAGTTGAACCTAACTGTGTATTTGACTCGGCTTTCACGTCTGATTGCACGAGCTTTGACTGTGTCTCGTCTTCTGTCAGGTCGGGGTGGGATTGAGCCTGTAACTGCGGCAGGATTCTATCACTGGACAACGCAGGCTGATCCTGCTGCTCGGATTCACCCAGTGTGACTCCTCTATCTTCACTCCGTGCGGCTTCCGCGCTTCCATCACCCTCTGACTTGCCGCCGCCTTGGTGCTCTGCGGCCTGTTCCCCGGGCGTAGCTAAGCCAGTTGTCTGGGAAACTTTGTCCTCTGGTATCTTCCCTTCGGCCGTTGTCGCGTCGTGTTCATTCTCCATTACGTTTCATATGGATCGGCCAGCGATACCATGTTGTATAATGAGAATGTCGTTATATAGATATCATTCTTGATTATGGATGTGCATCAAACTTGCGCCGAAATTACATGGATTTATGTTCCTAAAGATATTTGAATTGTATGAGCGTTCTCAGCTCTCCGCTCTCTATCTCTCTCTCCTTCTTTTGCCTCTCCCTCTCTTTATGATCTCCAGATTCCTAAGCCTCGATCAGTCTAGGTAAAGAAGATGCACATGAATCATCATATTTCCTTACCAGGATTTCTTCATTTTTGTAACGTGCTGCTTCACATTCGATGTCCTTGATTTTTCTTCGCTAGATTTCACAGTAACTTATTAAATAGTTTTGGTGCATAGAACGCGGATTACTTGTCACGGTGAAGCGGTTGGCATCATGCAGTGTTTATGTTTCATCCAACTCTCTGTTCTGCCATTCGTCGGTCACGTGATATGTTTTTTATAATGTCCTTTCCAGCAGTGCTTTTCTTGTCAAGCAGAGACAATTGTTGGAGCTTCAGCCGCATATTCGCTGTATTCTTACGATTTACGAATTATAAATCGTCTACATCAGGAGCGTTCCAGGACAGATCGACCCACCCATAGCAACACCACCTCCCAGAATACAATCGAAATTGGTGTACCTCTGGTATATTACCTCTGGTGATATTGAACAGACCATTCTTTATCTCATCAGAACCCATTATCAAAAAGAGCTATGCCTTATAGTACCTTCAGGACATGGTGTACCATTAGTACTTACGTATCGATATAAAACTATCGTTTCGGTGTGAAAATACAAATGAAGTATAGATTTCGAATCCAAATTGAACGCTGATTTAAAATATGTAACTTGTTTTGAGCAAGTTTTACATTTCCCCAGCGCCCTCATGACCTAGTTTTCAAGTGAACAAATTTATAGCTTCCCATACTTGAGAAAATGGAGAAATATATTTCGGAAAATGATGACTGGCTCATATGAATATGCACCAAAACAAACATGTGCATATATTTCTAACTTATTGCGTGACCACTGAAGGTGCTTCTATTTACATCAGCAATACCAATGAATGTAGATTGGCATGATATAAATTATATAAAACCATACATTTCCCTTTATAAGTAGGATAGAAGCTATTCCTATATAGTAGGCTATCTTGACACGCTCACGATTATGATTCACACCTTTTCACGACCATAACCTGGGGTCATAAAAGGTCAAGCTCGGGAGACAAATGATCTCAAATGAATAGTACTAAATGGTAGTTTTCACAGTGCATGGTTTAGCTATAATAGAAAAGTTATCTTTTATCATCCAAAGGAAAGGAGATGCTGTCCAAGGATGTCTTTCGGTCAACTTCCAATGCACCGTGCATCCATTTGAAAGCTTACTGGAGCCTCCATACTTCTTCATCTTGTATGGCATGTCACAAAAGTTTCCACTGATACACGAAGCACAACACAGCCATGGTTCATACTTTCCTTCAGCGGCTTATCCCACTCATCCAGCAAGCTCCGATAGTAAATCATGTTTATCTGGTGTCACTGGTGAGGTCACGGGTCACGTCAAGTAAATCTATTTGACAATTTTCGAATGCTCATGTTTCAACACAAATCAGGGCATTAGGGTAACATAGAATATCAGCCGTTGTTGAATACATAGTGTGTGCCTACAACTGCCCATGTACATACCTTCTGGCCTCGGGCCAAGTAAAGACCCTTGATGGGAGGTCAAATTAGCGTTTTGATTTAGCATGCAATGCAATTCGTTGTCTAGGACACATTTTCGCAAGGATCTTTAAAAAAAAAACTGATATAAAATTCGCATGTGTAACGGAATTTTGAATGTCGGAATATTCTAGCATGACGCCAATGAAGTCACAGGTCATGCCAAGTGGAAATATTTTAGTGATTCCAAGAGCGCGCATTTTTTTTTGCTGCAGAAGGCATTAAAACAGCATAAAACCTAGATGTTGGTCCATGCATGCACTAGATGTCAACAATTATACAACCTGAACTTCTTGCACTCGGGTCAGGTGAGGTTATTTGAGAAGAGGATGCAAAATTGTTGTTTTGGTCGTGTGTGCAATGCATTGCAATTTTATAGGCTACATTTCTACGAGATCGAAAAACGAACCTACACTTCCGTATGCACCACAGAATGCGCCCTGCCGTGTTCTACCGTGTCCATTGTCGTACCTGAGGTCACGCGATATACATTGACGTCTAGAAGAACTACAGCTGGATTAGCTCGCCAATGTTAGTTTATGTCGAGTGGCTACAAGCAGTCATTTCAGGCGGGAAAAGCAGCACCTGCTATCAAACTTATGTTATAACATGACCTAGCATTCGGTCCTCCTCTAACAAGTTAAATAGGTAGGATGAGTCCCACCTAATGTCGTGAAATCCCACCTAGTGGAGTAAAAAATCTTACCTAGTCAAAGGGAATTTCAATGGACAAGGAAACAAAAAATACCTCTGTACAGTTTTGGTAGCGGAAGTAGGTTTTCCTTGGAACGGTATATATCTCGAATAAAATTTGTGAGCAAGCCTACTCCAGTATCCAGTAACTCCAGTACAAGGCTGCTTTTTGTTTCATCCCTGCACTGATGGCATTGCAATGCAATTTATCTACATTCAATTTTAGCAACCGAAGTCTACCGACTTCTGCACCTTCAGTGGCGGTACTATGTGCTGGAATGTGCACATGAAGAGGTAAACGCACCAGGTAGGGCGGCACGGATAGGTTGCAAATCTGGCCTTTGGTATCAAGAGAGGATATTTTATTGATACATTTTTGCACCTCTGGTTGAGAGACCGATGAGGAGGTCGGATTTGGTTGCTGACAATTGCAGTGCCGGCCGGCGATTGGTGCTGCTGCTCCCCCTTCGCCGCGTGCCAGGTGCGCGCCTGCCCCCCCCCCGGATCGCTGGGGGGATGTTGGGGGCAGCTGACTGGCCGACCGATGCGGTCGACAGAGCCTGACATCACGTGGGCTAGTGGTGAGCGGCCAGGGAAGGTTTCAAGATCACGCGGTCCGGCGCTGCTCACACGGCGCAGGCATGATGTAGGACAAGGATCGGATCAGCGGACGCTCGTTGGGCGATGGGTTCGACTCCCCTCGAGCAAGACGAACGCACCGGCACTCGTCGAAGCTGTTGAACAGGTTGTCGCCGCGGTGGAATTCAACTTTTGGAACGCTGTTACTTCGGTAGTTCGCAGGCACTGATCACTCGCTCACCGCACAGGATGCTCCGGCGACAGACGGGCACCCATCCAGCCTCACAGGACATGCCGACCACAGACGGCCAGACGGGCACCCATCCAGCCTCACAGGATATGCCGGCCACAGACGGGCACCCATCCAGCCTCACAGGATATGCCGGCCACAGAGGGCCAGACGGGCATCCATCCAGCCTCACAGGACATGCCGGCCACAGACGGGCACCCATCCAGCCTCACAGGATATGCCGGCCACAGAGGGCCAGACGGGCATCCATCCAGCCTCACGAACCCAAACCCAAACCCATCACGAACCCAAGTCTTCTGCGTCACTGTGCGTGTCCCATGTTCATCCTCTGCATCCATCCCATCACCAGCCCCAGCAGTTTCCGTGTGTCACTGTATGCACCCCAACACCACCCTGTGTGCATTCCACCACCACCCCCTGTACGTATCTCGTCACCACCATAGCCGTCTCCGTGTGTCACTCAGCAGGTATCCAATCGCCACTCCCTGCACGCATTCCATCACCAACCCCAGGCGTCTCAGTGGCACTCTGGTAGCCGGACGCCACCAACAATCCATAACCGTTCAATCGCATGCAAGCTTCATCTCCCAATTGACAGCAGACCAATGAACGCACCAATAATTAAATAAGTATCTCGGCTAGCCAAAATAGAACTTCGCCTAAACCTTCTATATCTGATAAGTATACCATGTCACTGTTCAATATTGCTCAAACACCCAAGTATCGCTTGCATGATCTCTATCTCCCTCTCTCTCTCTCGCGGCCTAATTAGAAGCAGTCACGTCACAGAGCGCTACACGTTTGCTGGTCCCCTTCCCCCAGTGTGATGGACAGTGGTGTCACGATCAGTGCGACATGAGACGTGGAGCGTGCTTTCACGGTGATAATTGCACAACTCGTCACGACGGAGAAGCCGGGTGGTGAAGACGTGCTGTCCTGAAGCGTACGGTTAGCATCGATCTGATGGTGTTGAATGAAAACACCCGCGAACAATTTAGACATACATTTACAAGAAACGGTGATTCTTTAAGACTGAAAAGGTCATCGCGCAGACAGGAAGCCGTCCTCGACGACGAAATGCCAACACGGGCATCACTCGGCCCGCCGCACGGGACACGGCACCTCGACTGCAGTGGGCAGACAACACAACACCGACAGAAATAATGCTGCCGCCTGCGTCCGCGCCGTCGTGCCCGGGTTATGGCGCCCCTCCCACCACATAAACACCCACGCCGACGCCTATAGGAGCGAGCGTGACACCTGCACTGCACCTGCACTGCACATACTTATAGCTATACCAGCGATCGACAGTTGGTACTGCTCCGCTCTGCGCCGCCGCACACATACTCCGGCTCGTGTGAGCCCACCGTCGACCCCAGCCGTCTCGGCCTGCAGTCCGTCTGGAGCTACCCGGCACAGCCGGCGGCAGCGGTGCTGTCGACCAGCCGCAGACGACTCTGCAGCCGTGTCCGGAGCCGGCGCGCGGCTACACATCCGCGCCAACATCGGCCTTGCTCCGCCCACCGGCTCCGAACCCGGCCGGCACCATCCAGCGGCCGTGGCCGGAGCACGGGACAGGTGCGCGCCACCCACACACTACTCGGCGTCGGTCTTCTTCTCCGACTCTTCTTCCTGGTCATCGCCAAGGATGAAGTTGTCGTCCATCTGCTCCCAGGAGGCGGCGTCGTCGCCGCGACCCGGCGCCGGCTCCTCGCGCGCCGCGTCCACCGGACCGCACTTGGCCTCCTCGCCGGCTGCCTCGCTCTTGGCAGCCGCGTCAGTCGTGCTTGGCCCGTTACCCTGCGGCGTACTGGGCGGCCGGCCCTCCTCCTACGCGAGACCAGGGCGATGAGTGAGTGTGGTGCAGTTGGTCACTACCAACTTGACAACTGGCACCATGCATCTAGTCATAACTCTGATACCGTTTATTTGTTTATTGGGGTTTAGGGGCGCATCGACTGCAGTGGTCATTCAGCGCCCAACTCTGGTACTGGTACAACCAGCATGTCTTACGGAGTTGAAGCAGTTCTCTGGTACAAATCCGGGTAAGAAATTACAACAAAAAACATTGCAATTAATATTTTAAGCTGAGTTATTTTTCACGAGGTTACGTGCGGACCGGTCGAGTTGGGCCGGGACAGGACGCCACGCGAGCTACCTCTTTCGAACAAACGCTCGGCAGCACAACCGATCGGGCATCGCCATTGCTCATATTTACCAGCTAAAAAGAGATAACTCGAGTGACAATCGGTCGATAAGACAGCAGCCAATGGACCATCCCCCTTACGTTTGTGGTTGTGGTTCTGCTCCAATCAATGCCATACTCTCAGGATTCCACCGGTTATACAAGATAAAACAAAAACCGATGATTATCAAAATCAGTTTGCTCAAAACATTTACTCACAGCCAAGGCTCCGCCTACCTTTCCACCATCCATTTCGTCAGCAGCATCAGCATCAGCATCAGCATCGGCATCGGCATCGGCATCGGCATCACCATCTGCGTCGGCATCGACCTCTGCCTCGGCCTCGGCCTTGAGTTTTTCCTCCTCCTTTTCGGCCAGTTTTGCCAATTTCTTGCGGTAGTTCTCGAAGTGCTTCTTACCCATGCAGTGTTTAATGAGCACCGCGTTTATTTTGGCCGTGATCTTGATGTAGATGTCGCAAAGGCCACAGTGGTACACCTCTGTTTTGCGCATGTAGCCAGAGCCTGTACAGGGAGAACAGTCAACAGGGTCCTAACATTGCATTTCCTTTAATTGTGAGGATGAAAAACGAAGTTGCTTGGAATACTGAAACATGGGATTGTCACTCAAGGATGAAAAATCAGGGTACACCATTTACTTCAGTCACCTGCATGTCACACTTCAGGAAGGTGCATCATGACTGTGATCATATTTGATATGCAGGAACATCATGCAAATTTAAGACAAGGATGGAATATTATAGTTCCATTAGCTGCGCATTTCCAGGTAATATAGATAATTATTTTACACTGACAGTCAAGGTGTGCAATACGGAGGCGAAACGCCTGAAAGCATTCAGCACTTCCCACAAAAATTATCGCTACTCAACAATATCGCACTACGAGACCGACGTTCAGCGAAACGTGGTCTAAGCACAACAAACTAGATAAAAGCTACAACAAAAGCTAAATATTCGTATTAATAGGAAGCATAGTGCTTAATTTCTAGTCAAATATAGGCATCGTTTCAAAGGGCAACAGCAAGCAGGAAACGACTTCATAACAGCGTACGTTTTCTGAATGCCTAAGTTGATGAAGACTATCAACAATGTATTCATTAACTGTGTAAATATGCTATGACCCAGGCTATGCCTGTGGAACGCGAGTCATCTCGTGTTATCCTCAATAGCACTTAAGGTTTTTAGGAGCATGGTGATACTCAACTATCAGCCGGCTCTAATTTGAGCGCGAAAACAACTATAGTGGTGCAAGTTTATACCCAAGATATTCTGAGTTTCCTCATAATATTGGGTGTGCATTCATGTGGATTCGCCCCATTAAAACGCTCACCTGGTACACCTTGCTGACCCTCTCCCGCCCCTCCCTAACGGGAACGTATAAAAAAAGCAATCAGCCACATATTAAATTACTGTTTAAAAAACATCGCCGCTTTATGACAAGGCACATACGCACAACACGTGGGCCCGTACCGACAGCCAGCGTGGACCACGTACCAACAGCCAGCTTGCCGTCGTATTCCTTGAGCTCGCTGAGCTTCTGCGTGGCGGACACGTGCGGCCGTTGTCCGGCGGCGTCGGCGCGCGGGCCGCGCTCCTCCCGCTCGCCGTCCTCGTCCACGTCGCCGACAGAGTCGAGCGTCATGAAGTCGCCCTTCTGGAAGTCGGCCGCGTCTCGCCGCTCAGCACGCCGCTCCGTCTGGCTCTGTCCAGCGGCGGCGAGAGCGGTCAAATATAGACATCGTTTCAAAGGGCAACGGCAAGCCGTAAACGACTTCATAACAGCGTACGTTCTCTGAATGCCTAGTGAGATGTCAAATATAGAGTCAAATATAGACATCGTATATATTTGTCCAGCTCGGAAAGCAGGCTGGACCACCACCATGTCACGCCACGTCAGCGAAGCGGTTCCGTGTCAGCTAATGCAGACGGACGGAGGCGGGCCAGTCGGACCATGTGGAACATTAGTGACAGACCGGCACTGGTGCGGCCACGGAAAGGCAGCCGGCCAGTGGCTGGGAGCAGTGACGCCGGCCCGGCGCCTATGCACAAATCTCCGGTGCAAAGATGTCGCCCAACTGTCGCTCCGATCGGCCAGCTGGCTAAACACTATCGTTTGCATACCCGCTTAGAAATGGCCGGCGCGTTGTTTAAAGCAGGAAAAACGAAAATGGGGCGAAATTCTTCGAGTCAGAGGCCGTTAAAGCCAAGACAAAAATGCACCGCCAAACAACAAAAATCGGCGCCCATGCGCTTCCTGTATATTGGCAAAAGGGAAGTGTTCTGGCAATACTAGTGACTTGTTTGATGTGTATTGTTATGCTATATAGTTCTAAAGTCATGTTAGTTACCGAGGTCAAGTTCATAGCAGGATTGTCGTTGTTTGTCATTGATCACTACTGCTTGCCATTGAGTACCTAGGCGTTCCCATACTCTATTCATGTACTTCACCTCTTTTTTTGCGAAGCCCATTGCGCCGAGCCGCCAAACGGAGCAGTCGGGGTGGCCCGGTTTCGGTAACTTGAGCAATTAATGGCCTGATAAAGTGCTGCTATATAGGTGGCCTGAGGTCAAATACCAAGTCTAGCATCTGCATTGCATCATTAGTAATGTCCAAAACATCATTGATGCCAATTTTTGAGCATTTAGACACAATCACAGCGATCCATGACAATTGCAAGCCAAATCACGCAAAACCAGAAAATTTGGAAATTTTGACCTCATTTGACCTTGCAGATATCGACCAAAGGTCATGCAATTCGCATACAATAGAGTTCACTGCCGTGCCCATCCACCCTGCAAATTTCGTTGCTCCACCTTTAATAGGAGCCAAGATCTTATGGGGGGGGGGGGGAGGTGCCCTCCTCCAGTGCGGGTAATTTGCAGAGGCCCCCAACGGCGCGTGTTAAATTGTATCACCAAAATACACACGATCTCTTTTGTATTAAATGGTTCAAATGACCAAACGGCTTCTTGAGACTTGGATGCCAATGATGCGCTTGCCAAAGTGTATAAGCTCGCCTCGATTGATCCGCGCACGTCTGTTTTCCGGGCAGCGGACACGAAGAATAAGATTGGAGGTTTTAGAATCTGCGTGATGAACTACGTTACCTCATTCTCGCCCTGGAAGTAAATTGGGGGCTATACTGTATCCACTGTTGAATTTCTTCAGTTCCCTTAGATGTTCTCCTTGGAAAAAATGATTCTGAAAAGAAGTGGCTATCTGAAGAAATCTGAAGAAATATCTACCACAAGTGTATATGTCCTTTACTTTTAATTATCTGCCTAAATTGTTTGTGGACTGAACTGCATTGTTTGCAATCATCTGTTTGAAAGCCATACATACTACAACGATAGCCATACATACTACAAGCCATACTACAACGATTAGTTTTATGGGACTGCTTCGCCTACGAATGTAACCGTTACGTTGGTGATTATATGAATAAATCAAACGGAACTTAATTATAACATACATTACAAAACCAGAAGCGCGAGGTACACAAATACCTCACAAAATGGTGCAGCTTTACAGCATGGAGGTAAGCGTTCACGAAGGGATCCTGTTTCTGATGTCAGCGGACTCAGCTCAGCAATGTTCCAGTGAAAAGTATCCAGACCAAGCTGCCACACCAAGCTTGCCCGATCACCGTGGCAAGTTAGAACCGGTCACAAACGTAGCCAGACCAAGCTGCCACACCACCAGACAATCACAGTGGTAATCTATAATCGATGACAAACGTAGCCAGATTAGGCTGCCACCACTAGGCAATCACAAAAGCAAGTCAAAACCATTGACACCGCCCTGTGTCAAACAGCCAGTTTGTTATATTTTTATCCAACCTGAAGTTGAAGCATGAAAAAGCAGCTTTCATGGGATGGCCAGAGCTCCCCACCCAAAACAAAACAAACAAGTAACACTCCTAAGAATAATTTCCACTTATTTGCACTTTCGAACTTGGTTCTATCACGAGCGTATACTCCGAAAAACACCATATTTTGCTTCTAAAAGAATAATGAAGCAGGGCTGGTAAAATGTTGATCAAAATGTGTTGGCCATGCTACAAATTATAGCTAAGTAAATAAAGAAGTTGGTAGGTAAGCTTCAACAAATCCACTCCATGCCTTTTTCTGACTTGCACTTGAGTATATATTAATACCAGATAATTGTCATGTCTGTCTTCAAGAGACACTCTTAGACATTCTTAGTTTACTTCCATTCATATTTTTCCACTGCACCAATTGCTTTTTCTCCCCAGGATTGGGACACCAGATTTGCCTTTTCCTCCAGGGGTCGGCACACCTATTTGTAATACTACCACCACCACCATCACGACCATCACCATCCAAAGTTTTCCCCTCGCTACGATAAGAAGACGGAAATTGACACGATTTCAGTTCAGTAACCTTGACCTGAATGCAAATTTCGAGAAAGCAGTTGCTTTCTCATGAAAGAACAGTTTGCTCTGAGCTGGTTGGTTGGTTGGTTATTTGAGTTTAAGGATGCATCGGCCAGGTTTTGTCATTTAGCGCCCTTAACTACTACGAATGGCGGCATTTTGAAGATTTTGGACCTTACCCTCCTTGACCCGTCCCCAGGTTACAAGGTGAAGTAAAAACAAATTGGCCAATGAGGTCAAGAAAGCAAATATGGTGCAGTACCAACACCACCAGAGGTATATGAAAATGAGTCCTCGGCCTTTCTTTGAGGAGGGAGGGGATTATGGGTACTAGCATGGTTGAAGAAAAATGTCCTTGTTGCGAAACACGAATTATAAGGACCATACGAGTTTCGCTTATTTGGGAATTGTTTCGATTTTTGCCATTATTCCCAATTTTCCGAAGTTTTGCAATTCCATTTCCGACCGTAGCAAAGAAACCATTCGAGTTGACAAATCCATCACAATACCATCGGACGGACCTCCGTGAATCTCCTGTGCTGACTTTTTCATACTCCTTGGTCGTGACCAGAAATGCATGCACCCAGTGTCATATTGTTGCTTTTGACTGTACCATTGGGTACGGACGGAGCTTTCAGACTGTTATAAAAAATAATAGTGTATGGATTGCACTGATTGACGTCCGTGATCAGTTGTGCATTTTAGTTTGACGGGCGTCATGTGCGGTGACTGACTTGACTCGGCGATCATGATGACTGCCGCAATGGACATGGATGACCAGAGTACAATGGGAGCCTATACGAGTCATTGTATTGTATTATTGTATCATTCTTCGTTGTATTAAACAAAGTTTCGAGTTATATGGTTTTGTTGAAGCCGCGCCTCTTCCCCCACCATAACTTTGACTTTGTACCTTCCTAATATTAGGCACCAAGGAAATACCTCATCCATCGTCATCACAGCCGAGGTCTGCTGTGCTTTGATGCTTCGTCAAGGCTGGTGTGTTTTACCCCGTGTATGGGCGTTGAAACTTTTTGTTTAAACCGATGTGTGTTTGTGTGTGGAGTGAGCGGAAGGGAGGGGGCAGGGGGCAGGGTGATGATTACGATGGACCAGAGCCCACTGTATGACATGTAGTCGCATGCTATGACTCGAACTTTTTATGTTGGCATGTACTGTGCGCTGCCCTTTTACTCATCTGACTCCACCTGTTATTGGACGAACTTACCTGGTTGGCTGTTGGCTTTACGATACATCGACCGTTGAGTCATGTGGCGTCGCCAATCTCTCAAGCCAATTGGTAGCGGGTGAAGAGTAACGACAGGTCAGACTCGAACCCACAATCTTTCGAGTGGTGATGGTGGTGGTGGTGGTACTTGGGTTCTTTCACGAGGCATCCGACTACTGGGTCACATAGCGTCGCCGGTTGGTCGCGGGTATCTGGGTCACTCGGCAATCACTCGGTCACTAGCTGTGGGATTCGAACCCGCGATCTTGCGATAAAGAGTCCAACTCACTACCGAGTGAGGGTAGGGAGTTGGTCGCTCATGCCGATTGGTCGCGGGCGAAAAATAGCGACAGGTGAGACTCGAACCCACAACCTTTCGATTGTGAGACGAGCAACTTACCCATAGACTACTAGTCCCCTCTCACACTTCAACAAATAGTAATAGCTCCCGCTCGGGCGAGATATCACTCCAGTAACAGGTCACTACACCAGCAACAGAAAACACCGTCACCGTACGACGCCGAGAGACAAGCTAACGAACCAGGAAGTGCAGTGCAACAGCAGCGGCCACCAGCCCTCACCGTCTTCTGGATGTGGGTGAAAGTCCCAGAGTGCTTCTCGTACGCAATGCGTGCCGGGAAGGTCATGTTGCACGGCTTGCACGCCGGGTTCTGGTAGGCCTTCTGCTTGCGGTGCCACTCAGTATCGTTGTGCACCACGCCCTCGCACTCCTGTCGCCGCACAAGGTTGAACGTTATCGACACACTGAGTGACTGCAGCCAGCCGTAGAGCCAGCCAGGAAATACACCAAATATCGACCGCCAACTAGCCGCATAGCAGCTCATTATTAGGTCGGGATATTTTGTGATCAACTACCTCCCAAGCAATCGTGGTCAATCATGCCGTGGAGCGTTTTAAACACAACACTGAAATGCGATGGATGCATGCCACTACACGATGCAATATGCTATATGTGGTTCAGACGTTTACAAACATTGCGTGCTACGCTAAATGCACGAGGACCAGTTACATATTGGCTAGTTATTTGTTTTCAGGAATCATCAACATTGGATGTAGTGTGAAAACCTACGACCACTGCGATATACTATTTTGACCCAGGTTGGGAAAGTGAGGATATTCTGCATACATACATGCACACATACATACATACATACATACATACATACATACATATATACATATATATATATATATATATATATATATATATATATATATATATATATTACCCTAAATGTATCAGTACATTACCTTATCAGATCCCTAGTGTATAATCTGTCCCCTTCCTTCCATGGAATAAAGTTAGCTTTCAGGACGTCCAAAAATAAAGCACAGTCCTGCCTATTATACGAGCATGTCTACGCCAAGTATCAAGTAACATCCACAAAGCACCACCGTTTTCATGCTCAGCGCTAGTGATTCTGATATACCAGGTGCACGTGTGCATGTGCATGTGTGCATGCATTGTGGGTTTAGGGGCATCGACCACAATGGTCATGCAGCGCCCACCAGGTGCATAAGCCTTGGGTTCTTTTACGACTCATTGAACCGCTAGGTCATATAGCGTCTCCAACCCCTCACGCCGATTGATCGCGGGTGAACTCGGTAATGCCGCAGGTTGCGAGATTCGAACCTACAATATTTAGATCAAGAGCCCGACACTTTACCGACTGAACACAGATCGCAAAACTTCTAACCTTGAACTGTCGCCGACAGAGCGCATCACTGCTCACCTTAAACTGTAGCCGACACAGAGTGCAAAACTGCGTCGGCAGCTTCTCAAACGCTGCCGGGTCCTTGGCCAACTCCTTGGCCTCCAGCTCCTTCTGCTCCTCGCGCTGCGCCATCCTCATCTTGCCGAGCTCGGCGCGGATGCGCATCAGCACGCGCCGCATGGCGGCCATGTGGTCGCGCCCCAGCTGGTGTTTGCGGAAGTCGGCGAACGTGGCGCAGCGGGCGTGACAGTGCGGACACTTGGTCACCATCAGCTTGGGCGGCGGGTACGAGCGTGGCTGGCGGCGGACATCAGCATGTGGTCAGGCGGGAACGGCCGACATAGTGGCCAGGCGGGCCGGCCAGCTGGCTGCACCCTGCCACCACACGCAGTAACGACACCGCACGGATCGACAACGTGGTGCGCGCTATGGCGGCATCAGCAAGACGCTTCGGCATAGTATCGGCAATTCGAGGAAAGCACAAACAATCGAAGTCGGCGACGTGCTTTAACAAGGGCTGGCAGTTTTTACCACCAAACCTGTTGTTACTGTTTTTCATAAGTGGTAAAAATCGACATGTCCAAACTGATCTTTACCGGCAAGGGTTACGAAACTACTCAATTCTTTTTTTTCCAGATATATAGGATATCATCTTTGAATGTCTTGTCTAGTAGCGTCATATGGCATTTAACGTCTAAAATACGTATAAATAGTAAACATTTGAGCTGAAAATTTGAACTGAAAAACTGTCAATGACAAGGCCTTCTATATAGCTATATATCGCCTGCATTGGGGTACATCGACTACAGTGGTCATGTAGCGACCTGGTTGGTTATTGGTTTTACGACACAGCGACCATTAAGTCATATAGCGTCGCCAATCCCTCACGCCAATTGGCCAAGGGCGAATAGTAGCGACAGGTGAGACTTGAACACACAAACTTTTGACGAGCAACTTACCCCTAGACTACTCGTCCCCTACAGCATGTAGCGACCTACAAAGCTCTGTGTCAAAGGCACAGGTAATTACCTAAACCTTTCCTGGATACAAAGTGGCTGCTACGGAAAAGATACACTTCGTACATAAGCTACAGTGCTACAAAGCAATTGTCTCAGCCAGAGCTCAGTCATTCACAAATAAGAGGCAGCTAAATGCTTAATTAAACCGATAATACCAATCACACAAATTGGCATTGGCAGTGCATACCAATGATATTTAGTGACATAAACACGCATAAGTCCACAACTTACCGCATCATCCCGGGGATGCGGGAATGACTTGTGCCTGAAACCGCACGAATTATATTAAAATACACGAAAACAAGGTATAAACATTCAACAAGATATAACACTCACTACTCTCAAATATAATTTCCTCAAATATATAGTCAGAGCAGTCAGATGTTAGTCATTTTGAGACAAACTGGCAGTGGTCTCTCAGAAATGCTCACGAAGTGGCTGAATGGCTACTAACTCTCAGAGTTCCGCTTGGTAGCAGCGCCACATCCATACTGACGATGACAGGCAGCAAACAACATCAAGGGAAACAGCAAATTACGTATCACATTATCATGCCACGTCATTCAATGCTTGACTCTGTTTATTCTAATATGAATCAAAATGCCCTCGCATTATGAAGATTAAAAAACTTTCGGCAGGCAGTGAATGGTACTTTATTTCGCTTTCGACTTTGGCATCCAATGATTTCAAACACTTACTTGCACTAATGACTATCTGCAATTCACGGCTACTGCATAAGTTTTTCTTATTTCCTATCAACACAACTGATCAATTCGCCGAACTTGCAACAAAAAGTTACCGACCGCTGGGCACAAGCATGACCTGATAAACAGCGAAATGTATTATAAAGATCATGCAATAAAAAGGACACGAGTTGCATGAATGCAGGAAACACGTATCCTGCGTGACTAAAATATAGTTATGGTGATAAGTTAGTTCCTTTAATTTTAGAGAGTTTCGACTCAAAGAAGCGATCAGTTAGCGCCCACGTATGCTTCACATTGAAGGCTACCCATTTCTCCCACCACGAACGTACACCTTTCCGACTTCGCTTCGATGTTTCCCCAAAAGAAACAATCCAACGATTGCAAACTGTCATTAGCATATGTTACGTATTGCGACAATGTGCAAAGAATCATCGTCACTAGGATAGCTTCCTGCAATTTCGTTGGCATGTCACATTCTTGGTGATTAGCTGTGGCATAAATATAGCACACAAAATTCTTAACGAAGCATGTAAGTGTGCCATGTCGGTGAATTTATCCGGTCTTCCACAGGCGAGGGGCTGGCCGCTCGCCATTGACCTGATAATGGCGAGCGCCACCCACACAGCGGACCGCTGGTCTTCCGGTGGCCGCCACCGCGGCACATGTTCACCTTACCTCGGCTCGCCCAGCCGGGGCGCGGTCCGCTCCACGGCACTCTCGGCCGGTCAACGCTTGCGTCGGCTGTCGAGCCGTCGGCCGGCTGCAGTTACCTGGGCAAGTCCTCGTCGAAGTCGCCGAACGAGCGCCGCGGCGGACCGCCGCGCGGCACGTAGCCAGTGCCTCGGCGCGGCGCGTAGCCGCGCGAGCGGAACGGCCGCCGCATGGGCGCGTGGAACTCGTCGTATCTGGGCCTCCGCTCAGAGTAGTCGTCGCGCCGGTGCTGGTGCTGGTGGTGTTCCGTGTAACGGCTGCGCGAGCTCGACTGTAGGTGCGCGCGCGGCGCGGACAGCGGGTTAGCAAGGCCGGCCCGGCACCACCGCCGGCAGCCTGGGCGGGGGAGAGGGTGCCGAAGCGCGCGGCTGCCGTGTGCGCCCCGCGGCATCCAGAGCCGCACATCGGCCCGCAAGCTCGGTGAGAGCCGCCAGCTCAACCGCCGCCATCCACCGCCTTGAGTCAGCGGCGAACGAGCTCTTTCACGAGCTCGAACGCCCGTTCTATAGCAGTGCACAGCCACAGCAATGGCTGAACGTCGACGCTGTGATGGTGGTGCTTTGATGTTTAAGGGCGCGTCAACTGCGTAGCCACATTTCGCCCGTGTCCCTCGGGTTTCTCCAATGTACTAAGTGCATTATTGGATCTTAACCCATGTTCGGGGCTTTTCCACCAGTACTCGTCATTCAAGAAGACATATCGACTGGCCAAACACCCAATTTTATGTACGATCATCGCTTCCAATGTGCAGCTGTCGAGGCTTTTTGCACACCTAATAGGCAGCCCTCTCTACTCCACATCAAACGGGAGCAAGTAATCCACGAGTTTTGTTTCGACAAGCACGTCTTCGTGCGCAAATTGGGTCCCACATCATCCCTGCTTGGATTTTCAGTCCGAGTATCCCAAAGTGATCGGCAAGAGTCACCGTACTCGGGTGCAACAGGAGCACACAATAGCTCCGACAAGTGGACCAGATCGCCACATCAGTGAACAACTGCAATCCCACGACACAGAACGGTCAAGTGTGCACTGTACAACGTCAAAATTGCCATCAAACCATTCAGATCTTACGCATGTTAACATAAAGCATGTTCACCATAAATCGGCGTCTCACCAGACTTGAGCCCACCTCGCACTCTCCCCAAACCTGGCCATTTTGCAGAGCATCATCTTGCCGCGCTCAGAGCGCTCAAAGCTTCCGTCATGTTGGCTGGCTTTTATCTGGTCGATGACTGCCAGCTGCCAACTGTCGGCAGCCCACAGTAGCCGGCGCCACCTTCTTGTGGACACCCCGGTCACATCGGTCGTGGCGAGGTGCTGTGCGCCAGGGGGGCCGCGGCAGCAGGCTCGTGGGGCCGCTTGCCGCGCCCTGTTGTACTCACCCGTTCACGGTCGTCGTACGATTCGTCGCGCGGCCGCTTGTAGGGCGGCTCGCCGCCCGTGTAGTGGTCGCTCGTCCGCCGCCCGCTAGACGACTGCATCAGCGTGTCCACCAGCTTCTTGGCGATTTCCAGCTGGTTGCGCGTCGTCCCCATCCCTGTCGACGCACACCCTCAGACACTGGCAGCAGCACACTCAAGACAATGTGAGACGAGACTGGGACCGGCCGTGGCATCCTGCGGACACCTACAACTCTGACAAACAAACCACGTCATCTAGGCTATCAAGCTTAATGAAGGCTATTTCGCTTCACATATTCATTCACCAAAACTGTAAACCTTTAGTTCTGCTGCGACACATTCAACTTACTTGGTCATATGGCGACAACCTTTCATGCTGATTTGCCGCGGGTGGACGAGATAATACGTCGATTGTGGGACTCGGACTTTATGATCTTACGATTAACCCAGATCGCCTCTTATGCCAGATCATCACACCCCGTCTCAGGGGGGGGATGTCGAGAGACCTCCACTCTAATCTCCAAACTAAGCGTCGTACGAAAACGAAATAGGTATCATCGAAGAGCGCTCGACGAGTAGGGCCAGACACCACCCCCGAAATTTTACCCCAAAAAGTGCAGTCACTGGGGGCCATAGAGTTTCACGACATACATCATGTTTCTGGTTCTGGGGGTTAATTTTAAGGGAGATTTGAAAGAAAAACATTTGGAATCAGAAAAGGAGGGCGAAATCGACCAGGACCATACATTCTTTTTTGTCACCAAAAATCTTTTAAATTTCAAAATTTTGACTTCAAGTTTTCTTTAATCTTCCTTTCCTAATGGGTAGAGTGGACCGAAAAATGTTGTTCGAAGTCAACTTGCTCTTATCAAAAATGCTTAGTTTAGCTAGAATCTTATATTTGAACCCTAATGGGAAAAAATACAAAACTAATAAGTAATCAAAAACGTTAAAAAATGAACAATTCCTCTGGTGCGTTCTATTGCATCCCTGAAGATAAGCAAACGCTCAAAGTTTCATTAACATATCTTTATCCGTTAAAGCGTGGCGACTGGTTGAACTTTTGAGGTGACCTCACTGGACCTTGACTAACTCGTTGACCCTAGATGACCGGACTTAAGATTTTTTGGCAAAAACATGCCAAATTGATGTGGGAAAAGATATGCCAAATTTCGGCCCGCTGCCAGGCGCCGTTCTTTCACTATCCGCGGAAAACCTTTAAAGGGTCGACGTCAACGACCCCGAGGCGGTGTGGGTTAAGAACATCACCGACAGACCTATCGCAACCTCCTTCCTGTAATCCCCAATCTCAAGATTCATTGAGATCTTGGCTCAGTGTCCTAAAGTTACTTCACCATTAACTGTGTGGATGAAGGAAGAAGTTGCTTGGAAATAGTGAAAGATTGGAAGAAAATAAAGGATTGCCACTTAAGGATTAAAAAGCGGAATACCATTTGCTTCAGTCACATGCATTCTACATTATTTAGCATTTGTATGGATGACTGCATACATCATGTGGCAAAATGGTAAAAACAGAAGACGAGGATGAAATAGCACAACTCCATTAACTGTACATTTCCAGGCCACATGGTGGATTATTTTACATGTCTTGGCTAGGACCTATAGCAGTTCTAGCTGATGAATCACTTCGATTTTCCATTCGATAGTCACCACTTCGAAGCTCAGTTGGTTAGAGCGCTGGCCTGCACTGGTCTCCCCTGTCCTGGCAACACAGGGTTCGAGTCGCTTCGCGCGCTCAGATTTGAGTATGAGACACCAAAAAAGAGTTTGAAATGACACAGATTCCATGATTGGTTCGTTATTGGGGTCTAGGTGAGCACAAACTGCAAAGGTCATGCAGCGCCCGCACTAATTCAATGACAAATTTCGACATCCTACTGAGCTCGTTTCCACGTCTCACACCTAACGAAACACCAATATTTTAACACGTCAGTTGGCCGCTAGCCCGATAAGGCCGGGGCGAGCTACCGAGCGGCCGTGTCGGTGCATTGATGACACGTTAAACTTTCGGTCTAAATTCTGCCATTGAATTGGTATTCATGGATCGGATAGCGGGGCCAGGTTTCACGCAACAAGCTCCCCTTAGCAATAGAACCCTGGTTCCTAAAGCCACCCAGCAACAACTCGGATTAATTTTTTCTTTAAAAAAATGTTAAATTTAATAATGTAACACAAAAAATCACTTTTTGTATTATCTACATCAACGTCGTAAAACCTGGCAGCATTTGCAGAGGGCATCTGCTCACTATTCGTCATGGAATTGCTGTTTGAAGATGTTGGATGACATTGGCCTACACCCAGTGTTGGATTTTCACTTCTCGGTCTTGGATTCGGAGTGTAAAATTTTTTAGCTTGCCAAAGTATGGAGTGTATAATCTTGAGAAGCACTATGTTATGGGGTGTATAATTTCCCAGTTTGCCAAATTATGGGGTGTATGTTGAAGCACCAAGTAACGGAGTATATACATTTTATATATAACGAAGTGGATAAATTTGGAAAAATGCAGCGATGTCTCCTGGAATGAAGAATAAAAACCCAGGGGCCTCGGTATCTTAGATGGTGGAGCGTGGGACTCGAATCTCGCGGCCGGCGGCATCTGCAGAGTCCACCCACGACCAATCGGTGTGATATAGGGTGGCGGCGCTATGCAACCTTGCGGTTGAATGCGTCGTAAAATAACCCGATAATTCTTCTTCCTCAAGAATAAAACGCCTTTAAGTCATTTGTTAGGTTCTTATCCTAGTTTCTCACAGACAACCAGATGGGGTCCACCACACATCGTCGTCTGAAGTCATCCACGTTACGTGAATGACTTATAAGGCAACTTCCTTAGCAATGGTAGAGAAAATGATCACAAAAGTATACTTAATCGATGTCAGCCAAGTTTATATATCAATGCCTGCCACTCCTAGCATAGGTACCAACACCGCACAACTAATACAAATTCACAACATACCTCGAGAGCAGGACGTTCGTGCACTGCTGGGTCTAAAATGGGAGGGTCTAAAATGTTACTTCGGGATATGGGTTTCGGAATATATAATGGTTCAAGGAAAGTTATACTAAAACGATCCGTCTAAAATATTTTATTCTCTCCACGATGAAATTTTATTTTTTTCAAATGAGAGCTGAAAAAAAATATTGAAGTCCATCCTTATTAATATTAAATGTATTTCAATGCACTTTTTAGTTCATGTCTTGAATGTTTAGTAGAAGCAAGGAATGCCTTGGAAGGATGAAAAGCAACTAGACGGACGGGCAAATTGCTGCTGTGAAACAAACTATCGTCACGGACGAGCGGAAATTAGCGTCTCATTTCGCGCCATGATTGCTATGAAATACCAAAAATGAAAATAAGTTAGAGAAAACTGCCAGGAGAATTACAGGAATTTTTTTTCTAAATTAATAATAATCAGGACTGTAGGAAGAAATTAATCATTGGATCAGAATGAGGCTTGTAAGAGTGTAGAGGATTAGGTCAACACACTTAAATCTGAATTTGTCCGGAGTGGGGAAACCTCGCAGTCGGAGTGGCATGAATGCAACTATTCCCGCTTGTTGATGAAATTCGGAAACAATATAAGTCTTGAAATCGAAAGAAGGTGAAATTTCTGGTTCTATGGGTCTTCATTTTGGAGCAGTGTTAGCAGGTTTTAGGAACGTTTTGGTACCATTCAGGCAATTTTCATTGGGAAAATCCTTCCGATATCTTTTATGTATATCGCTCCTGACTGCTTAATAATATAAATATGAGCGGTTTTATCCATCCAAATTGATGCAGAACATATCATTATCCAAGGAACCAAGAATAAATGCATTATCCATGGTTTTTCGTGGCAATGGTTCAAATAGCTCCGGCCGGAGTGGGAGATGGAGAGCGGTGAACTCATTGAATTCAAGAACGCGGTCGGGCTGTTGAAGGTGAATTCCTATATTTGGTTAGCGGAGCGTAGTGGTTTTTCTATTCAACGAAGGATTTTCTTTAAAGCTCTGCGCTGCTAACCGGATGGAATTGACTGCGTGTTTGGCTCGAGGTATGAGAGGTTGTATTATCTGACTATGTAGGTACCTACCTACTTACCTATATCAAATATCTTCGCGGTAATTCGAGTTATTGATTTGGATAAACCAAAGCTGTAAGCTTGTGTTTTGTGACGGGATATCTTCAGATAATACGAGGAGCAGGACATGATAATATTAATTGCTGCGATGTTTTGCCGACAAGCGTAGAAATGAACAAAACTGATTGCTTTGCTTTTGTCTGGAAAATCTTGTTTTCACTTACCACATTTTGAAGCGTGAATGTTTTTCTTTCAAAATGGGGGCTGGGCCTCTTCAGTGCACATTGACTGCAGATATTATAGATATGCATGCATTCAAGCATTATTTGTGCATTCATGAAATGTTCAGGAATTATTAGGTGCATCCTGTCCCCATTCTCCATTGAATACCATTATACCTTTAACATTTCTGGTTTGTGACTTTCTGAATGGACAAATTTGCAGTTTAAGGTGATTGATTTCTTGAAATTTATTTTTTGTGCAATGATTATGAATGTGTTCATAATGTAGGTACTTACATGATGTGACCACACATTTTTTGGGCAAGTGCAGTTGGGTAGCAAAATGACACCAAAAAAGTGGCTCGGGTTTGGTTGGGAAATATACCATGAAATGTGATGTTAAAAATGAAGAAAAAGCTGCAGCCTAACTGGATGCAAGAAAGCCTTTTTTAAATAAAAATTTTATAAGCAATTTTTTCCTTTAACAAATGAAAAGTAAATGGCCTATTCTAACCAAACAGCCTATGCTAGCCCGAGTGTTTCTTAAAATTCAAAAACTTTTTTTTTTTTTATAATCCTGAATGATTCCGAAATAAATTTTATAAATGGATAACTTACAAAAAAATAATCTAGCACAACTTAGCCAAACCTAATATCTTTGTATGCTTCATGGAGACAAAATGTGTGTAAAACATGTGTGGAAAAGTAATTGCGCCCATGACAATTCCTATGCTGTAGCAAAGCATGGCTCATATCCACCAGTATTTTGGAGATTTGGGGGAAGTGCTATACTTTGTGGCTTACCAGTTGTGTGGATGCCACTCTAGCTCTTGGTGTTCATCCATACATTCTTCTGGGCACATCTGGACTGTTCTGAGGTTTGTCCACAAATGGAGAACATACACATGAATGCATTGGTGGCTGTTTATTAATTCACCTACACCTCACCAGAAATCGTACATGCACAAATGGAATGTTATGGAATGATATGGAAGATGGAATGTTGTGAAATATGGAATGTTCAGTGGCATTAAGATCATATTCAGACTGCAGTGATCCATATTTTGCCATCCATTGACATATTGTTGTACTTGTGCATGCTAGCAAACTGATATTCTTCCAATATGGCTGGCATCTCATTTTCGGCTCCACTCCTGTCTCCTCTTGGAATGTGCCAACAGATGACCCGAAATAACAAATGTGTATTATCCTCAATTATACTGGAAACTTAATGTGGTACGGGACCCATGAATCTTCCTCTCCACCCAAGTTATCACTATTGTATAATGACATCTAGCTGTCTTGCTAGTTAAGTATGTCTTCATCCAGCAATGCAAGGAGTGTATTTTTTCCGGAGTGTATAATTCTTTGGATTGCAAAAGTTCCAAAAAAGGGCCACTTTTCCAACGCTGTCTACACCTGCTGATCGCTGAGTACGTTGTTCTATACCTACCTAAATATTGATCATGTTAGCCCTACAACTGCAGGTAGCTGATCATGGATGCCTACACCTACTGATAATTGATTGCATAAACTGCTACACATGAACAATGTACATCTCCCTGCAAGTAAGCTAATTCAAATTTCACACCATGCCTGTCATTCCATGTAAGGATCAACCTGAAAACGTGTGTACCTGATCTAAAACCTAGCATATGAAAATAATCCTTGCAATTTGTCAGTCCATTTTTCGAATATATAAAGTAAAACTAGCGCCGCTCAGGACATTTCCCAATCCAGCGTCCCATCCAATTTGTTATTGTCATTATTTCACTATATTTTACTATATAATTTTTACTACAGAAGTTACCATTATTTTACTCATTTTACCCATAACCGTAGTACAATCCTTTGCTGTTTGTACGCACCGCATTGCGCCAGATTTGTGACAAATATATTAGTTGCGCTATTACCACCATAATAGATTACCTACCCTTCCAAGCTTCCTATTTTCGAGTAAATGTGCAACTTATCAGTATTACACGCAATCGCCTTAGTATCCATGATGGGATCTGGTTGAAAAACATTGTATGGAACAACTCAACATACACCTCCCTGTGTGTTTTGGGCTTGGCCGCTTCCAGACAACACATATGTGGCAACACTGCTAGGATAAGGTATTTGAATTAACGGCAAAAACAATGAAGTGAAATCATTGAATAATGCTGTGGATGCTTCTGTGAGAAAATACATTTTGTATTCAAAGTATTATTACCTTTTTTGGCACCCAAAAACCCATTACGTGAAACTTGCCAATTCGCACAATGGGGGGGGGTGTCGCGGAGCACTACTTGGAAGCATGATCGTTAAAAGCACACTTTGTACAAGCCAGGCGAATTCGACAGGATGGATTCATGCGCCCATACTTCTGGCACTTAAAACACCGTATTTGGTTTAGGAGGAAGACACGCACCTTCACATGCGCGAAACCCACACGCATTTCAGACGGTATGCCTGTTCCATTGAAGGTTAAAATTATATTATTTGTGGTCACTATGTCCGGCCTCTCCTCACCCTCATTCTTCTCGCTCCCGCGACTCCAAACGCCGATAATCCATCTGCTATCCCGTCTTCTGCCACACATTTAAACCATAACAGTTTATCCCTCATCGCATGTGTTTTCGTTTCATGGGATTATACTTTAAATTGAATACCTTCATCCACTCTCCTGCAACCTATTTGTGATACTTATTTATGTAAAAATACCAACACCAATTTCAGTATTCATCAAACGACCATCTGCCACATTAAACAGTTTTGTAGCATTTCCGAGTGATGGATGCTTCCACCTGAAGCTTAAAGGGGTCTTTATATGTCCAAGAAGTGGTCTTGTGCTAAGTGTCCCTAGTAAGATAGTCACCATGTGCTAAATAACAATGTCGCGTAATATGCCTCTTGATCTGGCCTTATGATTCCAAAGATCTATTCGAAAAGCGAGCCCCGGGTCTCCCTCTCTGCCACAGTTATGACCTTGGCCTCAGTCTTGGTGGTGAGATGAAGCGACACCTGGCGAGGTCGGCGTTTGCACACCACTGACCTGCGCCGGAGTCACGCCGGTCCCGGCTCGGGTAGTATCGCCCTGTGGAGCTGGAGCCGACAGAGCGGCTATCGTAGTGGCCGCCGCTGCCGCCGCTGCCGCCGCCGCTGGCACCGCGGCTGTCGTAGTAGCCGCCGCCGGCGCCGCCGTCACGGCCGCCCTCGTAGTATCCGCCGCGGCTCGAATAGGTCTGGTAGTAGCCGCTGCGGCCGCGGCTGACGCCCCGGCTCGGATAGTAGCGCGACATGGCGGCCTGAGGCACACAGCGACACGCTACAGGGCGACAATCTGCCCGACTGATTACTTGGGCGCCGACTACGTGGTGGGAGACAATCTGTCAATTGGCTGCAGATTCCACAGCTCACTTTCAGTGTTCACCAGTGGCAAGTGGCATTGCCACGAAATTCTTAAGGAGGGAGGGGTAAGGGTGAATAGGGAACTCCATTGTGTCAGGTGTATGTATTGCTTTTATTGCTTTTATTGCTTTTAAGTATTGCTTTTAAGCTCTTAATATGGTTCGGGAATGGGGAGCATGATTTCATATTCACGTCTTGTTTGCTCTTGTCATGGTGCATTGCTTATGCAAAACACAATAGCAAGAATATTTTTTGGCTGAGAACTGAGCTGTACCAGGATATATATATGTATATATGTTCCCATCGGCCTCTAGATTGCAGGGGGCTGGCAGGGCTGGTGCTAAGCATATCTTAAAGATATTTCCCATTAATCAACTCACTTTTATGTCCTCCAAGCCTAACTAAACATAGCTAGATTCATCACTATATAAATATATGCATATATATATATATACATATATACATATATAAATAAATAAATAATATATATATATATATATATATATATATATATATATATATATATATATATATATATATATATATATATAGATATATATATATGCATATATATTAGATTGGTAAAAACATATGTGGTATTTTCAAGTTTCAAGGAAGTGAACTACACAAGGTTATTTTTATTCCACTAAATGTGCTTGTATTGTGTGCCAAATATTGGACAATTTGATACATATTTAAAGGTCACAGAAAATCTTATCTTTGTTTATTCCTTTTTGCAGATAGCCTACTCAGCACCAAGAACATGAAGTGGACCAGTGGTAGTTATTATGGAGTCCCCTTGAGTTTTTCTCAACTGCATGGCTTATGTGAGGTGACATACTTTGCATGTCACAATTCTTTCACCTGAAGCAGAAATTGCATTTCCCAGAAAGCTTCCAGAAGAGTGAAGCCTGCTGTGCCATCTGGACATCCCTACCCTGCGGTTGGATTCCTGTGTGAGGAAATTGGAGAAGTTGATGTGGGAATACCAGAAACTCAAGAGCAAAAAGCCAGGCAACACATAGGCAATGATTTTCCATGCATCAATCAGTGACCTCTTCAACGTCAGAGCCAGTGATGCTCTGGCACAGATGACTGCTGAAGAGGATCGTGTGTTTTAACAAATGCAACATGAGGACATCACCTCCTACAGCATGTCTGGCCCTTATCTCATGACAGTGGGAGGGAGAATTGGAAGCAACTTTGGAAGAACAAAAGAAGGCAAGAAGGTTGAAGGCAAAGGCTGAGGCAGCTTCATCCTCAGTGGCAGCAGCTCAGCTGTCTTCCACATGAAAATGTTCTTTGTTCATTTGACAGCATCTGGAGCTCCTCCCAAATGAACAAAGAACATTTTCGCCCCCTGCTGTCGCATCAGCCCTCGATCATCAGTGCTCATGGCAGGAACTGTGACAAGGGCCCTTGGCCATGATCTTTCAGACATGACCCTCTCCAGAAGCTCAGTCTGGCAATCTAGGTGGCAGGCACAGCTTCAGTCAGACACTTAGGATAGAGAAGACTTTACCCCAAAGGTCCACTTCTCCTACACAGGGATGCCAAGCTTCTCCCAGACTACACTAGGGATGGGGGAAAGGTGGACTGTGGGGCCATGCTCATTACTGGCCTGGGCAATTTTGAGAAATCATTGGCTGTGCCAAAGATGGAAGGGGGAACAGGGAGGCACAAGCAGCAGCATGCATAGTGACTCTTGATAGTTGGTCACTCCATCCTCATATTCAAGGCCTGGTCTTTAATACAGCTCCCTCAAACATGGGTCTTCACATTGGAGCTCAGTGTAAAATATTTGACCATGTGGCCTGGAAATTCATAGTTAATGGAATTGTGCTATTTCATCCTTTCCTTAGGTTTTTACCATTTTGTCACATGTGTGGGCAGTCATTATACACACAACTGCTAAATAATGCAAAATGCATGTGACTGAAGTGAGGCATTCCACGTTTTTAATCCTTAAGTGACAATCCTTTACTTTCTTCCAATCTTCCACTATTCCCAAGCAACTTCTTTCTTCATCCACACAGTTAATGGTGAAATAATTGTACAACACTGTTGGATCTTGTACACTGATTGAAGAAGGACTCAGGAGGGAACTAGTGTGGATAGCTTGTCACCATCACATCTTGGAGATTGTATTCTCCAGTGTCTTCAAGGCAGCCTTTGGGGCAATGTGAAGACCTGAAACTGGACTCTTCAAGAGGCTCCAAATGTTTTAACCCAGTCAGCTAAAAGATATACATTGGTGCACCAGGTGCGATGTTCAGCAACCACAGATTGGAAGAGCAGCGCATTGACATGGTTTCCTACATCCAGCAGGCTACGAAGGAACAACAAGTGTGAACAGACTATGCTGAGTTCCTCAGCCTGAACCTCCTCTTCTTGGGTGGATGGGTGATCAGCTGACCACGTTTCAGCCCCCATGCCAGATGTGTCACACATGGTAGATGCAGAAGGGATAGTACATCTCAAAATCTTCCTCTTTTTAGACCAGTTGTCTCACTGCCTAGGAATTGTGCTCCATCAGATCACTCCCACTTTTTGTTGCCTTGATCTGTCCTGTTCTGCAACTGGGCTCTGCATGGCATACAGGACCCTGCAATGATTTGGAATTCCTCCAAACCCTTTGATTATACCCATACAAAGATGTTGCAGATGCTGCCATCACTGCCTTTTGCATGCCACCTCTGGTATCTTGCAAAGCACCTGGTTGGACTGGCATTCTTTGACAAGGAGGTGGATGTAGTGACAAAGCACAAGGTGGTGACCAACCTTGAGTGGGAGAAGAAGTCAGGGTGCCCCTGTCACTTGCAAGAAGTCCCAGAGATCAGAGTTGGGCTTGAAGGAGTTTGTGATCAGGAGGGATTCTTTGAATGTTGTTAACAATGCAGCAGAAAGCTGTTTCTTTCATCCACACCTTCAACACACTGCTGACCAAGGACAAAGAGCAGAAATGATACCTACTCCACCTCATAGTGTATCACCTCAGAATAGTTCCAAATTATGGAAGTAATTTCCAGAAATGTAATTTTCAAAATGGAATATAAAACCATTGTTTCCCTAACTGAAGTGCTTGCAGCATGAACTCATAAAATACCATATCACCATGCACTGTCTATAACACCATCAAATGGTTATGATGTTGTCAACTGTATGCAGTCATGCTGACAGAAAAGTAATTTTCTGATAAAATAAATAGTAGCAGAGTATTAATAATGCATGCAAACATGACTTTTTTAAATTCAGGAATAAAATTGTTAAACTTCAAGCTTACCTATGTCAGTTATTTTGAACAGTGCTGCATAACCAAACTCTAAGCCATTTCAGGTGCTGTTTTTCCAACCACGTTCACAAACACTGCATTGGGAAAATAAATTACAGGAATTGAGATTATCTTGATCTGCAAATTTATGGGATTTTGATGTTATTTTCTTCCCAAAACGACTGTTTATTGATGTCAAAATACCAACTCCAACCTGAATTCTACCTACACCTGATCATTGCACTTCAGAAGGAAATGAATATCAAATTATTTCAATGGAAAACTTGTATGCATCATTACTAAATTAATTTGTGACACATACACAATTACTAAATTTAACTATCATATAACACTCAATACAGCAATGTCTGCATGCGAGCTATTACGCTTACACACCGAAAGCGCCGGGATCACTAACGCAATCAAAATGGCGGTCTATACGTACGCAAGGTTGTGCGCCGGTTGTCAAACCGTCAGTAGCCACAGGTAAATAGCATACCAGTGTCGTCACAATTCACATCCCATTTATCGGTTGAGAACAGCGGCGATACGGGGATAGACGTAGCAGCAATTAACCCACTCTCGCCTGAGTGATTGTGGGACCCCAAGGATCGCGCCGTTTTTCTGAAAGAAAATACACAAAACTCCTGAAAATCCCGCTCAAGCCCCCCGAAATTGCACAGAGGCCCCTAGATAACGCAATTGCGGGAGAATTCGCGCAGGGGCTTCTGAAAGTATCACTGTGGCCCAAAGAAGTCGCGCCTGGTCTTTGAAAATCACGCTGGTGCTTAGAAAGGCCGCTACATCTGGAAATCACACTTAGCACGAAGAGGTAGGCCCAGTGTCACCGAAAACCGTGCCAGTGGCCAAAAAGGCGCACCAAGTGGCCAAAATCGCACCAAGGCCCTTGGAAATCACGTTCTGGCCCAAAAAGCATCCCGGTGTCCTGAAAATGACCACGTAGCCTTCAAAAGGAAGATCCTGGCCCCTAAAATAACGCTGTGGCTCATTTAAGGCCAGGTCTGGTCACTGAAAGTCGCACCGGGGCTCCAACAAGTCAGAAGAGCCCTGAAAAACATGGTTGGGGCAAAACATATAAAGACGAAGCATACGAAAGTACTGTTGTAGCACTCAAAAAGTCGCGTCGGGTCTAAAAAATTAGACCTGGCGTCCTGGAAGTCGGGCTGTGGGCCCGTTAAATCGCACTGGGCCCCTAAAGATGACGCTGGGGGCCTCAAGAAGACGTGCTGGGCTTCTGAAAACCAAATTGTGGCCCATAATATCTGACCGGGGTCCTTGAAAATCGTGCTGGCCAGCCCCAAAAGTCTAACGGAGACCAGAAAATCACACCGATGTCTTCAAACGTTCGCACCTGGGACTCGGAAAATCATGCTAGGGGAGACGAGTAGCCTAGGGGTAAGTTGCTTGTCTCACAATCGAAAGGTTGTGGGTTCGAGTCTCACCTGTCGCTACTCTTCGCCTGCGACGGATCGGCGTGAGAGTTTGGCGACGCTACATGACTCAACGGTCGATGTGTCGTAAAACCAATAACGAACCAAAATCATGCTAGGGTCCAAAAGGGTAACCGGACAAATGTACGTAAGCGCAAATGTACGCAAACGCAAAAGTACGTAAGCGTAAATGGACATATGCGCACAAGTACGTATGCGCAAAAGTACGCATGCGCAAATGTACGTAAGGGCAAATAGACGTAAGGGCAAATGTACGTATGTGCAAAAGTACTAATGCAAGAATGTACGTACGGGCAAAGGTACGTATGCACAAAAGTACGTTTGCGCAAATGTACGTAAGCACAAATGTACACAAGAGTAAATGTACGTAAGGTCAAATGTACGTACGCACAAAAGTACGTATGCGCAAATGTACGTAAGCACAAATGTACGTATGCGCAAATGTACGTAAGAGCATATGTACGTATGACATATGCATCTAACCAAATGTGCTTCAATGCAAAGGCACGTAAGCCTAAATGTGCGTACATTGGCCCATACGTACATTTCCTCTTGCATTCTTTTACGTTTAGGTACTGTTGCGCTGATGTACATTTGCGCTTACGTACTTCTGCCCTCACGTACATTTGTTCTCAAGTACTTTCGCGCTTACGTACATTTGCGGTTACCTACTTTTGCACATACGTACATTTGCGCTTACGTACTTTTACGTTTACGTACATTTGCGCTTACCTACTTTTGCGCATACGTCCATTTGCGCTTACGTACATTTGCGCATACGTACCTTTGCGCATACGTACATTTGCGTTTACGTACATTAGCCATGCGTACATCTGCGCTTGCGTACAATTGCCATACGTACATTTGCTTACGTACATCTGCCTTACGTACATTTGTCCTTACTTACATTTGTCCTAGAATCTCCAAAGTCGTATCGTGGTACATGAAAAACAAGATTGGGCCATAAAATAATAGGCTGGGCAGTAAAAGTCACGCTATGAACCCAAAATAGCTGACAGGGGAACCAGAAAAAAAATAGCTGGGGCTCACCAAAAGTCGAGCCGGGCCCTCTGAACTACGTGCCTCAGAAGGTCGAGCCTGGGCCCCTCAAAATCACGCTGGGGCCGAAGGAGTCCAGACGAGTTATCAAAATTCACGATGGGAGCTGAAGAGGTCGGGCTGGCCCCTGAAAAGTATGCTGAACCTGCGGGTGCGAAAACGCTGCGGTCGGTAGCACCAGGCCCGAGAGAGAGAGAGAGAGAGAGAGAGAGAGAGAGAGAGAGAGAGAGAGAGAGAGAGAGAGAGAGAGAGATAGAGATAGAGATGGAGATGGAGATGGAGATGGAGATGGAGATGGAGATGGAGATGGAGATGGAGATGGAGATGGAGATGGAGATGGAGATGGAGATGGAGATGGAGATGGAGATGGAGATGGAGATGGAGATGGAGAGAGAGAGATGAAGAGAGAGAGAGAGAGAGAGAGAGAGAGAGAGAGAGAGAGAGAGAGAGAGAGAGAGAGAGAGAGAGAGAGAGAGAGAGAGAGAGAGAGAGAGAGAGAGAGAGAGAGAGAGAGAGAGACGCCGATATCAACATCAATATCAATGAAACAGTCGATATTTCGTCCATGAAAACGTAAAGTACATGTCATGGCTGGTAAAAGCAAATGCACGCGTGTGTGTGCCATCATTCTTGATATAAAGAGCACTTTGTACAAACTTTTTACATTTTGTACACAGTGCTGTACAGTCACAACGATGTGGTCCACGGACCTCGTGACGCTAGATAACAATTGAAAATATTGAAATTAGATTAATCGATATGCAAAAACCATGTTTCTGTAGGTGTAAATTGGAGTGGTGGGACTAAAAATGCTTTTATTTCCGCTCATTTTCATATTAAGCTGAGAGTTATAAATAATTCGTGAAATAGGGTGGAATACACCAGTTGCTGAATACTGAATCACATCCTTCCAAAATTAGTATCGACATCGTGCTTCTTGGCACGTGATCGAGGTCGACATGCGTCGTTTCTAACATTATTCCGTTTATAAGCGTCATCCTCGTTTATAAGTTCACCATAACAGGTCCGGGATCGTGATAACGATCATCCCACAGTGCAATTCCAAGTAAATGGATTACCTATGCTGTGCTGTTATACAATGCCAGTTGATAGTGTCGGGACTCGACATAGTTTCGGGCCGTGAGGTTCTGTCTGACCGGCAACCACCCGACCCGTCAGGGCCGGGACCACGACAGGGTGTCAGGCCGTGTGGTAGTCTGACCGGCGACCACCTGACCGGTCACAGCCGGGACCACGACAGAGTGTCGGGCAGTGTGGTAGTCTGACCGGCGACCACCCGAGCCGTCACGGCCCGGCCACGACAGCGTCGGGCAGTGTGGAAGTCTGACCGGCAACCACCCGACCCGTCAGGGCCGGGACCACGACAGGGTGTCAGGCCGTGTGGTAGTCTGACCGGCGACCACCTGACCGGTCACAGCCGGGACCACGACAGAGTGTCGGGCAGTGGGGTAGTATGACCGATGACCACCCGACCGGTCACGGCCGGGACCACGACATAGTGTCGGGCCGTGTGGTAGTCTGACCGGTGACCACCCGACCGGTCACAGCCGGGACCACGACATAGTGTCGGGCAGTGTGGTTCTGTCTGACCGGCGACCACCCGACCGGGACCACGACATAGTGTCGGGCAGTGTGGTAGTCTGACCGGTGACCATCCGACCGGTCACAGCCGGGACCACGACAGCCTCGAGCCATGTGGTTCTGTTCGCCACAGGTTCTTTGTTAGGACCTGAAACTATTGGGTACAAAGCCAGCATTTTTTTTAATGGTAGGGCAAGGCCCACCAAAAAGCATGCAAGCGAGTACCATATATACTTGGCGACATGTGATCACGACCAGCACAGGTTTATTTATTTTCATTTCGAGATGGACAAAAGATTGCTATTCATATAGCATGAGTGAGCGATCGGCGTGGTCCGCCCAAATGAGTGCTAGAGCTGCATGTTGGGTGCTGATCTTCGTCCGCCACTGCATGTCAACACGCTGGCAAGACAAGTATGTCGACATGGGAATAATGTCAAACATACCGACCTACTTCCACTTTATAAAGCTGGTTGGAGGTCGGGATGGCATTTGATGGAGACTAAGCTTCAGCCTGATTAAGGGAGGGGCCAAATCAATTATATCATGCAATACAAAATAAAAATAAAACGCATGCGATGGCAATGCGCATGGAACGAACGTCTCACTGAGCATGGTTCTTGCTGATAGAACAAATTCTATAACACAACTAAACTTCACACAGATTTGGGAAGCATCCCTTCACACACAGTCGCAGCATAACATTACAGCTTCTAGAAACCAGCCCCGAGCGAAACATGTCGCTTGCCACACTGCAAGCGCTCACTCACACGAGCATTTCCCGACGATATGTCATCGTAGTCACGCGGTCACATCCGGAACACATAGTTCCGGGTCCTGCGTATATTAAAATGCCTGTGAGCAACAGTACAAGCAGGAATGACACCACAGCACCGGAGAACACAACCATCGTTTCAACGCAGATGAGAGCAACATATGTATTCCTGTTGAGATTCCGCCCTTTACAAACGGTGAGATGTTCTATCCCAATGCGTGGGTGCGGGCGTGGGAAACCATCCACATTATGCCGGTGGTTGTTAATTTTACGACACGTCGACCGTTGAGTCATATAGCGTCGCCAATCTCACGCCGATTGGTCGCGGGCGAAGAGTAGCGACAGGTGAGACTCGAACCCACAATCTTTCGATCGTGAGACGGGTAACTTACCCCAAGGCTAGACGTCCCCCCCCCACATTAGGTCAATTACTGCCCTGTCACAGTTATAAGCGTACTGTTCATTTAAAAAGCATACATCAACCGCATCCCCGAGTGACGGAGAACATGCTCATGCAGTCTTAGGACGTACTAGTCCAGCTCCTTGATGTTTACAATACATCGCCATACTCCACGCTTTAAGTTGAACATCTTGAACGTAACAAAACGTAACAAATTGTCGATATGAGGCTTGCGACGAAAACGAATGCAATGGAGAACATGCAACAAGAGATGAAGTGATTAAGTGAAGACACATAATGATTCTTGTTCCATCCGTCCCTATAACATTTTGTATAAGTTCGGCGGTGCTCAAGCGCCATCGATAAGAGGCATCACTTGCAACACTACTCACAACGAAGCAAAACCTGAACCACTAACCACCGCTACTACTATATGTTTTGTTTTCACATGCCGACACCTTAACCGGAGGGACACTTTTATTATAATTAAAATAATACTTTAGTCCAAGATCTTGCTGGGGTGGCTTTAGGAACCAGGGTGCTATTGCTAAGCAGATCTTGTTGGGTGAACCCAGGCCGCACCACCTGATCCATGAATTCCAGTTCAACAGATCATTTTTGACCGAAAGTTTAACGTGCCGTCAATTGACCGACACGGCCGCCCCAATAACTCGTCCCCGGCCTTATCGGGCCAGCTGCCAACCGACACTGCCAGCCGGGAGGGGGTAATGCGAGCGAGTGGAGCGACTCTAACCCCATGTTGTTCGGACAGGGGAAGCCAGACCAGGCCAACACTCTGACTGAGCTGAGCTACCGTGGTCAGCTACCGTGGTACTCTAACTAACTGAGCTACCGTGGTCACAACTTCATTCCGCAGATTCGTCTTGACCATTTCGGTCAGCTTGAGCCAGTTCTCACAGGTAAAAACCAGTTTGTCTGCTTAGCAAGTTGGCATGTCAAAAGAAAATAGTTGGATCTGAATTTTGTCAGTCATGTGTTACAAGTCGAGAATTGAAAGTCAGCGAAACAAGGAGCGAATGACAACAAAGAGCCCATTTCGGCTTCCATCCAACCGTCACGCAAAGTCGAATCGTGTCTGACAACGGATACCTTCTTGTCGTCAATGACTGGCAATACTGCTAAATCTTTCCAACACGTTTTTTCTTCAGTAAATGCACCCGACACTACCATGATTTAGAAGCTGGCCACGCAGAATTCTAAGCTCATGGCACCAGGCAGCAGGATGCGCACGCCGCGTAAGTGGCCTCAGTGGCCCACTCTTGGCTGTGAGAGCCGGGCACGTGCAGCACCAGTCATCAGTGACCCACTCCTAGCTGTGAGAGCCAGGCACGTGCAGCACCAGTCATCAGTGACCCACTCCTAACTGTGAGAGCCAGGCACGTGCAGCACCACAGTCGGATTATCAGTGACCCACTCTCGGCTACGAGGCGCCGGTCACGTGCAGCACCACAGCCGAGTCGTCCACGTACTCGGCGCGCGTCTCGTTCGAGTAGGCGTGGTCTGAGCGCCACGACAGTTCCGGCGGCGGCGGCTCCACACACGGCAGGTGGATGTGCGCCGTGGCCGGACCGCCGACCGTGCTGATCTGCACGGCGATGGGCGCCGTCGGAGCCGCGACAGGAGCCGCTAGTGCAGTCGCGATGGGATCGGCCAGCGGAGCATCTGGGGCGGCCGCCGACGCGTCGTTCGGAGGCAGCTGTAGAGTCGGCACCTGACCGATGGGAGGCAGGAGCTGCGCGCTGCAGGAATGTCGCTTCAGAGCGCCCAGCAGCCGAAACGAGCCGGAACAGGTGGAACAGCTGCCAAGCGCCAACATACGTCAGCACCAGCGGGAAGAACATAGGTAGCGGTGTGGATTTGTCAAATGGCATAGCTGTTATTTTATGCATGGTTGGTGTGTCAACTATGCATGGGTCTTATTCTCCTCCACCCTGACTTGATACAGGCGTTCTCATTTTCAAATGTAAAGCATGATCCTATGAAGTTTTTCATCAATGCTTGGTACACATTGTGGTCATCATCAGCCGTAAACGATACATCTATATCCCAAAGCCCTGGCAGTTAAGGCAAAAAAATTCGCATCACCAGACAACAAAAATCGGCGCTGATGCACTTCCCGTATATTGGCAAAGGGGAAATGTTCTTGAAAACACTAGCAACTTCCTTCATGTGTATTGGTATGTTACATAGTTCTAGTCATGTTAGGTTACCGAGGTCAAGTTCATGACAGAATTGTCGTTGTTTCTCATTGTTCACTACTGTTTGCCATTGTGTACCTAAGCGTTTCCATACTCTATTCATGTACTTCACTCCTTTCTTTGCGAAGCCGATTACGCCGAGCCGCCAAACGGAGCAGTCGGACCGGCCCGGCTCCGGAAACTGGAGCAGGTAATGACCTGATAAAGTGCTGCTATATAGGTGGCCTGAGGTCAAATGCCAAGTCTAGCATCTGCATTGCATCATTAGTAATGTCCAAAGCATCATTGATGCCAATTTTGGAGCATTCAAACAAAACCATAGCGATCAATAACAATGACAAGCCAAGCCACGCAAAACCAGACAATTTCGACATTCTAACCTAATTTTACCTTGAAGACATTGACCTAAGGTAATGAAATTTGTACCCAATAGAGTTCACTACCGTACCCATCCACCCTACGGATTTAGTTGCTCCAGCGTTAACCCGTCCCGTCTCGGGGGTCTTCAACTGCCCTCCTCAGGTTTTCCGCGGATAGTGAACGAACGGCGCGCGGCAGCGCGACGAAATTTGGCATACCTTTTCCCACATCAATTTGGCACGCTGTTTAAAATTTTTGGAGTCAGGTCATCTAAGGTCAACGAGTTAGTCCAGGTCAAGTAAGGTCACCTCCAAAAAATCTTAACCAGTTGTCACGCTTTAACGGATGCATATATTTTGATGAAACTTTCAGAGTTTGCTTATCTTTAGGGATGCAATAAAACGTAGCAGAGGAATTTGTCATTTTTTCCGTTTTTGACTACATATAAATTTTGCATATTTGGCTATTGCAGTTCAAATAGAGGGTTCTGGCTAAAGTAAGCATTTTTTATTTAGGCAAGTTGACTTCCAACAACGCTTCTCTGTCTGCTCTCCCCATTAGAAAAGGAAAATTAAAGAAAACGTGAAAACTCAAAATTTTTACATTAAAAAAAAAACTTAATTTTTGGGGACCAAAACATTTTATGGCCCTGGTCGATTTCGCCGTCCTTTTCTGATTCCAAATATTTTTTTCTTTCAAATATCCCGAAAATGAACTCCCAGAGCCAAAAACATGATGTAAGTTGTGAAGTCTTGAAAATCTAGCCCCCTAGTGACGTCACTTTTGGGGATTTTTTTGGGGTGGATCCGGACCCTGCTCGTCGAGCGCTTTCCGATTACACCTCTTTCGTTTTCGTGCGACGCTTAGGTTGGATTTTAGAGGGGGGTTACTATCCGCTCCCACCCCCCGAAATGGGGTGTGAGGATCTGACCGGAAAGTCGGCGGTTAATAGAAGCTGAGATCTTAGGGGCCGGCGGAATCCGCCCCCCCCCCTCCGGATGAGCGTGATTTTGCAAAGGCCCTCCAGGGCGCGTGTTATGTCCCCTGTACACCAGACGGACTGTCTACACCTTGCGTCACGGAGGTTGCTGTTTGTGAAGCATACCTGTACGGTCGTTCGCCGGTGTGTATCCGCATGTGGACCGTGAACGCCGACTGTAGCGAGAACTCTTTTTGGCAGTATTTGCAGACGAAGCGGCGCGGCGCCGTGTGCTGGTTGCGGTGCGCCCACAGGCAGGAGCGCCGGCCAAACGACTTGCCACACACCTCACACGTGAACGGACGCTGACCTGTGGGTGGGAGAGCACGCAGCGTCACTGTCGACGCTGTCACGACGACCTAGTCCTGACGAGCATTGTAGCCGGCGATCGCATGGTCATCACTTACGTGGTGGCGCCATCACTGTTTCCCGTCAGTGAAGTGAAGAACCACACTGTAATACCGCAGATATAAAGTATGTGGTGCATCCGGAAGCTGTTCACAGAGACAGCAATACTAGGATTAACGTTTTCCGTAAAACTAATTACATACTGAGAGATAAACGTGACATTCTGCAAACAAAGTAACAGGGAATCTACAAGGTGATGCCCCTATTCGTACATAGTGATCTGACCAAGGATGGTAATGATTTGAAGTTCTAGGTTGTATTCTTTCCATGGATTGCCAAAAAAACACAAATATCTTTAAAACATAACGTGAGTCAAGTCTTGGTTGCATTTTACATGCCCTAGTTTTGCAATCCACTTCCACTGCAACTGCGGCGATTCGTTGTTAGCGGTACTTCCATGTCGGTATATACTGGGCAGGCAGGTCAGATCCAGGCATGGTTTACACACGCATTATATCGGCTATGCACAAATTGGCCCAGTCGAGACTGAAGGCATCATACCGAGCACGGCACAGGACGACCCGGCTCTCAAGCTCCATCGTCACGGGAGGCGTCCCTTGTAACCTCCGCCGGTGTCCAGTCCACCACACGACCCCCGGTGCAACACAGCCCACGCCACTCACCAGAGTGCACACTCAGATGCTCCTTGTAGGTGTCCTCGTATGTGAAGCCTTTCTGGCAGATGTGGCAGGTGAATGGCAGCGAGCCGGTGTGGCGGGCGCGGTGGTGGCGCAGCGAGCGGCGCGTCATGAAGCCGTCGCCGCAGAACTCGCACGTGTGCGGCTGCCAGCGGCGCCGGTCGTGCGTCTTGGCGTGCGCCGCCAGCCGCCGCGACGTGTCGAACTGACGGCCACACTCGGCGCAGTGCAGCGTGCGGCCCTCGTGCCACTCCAGGTGGTCGGCCAGGCTCTCCTTCAGGTGGAACATCTCGGGGCACAGGTGGCACTTGTGCGGCTTGTCGCCCGTGTGCGTGCGCCGGTGCGCGCGCAGCGACGAGAACGCCACGAACCGCTTGTCGCACTCGGTGCACGCGTACGGCGTCTCGCCCGTGTGGCGCCGCATGTGCTCGCGCAGGCTGTCCTTGCGCAGCTGCTTGTGGCAGACGGAGCACGTGACCACGTGCAGCTCGGCGTGCGCCGCCAGCTGGGCGTCGGAGCGGAAGCCGAGCCCGCACACGCCGCACACGACGATGTCGGCCGCGTCGGCCGGGTGCTGCGCCGCGTGCGCCGCCAGCGCCGCGGCGCCGTCCAGCACGGCGCCGCACTTGTAGCAGACGGCCAGCCGCTTGGTGGGCAGCTTGTGGCGGCGCGTGTGACGCTTCAGCTGCGGCAGGTAGCGGAACTGACGCTCGCACAGCGGGCAGCACCACTGCACGTCCGTGGCGGTCGCCGCCTGGCCGCACCGCTGCCGGTGCAGCGCCAGTTCAGCCGCGTCCGCACACACCGCATCGCACGAGTCGCACTGCAGGTCGTCCTCGGAGACGTCCCTGTTGTCCGCGCCTGCGTCGTCATCGCCGCTGCCGTCAGATCCGGCGGATGCGGTCGACTCGGGGACTTCAGTGGTGTTGGCTGTGGTGGTGGTGGTACGGGTGGTAGTGGCACGGCGGCCAGAAGTCCTGGTGGGCAGCCGGCGGTCCCGCAGCACCCGACCCTGCCCAGTTTCGGAGCTAGGAAGGGCAGACGGATCTTCAGTGCAGCCGACAAAGGCCGGGTCAGGGTTCGGGCGTGCACTTTTCCTGCACTTCCGCTGCGGATGGACACATCGAAAGTGTAGTGTCAGAGGAGAGCATGCTGATATATGGGAGCGTTTTGTAGTAGAATACAGGAACACAACTATGGCGTTCATGGAGGGGAGCCAATGATAAGGGAGGGTTTAATAGCTGGAGTGGGAAGCTCTTGAATGATAAACTGATACAAAAATCCCCCTCACATGGATGGGAAAAATTTACACAAATTCATGATATGGAAAGCATATCAGGAATTACATTACAGTTGGCAAACATAACAGCTGAATTGATCAACCAAAAGCAACATAGTAAACAGGTTTAACAATATAAAGGCAAGTGGTCACCAGCATGATAAAAATGCATTGGTCAGTCTGGCATTTACAATTTTATGGTGGTGTCTGGAGGAATGGGGTCTATGAACCCATCCCAATGTTACAGAATATATAATTCCATCGATGGACATGAACACAAAATATGTCATATACCTGATCCTTGCCCACTTTCCTTTTTTTCAACTAGCCACACTGCGAATGATGCAATCATCATCTTCACCAGTCTTGAGCCGTGCACAGTGCATGGCATCAGCTCAGGCTGTGTCTGTTATCAGTCCTTGCATTGTTAGATATTTTGGCTTTAGGGTGCTTCAACCAGAATTGATCATTCACAGGCTCCACATCTGTCTGTGCATCAGTCCGTCCATGAGTCCGTCCATCCGTCAGAACATGGTCACTAACACTACTAACGCTTCTTTTCCTTTGTTATTTTTTGTTTATTTGTTGCCTTTCTGGAACCTGTCATAGTAATTGTGCATACAGATTACCTTGAGATGGATATTAGTCATACCAGTAATGTGGAATCGTGGAATTTCATCACTGATTAGCATTAAGTATTAGTGAACTATTTATGCAAGAACATAGACAACGGACGTGACAATAAATCAGAGAAGTAAACGATTCACTCAAGATGTAAATACAATGTTACATTACACAGATATGGTGCATTGAAATAAACAGGAAGCATTTTCATAGCATATAATTACATAGTGTACATATTGCACACTTCTAAGGTATTATACATAAGCTATCAGAACAATGTTGAATGGAAGAATAGCATGAGTCAGGCTAACACGATGTAGATCAGACTCCAATCTGTTAACAAGTAGAGAAAAAGGCATGCTTACTGCAGTTTTTGGCATGAGCTGGATCTGTAGTTCTGAAATGATGTTTGAGTCTTCAACTAATGGCACCTTTTGGAATTCAATTGTGGTGGTAGCAAACTCAGTTTGTGTGTATTTGTCACAAACCAGACATGAAGCAAACACTTGAGAAGGTTGACTACCAGTGCATTCGCCAAACTGCTCAGCTTTCTGATGTGTCTGGGTGAAGCTCCGTCTGACAGAGCCCTTCAGAGCGTGAGTGCGAACATCTAGTGTGTAGATCTCCTTCAGAAGGTTGATGCACATGACACACACAGTGGCGCTGTCAGCAACCAGCGACAGCAGAGGCTGCCGCAGTATTGCCGACATGATAGTTTCCACTGAGTTTCCATCTGCCACTGGCTCCGTAACTGTAGTGCAATGGAAAGTGGTCAGCAGCTTGTTGCAAACCAAACAATGCTTCTGAGTGGCTGAGCAGGAACCATTCAAATCTATCTCCTTTTTCATTAGTGTTGATTCCATGATACCTGAAAAATGAAACAAAAATGCACCAAAATGTTTTGGTAGTAGATAACAAAGCACATCAAACACACTGACAACACTGAAGGTATTGCATTAACCCTCGCCAGTGTATGGAATTTTACCACCTTCGGTCATATATGAGTGGGAGGTGGTACGACACCCCCTGGCGATTCGAAACCGTGCATGTTACGAAAACGAATCAAAGACCAAAGTTATATATCTGGCCGAGATCTCGCGATTGGAATTCAGTATGAACTTCTAAGGTTGCTGGTTGAAAGTGCATGTCAGGTCAAAGGTCCAAAATTGATTTCATTTTCCTAAGGGAATCATCAGTTATATCAGAACTACTGTCTGAATATGCACGAAATGGCCGGAAATATGTTTATTGCGACCTTTCGAACATAACGACACGTCACATGATGTGAACGGACCAATATGTCATGCACCAAATGAGGTCAAAGCTGTGACCCCAAATATCCAACTCTGAAGTGGTTCCAATTTCAATGTTTTTAAAGTTCCATAGGGTAAGAATGGGTGCTGAATTCGAATTCAGCACGACAAATGACAGTAGGTCAGCTAAAAAAGTTGAAAGGTCAAACGAGGTCAACCAAGATCACCAATTTTTTAAACATTTTTTTTAATGGGAACCCATCTGGGAATTTGGATTTTGCATTATATGCACATAATTACTCTAAGTACATAAAAAATATGTATGATAATTATGCATTTGTTGAAAACTGGTTGGAGGTGCTCCCCTTTATGACCTCATAACACTGTGACCTGATATGACCTCCCCAAAAAATCACCAAAAGTCGTCTAAAAAAGTTGCCCCAGAGGGTACTGAACATCTCAGAGCAATCCATTTATCAGTTTGGAAGGAATACACAAAAAACCTTCCGGGGTTGCGCCAACCCCCCTCCTATATGGGTGAGGGTTAAGACACTGGGGGAGGAGACCAATTGGTGTTCTTGGATCCACTGTTCAAGGAAGTTAAATATTAGACACACTGGTAGATCTATGGAAGCAGGTATGCTCTATAGTCATGCCATTTCTCATTGGAGCCATTTCTGACCATAATTTGAATAAATCAACCCATGTATGGACCTCTGATGAGATTCAATAATGTCAGTCTAACAAAAATGTGCATTCAAATTTTCTCAAGTTTGGACAGGATGGAAATGAAACCATTCCTAAACACATGATCTATTAAATCAGGTCACACAAGCAATGGTGTCCACCAGATAAGATGGACCCATAATATCACCTGGGTGTCCAAACCTGAAGTTGTGCAAAACAGTGGTGCCACTTGGCATTTATTGACCCACACCATACACTTGGCCACTGTTATTGCAAGGCTATTGCACAAATAATTCCAAGATCTACCACCATTTGTTTTTGAAGGAATCACACAGCCTTCTTCAAGCTTCATCATTTCCTTCTTGAAGCATAGAAGCATGCATCAGTTCAAGCAGAGTGCTGGTCAGTCAAACAGCATTGAGATACAAATGGATGAGTCACAGCCAGGACCATCCCAGTAAGGTATGTAAATGTTTGCATTGTTAACTCACAAAATACAGTTAATATAGTAGCATATTTCCTCTGTACCATACTTATCAGATCATTCATCTTAATGACAGCCATTTACTTAAAAGTAATACTTGCAGAGAATGTTTTGGAAAATGGTTTTAATCATAACAAAAAGCATCCCATTAGACAATAAATTATAATGAAGTCACTATTGCTCACAACCAATAGTGACCACAAGTGTTATTTTGCTCACAACCTGAAAAGCATTTGCACAGGAAATGAGTGGTCATATTGTTTCAGTATTACTGTGCATTAAACTGGTAACAAGACATGTTTTAACAAACATTGGTCTGCATAAAGCATACAAATGGGGTTGGTTTGTTAGACTAACCATTTTATGTTGTCCTTAAATTTTTGAAAACAAATGTGTTATTAAAAAGAAAGTTTTGCATCAAAAGCAGCTTATGCTATGCTAGGTTAGGCTGTGTTAGCATTTTAATGCTGAAAATTTTCAGAAAATATGTTGCTTTAACTCTTTCTAATTATATTTTTGGGGAATGTTTTCTCTACAAACCTTTAAATGAGGTTAGGCTAGGTTAGATTGTTAGGACACATTCAATCACTGGGCTATATAGTATCACCAACCTCTCACTCTGATTGGTACCAGTTGGACTCAGTAAATGCTGTCAATCATGATATTTGAATCCAAGATCTTGCAATGAAGAATCTGATGCTCTACCAGCTGAGTTGCCACTGCCCCATTAGGCTAGGTTATGTTAGGTTATATTGCATTACATTAAAAAACATTTATTTTTATGTATGCTCTGCTACCAAACTCAAAGCCACTTTTTCACATTATTTTGCTCACAACCTGAAAAGTAAGCATTTGCACAAAAATGAGTGGCCCATCATCTTTGTCACATCAAAAAGCATTGCATCCAAATTACACATTCCAAGCATTCATAGTACCCCATCAAACCCAAACTTGCTGAGGACAAATTGTACAAACAATCTTCCCCTGTACAATTTAAAAACATTACCTACCCTAACCAAGTCTGACTTGTTTTCAAAGAATTTTTTTAAAATCTATTTTGGAGAAATCTGAAAACAAAAGTCTGGCCTAACCTGCACCTAGCCTAACCAAACTTCACCCCATTGCTGCTCCATGGTGGTCAAACATGTGTAAAACATGTGGTGGATAGTGATAAAATATTTGTGAAATAAAGTGGAGTACACCATTTTCTGAGCACTCAATCACCATCTCTTCCAAAAACTATCCACATCTTGCTTCTTAATGAGACTTCACGTCTTCATATCTAATTTCAAACAGTAGGTACCCACCTACATTGTCAGAGAAACTGCCATTGAGGAACAGAATGCCTATACCAACTATTACAGATCATGATATACAAACATCTCTTAACACAATTCCAATTAAGAAGATTACCAAGGACGTGGCCTGCCATGCAATATCAATTGGTTGCCATGGGTATTTTGTGTCGATATCACTGAAAGTTGTATTCAATTGGGCATCTGGCGACAAGAGAATAACGCACACGCATGATTGCGCCTTTGGATAAAAATTGTGTCGAAGAAACGCGTTAAGCGACATCGCTTCCATGTCAAATTTCTACATCCTACTATACTCGTTTCAACATCACATACCTAACAAAAAACCGCTATTCTAACACTGGGCGGATACCTTAAACTTGATGCCCTCTTTTTACTTTCTACCGCGGCGTTGTTTACACTAGAGATGTAACCGAATATGCCGCATAAAGCAAGGCTATTTCATGAGGTTGGCACACCAGACGCCAGCATAACCTTTAAACCAACAACTGGAGCCAGCATAGTGCTTTGACAGTGCGTGCCGACGCTAGCATCATTTGGGTAAAAACATAAATGTTTGGGAGCACATTCAGGTATTTTGTGCCCTTGAAACGCAATGTTAACGCGGTGAACATCCGGGATCGCTAATAAAGAAAGAAAACATGTATGTTCCTGATGCCATTCAAGAACTCTGAAGCATGAGCCCGCAACAAGCGCGCCTGGATGCTCGCCACTGCGTGCGCAAAGAATATAGGTATAATTTATGAGACACTGCATACAACATGATGCGAAGTGCATTTATGAAAGGTAGCTTTCCTTCAGACGTCGATTTCACTGCCACTTACGGTGATATATTGCTCATAATGTTACTTTGAGTATTACCTTTTCGTACTATTTTCCACCATAGACGACCGGCCGACGGCGGCGACGCCGGCGGTCCCCAGCCCGTCTCCAGTCGCCCGCCGCCGTTCATAGTATGGTGGGGTGCGGACTATTCCCTGAATGTGAATGGACCCCAATGCCAAAATTACAGGTATATGTCCAGATTTGACACGATAGGCAATGTACCTAGCATGAGTTCCGCCATCATTGCATTTGAGGAACGCAGATTTTCTCGATATTGCTAAAGAACCTTACGCTTATCGGCGTTGGATGAGAGGAATGCATCTACAACTGTGAATTTGTCCAATACCATTTCGGCGTGGTGTAAGGAGGCTGACATTTTTCGGCACCAAAATTTGTATACTTTCCCATCCGAACAGGCCGCCAGACATCCAGCCAGCTCCCGGTCACCTTACCCGTCCCTTTAAAATATTTGCCCGGAAAGCGGCAAACGCGAGTGGCGCCAGCGCCCAAGATCAGAGGGCGGTTCCGACAACAACAGACGGCGAGCGCAAGTAACGGTTCGGCCCCGCGAACAGCTGGCTGCCGGAGGTGCAAACACCATCTGGACTACCCCCGGAAGAAGGGTCATCGACCCGTGAGGTCGGTGGCCCTGACGTGAAGACGTCTCCACCCAAGCCAGAAGAACACTCCACGAATCAAAAAGCGCGAGCTGACCCCGAAGCCTTGGGAGTGGGTACAGGAAAAAAAGAGGCGGAGCAATAGCAAGTTCAAGAGAACCGAACAGAACAGGACGGACAGGAGGAAGGTACGAGAGACGCAGGGAGAAGGGTCTGGAAGACGCGCGGCGGTATACGCCGGACCGACGCCTGAGGGCCGTCCACCGGTGGCCAGATGGCTGAGTTTTCGGATGGAGGAGAGGAAGCACTCAGCCAAGGCCACTCGCCACTCACCATCGGACATGTGAGTGCTAAACTTCTGGCATGTCATCCTCTTTCCCCAAACCTTTCCGAACCTACCTAAATTCTCTTCCGCAGCTTCTGCCTTCTCACCAAATTCATGGCTGGGAGCGACCTGTCTCATGAGGGGGGGGGACCAAATAGGATAAGTTCAGGATGGGGAGGAAGTGGACGGAGATGTCGGAGATGGCGAGAGGTATATGAGCAGTGTGTGCGTAATGCGATGCGATGCGGTGTATGTAAAAGCAATATATATGAGAGTAAGCATATAAATTCTCTAGTATCATCAGCAAAGACCGGTGGTGGCATTTCGGCAGTGACGGACAGGAGGAGCGGTAGAGCAGGGCCGGATAAAATAAGATAGAGTGCAGCAATGGTTGACGCCAGAACTACAATCCACTTGAAACGGTGCCCGCGTAGTAAATACCTTAGCGACCAGGTGCGAGGAGGGGAGGATATTTACGTCCAGAATTGAAATGGTGGCCGTGCCGCGGGTGATGAGGGGTGCCCGCCGCGCTTCTCGCACTGACCAGGTCATCAACAGCCGACCCGTACACGGAGACAGCACCATGAGTACTTCCCGACAAGGTGGAAGGATTCACACAATTATGCTTGGATCGTGCCTGATATTAATCTGTACGATGAAGTAAATTTATAAGCGAGGCAGCCGACCTGCGAGCCGTCCTCCTATGAACTGAACGTTTCCGGGCGATGGTGGTGACTGTTGAAGCCAGTTAAATTGCCTAGAATATTACTGCTGTTATATATATGACGCGCGTTTGGTTAACGCCTGATTGCCAGAGGGTGCGATGAACGGACACTTCGGGGGTATTAGTTCACCTGCTCTGGATCTTTGACCGCAAAATCACGCTGGCCTCTGCGATCCAGGGGTGCAGGTGAGGTGGCGAACATGGTATGCATGTGGGAGGGGCCGATAAAGGGGCCACCACATTGCGTTCGCCGGAAGTCTGGCGCCGTACTATAGGGTATGGCAAAACATTGCCCGGTGGTTTGTCCACCCCCGAACTCTGCACGTGGGCACGGTTGGTGCAGACAGTTCGAGGGGCATGATGGACGGGTTTGGCATGCCATAAGACCCCAGGCTAAAGAGATAGGGCCGGCTAGGATATAAAGACGACCGGGTACGTGCCCAACGTGGTAGGGATCCGTGCCCGCCCGTAGGTTATGTCAGACCTGGTCGCAAGTGTACGACGAATAAGGCCCGGCGCGGCATCGATTGAACTTAAGGCTAGGTAGGTCGGTCAAAGACATCAGAGCACTTGTATCATCCCTCGGAGTCAGTACGATGAGCCCCCTCGTTGCAGTTATGACTTTGTCCAGGCGAGAAACGCTGTCAATAATGGCTAGGCCAGCCATGATTGGCAGTGAAAGGTTTACTTGTTCGGCCCGGTAATACCATCAAAATTAGAGCATTGGTCTGTCGATCTATGTGTTTGTGTACCGCTGAAAGAGGGGGGGGGGGGGTCAGGAGCTAAATTTGGGGACCAAGCAATTCATTAATTAATAAGGAGAGCATGAATGGGGCGAGTGAATGTGAAGTGAATGAGGGGAATGAACGTGAGTAGATAGATTTAAGGATCAGCGGAAGCCGCTTGGGGCTCAACACAGGCACCTATTTCGTGCGGAACATTGCACAAAATTATATTATTACTAGCATCCAAAAAGTCCCAACACGGACATGTCATTTAAACCGATGACAAATTTAATTGTCATCAATTCTCTCATGCAACGTATTAATTATAATCTGGCTAAAGACTCTCACTTACCTATATGGTGTTTCCAAAACTTTGACCTCGCACATATATAAATTCGTGTTAGGGACGCAACTCAAACCAACATCACGACGGCTGTGGTTTGGGGATGTGTGGTGGAATTATTAGCGGTGAAAAACAACATAATACACCACTGACATAGGCAATGAACAAAGAAAGGGGTGAGTCAGGTCAAGCCCCCAAAATAAGTCAGTTCAAGTAGTTCAAACAGTTCCATTCGAGTTTAGGCAGCATCAAAAACACACAAAAGAATACATTGTACACACCCACTTCGCACACCAATGTCAGTTTCATTTTAGGTTAGGCAAAATCAGTAACACATTTCACTCACCCACACATTCTACCCACCCACACCCACCCACCCACACCCGACTCACCCCACACCCACCCACCCCACTCACACCCCGCACCCCCAAACCCGTCACCACCCCCGACACCCCACCGACGGCAGAGCCGCCACCCCTACAGTGGCAGAGCCGATATTGCTCAGTATTACTGAGGGGTGGAACTTTACTTTCTGTGATCCCACCGCTCGGCGGCCCTACGGATCCTCTGGGTAGTGGGTAGCAACAGTCGGCGCTTGACGCTCATCGAGCCATGACAGAACCTCAATAATGCCGGATAGCTTGATGTCAAGGGGTAAAATGACATGGGACATGACATCTAACTATATACATTATACATATATATGTATAAAAGTAATCGAGTATGACATCTGAAAGCAAATTATTTCATGCCGGTTTACATATGTAAGTAGTCGACGATGGCATCAGAAGGCAGCTGATTGTGTGTCGGCTTAATTAAGACTATTGTAAATTTATTCGCTCATGTAGAACATCTGATATAGAATTTAAAGGAATACAATGTGATATTTCGAGACGCAAATCTTGGAATTGAGCGCAAAAATGACAGGGTTAGATGCTTGTAAATGTAGTCAAGTATGGCATCGGAATGCAGCTCATTTCATGCAGGTTTATTTTAGACCCTTGAAAATTTATTAGGCAATGTAGAACAATTGATATAAATTTGAAGAAATACAATGTGATAATTTGGGACACAAATTATGGAATTGAGTGCAAAAGTGACAGGGTTAAACATTCATGGAAGTTATTCAAGATAGCATAAAATGTAGCACGTTCAGTTTTCGTTCAGTTAAGAACATTGGAAATTATCACATCACACGGAATATGTACGACCCATGTTCATCACAAGACGTTGAGTTACCAATTGCTCCCATTTCACTTTAACCCGTCCGGTCTCCGGGCGGGGGGGGGGTCTTCAACCGCCCCCTCAGGTTTTTCGCGGATAGGGAACGAACGACGCGCGGCAGCGCGTAAAAATTTGGCATACCTTTTCCCACATCAATTTGGCATGCTGTTTAAAAATTTTGAAGTCAGGTCATTTAGGGTCAACGAGTTAGTCAAGGTCAAGTGAAATCACCTCCAAAGAAGTTCGACCAGTTGTCATGCTTTAAGGGATATAGATATTTTAAGTAAACTTTCAGCGTATGCTTATCTTTAGGGATGCAACAAAACGTACGAGAGGAATTTTTCTCTTTTTTTTCGTTTTTAACTACATATAAATTTTGCATATTTGCCTATTGCAGTTGAAATCGAAAATACTGGTCAAAGTAAGGATTTTTGTGAAGGAAAGTTGACTTCCAACAACGTTTCTCGGTCTGCTCCACCCATTAGGAAAGGAAGATTAAAGAAAACTTGAAAACTCAAAATTTTGAAATTAAACGAGCAAAATTTGGGGGGGGGGGGGGATTGAATGACCCTCATTGATTTCGCTGACCTTTTCTGAATCTAAGTATTCTTTTCTTCAGATATCCCTCGAAACGAATTCTCCAGAGCCAAAAACATAATGTAAGTAGTCAAGTCGTGAAAATCTAGCCTCCTAGCAGGGGTGTCGATTTGTATCCTCTTGTGGGGGCCATGGTCGCACCAATGTTGATCTTGGCCCCTCCAATGTTGGTTCCCCCCCAATAACCTATACTGGTTTATGCTGATAAGAAAACTAAAGGAAGAAACAAGAAAAACACCATGCTACATATACAAATTAGTTGATTTAACCAGCATATTTTGTAATGCAAAGAAACTGATTAGGTTTAAATAGTGCACTTCCCGACCCTGAACTCGCCCTACCAGAACGTTGGCTTCGTCCCTCCCTAATGCTTGGCACCAAGGAAATACCTTCACCCATCATCATCACAGCTCAGGCCTGCTGTGCTCCGATGATTTGATTTAAACCGTTGTTTGTTTGTTGGTGTTTGGAGTGAAAGGAGGGTGACGGTAACGTTGACGACGACGATGACGTTGACGATGGACCCGTGTACGCTGTATGACACTGTATTCGCATACTACGACTCACAGTTTTATGTTGACATGTACGGTGCACGTATCTTTTGTTTATGTGACTTCACCTGTTACTGGACGATCTTTCCCGTTGGCGAGGATGCTGAATAATCCTGAATGATCGCCAAATGAATTTGATAAATGGTTAACCTACAAAAAAAACTGATCTAACACAACTTAGCCAAACCTAATACCTTTGTACGCTTCATGGAGGTAAAATGTGTGTAAAACTTGTGTGGGAAAGTAATAATACCCATGAAAATTCCATGCCATGGCAAAACATGGCTCATATCCACCAGTATTTTGGGGATTTTGGGGAAGTGCTACCCTTTGTGGTTTACCAGTTGTGTGGATGCCACTCTAGCTCTTGGTGTTCATACATTCATTGTTCTGGGCACATCTGGACTCTTGAGGTTTTTCCACAAATGGAGAACATACACATGAAGGCATTGATGGCTGTTTACTATTTCACCTGCACTTCGCCAGACAATCACACACGCACAAATGGAATATTATGGAATGATATGGAAGATGGAATGTTATGAAATATGGAATGTTCAGTGACATTAAGATCATATCCAAACTGCAGTGATCCATATTTCGTCATCTGTTGACATGTGTTTTGCTTGTGCATGCTAGCAAGCTAATATTCCTCCAATCTGGCTGGCATCTCATGATGATGGCAGAGATCATGTCCAGGGCCAATAGTGCTCCCATTGCTCAAAGCGCCATGTTTCCAAAAACATTGACTACGTAACATGCCAGGACATAGCACTTAACATTAAATAGTTGAATTTCATCTCATTATTTTAAGAAGCATGGCATTTTGGGACAGAATCTAAACAAGTTGACCAAGGGGTGCGACTCACCGTCCTTGATTGCGCAAGGGGGCAGCTTTCCTGCCCCATGCATTCCACCGCTCCTGTTGTGCGCAGCTAGCAGTGAATAATTGGGGCATTTTTCACATTCATTGCTATGTCCCATACTACGGTGCAACACAGGTGCTTGCTCACCACGTGCTTCTGTTCAAGTGCAGGTTCAGGAAGGTATTCTTCCCTCCCCGTTACTAACATAAATGGCACATGCGAATACTGATTACATATTCGAATGGGAATATGAAAGACAGGCGGTAGTCTGGTGTCGAGACCGCGTCTTTGTTTCAAATTTCATCAACCTACCTTCGTGATCATCCGCGGTGCATACAAAATTCACGGCACCCCCATCACAGCGACACGCTGACATCGGCGGCCGCCACCGGTAATCCCGGTATTTGCCACGAATGCCCACCACTGGACGCTACGGACTGATAGCCACCCACCGAGCTGACCGAACACTGTCGCCCTTCTGCTTATCGCCAATATAGCCCCCCTGATATTTTCAGATTTGCACAATTAGTACTTTCGGTATGGTTGAATCCATCTGTGCTACCCTGAATCACTCAGGTAGCATCGCGCGATACGGTTCGCGTATTGTTTATCTGTCACCGAGCCATCTTTAATTTTTGTACTGCCATCTAGCAGCGGGTTGAACGGCGTATAGAAGTCAGAATTACCCCAAGTCGCCTATATCTAATATAAGATTATGTCATGCAACACAAATTTGCAATATATGAAGCATACATTTTCCCCGCGAAGTTCCAGCGATCCGTTGAGTTAAAACTGTTTGGTGTGACAAATGTTTATTAAACACAACAGATATGAATCACTTCTGGAGATCACCGCTTCACTGACATCAATGGCCCGGAAGTATACATTTTCCACGCGAAGTTCCAGCGATCCGTTGAGCTAAAACTGTGTGTTGTGAGGAATGTACCTCTTTATTAAACATCAATTATATGTTTAATAAAGCTAATAAAAATCAAATAAACCTTCTAAATATCACCCCTTCAGTGACATCAATGGTCCAGCGCCATCCCGGCCCCGACCCAGGCCTCATGGCGAGGCCTCGCACGGGACGCGCAGTGCCATCAGCTCGGAACACGTATAAACTAAGATGTGTAAGAAAACTTGGGCGGTGAATAGTACAGAAAAAAATGAGTGTGCCACGTCACTTCGGGTCCACACACACCTACACCAAACGCCCACCTACACCAAACGTCAGCACACATATGCACCAAGCTTCCGCACACACCTGTACCAAGCTTCCGCACACATATGCACCAAGCTTCCGCACACATATGCACCAAGCGCCCGTGCACAGGGTGTCGGTGGGGCCACACGTGCCCCGCCAGTCGGCGGTGTAGCCACCGAGCAGTGTCGGTGGGGCCACACGTGCCCCGCCAGTCGGCGGTGTAGCCACCGAGCAGTGTCGGCGGGGCCACACGTGTCCAGCCAGTCGGCTGTGTAGCCATTGCGTACAGGGGAGGGCCACACGTGTCCCGCCAGTGCGCCGTTCACAAACGTACATCACTGCCGCCGCTCGCCAGCACAGACAACCAGCAGGCCGTCGTCGATGGCCTTCTGGTAGGCCAGCTGGGCCTTGGGCATCGGTGACGACTCGCCTTGCTCGAACACGACCAACTCAACCAGTGGCGGCTCGCGCTGACTTTGCTGCAGACGCACGGAAAACAACTGGTTGGAACCGCCAACACACACGTAAGTTGGCAATACAATCGCACGCTGCAAACAGTTCTGCAGTATTGCAAGAGCGTCACTGCCACACCAATGCAGCAGTTCTATAGTAGTGCAAGAGACCTACTGCCACACTAATGCATGCGTCAACAGGGATGACACGATTCTTCCGGATCCAGTAATAACTTCACGGTGGGTACAATGAGCGTCAATTATCACGGGGCCTACTTTTATAAAGCTAACTATACGCATTTTGATTAAAGTTCAGAAACAGTTTTTCACGGCAGAAGTTGCTCTTTTGCTAACACAATATGGTGGATACAATTTCGAAGCATACTTTTGGACACCAGTATCTGACATGAACCTTCTGGACAATACGGTGTTGATATTAATATCTTAAATCAGGACATGCGATCCGATTGTACTTCAGAATAACAAGCAACCATTTGAGACGTCTAGAACGGCACCTACGAACGACTTTATGTTGTGATTAGGACACGACCAAAGACGACCTTTCAGCCGTTTATGTTCCACAAACTACCACAGGTGTTCATTTGAAGGTAATGGAAGTACCACACTGCCGTCCCAGTTGATTTGTCCGCTACCGCTGAAAAACACGGCGGCTCGCGGGTTAATGGGAAGTGTTTATTGTATGGTGGAATTTCATATGGACACGTGGGATTGATGTAGCGGTCACTTTCTATCGAACGGTTTTGCCGTCAATTATTTCACACCATACATCATCATAATAATCGCACTAATTATTATACATTGCCGCATTTACCTCACAGACAAAATACGAGATCATATCCAGGGGCTTGATTTTTCCGAAAAGTCGCGGCAGCACCAGCACCCTGAGCATACCCAGCTGCTGCAACAGTTCCGCACCTTGACTCTGGCCCAGAGCTGGACATCCTGGTTGAAGAGGCAGCTGACCATGGCCGACGTCGCCTCTGGTTTCCAGCCGCTGGCGTCCGGCGGCGCCACGCGGTACAGCTCCACCAGCATAACCCAGGCGGGCACCTCCAGCATATGGGCCGGCACCTCGCGTAGACTGCAAACCCGCGACCATCACTAAACACTGCAGACTGGACCGGCGACCGTCACCACGCACTGCAGACTGTGCACCAGTGACCATCATCAAACACTGCAGACTGTGGACCGTCACCAAACACTGCAGACTGTGTACCGGCGACCGTCACTAAACACTGCAGACTGGACCGGCGACCGTCACCACGCACTGCAAACTGTGCACCAGTGGCCATCATCAAACACTGCAGACTGTGGACCGTCACCAAACACTGCAAACTGTGCACCAGTGACCATCACCAAACACTGCAGACTGGACCGGCGACCGTCACAACACGCACTGCAAACACAGACTGTGCACCAGTGGCCATCATCAAACACTGCAGACTGTGGACCGTCACCAAACACTGCAAACTGTGCACCAGTGACCATCACCAAACACTGCAGACTGTGGACCGTCACCAAACACTGCAGACTGTGCACCAGTGACCATCACCAAACACTGCAGACTGTACCGGCGACCGTCACCAAGCACTGCAGACTGTGCACCAGTGACCATCACCAAACATGGGCGCTACATAACCAGTAGCAGTTGATGCGCCCTTAAGCCCAAATAATCAATCAATCAATCAACCATCACCAAGCACTGCAGACTGTGCACCAGTGACCATCACCGAGCACTGCAGACTGTGTACCGGGGACCATTACCAAACACTGCAGACTGTGGACCGGCGATCATTACCGAACACTGCAGACTGTGGACCGTCACAAGACACTGCAGATTGTGGACCGGCGACAGTCACTGAGCACTGCAGACTGTGGACCGGCGATCATTACCACACACTACAGACTGTTGACCGGCGACAGTCACTACACACTACAGACTGTACACCGACGACCATCATCACACACTACAGATTGTGGATCGGCGGCTGTAACCAAACACTGCAGACCGTGCACCAGCTGACAAACACTGCACAGACGGCGACATTGCCACACATCTGACGCCGATCCGCATGCGGCGGTCAACACACACATCTACAATGTTGTAGGCCCTTGTCAATGACGGCGGACTTCCGATCACACCAATTTGACAGCACCCGAGCTCGGAAACAACCGCATCAGTTACCAGACACACCACCAAAATAAACTGACACCAGCGCCAGACGACTCAGCTGACGCGACCTGTTCCGACTGACCTGTCGGCCTTGACTTCCTCCATGTTTCCCCAGTCGACGTACTGCACCCGGATATTATCTCCTTCAATGGCGAGGACCACGGCGCGGTACCAGGCGCTGTCCTCAGAAAACTGGCTCAGACATGGCGTCCCTGTCGAGGCACACACACAGTTACATCACAGCGAAAAACTCCGCAATTCGCTTCATGCGACTCACGTCGCGTACAGCAACTGCCATCCTGTAACAGCGACACCGCGCGGAAAGCGATGCGGCGAGCACCCCGCGGTCCTCCGCGACCCCTATACCACCACCGATCGAGAGCGCGGCAGCACCCCGCGGTCCTCCGCGACCCCTATACCGCCACCGATCGAGAGCGCGGCAGAACCCCGCGGTCCTCCGCGACCCCTATACCGCCACCGATCGAGAGCGCGGCAGCACCCCGCGGTCCTCCGCGACCCCTATACCGCCACCGATCGAGAGCGCGGCAGAACCCCGCGGTCCTCCGCGACCCCTATACCACCACCGATCGAGAGCGCGGCAGAGCCCAATGGTCTCCTCCTCAACTACGCCACCACTGATAGAGAGCGGGCAGCACCCCGCGGTCCTCCGCGACCCCTAAACCACCACCGATCGAGAGCGCGGCAGAGCCCAATGGTCTCCCTCCCTCCAACTACGCCACCACTGATAGAGAGCGGGGCAGCACCGTCCGCGCCCTACCCCACGTCGGCGGTCCTCCTCCCTAACCACCACCGATAGAGAGCCTATACCGAGAGCGCGGCAGAGCCCAATGGTCTCCCTCCCTCCAACTACGCCACCACTGATAGAGAGCGGGGCAGCACCCCGCGGTCCTCCGCGACCCCTATACCGCCACCGATCGAGGCGCAGCCAATGTCTCCCACTACGCCACCACTGATAGAGAGCGCGGCAGCACCCCGCGGTCCTCCGCGACCCCTATACCACCACCGATCGAGAGCGCGGCAGAGCCCAATGGTCTCCCTCCTCCAACTACGCCACCACTGATAGAGAGCGGGGCAGCACCCCGCGGTCCTCCGCGACCCCTATACCGCCACCGATCGAGAGCGCGGCAGAACCCAATGGTCTCCCTCCCTCCAACTACGCCACCACTGATAGAGAGCGGGGCAGCACCCCGCGGTCCTCCGCGACCCTATACCGCCACCGATCGAGAGCGCGGCAGAACCCAATGGTCTCCTCCTCCAACTACGCCACCACTGATAGAGAGCGGGGCAGCACCCCGCGGTCCTCCGCGACCCCTATACCGCCACCGATCGAGAGCGCGGCAGAACCCAATGGTCTCCTCCTCCAACTACGCCACCACTGATAGAGAGCGGGGCAGCACCCCGCGGTCCTCCGCGACCCCTATACCGCCACCGATCGAGAGCGCGGCAGCACCCCGCGGTCCTCCGCGACCCCTATACCACCACCGATCGAGAGCGCGGCAGAGCCCAATGGTCTCCCTCCCTCCAACTACGCCACCACTGATAGAGAGCGGGGCAGCACCCCGCGGTCCTCCGCGACCCCTATACCACCACCGATCGAGAGCGCGGCAGAGCCCAATGGTCTCCCTCCCTCCAACTACGCCACCACTGATAGAGAGCGGGGCAGCACCCCGCGGTCCTCCGCGACCCCTATACCGCCACCGATCGAGAGCGCGGCAGAACCCAATGGTCTCCCTCCCTCCAACTACGCCACCACTGATAGAGAGCGGGGCAGCACCCCGCGGTCCTCCGCGACCCCTATACCGCCACCGATCGAGAGCGCGGCAGAACCCAATGGTCTCCCTCCCTCCAACTACGCCACCACTGATAGAGAGCGGGGCAGCACCCCGCGGTCCTCCGCGACCCCTATACCACCACCGATCGAGAGCGCGGGAGAGCCCAATGGTCTCCCTCCTCCAACTACGCCACCACTGATAGAGAGCGGGGCAGCACCCCGCGGTCCTCCGCGACCCCTATACCACCACCGATCGAGAGCGGGGCAGAACCCCGCGGTCCTCCGCGACCCCTAAACCCACCGATCGAGAGCGCGGCAGAGCCCAATGGTCTCCCTCCCTCCAACTACGCCACCACTGATAGAGAGCGGGGCAGCACCCCGCGGTCCTCCGCGACCCCTATACCACCACCGATCGAGAGCGCGGCAGAGCCCAATGGTCTCCCTCCCTCCAACTACGCCACCACTGATAGAGAGCGGGGCAGCACCCCGCGGTCCTCCGCGACCCCTATACCACCACCGATCGAGAGCGCGGCAGAGCCCAATGGTCTCCCTCCCTCCAACTACGCCACCACTGATAGAGAGCGGGGCAGCACCCCGCGGTCCTCCGCGACCCCTATACCACCACCGATCGAGAGCGCGGCAGAGCCCAATGGTCTCCCTCCCTCCAACTACGCCACCACTGATAGAGAGCGGGGCAGCACCCCGCGGTCCTCCGCGACCCCTATACCACCACCGATCGAGAGCGCGGCAGAACCCAATGGTCTCCCCCCTCCAACTACGCCACCACTGATAGAGAGCGGGGCAGCACCCCGCGGTCCTCCGCGACCCCTATACCGCCACCGATCGAGAGCGCGGCAGAACCCAATGGTCTCCCTCCCTCCAACTACGCCCCCACTGATAGAGAGCGGGGCAGCACCCCGCGGTCCTCCGCGACCCCTATACCACCACCGATCGAGAGCGCGGCAGAACCCCGCGGTCCTCCGCGACCCCTATACCACCACCGATCGAGAGCGCGGCAGAGCCCAATGGTCTCCCTCCCTCCAACTACGCCACCACTGATAGAGAGCGGGGCAGCACCCCGCGGTCCTCCGCGACCCCTATACCACCACCGATCGAGAGCGCGGCAGAACCCCGCGGTCCTCCGCGACCCCTATACCACCACCGATCGAGAGCGCGGCAGAGCCCAATGGTCTCCCTCCCTCCAACTACGCCACCACTGATAGAGAGCGGGGCAGCACCCCGCGGTCCTCCGCGACCCTATACCACCACCGATCGAGAGCGCGGCAGCACCCCGCGGTCCTCCGCGACCCCTATACCACCACCGATCGAGAGCGCGGCAGAGCCCAATGGTCTCCCTCCCTCCAACTACGCCACCACTGATAGAGAGCGGGGCAGCACCCCGCGGTCCTCCGCGACCCCTATACCACCACCGATCGAGAGCGCGGCAGAACCCAATGGTCTCCCTCCTCCAACTACGCCACCACTGATAGAGAGCGGGGCAGCACCCCGCGGTCCTCCGCGACCCCTATACCGCCACCGATCGAGAGCGCGGCAGAACCCAATGGTCTCCCTCCCTCCAACTACGCCCCCACTGATAGAGAGCGGGGCAGCACCCCGCGGTCCTCCGCGACCCCTATACCACCACCGATCGAGAGCGCGGCAGCACCCCGCGGTCCTCCGCGACCCCTATACCACCACCGATCGAGAGCGCGGCAGAACCAATGGTCTCCTCCTCCAACTACGCCCCTGATAGAGAGGGGTCCTCCGCGACCCCTATACCACCACCGATCGAGAGCGCGGCAGCACCCCGCGGTCCTCCGCGACCCCTATACCACCACCGATCGAGAGCGCGGCAGAGCCCAATGGTCTCCCTCCCTCCAACTACGCCACCACTGATAGAGAGCGGGGCAGCACCCCGCGGTCCTCCGCGACCCCTATACCACCACCGATCGAGAGCGCGGCAGAGCCCAATGGTCTCCCTCCCTCAAACTACGCCACCACTGATAGAGAGCGGGGCAGCACCCAGTGGTCCCACTCAGTTGCACCAGACCGGCCCTGACCTACAGTTGCACCAGGCCGGCCCTGACCTACAGTTGCACCAGGCCGGCCCTGACCTACAGTTGCACCAGACCGGCTCTGACCTACAGCGGGGCAGCGGCCGGCGGTCCCACTCCGTTGCACCAGACCAGCCCTAATCTACAGTTGCACCAGACCGGCGGTCTCACTCAGTTGCACCAGACCAGCCCTGACCTACAGTTGCACCAGACCGGTCCAGTTGCACCAGACCGGCCCTGACCTACAGTTGCACCAGACCGGCGGTCCCACTCAGTTTCACCAGACCAGCCCTGACCTACAGTTGCACCAGACCAGCCCTGACCTACAGTTGCACCAAACCGGCCCTGACCTACAGTTGCACCAGACCGGCGGTCTCACTCAGTTGCACCAGACCGGCCCTGACCTACAGTTGCACCAGACCGGCGGTCCCACTCAGTTTCACCAGACCAGCCCTGACCTACAGTTGCACCAGACCAGCCCTGACCTACAGTTGCACCAAACCGGCCCTGACCTACAGTTGCACCAGACCGGCGGTCTCACTCAGTTGCACCAGACCGGCCCTGACCTACAGTTGCACCAGACCAGCCCTGACCTACAGTTGCACCAGACCAGCCCTGACCTACAGTTGCACCAAACCGGCCCTGACCTACAGTTGCACCAGACCGGCGGTCTCACTCAGTTGCACCAGACCGGCCCTGACCTACAGTTGCACCAGACCGGCGGTCCCACTCAGTTTCACCAGACCAGCCCTGACCTACAGTTGCACCAGACCGGCCCTGACCTACAGTTGCACCAGACCGGCGGTCCCACTCAGTTTCACCAGACCAGCTCTGACCTACAGTTGCACCAGACCAGCCCTGACCTACAGTTGCACCAAACCGGCCCTGACCTACAGTTGCACCAGACCGGCGGTCTCACTCAGTTGCACGAGACCGGCGGTCCCACTCAGTTTCACCAGACCAGCCCTGACCTACAGTTGCACCAGACCAGCCCTGACCTACAGTTGCACCAGACCAGCCCTGACCTACAGTTGCACCAGACCGGCGGTCTCACTCAGTTGCACCAGACCGGCCCTGACCTACAGTTGCACCAGACCGGCGGTCTCACTCAGTTGCACCAGACCGGCCCTGACCTACAGTTGCACCAGACCGGCGGTCCCACTCAGTTGCACCAGACCAGCCCTGACCTACAGTTGCACCAGACCAGCCCTGACCTACAGTTGCACCAAACCGGCCCTGACCTACAGTTGCACCAGACCGGCGGTCTCACTCAGTTGCACCAGACCAGCCCTGACCTACAGTTGCACCAGACCAGCCCTGACCTACAGCGGGGCAGCGGCCGGCGGTCTGTTCTCTGTGCCACGTCTCACCGACAGCCAGGTTCTGCAGCGGCGGCTGCCGAGCGGCCTCCTCATCGAGTGTGTCGCGCATCGCCTCGATCGCCTCCAGGTGGACGCGCAGTCGCTGGAGCGGAGGTGCCAGCTCGCCGGCGGTCTGCTTCGGCTGCACCAGCAGCAGCGCCGGCGTCAGCACGATGACGCACGTGACGGGGATGGGCGGCCCGCCAGCCGGCAGCCGCAGTTGCGGGTAGGGCACGCGGAGCAGCAGCGAGTCCAGCAGGGGCTCGACTCCCCCGGCCACCGCCGCCAGCTCCTCTTCGGTCATGTAGCGCGCGTCTCCCATCTTAACCAGCAGCTCGTTCACGTCGATGCCACTCTGTACCAGCTGTAGCGAGATCTGCGCGGACACAGGATTCCGGCTGAGGTTATCTGCAGGATGGACGCCTAGGAGATCTGCGCGGACACAGGGCTCGACTGAGGCGCTCAGTTCAGCTCTGGCTGAGGGAATCTGTAGGAAAGCCGCCTGGGCTGGCGGTGAGCGCGGCCATCACTTCAGAGGACGCAGTCTCTTCAGGCAGTAGGGACACACATGGCAGACGCAAGTTGGAAACGCGCGCGAACATCCTACCGCCGTCTGTCGAACAGCCGTAAAAATGACTCGAATATCAGACATTCCACTGACTGGGGGCGACTCCCACTACATACCAGGCAACAGCCTCACTGTGACAGGGTTAAATAATGAAGTTTCATTAAGTGAGAGACCACACAAAAAGTAGGATGCCTAAATTTGCCATGAACCATGCCTTTTCCGATGATTTTTCCGGCTCCTGTGAACTACACAAACAATGATTTTTCACGACATTTTTCGTCGTGTTTCGGGGTAATTGTACAACAAACCGCACCATAGCATGCCATAGCATCCTTCACTGTCCGTAATAGTGAACGTGTGCATGGTAGCTCTAAAGCTACAACAAATAGACCACTGCTTTAAACAGCAGGTGTAGACTGTCTAAACCCGCATCAAACAACGGGATGTAAAAACTTTGTAAGGAAGGATGCCGATTCGGTATTCGGTGTCATGCTCCACCAATTTCCACGATACATGTACCACTGTATTGCGGCACCGTTGAACCAGCTTTGCGCTAGCGCACACGACCCATGTTCGATAGGCCAGCTGAGCTGATGGCCAGCGGCGGTGATTACCATGAAGCGCCGCCTGGTGGCGCTGAAGTGGTGTACTTCCACCTGGCACTCGCGCTCCACGATCTGACTGTGCAGAAAGTTGAGCGTCTTCATCGGGAACTGGCCGTCTTCCGCCATCTGTGCGCAAGAACGGCCCGGCTAGTGACATGGGCGGGTACACGGCGCCCAGCGGGCCGTGGACCCACTGGTAACATGGGCGGGCACACGGCGCCCAGCGGGCCGTGGACCCACTGGTGACATGGGCGGGCACACGGCGCCCAGCGGGCCGTGGACCCACTGGTGACATGGGCGGGCACACGGCGCCCAGCGGGCCGTGGACCCACTGGCGACATGGGCGGGCACACGGCGCCCAGCGGGTCGTGGACCCACTGGTGACATGGGCGGGCAGACGGCGCCCAGCGGGCCGTGGACCCACTGGTGACATGGGCGGGCACACGGCGCCCAGCGGGCCGTGGACCCACTGGCGACATGGGCGGACACGGCGCCCAGCGGGCCGTGGACCCACTGGTGACATGGGCGGGCAATGGCGCCCAGCGGGCCGTGGACCCACTGGCGACATGGGCGGGCACATGGCGCCAGCGGGCCGTGGACCCACTGGTGACATGGGCGGGCACACGGCGCCCAGCGGGCCGTGGACCCACTGGTGACATGGGCGGGCACACGGCGCCCTGCGGGCCGTGGACCCACTGGTAACATGGGCGGGCACACGGCGTCCAGCGGATCGTGGACCCACTGGTGACATGGGCGGGCAGACGGCGCCCAGCGGGCCGTGGACCCACTGGTGACATGGGCGGGCACACGGCGCCCAGCGGGCCGTGGACCCACTGGTGACATGGGCGGGCAGACGGCGCCCAGCAGGCCGTGGACCCACTGGTGACATGGGCGGGCACACGGCGCCCAGCGGGCCGTGGACCCACTGGTGACATGGGCGGGCACACGGCGCCCAGCAGGCCGTGGACCCACTGGTGACATGGGCGGGCACACGGCGCCCAGCGGGCCGTGGACCCACTGGTGACATGGGCGGGCACACGGCGCCCAGCGGGCCGTGGACCCACTGGTGACATGGGCGGGCACACGGCGCCCAGCAGGCCGTGGACCCACTGGTGACATGGGCGGGCACACGGCGCCCAGCGGGCCGTGGACCCACTGGTGACATGGGCGGGCACATGGCGCCCAGCGGGCCGTGGACCCACTGGTGACATGGGCGGGCACACGGCGCCCAGCGGGCCGTGGACCCACTGGTGACATGGGCGGGCACATGGCGCCCAGCAGGTCGTGGACCCACTGGTGACATGGGCGGGCACATGGCGTCCAGCGGGTCGTGGACCCACTGGTGACATGGGCGGGCACATGGCGCCCAGCAGGCCGTGGACCCACTGGTGACATGGGCGGGCACACGGCGCCCAGCGGGCCGTGGACCCACTGGTGACATTGGTGGGCACATGGCGTCCAGCGGATCGTGGACCCACTGGTAACATGGGCGGGCACACGGCGCCCAGCGGGCCGTGGACCCACTGGTGACATGGGCGGGCACATGGCGCCCAGCGGGCCGTGGACCCACTGGAGACATGGGCGGGCACACGGCGCCCAGCGGGCCGTGGACCCACTGGTGACATTGGTGGGCACATGGCGTCCAGCGGATCGTGGATCCACTGGTGACATGGGCGGGCACACGGCGCCCAGCGGGCCGTGGACCCACTGGTGACATGGGCGGGCACACGGCGCCCAGCAGGTCGTCACGCTATCAACAAGACGACAATCGCAGTCACACATATTTATCTAAGTATTGGCATTTCATGGCGGTTCAAACCAGGTTAAACGGGTCGCAACCGGGAAATGACAAGACAATGATGTTAGCCAGCCGCAACGTCGACCATGCTGGCTCGAACAGATCTATTGGACAAAGACAGACTTCTTTTGAAATTTCCTCATAATGTTCCATGCCGCCATCCGTAATAGCCACTGCACGTGGAGGGCATGTATTGTTAAATAAATAAATAAATGATTGGTATCCTTGCGACCTTTTCAGCGGGGACGTAGTTCACCCCTCCGAAACAGATGGACAGGTGTCATGCAAAAGTATCAGCCCTGGAGTTGCGCTGAAGCAATTCGAATAACCATGATAAGCTATGATTAACACTCGCACGTCCGGCGGTCCGCGCCAACTTCGCCGGTCCGGGGGGGGGCAGATGTCTGCCTTCTAACATCTCTAGAACTATGCTAGCTAGTGACAAACTGAAAACGGCGTTGGATAGCTGTGACAGGCTCTATCGAAAGTATTTTGGTTATTTTTCCGCTCAGGTCAATATTTAGGTCCCTTCACCTGACCTGGTTACCTGACCTGAGACGACCCAGGGTTAAAAATGTATGAAGATATGCGGAAAAGACTAATGAGCAGCCATGTGAGGTTTGGCTTTGCTAACCCGATTAGTATGGCGGCATATTAGGAAAAAAACCGCAGGGGGGGGGAATATCTGCCCCCGGACGTGCGAGTGTTAAACGTAATAAACGTGTTAAACGTTGATTCAGTAACCAATGTTACTTTATTTTCATTCAATACATTCATGGTCCGACAAAAAATCTGATTACGTTGCTGACAGCCAGTGGTTGGAGTTTCCCCTGTTCGTTCTGCTGGCGGTATATCTCAACCAACAGGCAGCCTGCGAGTCATCACACTGACCGGCACGCTCAGCCAACAGGCAGCCTGTGAGTCATCACACTGACCGGTACAGCTCAGTCAACAGGCAGCCTGCGATTCATCACAGTCATCACACTGACCGGCACGGCTCAGTCAACAGGCAGCCTGCGAGTCACCACACTGACCGACACGGCTCAGTCAACAGGCAGCCTGCGAGTCATCACACTGACCGGTACAGCTCAGTCAACAGGCAGCCTGCGAGTCATCACACTGACCGGTACAGCTCAGTCAACAGGCAGCCTGCGAGTCATCACACTGACCGGTACAGCTCAGTCAACAGGCAGCCTGCGAGTCATCACACTGACCGACACGGCTCAGTCAACAGGCAGCCTGCGATTCATCACACTGACCGACACGGCTCAGTCAACAGGCAGCCTGCGAGTCATCACACTGACCGGTACAGCTCAGTCAACAGGCAGCCTGCCAGTCATCACACTGACCGGTACAGCTCAGTCAGCAGGCAGCCTGCGAGTCATCACACTGACCGGTACAGCTCAATCAACAGGCAGCCTGCGAGTCATCACACTGACCGGTACAGCTCAGTCAACAGGCAGCCCGCGAGTCATCACACTGACCGATACAGCTTAGTCAACAGGCGGCCTGCGAGTCATCACACTGACCGACACGGCTCAGTCAACAGGCAGCCTGCGAGTCATCACACTGACCGGTACAGCTCAGTCAACAGGCAGCCTGCGAGTCATCACAGTCATCACACTGACCGGTACAGCTCAGTCAACAGGCAGCCTGCGAGTCATCACACTGACCGGTACAGCTCAGTCAACAGGCAGCCTGCGAGTCACCACAGTCATCACACTGACCGGTACAGCTCAGTCAACAGGTAGCCTGCGAGTCATCACACTGACCGGTACAGCTCGGTCAACAGGCAGCCTGCGAGTCATCACACTGACCGGTACAGCTCAGTCAACAGGCAGCCTGCGAGTCATCACACTGACCAGTACAGCTCAGTCAACAGGCAGCCCGCGAGTCATCACACTGACCGGTACAGCTCAGTCAACAGGCAGCCTGCGAGTCATCACACTGACCGGTACAGCTCAGTCAACAGGGGGCCTGCGAGTCATCACACTGACCGGTACAGCTCAATCAACAGGCAGCCTGCGAGTCATCACACTGACCGGTACATCTCAGTCAACAGGCAGCCTGCGAGTCATCACACTGACCGGTACAGCTCAGTCAACAGGCAGCCCGCGAGTCATCACACTGACCGACCGGCACGGCTCAGTCAACAGGCAGCCTGCAAGTCATCACACTGACCGACCGGCACGGCTCAGTCAACAGGCAGCCTGCAAGTCATCACACTGACAGGTACAGCTCAGTCAACAGGCAGCCTGTGGGTCACCACAGTTATCACACTGACCGGTACAGCTCAGTCAACAGGCGGCCTGCCAGTTATCACACTGACCGGTACAGCTCAGTCAACAGGCGGCCTGCCAGTCATCACACTGACCGGCACGGCTCAGTCAACAGGCGGCCTGTGAGTCACCACAGTCATCACACTGACCGGCACGGCTCAGTCAACAGACCATGCGAGTTATCATGGTGATCACACTGACCAGTCAGAGTGATCGCACTGACCGGCACGATGTTGTGCAGCTCGCAGTGGAGCGCCTGCACCGGCACGTGCTCCATGAAGATGTTCTTACGCAGCTCGGACGGCTCGATGCGGTCCGTGTTGCCATAGTCGATGAACTGTACCGACACCTTCTCACTGTGCACCTGGGGAGGGGGAGGGGGAGGGTGACACACACCGGCACATTCCCGGCCACGTCTGACCGGACGGCACTTGAACGCAAACACACGCACGCACGCACGCACGCACGCACGCACGCACACACACACACACACACACACACACACACACACACACACACACACACACACACACACACACACACACACACACACACACACACACACACACACACACTTTCAGTCTGCGCCAACTGCTATACATAGCTACAACCCGCCGAAATCGGTTAGACAAGAGACGGCGAACGTATAAGATGGAACATTTCGCAAGATAAACTGCAATGAACACCCTCGTTGATCAGAGGAATGCCAGAAACAGGCGAACAATTGACAAGTTGAGAAGCTCATGGTGGTCTGTGGCTGTGATTAGCGCAGGCATGGCTTCAACTCCTTAGGTTGTGGTACTGCTAGCCGCCGGTGAGTCAAGCTGACTACTATGTTGGAAATGTTGTCATTTCCGGTGGGCTGGGGTCGGGGGTGGTATTCGTGATATTGCCTTAGCTTACATGCTGTAACGACCTATAATAATTACTTGATATCACTTCCCTACTTCATGGGATACAAGAAATTCCAACATTTAGGTACCAGCTGACATGTCATATATCCCTTGAAATATCTGAAAACTATCTTTAGTGCTCTCTTTATTATGTTCCACAAATACCACTACTTGACCATGACCATTGACCAGTTAGCTGACTTTAACTTCCTAAAACCTTAAACCGGGACGGGGGTGGCCCAGTGGTTCAGGCATTGAGCTCTGGGTGCCAAAGGTCCCGGGTTCAACACCTGCATCGCTCGGGACATTTCCCAAACCCGCGGCCCACCGGCGAAACAGTGTGGGCAGCGCTATTAGCCGTGAATGTGCATACAGTGCATCGTGAATCGTGACTGGCGTCCGGAGGAAGGCAGCCGAGGTAATCGCTTACCTGTGTCTGAGAAGGCAGCCAGACGCAACCCGCCCACTTGGGTGCCAGGACGGCCGTCGGGGTAACAGTGGCAGAGGTGTAAGAAGCTGGACAGGGCGCCGAGTTCAGGTGGTGTACTCACCTGAAGCACTTTGGCTCGGTACCAACACTCGTCCAGATAGTACTTGGCGATGCACGGCTGTCCCTCGAACCAGTAGCTATCGCAGGGCCGCGGCTGACTGCCTTTGTACTTGGAGTTCAACGCCTGCTTGATGATGTCCAAAGTTTCCTTTCCTGCGAACCGGTGAAACGAGTGAAACGCATAAGGATTAGTGTGGACTAAGCTCGATATTAACGATTTCCCCATCATCTCACTGCAATGACTTGGTTTCTACATCGGAATAACTGAACACGTTATGAATGCATCCAGTGTATCGTGCCAAGAACGCTGTGTGGGTGCTGTTACACCTGAGGACGCTGTATGGCTGCTGCACGTTCTGCTAAGGACGCTGTGTGACTATCGCAAGTCCCGCTAAGGACGCTATGTGGGTGCTGTTACACCTGCTGAGGACGCTGTGTGACTGCCGCACGTTCTGCTGAGGACGCTGTGTGGAAGCTGTTACACCTGCTGAGGACGCTGTGTGACTGCCGCAAGTGCTGCTGAGGACGCTGTGTGGATGCTGTTACAGCTGCTGAGGACGCTGTGTGACTGCCGCAAGTCCTGCTGAGGACGCTGTGTGGATGCTGTTACACCTGCTGAAGACGATGTGTTGCTCTTGTTACATTTGCAGAGGGTGTCAGCCGGCCTAAGAATTAAACCGGGTGAGACAATCGCCGCGGTTCCAGCAGTTTCTTCTTCAACGCATTGCGTCTACGCTGAAGAGATGGCTGAACGTACGTACGTATGTGCTGTTGTGACAGTGGAGTCAGGTTGCGGTCCGGAGATCCACCCACCACCGGCCGAGGGGACACACTGCACCGGCCGAGGGGACACACCCACCACCGGCCGAGGGGACACACCCTGCACCGGCCGAGGGGACACACCCTGCACCGGCCGAGGGGACACACCATGCACCGGCCGAGGGGACACACCCTGCACCGGCCGAGGGGACACACCCTGCACCTGCCGGTGCCGACACCGCTCCGTGCCGACAGTGATCGGCGGCGCACCTTTGGGGAACGTGTGCAGGAAGATGCTGCCGGCCATGGTGACGTGTGTCGGCTGAGCGCGGAACCGGACGGCGGCCGGCACGCGCGCCGGCAGCCAGTCGTCGTCGGGCGGCCGCTCCTCCACCGCCTCGGCCGCCTTCTCCGCCTCGAGCATACTCTGCTCCAGGTCGGCCTCGATGCCGTCAGCGGCCGACGCCGAGACCCGCCGCCGGCCCGAGATGGTGGCCCAGTCGGCTCCCAGCGGGATGTCCTGCCGAACACACCGCGTCACAGCCGGACTTGGAAAAACAGCTATCCCCTGAACATCACTGACATTGCCAACATCATCCTCTTTGCAAAATTGTCTTCTCCATCATTGCACTAGGAGGCTGAATGAGCCTGTTAAAAATCGCATCTATGCTATATGTCAAAAATGACAAAAACTATAGACTACCAAGCTCTCGGTAAATCACCAGTAGAAATGCACAGAACACCTTCGGAAGATGGCGAGAGCTGCATCTCAAGTTCTAGGATTCGCTTTGCTCCACTTGTTTTTCATCATCCTAAACCACCAATCAATATTAAGTACTCAAAATCCGGAAAAGCGCAAAATGAGTCATGATGTTAAAACAAAGATAAAAGTATCCTCTCCATATAGCATGACTAAGAATTCGGCACGGTAATTACATTCTCCAAAACTGGGATTCCAAACATAAATCCGATCATAATCATGGATCAAGGAAACGACACGCAGTGACGTATCGGTCAGGTGCTACTCAGAGTGCCATGTGGTATGAAGCACAAAAACCTCTAGCTACTGGCGTCTTGAATGAAACTTAAGGTTATAAATAGCCGAAAGCTACAACTCTCACTCGTCTACATACCCGCGGGCATCGGGCATCTCATCGTAGTTGTGTCTTTCACGTGCTACTCAATGCTACTAATGTTCAAAAGCATAATCCCCTATCAACAAGTGGCCTTTTGCACCAATTGCAACAGGTGGCTCGTGCTGGCCAAAATCCAAGTTAGTTATTAGGGCTTAAGGGCGCATCGACTACATTGGTCATGTAGCGCCCATAAAATCCAAGGGTTACTTCCACACTACCAGTTCCAGTATATTCTCACAAAGAAAACTCGCCACTATCCTCACATCATGAAATGCTTCAGCGTGTGACACTGTCCGCGCATATTACACCTGTTACCAGATATACCTAAATGCGACGGCCAGGAATGAAATATTTCTCCCGACAGCAACATTTCAGTTCTGCCAGTGCCAAGTCTAGCTGCCCAGACAGAAGCCCGATGGAGCGCTCACGTCTGCCGGATCCACCTCGTCGCCCGACTGTCGGTCGGATGGCGCGTTGGTCGTCGAGCCGAGGGGCGTCATGGACTCGCGGTTCGAGGCCGCCCTGGACACGGAGCCCGGAGGCGTGCTGTCCGGGTCGGGACACAGGGTCTGCGACTCGTCCGTGTCGAGCGGCGAGCCGACGTCGGCTGGCGGCCGCGTGCCGGTCACCGTCGACAGCTGGTGCAGCGTCGCCGGCAAGCGCTGACCACCCGACGGGGCGTCCGGCTCACACACCGCCGGACCGACCGACCTGTGCAGGTGGGGTGTCACCAGGGCGTCCGGCTCACACGCCGCCGGACCGACCGACCTGTGCAGGTGGGGCGTCACCAGGGCGTCCGGCTCACACGCCGCCGGACCGACCGACCTGTGCAGGTGGGGTGTCACCAGGGCGTCCGACTCACACGCCGCCGGACCGACCGACCTGTGCAGATGGGGTGTCACCAGGGCGTCCGGCTCACACACCGCCGGACCGACCGACCTGTGCAGGTGGGGCGTCACCAGAGCGTCCGGCTCACACGCCACCGGACCGACCGCTGTGCAGGTGGGGCGTCCGGCTCACACACCGCCGGACCGACCGACCTGTGCAGGTGGGGCGTCACCAGGGCGTCCGGCTCACACGCCGCCGGACCGACCGACCTGCGCAGGTGGGGTGTCACCAGGGCGTCCGGCTCACACACCGCCGGACCGACCGACCTGTGCAGATGGGGCGTCACCAGGGTCTGTACAGATTGGGTGTTGGGGTCACACGCAGCCGATGGGGCCACATATGGGGCTATTGGTTTGTGAGCTGTGCTGGCTGAAACCGAGTCAATTTTGTTCACTAAAGGTTATATTTTAATGTTTAAAAAAATCCGCTATATGGCATCAACTGCTGAGTGCGTCGCGAAGCCACGATGTAAAAAACCGCATTTCACACGCTAAACCAATTCACGACAGAGGACTTCGGCGAAACCCGTTCTCCCATCACATCGACGTCGCTCATGTGCAGCACATGGACCCCATATCACTGAAATTGTGCCCAGAGGGTAGCCAACACTGTGGGCTTTCATGTGGTGTTACACATCCATCGGTCCCTGCGATGTGAGCCGGAGCCGAGCCGGGCGCCAATATGTGGCGGTCGCGTTTTTCGGAAGAGCCCCAGCACCACGTTAAACAGAAGTGGGGATGTCGCTCGAATATTGACCGCATGGCACGCGCTACGCTTCACCATTCCCAACAAATTCTGCATCTTCGGATAGCCCCGGTGGCGGGCTACCCGCTCACCGAATTTCAAATCTCTAGTACGCGCCGCTCTCAGCTCGGAGGTGCCCAACTCAAAACAGATGCACGCGCCTGACGGTCGCAAGATACAGCGCACCCGGCCGCCGACAACAAGAGCACGCAGTTCCCTGTCCAGCGCGTGTTTTGCAAAGTTTCATATTCGTGCGACGTGTGATATGTGTTGTGGCCCTGGATAACTATGTCGACATGACCGCAGTCGACAGCACCTGGCACGTGCACAGTATGCGTCGAAGCGACACACACACACAGACAGACAGACAAATATTTCTCGACAACTTTGGAAAACCGACCACCGTGTATTAAATCTCCGATAAGTATTTCGCATGACATAGTCACTTTAAATCCTATCTACGATTTTGAACTAAATTCTATCTTCTATTTTGAACAACCTTTGTTTTGAAACTCGACTATATGCTGTAATAGCTACGGGTATGTTGGGGATGGCCCGAATATACGTCTTGGTCATTATCTGCAAACAGTAGAATCGCATTTTTTACAGACCGCTGATGCTTCTTTCAAGAGCAGAATCTGTGTATCTTGGACTTTGGCCCACCGTCTTCCGACATCACGATCTCTGCATGGCTGGTTTGGCATCCCATCTCTTTAGGACCAGCCTGACACCCTGTCTCTATAGGACCAACCTGACACACCATCTCTATAGGACCAACCTGACACCTCATCTCCGTCCGGCCAGCCCCATCGGAAATGGTAAGGTTAGGCTAGATATAATGAGATCTACTTAGATCAGAGCATATTTTGTTGGTGTAGAGTAGATAATTTTGGGCTACTCCGCTTCAAATCAACTCGGGCATGTGGGACGGGTATAACCCCCACGATACATGCGTAAGCTACGCATTGAGGTACTTTTCAGATTTTTAACACACGAACATGGTAGTGGAGTTGTTTATCTAATAAGTAAATAAGGCTGTCACAGGTGCACATGCAAACATATACCAACTGATCACACCAGCAGCATGCAATGGGTCAGCACGCACGACAAGAGCTGCCAGTCCAGTCACACGCACAAATGCCGCCCAAGGCGGCGACTGAACAAGTTAAATGCCAGTCGATTCAGCTCTCGCGGCAGCTCGTTATACAAAGCGGGGCCTCGAGAGCAAAAACAAAAGCAAAAACAAAAACAAAAGCAAAAACAAAACGGCGCCCGCCCGTCTCTGCCGGCGATCTGGGGAAGTACAGGTGCCGGTCCTGACGGGTGTGGCGGTAACAGTGGTCGGCTACTGTGGTAGTGGCACCGGCTAACAAAGCCAGTTCCTGCCGACGGCGCACCTCGTGAAGCAGGCGATCGGCGCACCAGATTATGACAGCCAAAACCATAACGTTCTCACCACTGGGAATACGCGGAAGGTACCTTGCGATGCTTGCCAAATCTAAGATTACATACATGGGCGTTGCGGCGACAAAAGCAACTTAAAAGCAAGATGCACTATCCATAAACCTTTGGTCGTGATAGAGTTCATCGATGGTGCATAATGGCAAGAACACTGAAAGGGTGCCTGGGTCCAAGAAAATATTGCATGGTCATTTATATTTTCGACATAGACCACTCCGACAACGGAAAGAAACGTGAAAGCCAACTTCATACCAAGAATTGTTCAACAGTGCTTGAATATACACCGAAGTTTTTTGTTTTGTTGTTGTTGTAGGAAGATAATAAACACGTCGAAAAGCAGTCGCTTTCATTCAATTCAGTAAGAGTGAATTCTGAGCATAGGAGCAGCCAATGCGACCAAGTTAAAATTGCACATCATTATTGATCATCACAACCAGCAATGACAATACGCCATTACCATTCCTGATGACCATCCGTATTCAATGTCCATCATTATTGTGACTGACAACATAATTGCTACTTTCAAATCGCTGGTGCTGGGACCACTGAAAAATGATGGAACATTCATGATGCACATCCATCACCTGACAGTCGTGTGTTACTGAAACTCACATTTTAAATGGCTGTCCATGCAAACACCTCACAGAGTAGTGTGCGCCTGCCTGTCTGTGTGCGGGTGCGTGTGGGACAGAACCTCATCTGTATATATGAACGTGTGGTCTTGTGATCACACGACCTGACTTGTTCTTGGGCGGTAGCAATGTCGGATGTGGAGCGTTCAAATCCACCCATTCTCAAAGCAATGGTCTGGCAGACACACAAGCGCACACACACACCGGGGACCCACATAACAATTACTTCTTAGCTGTTATGCCTATTGCACAAGCATACTGACCTTTCAGCTAGATAGCAGTGAAATACAGAATAAAAACGGGCATGCGCTGAGCAAGCCGACGTGTCGGAGGCAGAGGAGACAGACATGAGAGAGAGGAGCAGTACCTGCTGTTGCTGAAGGCCAGGCCACGCTCCACAAGTTTGCTGGAGAGACTTGTGCGAATACGTCGGATCGGCTCCAGGGCGCCGACGTTCCGCTCCTCCTCCGCCTCGAGGTCACATGGCAGAGAAGTGATGGAGTCTTCACCGTCCACTGGGGTCTGCCCGGCACATGTCAGGTCAGATCAGGCCACACGCCAGTGGCCTGGTGGAGACTTCATCGTCCCCTGGGATACGATACATTCCCAGGCATATGCTAGGTCAGGTCGGGCCGCAGGCGATTACATGATACGTTTATTTCTGTGCACCGAAATCTACCAAGAACGGGAGAAGTTAAAGATTCATCCATCAAGCTTAGTGGATTGCCTAAATTTCATATGCTTAGCGTTCAATTCAAAACATAGACATAGATCTTAAAATGCTCAAATAAGAAACATCCGAGGTACGACTCCAACACGGAAACGAGTCCAGCCACAAATGTGGGCCATGTGCGATTACCACCCACCCATTTGTTGATCAAGAAGAGCTTTTTCGTAGCATCTAGCATGTTCTTCAGGAAGTCGATAGCACAGCCAGCCCAAGTTCCACGGTCACCTGCCGACAGAACTAGGTCAGCTCAGGTCAGGTCGACCGTCAGGCAGGATCAGGCCAGGCCACGTCGGCCGTCAGATAGGGTCAGGTCAGGTCGGCAGTCGAGCGGACTGGTCACGGTACACAATTATACCAGTTCAGCAGGTGAGGCAAACTAATGCAGGGCGTCACACTGTTGGGTGCCTCCAGCCGTCATATGCCTCCGAGAAACTCGCACCACACCACGTAAAATACATCACACACCGCAAGTAATCATATGGGTTCAGAAGTGGGTACGGGTGGCAAGTCGGCTTCGGAAGTTCACCAGACAACGAGATGGGTTAGCAACGGTATAGAGTCAAGTTCGGGCGAGTCAATGTAAAGTGATTCAAGTTGAATAAAGACAGCTTCAGATGGGTCAGCAACAGAGGTGAATAAAGCTGCTTGGATTAATTGGAAACTGGTTGGCATAAAACATTACTATGATGCTTACAAAACTGGCCGGCAACATTCCAATATATATATATATATATATACACGAGAAAATATGGTTATAAATAACACAATATATTACTAATATGAATGCGCCAAACATTGTTGGACATTAGGATCGAAAAGGTTTCAAGACCCATGGAAAGCTTTCGACTGCATGCCATGTTTGTTTGTTTATTGGTTGGTTCACGACACACTTTATGCACATTCACGGCTAATGGCGCCGCCCACTGTTTCGCCGGTGGGCCGCGGGATTGGGAAATGTCCTGAGTGGCGCTAGAGTCGAACCCGGGACCTTTGGTACCCATAGCCCGACACCTTAACCACTCGGCCATCCCCGCCCTATGCCATGTTTGTTCAAATGTATTGAAAATACAAGCAAATATATTGTTCGATCTCCCACAATACGTTGGCATATTACCGACTAGCTTCGCAATTACAATGGATCGAATTGGGGTGAGATAGGTCAAGGCTCCGGGCAGCGACGGCGACAAACATGGATGGCACTGGGACGAGCCAGAGCCAGGTGGCCAGCAGTGGAGCCAGCGTCACAACCGGATCAGATTGGTGGCCAGGGTCACGGCCGTGTCGGCAGCATTACAGCCGCATCAGATTGGTGGCCAGGGCCACGGCCGTGTCGGCAGCGTCACAGCTGGATCAGTTTGGTGGCCAGGGTCACGGCCGTGTCGGCAGCGTCACAGCTGGATGGCTACGGTCACGGCCGTGTCGGCAGCGTCACAGCCGCATCAGATTGGTGGTCAGGGTCACGGCTGGGTCGGCAGCGTCACAGCCGTAGATTGGTGGCTACGGTCACGGCCGTGTCGGCAGCATTACAGCCGCATCAGATTGGTGGTCAGGGTCACGGCCGTGTCGGCAGCGTCACAGCCGGATCAGATTGGTTGTAGGGGGGGTGTCGGCAGTGTGGTGGCTACGGTCACGGCCGTGTCGGCAGCGTCACAGCCGGATCAGATTGGTGGCCGGGGTCACGGCCGTGTCGGCAGCGTCACAGCCGCATCAGATTGATGGCCGGGGTCACGGCTGGGTCGGCAGCGTCACAGCTGGATGGCTACGGTCACGGCCGTGTCGGCAGCGTTACAGCCGCATCAGATTGGTGGTCAGGCCACGGCCGTGTCGGCAGCGTCACAGCTGGATGGCTACGGTCACGGCCGTGTCGGCAGCGTTACAGCCGCATCAGATTGATGGTCAGGGTCACGGCTGGGTCGGCAGCGTCACAGCTGGATGGCTACGGTCACGGCCGTGTCGGCAGCGTTACAGCCGCATCAGATTGATGGTCAGGGTCACGGCCGTGTCGGCAGCGTCACAGCCGGATCAGTTTGGTGGCCAGGGTCACGGCCGTGTCGGCAGCGTTACAGCCGCATCAGATTGGTGGTCAGGGTCACGGCCGTGTCGGCAGCGTCACAGCCGCATCAGATTGATGGTCAGGGTCACGGCTGGTCGGCAGCGTCACAGCCGGATGGTATCGGGGTCACGGCCGTGTCGGCAGCGTTACAGCCGCATCAGATTGATGGCCGGGGTCACGGCTGGGTCGGCAGCGTCACAGCTGGATGGCTACGGTCACGGCCGTGTCGGCAGCGTTACAGCCGCATCAGATTGATGGTCAGGGTCACGGCTGGGTCGGCAGCGTCACAGCTGGATGGCTACGGTCACGGCCGGGTCGGAAGCGTCACAGCTGGATCAGATTGGCGGCCAGGGTCATGGCCTGGTCGGTTCTCACCCGCCGGCCTGATGCCGTGCAGGTGGCAGGTCATGGCGAAGGCGCGGTGCGCCTCAAATTCTTTCATCATGACGGCGATGTCCTTCTGCGCCACCGTCTCCGTCTTGCCGTAGTCGATCAGGCACACCTGACGGCATACACATCGTCAAGACGTCGGCACCAGACTGTACCGGAGAGCCGACAGCGCCGAAACTGACACCGTTAGTGTGTTCTCTACGTTACCTCTGCACTTCACTTGCCACCATTCACATGATACATCGTAGCCATCAGTCGTGCCCATGCATTACAGGTGCTGGTGCATGCTTCTACAAAAACTAATTAGAAAGCCTGTAAAACTGAACAACTTTGCGCCTCGGTGAAGTCATTTGTCATCGACGTACCACTGAACCTGTGCCATGCCTCGCTAACTTGAGCACCACAGCTCAATATTAAAACACGGTAAACTACCTTTGGTACTACCTTTCACATCAAATACATGTTACGCGAAGTAGAGCGTAAAACATAAAATCTGTATTAAAGAGCACACATGGAACCTCGCTTACATTTCGAGACACTTCCTCCATTCCAATTCCAAGCTAAGCTCGGAATCCGGGCGCCAACAGAGCAGTCGCTATCGCTGCGAAGTACTTCGATTGGGCAAAGCCGAGCATTACCCCAGCGGTGCTACCATTCCGACACAAGCCGCCACACGGATGCCGACGTCACCTGAACTTTGTCCGGATCGGCATCGCAGACACTCTGGACACGGATCCTGTAGAAGAGGTTGCTGGGCGGGCATCGAGCCACGGCCACATCGTTCGGCTTCCAGACGTAGTTGTGGGTGGAGATACCGCCGGCACCGTACACCATCTGCATCTCCTTCATCATCCTGTGAGCAACACCAGTTGCTACATGGACGGACAGTCTTCGCAATACCAGCAATCACGCCGGCAACAGAGGTAAGTCGATCCTAAGTATCAGACCTCCCCGCAGTCGGTGACAGGCCACAGGACTGTGAGATCCACCGTTCATGGTGCTATCGAAGTTAACTTGAGTTTGATACTATTATGCTCCAGGAATGTGGCTAATGTTGGAAAGAAATGCATCACGTTAATCACGGGCCAGGACAAGGCCTGGGCCAGTCTACTCCCGCTCATAGAGGACAACACAGACCATACGAGCCTCCCGATTCGACCACGGAGCAAGCTAATCCCGCTTATAGAGGACAACACAGATCACACGAGTCTACCGACCCGACCACGGGCCAGTCTACTCCAGCTTATAGAGGAAAACACAGATCATGCGAGCCTCCCCACCCGACCATGGGCCAGGTTACTCCCATTTATAGAGGACAACACAGACCATACGAGTCTCCTGATCCGGCCGTGCACCTTCGAAATCTTTTAGCTCACAGTGAGCCAGATCGCTGACAAGGCTCTCAGCTAAGTACAGTGGGACGCCACAGTTGTGACATCCGTTGTACGCATGACTGCGACGTCTCTCTTGAGGACGGCCGCCTCTTCTGCTATGCCTACTCTGTTCCGGGCTGTTCTGCAGCGCTCGGTGGCTGATGACGAGCTGATGAGTGGGTCACTGGTGACAAGGATGAACCCAAATCTCACCGGTGTGCGTCAATGACCTGGATACTCCACATGTTCAGGTCGGGTGACAAGGCTGTTACCGTCACCCGACCTATCCGTGTCATATTGGTCAGAGCCTCGCTCTCCGCTAACTTGACACCCATCGCACGCACTGGGACGACAGCGGACGGCTGCCGCACGCAGTGTCGTCAGCTGACTGAGGTGCCGCGCCGCTACAGCGCATCCGTACTAAAAGTGGAATTTATGGATTTTGCACAAAAATGCGCAATTTTGGCAATTAGATCCACGATCTGAAGGCATTGAAATGCCTGCGAGCAAAAATATCAGCGGAACTCGGCTGAACTCACTTTATAACTTTATACTTCGTCAGCGCGCACAGTAAGAAGCCGTCATTTGCAGACTGGAGACTTCCTGTCTACGCGTAAAAGGGGCATAGGTTTTCTTATCAATGCCTTCAATGATGCAATTTGGTGAATGTATCGTATAAGATGTCGGTTTAATCCTTCGTATATGCTTCAAAACGTGTGGTATAAAACACAAAAGGCAACCATGACAGTCATGATCGATGTACACAGAGCCCAATTCGACTACACTACGCTTTCAACATGGCCCTCGTTCATCTAGCACCCATAACTACACCCGCATGAGTAGCATACTGTTCTACGGCTTCCAGATCGCGCTATATGGGAGCAGTGCAGAGGACGCTTATTGCGTCGAACATGCCTAGTTCCCACAGAGGAAGGCTCGAAGACGAGCTGCGTGAAGAACGCACAATTTGCTAGAACACCACACTGAAGGCGTTACCAGCGACGGCAGTGTCCAGCAGCGCGGCGCCCTGTGTCTCGGCAGATCGGCAGGCACGCTCCGTACAGGGTGTTCCATGCCCACTGCGGAGCCGCTGGGGCGGCAGACTCACTGTTCGAGTGTGGCGATCTCGTCTGTCAGCTGGACGCAGAGCAGTGCCGGCGACTGGCAGTGGCTGACCACCACCTGAGGCGGGCCCGCCGACGTGGACGGTGGAGCCGCCTGGCCGGCCGTCTGCAGCGAACCGTCCCGCCGCGTCAGCGGTCAACAGTCATGCGGCACACCAACTGGCAACGCTGCCACTCCCCCACTGGTAACGCTGCCACTCCCCCACTGGTAACGCTGCCACTCCCCCACTGGTAACGCTGCCACTTCCCCACTGGTAACACTGCTACTCCCCTATTGGTAACGCTGCTACTCTCCCACTGGTAACACTGCCACTCCCCCACCGTTAACGCTGCTACACCCCACAGGCAACGGTGCTACTCTCCAATTGGTAACGGTGCTACTCTTCTACTGACAACGGTGCTACTCTCCAATTGGTAACGGTGTTACTATCCACTGATAGCGGTGCTACTCTCTCATTGCTAATGGTGCTCCTCTCCCACTGATAACGCTCCTACTCTCCCACTGGTAATGGTGCGATCTCCCACTGACAATGGCGCTACTTTAACATTGGTACCAGTACTGCTACTTTCCCACTGATATCGGTGCTACAATACGACTGGGATCAGCCCATACGCCCACTGATAATAACGCTGCACGCGAGCGCGCACGAGCAAACGCAAACACAAACGCACGCAGGCATACACACATACACACATCACGTCCACACAGTGTTCGTGTATCTTTGTGTCTCCGTGTTTGTCTGCATGTGTCTGTCGGTCTGTCGGTCGGTCTGTCTCTCAGTGGCAATGGTGTAACAGGCAGCATCGCTGCAGTTACACCGGGATAAGCGGACCTACTTCGGCCAGCAGTCAGAATTCCCTCGCAGTCACCTGACAACACCACAGTCAGACGTGCAGCGTTCCAGTACAGCAGTGCAAGTGACGTCATCTCCCGGACAGTGACGTCGTCACCACAGCATACCGGCTCTGGTGCTGGGTGACGCCAATCCCACCAGACAGACAGCCGACCCATCGCGCAGTACCACATCACACTACGGCGGCCCCGGCACGCGTCACACCACAGTGGTCCCAGTGTGCCGACGCGTCGACTCTGGTGGGGTGTGCAGAGGCCGCTGGCAGATCACGGACCGCGTCTGGTCACGTGACACTCCGACCGTCACACTGTGGCTCGCGACTGCAGGCGATCCGACAGAGATGTGCCGCACACAGAGCGTGATGCATTTGGAACTGCACAGTCCACCACTGTCTCGAAACAGCCAGATACACGGACTACAACCCAAACCCAGGGCACACTACAGCGTATTAATAAAGCGTTCACTCTGGTAGTGGGTACCACATGTGTCCCACACCACCGGAGTGTGAACCCACCCGGTTGTTGTCCCACCCTACCGTAGAGTGTGCACCCACCAGGCTGTCGTCCGGAGTCTGACGAGGTGGCGATGTGACGGAGGCCGTGCTAGCTTTAGCACAGAGCGCTGCGGCAGAAGAGGAGGCAGCTGAAGATGCGGTGGAACGCACATCGCGTGCCGGCTCCCAGCCTACTTTGGTGTACTCCACCACCCGCAAACTGTGGGCCACATCAGATGCTATACGTCAGACGGCTGTCATGCTACACGCCAGAAAGGTGTGCTACACGCCCGATAGGTGTTCAGTTATACACTAGACAGGAATGGAATGACACGCCCAATAGGTGTGCTACATGCCTGACAGGTGTGCTACGAGCCCCACAGGCGTGAGGCTAAATACTCACAATATGGCATTGGGTGCAACCAGATCGGACACAATGTCATACGAGAGCATCGTGATACGAGATGATGCATGATACACATGATTATAGATGATACATCTCGGATACAAGTTGTCGACGCAGCACCTGCCGTTGCCAGCTATCCGTGACCCGACTCTAACAACCCAGCACTGGACTCCATCACCTTCCGCAACTCAATCCAACCAGTCACCGCGATCTGACCCCATCGGCGATCACGAGCTGACCCTGCCAGGGGCCATCACCTGACCCAACAGCCACCGCGATCTGACCACATCGGCGATCACGAGCTGACCCTGCCAGGGGCCATCACCTGACCCAACAGCCACCGCGATCTGACCCCATCGGCGATCACGAGCTGACCCTACCAGGGGCCATCACCTGACCAAACAGTCACCGCGATCTGACCCCATCGGCAACTACGAAGTGATCCCACAAGCGGCCGTGACCGCATTCTACCAGCGGGCGTGACCTGACCCCACCAGTAGCCGTGACCGCACTTTACAAGGGCGTGACTGACCCCGTCAATGACCCTGGGCCCACCGGTGGTCGTGACCGCATTCTACAAACGGGCATACCTGACACCACCAATGACCATGACTTGACCCCACCAGTAGCCGTGATCGCACTACCAGCGGGCGTGACCTGACCACACGAATGACCTTTACTTGACCCTGTCGGCGGTCGTGACCTGACCTGGGCGCCGAGCCGTACACACAGTCCAGACGGGCGAGCAGGGCGTTGACACAGATGTCGGCGTCCCGGCGACACTGGTAGAGGGTGACTGTGTACCCGTCCGCAGTCACCTCGTCCACGTACATCTGGTGGCACGCCCGCCGGTCACATCGACCCCAGCCGCACACCACTCACCCACGGCCGCGCCGGCCGCCACTCCGCCGAGCCTGCGGCGACCACTGCAGAACCACGGGGCAAATAAGATGAAGAAAATAACGCACAGCGAAGAACAACTAGGATAGGGTGGCACTGGGGAAGAATGTGTGAAAGCAGTTGCTGGCTGTTATACAAATACCGCTGTCGCCAGGGTCATGGCATGCCGACACTGGGTTGTACTGTGCTGTGCTGTGCTGTGCTGTGCTGTGCTAGGATGTGCTTAGCTGCGCGATACTGTGCTGTACTGAATTGGGCTGAGCTGAGCTGGGATGGGCTGGTTGTGTGAAAAGCTGGACTTCCACTGGGGCGAGGGGGAGGCGCACTTCGATGTGGCGATATGCTGATGTATCGTGGCATAGCATACGACCAATTTAAAGCAATGTTATCCAAGTCCATATAAAACAGTATTATGCGATGCTAAACCAGCGCAAATGAGCGACAAATTGTTGAAGTTAACTATGGAGTATTGCATTTCCAGCTGAGATGATCTTGAGTGGCGTACACTTTTTGTGCCCACCCAGAGCATTGCTTTCTTTGTTAGTCACACCTGGCATTGCGCTGTCTTTGCTACTCACACCTGGCATTGTGCTGTCTTTGCTACTCACACCTGGCATTGTGCTGTAATTGTTAATGGCACCTGACATGGAGCTGAAATTGTTAATCACGCCTGACATGGTGCTGTCTTTGCTACTCACACCTAGCATGGTGCTGTAATTATTAATTACACCAGACATGATGCTGCTTTCTTCAGTTGCAGGGTTGAGGTTTTACCCAGAACAACTAGTTTATGCCGTGGCGACCAGTTCTTGTCAGTAGAAATCGATCAAAACGGAAAACAAATATTTACATTTTCTGCAAACATGTCACATTTCAGCTCCAATTAATAAAATGTATTATACATACTGAATAATGAGACACTCCACCACATGCCCCAAAAATATGCATCATGTATGTGATCATTGCTAAATAAAGTGTGTGCAGGACCCTTACCAATAAAAAGCGGCAATGGTAGTTTTTGACATGCTAGTTATTAACGGTGATGAAAACCAGCAAAAACAAGTTCGTGGCGAACTGTCAACCATTGGTTAACTAGATGGGCCTAGCACTCAGAAGACCACCTACAATGGTTTGTCAGTCAGAGTGATGCCCTTTATCGCCAGTGTACAGGAGAATCTGCCATTCAATTGGCATTGACCAATGACAATTTTTCTGGGGAGGGGATCTAGTCATGGCATCAAGAGATAACCGTGGACAGTTATTTGTCTCTTTGCCCTAACTAGGAGTGCTGCACACATATAAATGTTCTGAGTTCAGAGACGAAACCTCTCGCTATATATATATATATATATATATATATATATATATATATATATATATATATATATATATATATATATATATATATATATATATATATATATATATATATATATATATATGTGTGTGTGTGTGTGTGTGTGTGTGTGTGTGTGCGCGCGTGCGTGCGTGCGTGCGTGCGTGCGTGCGTGCGTGCGTGCGTGCGCGCGCGCGCGCGCACGCACATGTTTGTATGCATTTGTAAATGGATATGGAGGTGAGCCCCACATTAATTTCTACCCCCACTCACGAGGCATATTACAGTAAATTACAGCACACGTTTTGGCGACAGCTGTTTGCTGAGGCATACAATGTCTTTGAAAAACCCTACCCTTACCCACTGACCATCTATGAGATGTTAGCTGACCTTGAGCGGTTTGTTGTCGGTGGCTTCGATCAGATGCCGGAGCACCATATCCTCCCACCCGGTCTTGGTGTCATGAGGCTGGATATCAGCCAGGCGACACCGGATCGCCTGGGGAAGCAGGAGGTCAGGTGGTGTGCACCACACCTACAACATGTCACAGCGGGTTGCTTGGGACAGCAACGAGGTCAGGTGACAGATCGCCACACCTACAACATATCGGACTGGGTTGCTTGGGGCAGCAACGAGGTCAGGTAGTGGGCCACCACACCTATAACAGACGATACTGAGTTCGCTTGGGGCAGCAACACGAGGTCGGGTGGTGGATAAACACAACTATAACGGACAACACTGAATTGCCTGGGGCAGCTACATGAGGCCATCGAAATCCTTCAGAAAACAGAGATGGAAACCGTCCAAATTCGGCATACACAGTCATACCAAGCCCAACGCTTCAGGTCTGAGCCATACCACAGCCCTCATAATAACAATTTCCAGTGGAAAACATGAAAGTCATCAATTCCCTTCATGCAATCAGACTTGTGCTCAACTCAAGCTTCTTATTTGACTCACATGCAACTCATAGATCTTGAGATCTGATTCGACTAGCGACTCAAACAGACTGACATAAATTTGAATCCATTCAGATCTGACTCAGCTGGATCACTCATGAGCCATATGATTCAGTGTGCACTGATCACACATATCTGAATGACTGACTCATGATTCGATTCATTTTTAACACACGTGATTCAACTCATGACTCAAAACATTTTTGGGGAAATAATCGATTCAACTGGCGACACATCCAAAAACAATCGATTCATGAGTAGATTCTCGATTCAACTCGAGTCGAGCACAATTCTGCACGCAATGCTAGTATTGTACCGCGAAACCGCGCGGACCCGCGCTCAAACACAGCTCGCGGCCTTGATGGCGCCACCGTCGCAAAAGAAGACTACGCTAGAAGCTGGCTATCGCAAGAGGATGGCGCCACCGTCGCACAGAAACACGTCAGTCGTGTACCGCTTACCTGCATCGGAATCACCATGAACCTGTCCTCGATCTTCCTGACCGCCTGCAGAGAGAGGCGCTCCCGGTTTCCGTAATCGACGTAGTAGACATCGACGAGCGCGTGCGGCAACAGCAGCTCAATGACAGCCCGATAGAACAAGCCGTCTTGGGTGAACCTGGCCACGCACACCTGACCTGCAGAACGATACCGATATCGGCGGTGAGGTTGTCGTGCCATACTGTACCTGGGAAGGGTCTGGCCTGACTTTCTGCCATGGGTCGAGGAACAAGAGTGTGAATAATAAGTAGGGAAATGAAGTGTAAAAACGGAATGTAACAATGATTAAAGATATTACCGACAGATGGCGGTGTACTATGGAGGAACAAAAGCACAAGACAAAACCAAGCTGGCTACTTCAGAAACACGTTCCCGATGCTTATTCCTCACCGACAGAGACCATGCATTTCGGAACAACGAATAGATAAAGAATATGTGGAATTAAGGCCAAACCGAGGAATTACCTGGCATAACATTAAAATACTCTCTGAAAATATCCGTTCAGCATAAATACGAACGATTTCGAACACGTGACAAGTCCAAAAAGGGCACTCACCGCCTCATGGTGCATGGGGGAAAATTCCCCGGTGGAGTATGGAAATCCAGACATACTCAGTGCACAATGTTTGGAGCGGGAGGAAGTTGCTCAGACCCTAGAGGTCCAGCGACACCTCCCCAATGATTTTCATGGAATATGTGGGGTTCTTCGGGTACGTGGCAGGTTTGTGACCGTAGGGTGACAGCTTAGGTGTGAGGACATGGTCCTATGTTACACGCGGACGTGTACCGCACACCACACCACACCAGTTGATAACTTCCCCAATTTAAAAAGAAGCGTGAAGGGAAGTGTACGAAACTTAAATGTTCACTGTCTGCGAGCGATAACCAGAATTAAAATCGTTCCAGTCTGCAGACCATTTGCGAGATGGTCAGGGGCTAAACTTAAGGCGGCTGTCGCTGCTACGTGGCCGCCCGATCGACGTCTTGCTTATCGGCGTTTACGTTTAATTTTTTTTCTAATCTAGGTCTCACTCTATTTAACAATGACACCAGGGCAAGACCGAGCGTAGAATTCGAAAATCGAGTGTTGTTCACAAATCAGAACTTGTATACAATATCGTGGCGAAAGTAGTTCGTGAAAATTCTGAAAGAAAATATATTAATACATTGAAGCTACTTAAGATACCTTTTATAGAATCAACTACAATTAATACCAAAGGATTTAATACATGTTCAGATACATTGGATTGCTATTCAATATTGCATTTTCCACCCAAAAACGTTTTGGCATCTAAGAAATATCTCCTCAGTCCAGATATATAACGGTCTACAAAAATCAATTCGTGGCATGACGTCATATTTAGGTACCCATGCAGGATGAACCGATATCGATGCTCACATGCTACACACCATGTGGACGCCGATATCCAGCAGATATTAACAGTCACTTGGATTCGGCTGACATTTCTTATATTAATACAGTATATCTACATCTATGCCCCTACTGACACATCTAGATCGTCAATACCCATCATGACCCTCACATGACTCAACAGTCTACAGGTTGCTGCTTCCCCACCGTGCCGTTGTTTGACATATATCTTCACATTCATACGGAGAGCAAAAACCAGGCGCATTGGACTTTCCTTCAGGTAGCATTAGCCTTCCTGAACGATTGTACAACTAACCTTGACGTTACTTCACGGGGAACTGAGAATTATGCTGCGGAGGAAATATATACTATCATCACAGGTATTTTGACGTAATGCTTCAAATCCTATCGGATTCAACATAGCACTCAATGTAGGATGGAGGAACCTCTGAGACTTGGCTAAATATTCCGCAAAACATGGCTCGCTCATTGCTACACATTTTGAAAGACGCCACACTTTTGAGGAGGGGGAGAGGGAGTAGAAATTGTGGCCTACAGCAACAACAACAAAACTGTTACCTACAGCAACAACAAAAAAACTGACATGCAGCTACCACCATGGGGTCGCAAAATGACAAATTGGAGGAAAAAAAAACAGTGGAGAGGCAACTCAATGCATACAAATGTGGACACCATGGAATCAGCCGAACACCTTGACCACAGCCGATGACCGTCGACAAGGTAGGTGAAGCAACAACTGGCTGGGAAGTGATGATTCACACATTACCATTATTTGTGAAATGAATACTTTCCGATAGGCTCTATCATAAGAAACCATGCATACTAGGTGTCCTCACGGCGAATTATGTGGGGCACAGTTTGCATTGTTCTAACAAATCCTTCACAGCATAAATGGAGCATGTCGGCTACTTTTTGTGTATTTCTAGGAAATGTATGAGCAGTGTTGTTCGTCTTCCTTAGCGTCCCGTTTTAAAGAATACGTAATTGTAATCACCACGTATGATGCCATATAGCATGCAATTATAGTACATACGTCCCACTAGATAGGTTAGTTTTGGTTCGTTATTTGGGCTCGGGGGCGTATCGACCGCTTCGGTCGTACAGCGCCCAAAACAGGTTAGTTTAAAAGGCCATGAAAATATTTAAGTGAAACGTGTACAGTTATCCAAGGATAGTGTGCGATTGAAATAAAATAGAGGTCATGCTCTTATCCTCGATGGGGTCCAATTTGAAGATTTACATCAACTTAACCATGAGGAAACACACAAATGAATGTGTATGCTGTTCGGGCCATCTGACAGTATGAGTGAACATTAGATGCGTCCGAATGGGCATTGGGCCTTTAGATTGGTCCGTGGAGGTGCCAATGTCGGTATGTTCCATTGGTAGACTGAGTTGCAACTGAATGCGAGTGGTCGTTGATTTTTGCTGAACATATTCCGCAAAAATCAACGTAGAAATTCGAAGAAATAAAATAACAATCGATGTTTCGGTTAATATCGAAATACACCACCAACCGGGTATGGTCCCAACAGCGCAGGCTGTGCCAACACCTGCATGACCCTAGGATAGCCGAAGGGACACCTGCCATCCGGGTACGGCCCCAACAGCATAAGCGATGCCAACGCCTGCAGGGCCCTTGGACAGCCAAAGGCGATTCCGTATCGGTGACTGGTCCTGCTGACAGCTGAAACACGACTCCAACAGCGGAACGGGTCCCCGGCATCATACCCAAGGGCCTCTGGCTAACCGCAGGCGAATCTGCTGAGGCGAGGAGGACATGGCAACTGATCACGACCCAGCAGTCCTAGGCGGTTCTGCTGAGGCGAGGGGCCATGACAGCTGATCGCGACCAGGCAGTCGCAGGGGGTTCTGCTGAGGCGAGGGACCATGACAGCTGATCACGACCCAGCAGTCGCAGGCATCCTCAATGACACGAGGCCCTGGACAGCGGGCTTCGTCGTCAGCGCTGGAATGGGCACGGGTTTCAGACTAGGGCACGGTAGTGCAGACAGAGGACAGGAGGTGCATTGGGACCGATGCTGTAGCCCGGCAATAGATTGTGTCTCCAGTGCTGGAAGGGGTTCAGGCTTCGGAGTATGGCCCGGTGGTGCAGACAGATGACAGCGAGTGCATTGGGTCCGATGCTGTAGTCAGGCAATAGCGAGCCACCCTTCACTGGCGCTAGCAATCTAAATATTGGCAAATATTGGCTATATTATGAGTCTTGTGAAGCTCTATCCAAATGTGTGCTTACTTTTACCGCAACCCTAGTGTTCAATGAGGTATTTGAACTATTAACTTTTTGATCGTTGGACCACGCGGTGTACATTGTTGAAGTCTCCGACGGACTAGAAGCGGTACCATGGCACACGCTTCCTGAACCATTCCGGCTAATCGGCTGACTACGGCTGCTGTACCACCAGTGCATAAAGGAAGACGACCGGGATCCGATATGCTAGCCGTTTTTAGAAGGCGTTTTGGGTCACCTTGATTTATAACAGCCTGAGCTGATTACTGCAATCCCAACTAAATTTGACTGCAAGTTGGTTGATTTCGCTGCAACGTTTGGCGTTCTTGTTTTTAAAATCACGAATGCAGTACACTTCATTAATTTTCCCCCTTATTGACACCAGGTTAGCAAGTATTCAGCCCGCATGACATGCTCGCACCAAATGACATTCGAAAGGCAGCTGCGCTGACCTGAAGGATCTAGATGACGCGTGTTGCACCAGCGCAATCGTTAACAAGATATCATAATAGCTTAGTCAGTAGGACATTTGATGGCAAGATAGTGAGCTCGAAACCCACAGTCGGTTGAATAACCGCGTCTACACGCGACCAATCGGCGTGAGAGGTTGGCGACGCTATATGACCTAGCAACTGAATGCACCGCAAACTCATTCAAGGTTATCCTTCTACATGATCAGATATGGACAACGATTGACATCACTACGGAGAGGTAGATCTGTTACTACGATGCTATATAGCACCTACCTACCAGCCTGGCATGCACCAGCGACCTAATCGTTGAATAGGTTTCACTACATACCAATCAATAATCTGACAGCAAGACATGGTTGGTTGGCTATTGGTTTTACAATACATCGACCGTTGAGTCATGCAGCGTCGTCAATCTCTCGCACCGATTGGTAGCGGGCGAAGAATAGCGACAGGTGAGACTCTAACTGACCACATTTTTATTGTGAAATGGACAACTTACCCCTAGACTACTCGTCTCCGACAGCAAGACATGGAGGTGATCATTTCGTGTAGCTATATTGACATTTTTTCATACAGCAATTCCATATATTATAAGTCAAAATAACTTTTAAAGTGAGAGATGATCTTAATTTGTACTTGATGGCTTAAAAAGCCAGCCCAAAATTTTTCTGATACTTGTAGAATTGCATTTTACATTTCGGTGCGTAATCTGTCACACTCAATATCAGTTCGCCTGTTTCCATTAAGACTGGTTGTGTGGAGTTGTCGATACCTTGGCGAGGGTTGAGCAGAGCATGCCTCGTAGACTTGCCAGTTGAGTACACTTGCTGCATCTCGTCCATCATGCTGGTCAAATACTGAAAACACAGTATAATTATAACCAACGAAATACATTCCCCGGCTACCAGCCTAGCTCTTCCACTGCAGCAGCTCGAGAAGCATGAACTCGAAACAAAACGCAGGCACGATAAAGGATAAAGACTACATTAACGATTCCCTTCGATATCATGAAAGTACTTCAAAGCATACATTAGTACCGAAATCAGCACAACGTCGCCACCAACTCAATATTAATACGTTGGCATGTGAACATTTGCACCGCTACATATTTTGATTCTTGGGACGGGTGAGGCGAGATAGTTTTTAGCTAAATTATGCTCATCCAACGCCCTACACATAATGTTAAGTTTCACGAAGGCTGTGGGAAACGTCCCCCGTCCCTATCTTCCTCATTATAAACGCACATGACTGGAAGGTTTTCAGAACTACTGTCACACAAAATAAAAGTCAATCCCTGTACACCATTAATACGAAACATTGGAAACCCTCCTATTCGCGACCTTGACGTTCTTCTTGACCACGTTTTTCCTCGGAGAATCATTACCATGGTGCTAAAAAAGATAAATATACCACTTTGCCAGTTCATAAAACTCTTTAATCGGTATTTTTCCATTGCTCGGAAAACAGGCAGGAAATTTTTACTACATAAAACGCCACGGTACTCCATATTCTGCAATATTGCTTCATAATTTGGGCTGGTTATTTTGCCTTACGACGCATAGACCCTTAAGTCGTGTAGCGTTGCACATCTCTCACGCCGATTGGTCGCCGCTGGCGAAGAATAGCGATAGGTGAGACTCGAACCCACAACCTTTCGATTATGAAACAAGCAACTTACCCCTAGGCAACTTACCCCCCCCCCCACACGTCCTCTAGGATTCAGGCTGGAGCTGATAACTGTCACCTCGTTTCAAATGGGTAGATCCGACACACGTGTTCGAAATAACACAATGCACAGCACAAAACCCAGCTACTGAACTATTGAGGGTTACTAGAATTATCTAATGCAATCAGTTCATGCATACAATGGGTGTGAAGTCTGACATGTAATGCACTAAATTTTCCCATGATCTTATCGATTCTTTGTAACTATTAGAAAACAGTTAATTAAATGTGCTACCTCATGGTAGCACATTTAATGAAGGGTTTTCTAAACGTTACAAAGAATGCATCAGATAAGACCGCCCAGAAACACCCAAGTATCCATTTTACATATCGCATTTTGCAGAATGAGTACTGTTATTGGAGGTGGCTTCATTTTAGTTTTTCGCAACCCTCAACGCATTATGAAAATTTTTGCCGGGGACAGATATCTTCCATAATCATATCGGTGACGTCAGGAGAGGAGCGACGCTTGTCTCGAGCATCGGAAGATGCATTATTCAAACAATGCCTTCTAGTCATGTATACTGAGTGTTTCAACTGACATGCTAACCTTCATCACATATATATCCAACATCGTGCAGTACTGATTTGTTGCAGTGTAGGTAGTGGTGACGTATGTGCGGTTTTCGCAGCAGATCGCATATACCAATAAATTTATGCACTTATTTTGGCTTGACTTCACCCGCTGTTCGGTTTTTACCTATTGGTGATAAACAAGCAGTGCAAAACAAAACGTGCCACACAATATGAGGCATTTCATGACACCTTTATGCAATAGCTCGCCACTGGCAGCGGAAATAACAATGAGCAGCAGTACGTTCTCGTGCCAAAAGTCAACACAAAAACGTCAAGGGACAATAACACTATGCACAACTTTGATAAAGCATGGCGGGAGCACACCACCATGCCCTCCGCATAGTTCCTATATTATGCACGACTGCTGACAAACATAGCAGGGGCAGACCGCCATACCACCCACATAGCCCCCATACTATACACGACTGCTGCAAAACATGGCGGGAGCAGACGATCATAGCCTCCCCATAACCCAGACACTATACACGACTGCTGCAAAACATGGCGGAAACAGACCATCATAGGCTCCCAATAGCCCATACACTGTCACGATTGCTGCAAAACATGGCGGAAACAGACCACCACAGGCCCCACATAACCCATACACTGTCACGATTGCTGCAAAACATGGCGGAAACAGACCATCTTAGGCTCCCAATAGCCCATACACTATCACGATTGCTGCAAAACATGGCGGGAACAGACCGCCATAGCTTCCCAATAACACCATAACGCACGACTGCCGTAAAACATGGCGAAACAGACCAAACAGACCGCCATAGCTTCCCAATAACCCAGATACTATACACGACTGCTGCAAAACATGGCGGGAGCAGACCGCCATAGCTTCCCCATAACCCCATAACGCACACGACTGCCGTAAAACATGGTGAGAACAGACCACCATGGCCTCATCATAGCCCCATACAACTGATGTAAACATGACCCGTGAGACTGACCTGGGCATGTACTCCCAGCTGTTGTAAGTAGAGCAGCTCGAGATCATCCACGTGACTGACCTTGGCGTGTATGCCCAGCTACTTGATGTAGAGCAGCTCTGGAGTGTAACTGACCTTGGCATGCACGCCCAGCTGCTGTATGTAGAGCAGCTCTGGAGTGTAACTGACCTTGGCGGTACGCCCAGCTGCTGTATGTAGAGCAGCTCTGGAGTGTAACTGACCTTGGCTGTACGCCCAGCTGCTGTATGTAGAGCAGCTCTGGAGTGTAACTGACCTTGGCATGTACGCCCAGCTGCTGTATATAGAGCAGCTCTGGAGTGTAACTGACCTTGGCATGCACGCCCAGCTGCTGTATGTAGAGCAGCTCTGGAGTGTAACTGACCTCGGCAGGTACGCTCGGCTACTTGATGTAGAGCAGCTCTGGAATGTAACTGACCTTGGCATGTACGCCCAGTTGCTGTATGCAGAGCAGCTCTGGAGTGTAACTGACCTTGGCAGGTATGCCCAGCTGCTGTATGTAGAGCAGCTCTGGAGTGTAACTGACCTTGGCAGGTACGCTCGGCTACTTGATGTAGAGCAGCTCTGGGGTAACTGACCTTGGTGTGGGGGGTATTGGCATGTACGCCCAGCTGCTGTGTGTAGAGCAGCTCTGGAGTGTAACTGACCTTGGCATGTACGCCCAGCTGCTGTATGCAGAGCAGCTCTGGAGTGTAACTGACCTGGCGTGTACGCCCAGCTGCTGTATGTAGAGCAGCTCTGGAGTGTAACTGACCTTGGCATGCACGCCCAGCTGCTGTATGTAGAGCAGCTCTGGAGTGTAACTGACCTTGGCATGCCGCCCAGCTGCTGTATGTAGAGCAGCTCTGGAGTGTAACTGACCTTGGCGTGTACGCCCAGCTGCTGTATGTAGTGCAGCTCTGGAGTGTAACTGACCTTGCCATGCACGCCCAGCTGCTGTATGTAGAGCAGCTCTGGAGTGTAACTACCTTGGCGTGTACGCCCAGCTGCTGTATGTAGTGCAGTTCTGGAGTGTAACTGACCTTGGCATGCACGCCCAGCTGCTGTATGTAGAGCAGCTCTGGAGTGTAACTGACCTTGGCATTTACGCCCAGCTGCTGTATGTAGAGCAGCTCTGGAGTGTAACTGACCTTGGCATGCACGCCCAGCTGCTGTATGTAGTGCAGCTCTGGAGTGTAACTGACCTTGGCATGTACGCCCAGCTGCTGTATATAGAGCAGCTCTGGAGTGTAACTGACCTTGGCGTGTACGCCCAGCTGCTGTATGTAGAGCAGCTCTGGAGTGTAACTGACCTTGGCATGCACGCCCAGCTGCTGTATGTAGAGCAGCTCTGGAGTGTAACTGACCTTGGCATGCACGCCCAGCTGCTGTATGTAGAGCAGCTCTGGAACGTAACTGACCTTGGCATGCACGCCCAGCTGCTGTATGTAGAGCAGCTCTGGAGTGTAACTGACCTTGGCGTGTACGCCCAGCTGCTGTATGTACAACAGGTCGGGCGAGTCCACGTGGCTGACGAGCACGTCCGTTTGGGAGCCGCGCGCCAGCTGTTCGCAGGCGTAGAAGCGGCGCAGGTCGGCGGTGGCGCCCTCCACCCTGGTGATGGTGACAGGTGTGGCGGTGGCCGGCACGTGTCGGACGGCGGCCGTCCTGCCGACACACCTCGTCAGCTGGCACCGCCTGCCTCCAGCCGCAGAAATGGCACATTGAAAACTGTTATTTACCTTGGAAAAGCACCTCCTGCCTATCAGAGCACCCTTGGGACCTGGTAACACCCTAACAGTAAAACCTCGCACCTGCGTTTGTGCTTACCATTAGCAGATGTCAGAAGTGTACGAGCGCTGGCAAGCGTGGCTTTTCGTTTTCGTCTGGTGCCAAGGACATTTTCGTGCCCTTGGCACCAGATGATCACTGTTTGTATAGCTTGAGACGATTATTATATCGTTAACATATAATCTATTATATCGACCGATTATATATATCAAATTTATTATATATCGATATATATCGATATACATATATCGATATATAATCGTCTCAAGCTAGACAAACAGCCACTTATAACTGACTTAATGGGTCAGGGCGCCTAGCTTAGGGAAAAGCAAAAACCTGTCAACTCACCATCCAGGGTACCCGACAGAGTCAGAGGCGTAAGTTCACGTTCCGTAAGTCTCCGACGCAACCCAGTACGGCATCAGACCGATGGCCGCTGATTTTGCACCAGAACGATTGTAGAAAATACTTGTCACACCACCATTCTAGCAGTCCATAGGAGTTTAATGACGGGTAGTTGGTGTGACACTTGTGACAGTCTTCGAAATGCCACACAAATGTCCTTCGTACGAGACGAAAACGCCAGGCCACGCTTGCCAATGCTCATACACTCCTGCCATCTGCTAATGGTGAGCGCAAACACAGGTATGCATGTATGTATGTGTGTATGCATGCATGCATATTATATATGTATATATGCTGTGCATACATATATTATATATATATATATATATATATATATATATATATATATATATATATATATATATATATATATACATATATACATGTATATACATGTATATATGTATATACATATGTACATAAATACATGTATATACATACATATATACATGTATATACATATGTATATACCTATACATTTCTCTCCATGTGCCACTTATTGTATAATTTGTCCAGATATTATTGTATATATTTGTCCAGATATATATATATATATATATATATATATATATATATATATATATATATATATATATATATATATATAATTTATTTATTTATTTATTTACGGACATTGCCCAAGCCTTACTATGAAGCGGGACCTGCATCCCGATGTAAATGTTCCAAGTTCGTTAAGGGAAACAGGCCATTCTATTATAATTGTATATAAAGCATTGTTTCTGAGCATGTAGAAAAAGTAGCAATAAAAATGCTTAGAACTACCCAAAAGCACCCTTTCAGCCGAGCTGGTAGCTATAAAACTTCAGAATAATTAGCTAAACAATTACGGCATTAGTTCATGCATTGCGGTGACAGTTCCTGTACTTTGAACAGATGTCACAAAAACAAACGCTACGTTTGTGTATTCATTACACTGTTATGTTATGTTGGGCAGCAGTGAACGTGGAAAGACTTACACCAGAAAACATCTTCAACCATACGTGGACTCACACCAACCCACGTAGCCAGTGAATTTGCCAAGCCACTGAAGCTTCCATGAATCCATGAATTATTGCTACGGTAATGGCTTATCAGTTGTGGAAATGGCATACTTATGATGTAAACTTCTTTCAACAGGAACAAATGTTAAATTTGTGGACATCTTAGCCTGTCTTGACTAGGAAAAACGAAGGTGAAATCACACAAAATTCACAACACATCCTACATACAAACACATTACGTGAGTGATTTTGCAGAGCTACGGAGGCTTGTACCAAAACCGAATGAGGAATTGCATGCGCCGATTCCGAACATCACTAAAATAAAGAAGAGGAAGAAATAGCAAGCAGTACGGGAGACGAAGGTACACAGCGTTTCAAGGCTATGTGAAGTGCGAATGTAATTAACAATTTTGCTTTGGGTTGACTACTCTGTCAGTGATAGACATGCCCAGCTTCGCACCTCCCCTCTCCGCTGGACTAGTTCGTGTCGATTCCTTTTGTTAATGCAAGTTCGACTGTCAGCCCCACGCCTGTCGGTGTTTTACCTAGCTCTCAGTCAGTGCATTCCACTTGTCAGTCTCCCCCAAGCGCCTCAGTTGGTGTCAGCTCCTCAGGCATAACTTTCCTCTGGGGGAGGAACTCCAGTCATCAGCGGGGACCCCAGTCGTCACGAGCGCTCACGGTACAGTTGGTGCCGCCGCCTTAGCTGTGTTGTCCCCAGTCTACACTGTGGAGCCTGAGATCTGGGGTCTGGGTTTGAGGTCTAGGATCTGAAGATTGGAGTCCAAAACGTGAGGCTGAAAACAGAGACTATGAGGTCCGGGGCCCAAGGTCTTCGATTTGCTGCCTGTGTTCTGATGTCTGGGGTTTGATGTAGGAAATAACAGATCTAAGGTCGCAATGAGGAGGTAGGAGTCATGAGGTCGGATACGATACTTGTAGTTGAAGGTTCGGTGTGTCGGCGGTTGGAGCGCGGGAAGTCGGCTCACTTTGGCGTTGCGCCGGAGTATATGGCCACCTGGAGGAAGACGAGGTGGTCGCGCACTGACTGCTGCGTGTCAGTGGCGATACGCTTGTTGGGCGGCTTCAGCAGCTCCACGTCGCGATGCTGGCCACGATCTCGAATGGTGGTCATCACCACCGGCTCACTGTAGACGACGGCACAGTCCGCTATTACATCATCAGTTCGCCACTAACACTCCAGAATACACCGTTCATGTTGCTATTGGTGCTTAGGGGCGCATCGACGGCATGGGCGCACCGCACAAGCTCAACAATCAGCACACCGGCCTGGCTGGACAAGATGCAGGACGACATGCTTTCTCCGCACAGAAAACAGAACACACTTGAGGGTTAGCCGGTGACTGACCCGCGCACGAGGTCGGCGAAGGCGTGCGTGGCCTGTGGTCCCCAGACGGACCCTCCGTCGGCCGGCAGGAGGTCCCAGAGGGCACAGCGGACTGCCATCTCGGGGTCACGCGCCAGAGCGGCCGTCATCGGCAGCAGGCAAGGCTCGACCACACGCTCCTGGTTTCCTGAATACAGCGGGACGAGTCACGGGACAGAAGATATTCGAGGCCCACCTTCAATACAGTCCAGCAGACATTGACAGTCCCACACCAGCCGTGTTCCACAGCAGCTATGCTCGCAAGGTAGTAGGCAATCTGGCATGTAGCTCCACCATGGCGCAGATATTGTTGATATCCTAAACTAAAACACGAGACCTCGCAACGCAGATGCTGGTCAATGTACGATGTCGGATTCTCACTCGCATGGAGAAACACCACATATCACATGAATTTCTGTTCCATTTTCACAATTCGTGGAAACCATCCACCACACAAAGGACTTCGGGAGGAGACAAAATATCAGGGGAAAATATTCATAAATGACCATAAACCACGGATGAGCCATCGTGAGACATCGGCACTCGCCAGCGAGACATCGTCGGAGACTAGTAACGAGGGAGACAAACCATTGTTGGAGATCGGCAAACAGTGGTGATGAGCCATCATTAAGGGCCCGTAATCATTGGGACGGATATCGTCAGAAACCAGTCAACATGGGGACGGGAATCATCAGGGACCAGTGATCATTGGATCGGATATCATCAGGGACCAGAATTCATGGGAATGAGCAATTGTCGCAAACAAGTACCTAGGGACCCAGCCATTGCCAGATACCAGTAGCCATGGAGACAAGCTATCGCCAGAAACCAGTAGCCATGTGGACAACCCACTATCAGAGACCAGTAGCTATGGGGACAAGCCACGTTCAGAGACCAGTAACCAGGGACTTAGCCGTCGCAGACTAGCCATCCATGGCTCACCGTAGTCAACGTAGAACACCTCGTACTCGCAGGGGCTGCGCTCCTCGCTGGGCGGATACACGTCTATGATGCGGGCTCGGTACCAGAGCTTGTCGCGCTTATACTGCGACAGGCAGAGCTCGTCTGGCGGTACACGGCGGACAAGGGGAATCACACCTCGTGATACCACTCACGGACACACACATTACCATACCACACACGGAAACACACATTGCCATACTACATACAGACACACATCGCCATACCACATAAAGAAACATATCTCGCCGTGCCACACACGGAAAACTATACCACCGTACCACACGGAAACATACCTGCCGTACCACATACGGAACACAACTCGCAGTACCACACGGAAAACTATCTCGCCGTACCACACACGAAAAACTACCACCGTACCACACACGGAAACGTACCTGGCCGTACCACACACCATTACTTAGCCATACCACGTACCTCCCCGAATAACACACGGAAACAGACCTCGCCGTATCACATGCAGGAACACACACCGCCATACCACACACGGAAACACACATTGCCATACTACATACAGACACACATCGCCATACCACATAAAGAAACATATCTCGCCGTACCACACACGGAAAACTGTACCACCGTACCACACGGAAACATACCTGCCGTACCACATACGGAAAAATATATCGCCATACCACTCACGGAAACACACCTCGCAGTACCACACGGAAAACTATCTCGCCGTACCACACACGAAAAACTACCACCGTACCACACACGGAAACGTACCTGGCCGTACCACACACCATTACTTAGCCATACCACGTACCTCCCCGAATAACACACGGAAACAGACCTCGCCGTGCCACATGCAGGAACACACACCGCCATATCACACACGGAAACACGCCATGCCGTACCACACGCGGAAACGCACCGTCCAGGTTTTGACATGGAGATAAGACAACGTCCTCGGTACAACGCCTAGCTACCGGCTATACAACCTAGAGGCGTCGGATGTGCTTGCGCCGAAATCAGCCATTACAGGACACGCGACAGCCCCCTACTCCACCAGATCAGTACGTTCCATAGGGATATCGGGGACTGTGGGAGCGTGACTGACTTTTAGCGAGTGTGAGTAGGTGCTTGTTGCGTCGGCTGTCGGGGTTGCGACACCAGTGGTCGACGCGCCGCATCACCTCCTTCAGCTGACGCTCCTGGCTGCTGCGCTGCACGTAGAAGTGCACCGGGCTACGGATGTGCGTCACCACCACCACCTCCTGGCCGACTGTGGAGCCCACCGCCGTGTCACCACCCGCCCTCGGTAAGGTCAGCGGATGAGCAAGGTCAGGCCACCTACCACCCGTTCACAGCTATGCCGGATTGGATTGAATTGCAGCTTTATGACGCACTCAGCAGCTGAGGCCATATGGCGTCGCCTGCCTCTCATCCTGGCAGGAATGGCGGGCATCGCAGTGAATCGAACCACGCACCTCTGGCTTGCCAGATGCTCAGCTTAACCACTGGGCTACCGACGCCCCTCCACAGTCATGTCGGCGCCAAAACACGATAAGTGATCCATAAAACACGACCGGGTGATAACACATTTTGCATGCATTCACTCCCATGTATGACATCACACTGTGAAGTTCTCGGCGTGACACGATGGGATATTTTGCCTATGCAGCTCAGGCAGCAGCGGGTAGGTCAGATTTGGTCAAGCAGTATAGTCAGGCCGAGTACATTCAAGCTTGAATGCCGTGGATACATATTTTTTAAGCACGTAAAATGTTCCAACAATAATTGATATGATAATTAAATATCTTTGAAAACTGTCAAACTTATAACCTCGTGACCTTAACACCGTTGGAACAATGCATATACTGATTAAGCGACCACTTCAGCCTCCGGCGAAGCATAACTTATTTGGAAAGTAAGTTCAAAGAAAAGTCAAATTTGGTCAAACAAGGCACCCGAAGTCAAGTCATCTCAAATTAGTAGTTGGCCATTCAATGTCATGTCGTACGGCTTTGGTGGAGCTGAAGCTAAATTCAGATGTGACTTCACGAGGAACAGCAGTCTTATAAAATAGCGGTGTGTAGATTATACATGATACGAGATCTGACCTCATGTCGTTGACAATTGACACATATCTTAACCCAGAATGCTTTTAACAGTCTTCATCATTTTCGGCAAGAACAATTACCAAATAATTCAATTTTCTCCATTCAATACGATGAAGAACGCAATAATTAACGTGACATCTGCTCCGTAACCACGACATAAACTAAAACTTCGGGTTAGTGGGTTGCTCATCTTGATGGCAGGCCAGGATAGTATGCGCTTGGTGATTGCTTGGTGATTACATGCTGAAACTACTTCGAATAACAACATTTTGAATATCTTGGAACATTAAGAATTTTGACCCGTCCAAAGTCGATGACTTTAGACCCGGACCTGAAACTTGTACAATATACACAAAAAAGCACAAGATGCCACTGAAAATGTCATGCCCCGTGTCTTCTCATTGGGCACCCATCCCGGACAAAAACGTGGGGAGGGGGCTCTCGAAAGCCCCGGCGGTCGGCGAGGATTAATATAATAGCATAAATAACCTTTACTGACGTTTCAATGTGCGCAATGCAATACAACCCAAACAGACGGCATGCACACACGTGTCGCAAACACGTACACAGCGGTACACAGAAGCCGAGGGTGCAACAGGTGGTATGGGCAGTCCCGGTGGCGCCGCACGGCTACGTACACGGCCCCAGTGGCACCGGCTGCTGTGGGAACGACACGGGCGGCGCCTCGTCCAGCCGAGCCGGCGGTGTGGTCGCGGCGGCGACGGTGGCGCCGCCGGTGGTGGCGGCGGCCTGGGCCGGCCGACACGGGAACACGGCCGCCAGCCGGCTGTCAGGCACGCGAGGCGAGCTGAGCAGCCGGGCCGGGGCACGGCTCGCCACGGCCACCACCTCCTCGGACGCGGCGCGCGAGCCCGCCTCCGATGACGCCGGCGTCGCGTCCGGTGCCGAGTCACCTGCCCGACAGGCGGCAACGTCACGGCCTGCAGCCCGCTGACGTCATCCGAGCGACGGCGGCAAATCCACCGCTACAGGATTCACGTCGTGTCGCGACATGTGATATTCTCTCGGAAGCCTGTCTTTCCAAGATTGGCATACTTGGGCGAACCTATCTGTACTACAAATATGAGACTAAATGGGTATATTCGTTTATGGTAGATGCAAGGTGTGAACATGGTAAAAACTCTAGCCACCCGACATTTGGATATCGTACTGAGGCCGCGCAAAGGCGATTCATGTCAGCAAATTTTCATAGTATCGATCAATGCTCCGTGCAGAATAAAAATGACGATTCCTCTATTGTTGCTATCTTTAAATGCAAATTTGCAATCGCATATGCTCAATGTAGCATCACAGGATATCATAAGAAACTAATCATGAATATGGGACTGCTTGTCGAATACGTTACGCCCTGGCGTAAGGGAGGGGTCCGAGGCTCAGGGGCTCCCAGATGGCTTGATATTAAAAGTATAATCAACGGGCCATGCCAGTCTCAATGCAGGCGAAACTACCGTAAATCAATTTGTGCATGCCACTCCTAAAATAATCAAATGTCAATTGTTAAGGCCAACGTTATCATATCTTGCAATGCATTTCGTGGTGGCTCAGTTTTGTAGTTGAGAAGGAGGGGCAAAAGCTTGGGATTGACTCATCGCCAGGTAGTACAGTGAGTGAATGAAGGTGATTGTCATAATTGAGGAAACTTTGCATGATGATAAACGAGGCAAGTGTTACGCAGAACAAAATAGATGACAATGCTGCCGAGGGGCGCTAGATCAACAAGGCGCTGGAGATAGTTGCAGAATAGATACCGTGGGTAATGCAGCTCGTCAAGTGGGACCAACTGCCATGGTTCTCAAGAGGTGTGGTGAAATGCTCTACCCTGGGCGTCCTACGTGTATCCATGATTGATGTAATTAATAATGGCAAAAGCTACAAAATACCTTTTGGTACGTTAGTCAAGAATACCCAAAGCTTCAACGTGCACATATAGAGGCTCCATGTATAAAAAAGAGTGGAAATCAGATACACCCCTGGAACATCAAGACCCACGGAGACGGAAGAGAGAGGAGACCTAAGACCCGAGGAGAAAAAAAAACGCCAAGGTAATTTTCAATTTGAATACAATTGACGATATCAATACTACTAGTTTGGCGTATAAACGCTATCTGGGATGACCTTTTAAAACAATTCACGAGCCTTCGGAGCTACTGGCGGCTCCGACGTCAGGTGGTATATTCACAGAGAAAACAACTAAGGTTGGAAAAATGTCAACCACAAGACACCAACAGTGAGGAAATCGGCATTTCAACACCATACAAAGGGGTAATATTATCCTTGAATATACCATCTAACGACGGAGCCGCTGGGAGCTCCGAAAAATCATGAATTATTTCAGAGAGCGTCCTACAAGACAACGTTCATCATTCTTATGCACCTTTTTATATGTTTCTGGAATAAACGCAGTTTCAAAGGTTATCATAGGCATTCCCAGTTACAAACATGAATTTTTTTTTGAAACTGCGCTGATTTGAGCACAACCATAGCTATATTTAATTCCCGTCATATATTCCATGTATGCTGATCTTAATTAAAACCTAGACCTTCCGACATGCTTAAAACATTTCAAGTGCCAGACCCTTCTCATTCACCGTAAGTTTGTTGCCAGAAAAATCGATATCAGACATAGATCCATTTTCATGCTCTTGGGCGACTGCTTTCAGTATAAACAAAAGGAGTGATATTTAGCCCGGGAATATCCAAGTGGTGTTCTTCCACTTACACCTACATAATCATTACTAAAATAATATCCCAAAGTATTAATTAAAGGGCATCCACCTACTCTTTGTATATCCTAGATCAAACACTTGCCTAGCATGTCTTTTATTTCAAGTCCAGCTGAATGTGATAATGCATGTGAGCAGGCATCTTCTATACCGCAGGGGTTTACAGATCATAGCTATACTGCACAAAGATATGGATGACACGTATTTAATTATGTGTAGGCATACGCAATAAACATGGCTAATATATGCAAGCATCTACATCAACCTAAAATGGAGCAGGAATGACCCAAGAGAGCCCTGTGTGCGACCGAATTCGTCCTCATAGAATCCTAATGAGTCACACGGGCATCTGAGTGAGTCACAGTGGTATCCCCGAAGGGAGTTCGAATAAGATGTCCACGCAAGGAACGCCCCATGTCACCAACTAATATGAACCGATCTTAGTAACACCCTTAAATGAGTCATGTCATTTGAAGGGATCCCAAAGGTTTATGAGGCGCATCTGAGCATCCATGGGGACCCGGAACTTATTGGAAGAAATAAGGGGACATCACCTCAACGAAAACAACTTAACGAAATTACAACGATTTTCCTCTAAATCTCTTCGATTCAGCAGCCCTGTGCAACCTCAGAACAAAACGTGTCACGTGCTAATGATTTCTTAGATCCTCACAATACACTAAATAGCATATATCGCAACCAAACGTATTCATTTAGTATCGTGCATACAGACCCGTCCTACTGACAAATACATGAATGACACAAAAATGCAGCCAACAGTGACGAAAAATTGATAACGCTAGCTTAACTTCATGAGCCTTAACGAACGGACGCTTCGACCGCAGTGGCGTTGCTTCACACTACGTGAGGTACGACAGGAGCCGAGTAAATACAACAGTTTGTGGACTGCTATGTTGGGGTATGAAGCACCATCCGGCATTACCCTCTTCCAGCATCTCCGGAGTGATGTCTTTCACCACGTGATCCTGCGGCAACTCCGACTCTGCCATCAACTGCACTGGCGGCGGCACGTCCACCTCCAAACTGCCGTGCTCGCCGACAGATGTCAGCAGCTCTTTGTCGGCCAGAAACCTGCAAGACAGGGCGGCTCCACGTCTGCCGATGGACGTACGGTCTAGTTCAGCCCGGTTGTGCAAGGCCTGGGCGGCTACAGAGCGCGATATACGGTGCATTAATTGAAGGCCCGGCACGCTCCTTCGGTGCAGAGTTGCATACGTGACCCCTAAATGGTTGCCGTCGAAACTGAACGGCACTGCAACGTTAACCAATCGATATTGCAGCCGTTATCAGCCAATATTTATGTGCTTCTAAACCACGTGATTAAAGGCGTAGTGTCGAGAGTACCAAATGGAAATAGCAGCGTAGCCAAGCTGAGTTGAGTCAGCATCTCATAAAAATAACAGCCCAGTGACGGTGCAAAATGAAGGCATTCTAGTGAGCGCACAATCTGTGTAACGTTAGTGATCATTTGAAATGAAAACGCCCCACTTGTTTAACCTGAACACCACTGCGGCAGCATCAGCCCACTGATCGTGAAATCACTGACGGAGAACAGCCGCCGACTATGCTGAACTCACAGCAGCACGAACAACTAGGTCTGGGCACGTAAGTAGACGTCTGATAATGATGCAGAACGCGCACGGTGGAGTCACGAGGCTTGTCAGGCGCTACCTCACGTTGCGTGGCGTGGCAAGATGGGATGGAATGGAATTGGATGGAATTGGATGAAATGAGATGTAGTGGGATTGGATGCGATCGGACTGGATGTGCTCGGAATATGTGATTCGATGGAATTGAATCGGATTGGATTGGATTGGATTGGATTGAACTGGATTGGATCGGATTGGATTGGATTGGATTGGATTGGATTGGATTGGATTGGATCGGACTGGATTGGATGGGGTGTGATGGGATGAGTCGGGACGGGACGGGGCGGGCGGACGCTACGTGCGACTCGCCTGATCTGACTGGTGTGGTGCTGGGTGTCGGTCCAGATCAGGTGACACGGCCGGTCGGCGGCGTCCGACAGTTTCTGAAGCAGCGGCTGCACGTCCAGCGTGGCATCGCCGCCGGCCAGAACCGCCTCGGCCTCGGTCAGCACGCGCCGCACACTGTCGCTGCTGTCCTCCACGGTGGTCTCCTGAGGGGAGAGCAGGACATCACTGTCAGACGGCCCACGGTGGTCTCCTGAGGGGAGAGCAGGACATCACTGTGTCAGACGGCCCACGGTGGTCTCCTGAGGGGAGAGCAGGACATCACTGTCAGACGGCCCACGGTGGTCTCTTGATGGGAGAGCAGGACATCACTGTCAGACGGCCCACGGTGGTCTCCTGAGGGGAGAGCAGGACATCACTGTGTCAGACGGCCCACGGTGGTCTCCTGAGGGGAGAGCAGGACATCACTGTGTCAGACGGCCCACGGTGGTCTCCTGAGGGGAGAGCAGGACATCACTGTCAGACGGCCCACGGTGGTCTCCTGAGGGGAGAGCAGGACATCACTGTGTCGGACGGCCCACGGTGGTCTCCTGAGGGGAGAGCAGGACATCACTGTGTCAGACGGCCCACGGTGGTCTCCTGAGGGGAGAGCAGGACATCACTGTGTCGGACGGCCCACGGTGGTCTCCTGAGGGGAGAGCAGGACATCACTGTGTCAGACGGCCCACGGTGGTCTCCTGAGGGGAGAGCAGGACATCACTGTGTCAGACGGCCCACGGTGGTCTCCTGAGGGGAGAGCAGGACATCACTGTGTCAGACGGCCCACGGTGGTCTCCTGAGGGGAGAGCAGGACATCACTGTGTCAGACGGCAGACGTGTGTTGTCCAAGCGTCATGACTACGTCAGATGGGAAAATGAGGGTCATCGTCACGTCAGACGTGATAACATCATCGTCTAATGGTCAAAACCAAGGGAACAGAGTATCGTGGCCATGACCGGGGGCGAGATAGCGTCTGTCAGGACAACGCTAGATGGGAATGGCATAGGGTCCAAGGGTCGCAACTACGTCAAATGAATGGCACAGCATCGAGGCTGCGCCGGACGGGAGCAGTACAGGTCTGTGGCTTCGTTAGACGGTAGAGACATAGGGTAGTGACTGCGACAGCCAGGAGAGACATAGGTTTGTGACTGTGTCACAAGGGAGAGACATAGGGTGTTGTCGATAAATAGATAGACAGATAAAATAGATATATATATATATATATATATATATATATATATATATAAATAGATAGATAAACAGACAGACAGACAGAGACATACAGCAAGACAGACAGACAAACTGTCCGTCTCTTGAGAGAGATAGAGACAGAGACAGAGACAGAGACAGAGACAGAGACAGAGACAGAGACAGAGACAGAGACAGAGACAGAGACAGAGACAGAGACAGAGACAGAGACAGAGACAGAGACAGAGACAGAGACAGAGACAGAGACAGAGACAGAGACAGAGACAGAGACAGAGACAGAGACAGAGACAGAGACAGAGACAGAGACAGAGACAGAGACAGAGACAGAGACAGAGACAGAGACAGAGACAGAGACAAGAGACAGAGACAGAGACAGAGACAGAGACAGAGACAGAGACAGAGACAGAGACAGAGAAGAGACAGAGAAGAGAGAGAGAGAGAGAGAAAGAGAAAAAAAGAGAGAGAGAGAGAGAGAGAGAGAGAGAGAGAGAGAGAGAGAGAGAGAGAGAGAGAGAGAGAGAGAGAGAGAGAGAGAGAGAGAGAGAGAGAGAGAGAGAGAGAGAGAGAGAGAGAGACAGAGAGAGAGAGAGAGAGAGAGAGAGAGAGAGAGAGAGAGAGAGAGAGAGAGAGAGAGAGAGAGAGAGAACACACTGTTTGTAATCTATTGTCGTGATCGAGAACATCATTATCCCGATGTTTTATCGCTCGAAGGGCGAACGGTAGTGCTTAATAATAACTGCAAACTTATGACCTTTTTGTAACATGCCAAGCACGAAGTCGAGTGAATTTGAAGTGATCAAATCAATTAGTCGTTCTCCGGCGTAATCGAGGCGAGCCATTCACTGGAGGAGACCCTAACCATGGCACCCCTCGCTCCTCAGGGACGCTTGGCTGCGACGCAGGCAATGGAGGACCCGTCTCGTGCGGTATAACTGGTTCCCCAGTGGTACCTCCACTCGCCTCCGATGCGATAACTTTATTCTATTTGTGCTCAAGGGTGCCTGAATTGCAAGTGGTTATCTAGGCCCCTCAGCAGTTTTATACTTCTGAACATGATATGGCATTCGGCATGACTATTATAGAAAGGGACAAATAACGTGAAACTGAGTAGCAGCTAAGTGACGGCATATCTTCCCTGTGGCAACGATCCTCGAGCTGTCTGCTAAAACATCCGTATACGGCATTGCATGAGGTTTGAACCAAAGTAACGTTTTAGTTCCTCCTGTAAGTTGCGGAATGATAGCATGTGGAGGACTGCCATATGTGCGTCACATCGAGAACAACGTAGCTTTTCCTTCCCGCTACACACATGTGTATGTGTGTAGCGTGTGTCCTATTCACAGTCGTGCCAAAAACATCTCTTCCCCACCATACTTCTTCAGTGACGACGGCCATGGCACCAGAACTTGTTTTATATATCGATGTTTGTTCGAAGTCTGATAATTCCAACTTTCGTGCCACTTTTGTTGAAGAAAAGCTGATACTACTGAATACAAATGCCGTGCGGGGAAAGGCACACTTCGAATTCAACGAGCCTGCGCGACATGCTATGCAGCAGCATCGGCTAGCTCATTACCAGTAATAACGGTATGGCTAGGTACCCAGCAGAGGACAATCCTCTTACCAGCTCTGCTTAATGATGTCATGCGAGTTGGTCATCTGAAGAAGTTGGTCGGATGGGTAAACAAATTGATTACCCATCCGACCAACTTCTTTGATAAACAGATTGATTGGTAAACAGCTGGAAACTGCTTCAGCCTAATTACATACAGGAGTCCCAGCTTATCACGTGTGTGTGCTAACGACGGTTCGTGGGCCTCTGCCAAAAGGCTCGAAGCTGGCGATGACCGAAATGCCCCTGTGGATATTCGTAATGCTGCATAATGTATAGTGTTGAGCTTCCGTTTCACTGAATTACTTGCACTGTCGTATATAAACGATGCGTACTCTAGTTTCGAGCGAATAAGAGAACGATATAACAAAAGAAGTGTTGCTCTGTCAGTTCAGTAAGTTGTTCGGGAAACACACTTCATAATATTCATGGCTCTGAAGCACTTATTGCGGAATGTGTCAAGATGCTCCCTGTAACTTATCCGGCTGCCCATAGTGGCTCCGAGGAAACGGGATGCTGGTCGCACAGGAATTAGATGGCCGTCTAACTTGATTGCCATGTCTAGGCAATGACGGCGCCGGCAGAAGTGGATAGCCACCGTTTTCGAAGTAGAAAATCGGACCCCGTATAAAATGGTCCACTTTTCAAGACGAGTCACAGCCATCTGTAGTTGCCTATTCATAGACTGAGAACACACGACACTTGACCGTGAGCTTCACCTGGCCAGCCAGGTAATCAACAAAAAAGTCCGCAATGTCGTTTCCGGTAATGCCCACATGGCTGGGGACCCGGCATAGCGTAAATTAAGACCGATTGTGATTGCCTGTAAAAGGGGGTCACGAGGACAAAAGGACTTCAGAGCCAGCAGACTGCTTTAAGAATCTGAAACGATAACGTGAAGACTCTGACGAAGACTGGAGAAGCAACTGGTCGACGAGTTGCGCTCCATCTAACAGACAAAGACAATAGTTCGGAATTCTACTAACATCTCAAGCACCAGTTAGTTATTCGTGGCAAAGGGTTGAGCGAACAGTACTCCTCCAACGTACAACACTGTTGCACGATGAGAGAAGCGCTAGCCACATGCAATAATACTCCACGCGGAAATGTATCATATACGCTTCCTTGGCAGCGACCCGTTGGCTCAGCCGGGCAGTGGATCGACCCACTGCCACACAGAATAGCACACGGAAGGCCTGCTGCCGACCGCCCGAGTCCTGCTGTCCGGGGATGGAGTGCAGAATCTATGGAGAAGTGACATCATCACCTGTGCTCGCCAGCCCTGTAACGCACCTGGCGTGTCAGCCGAGGTGGACTCAGCACTAATCACACTGCATCTGACAGGGTGATTCGTCATTTCGGCGTGACGTCACCTGCACCCGCACAACCCCCGCTGGCAGTCGCGAGACTTGCGCAACAGCCATGGGCTGCAAGCCCAGTTGATGGGTTGCAAGCCCTGCTCTCATATGTGCTCTCCGTCATACTCCATGCTCCTAACATGCACCTTCACATGCTGTCATCTCGGCGCGTCTCTCTGCACGGAAAGGCGAGTATAGCATAGCGAGTTTGAAAAATATGAATGTAGGCTTTACGTGTCGTGGCACTCAAAGCACTGTCTGTGCATATGAGACGAAGGGCAATTATCACACGGAATACAACAAAGCGCCACTGCTAAGTATTTGCTGAGGCCGGATTATCTGATCGCAATGTTAAACGAGCTAAGGCAAACTTAAACTTAATTTGAGCTAAGTTGCTTGCAGTGCCAAATCGCCCAAGTACTACGTTTATCAGCTACCGACAGCTGAGCAGAACAAGATCACGAGGATCCTAAGTTTAACCAGTCGCACAAAACATGACACGAATCATATATAGGTCGTCACCGGAGTAAACCTGCCTGGGCTGCAGAAACAGTGCAACTGCACGGACCATTCCACGTAATCGCGGAAATCAAAACTCGAGGAAAACGCTTATGTTGGGTTGCAATCAGTTGCTGATAACCTCCATGGTGTATGGTACGTGCGACATCAGCACCAGCCACTGTCCGCTAGAATAGAAAACGCAAAAAAGTACTCTCCAAGCCACAACATCAACGGCGATGAGGGATTTATACCACCAGCGCGAACATAAGGTACAAGCCACTGCCAGGCACTTCTCTAACAGCTTCACATTCAGTTTTAGGTCAAGGACTGCCATAGTTCCAATTAGAAGACACTAACGACGGATGGACGGATGTGGGTAACGACCGGAACGCAATAATTTCCGAAGCGTAAATGAAGATCCTACAGATGTAATTGCTTCAAACAGTTGTAAGTCCCGCAGTAATGTAACTTTCCAGCTCACTCTATTTCGTGGCAGAGAAGACTAGCGATTGCAATACCGGCTTTGATGAGCACGGTCATGTGATACGCCAGCTGGCAGATGCTAAGCCTTTGTGTCTGGTACGGCAGCAGCACCGGCTGCCATGGCGCCACTGCTAAACCAGTCTCGACATCCCAACAGCCGCTACATCAGGACATCAGACGGTGTCGTGTCACTGTAGTCCGGCGGCGAGAGCCTCACCTGATCTGCTGTCACGTCTCCACAGCTTTTGTGGGCAGTACACGGCGCCACATCACGTGACAGCAGACGGCGGGCCCGGCGGCAGATGGACAGTGTACAGCGTCACACCACGTGACAGCAGACGGCGGGCCCGGCGGCAGATGGACGTGTACGGCTCCACATCACGTGACAGCAAGGCGGGCCCGGCGGCAGATGGACGTGTACGGCTCCAATCACGTGACGCGACGGCGGCCCGGCGGGATGGACGTTACGGCTCCATCACTGACAGCAGACGGCGGGCCCGACGGCGATGGACGTTTACGGCTCCACATCACGTGCGCAGACGGCGGGCCCGTCGGCGGATGGACGTGTACGGCGCCACTCACGTGACGCAGACGGCGGGCCCGGCGGCGATGGACGTGCACGGCTATCACGTGACAGCAGACGGCGGGCCCGGCGGCGGATGGACAGTGTACAGCGTTACACCACGTGACAGCAGACGGCGGGCCCGGCGGCAGATGGACAGTGTACGGCGTCACATCACGTGACAGCAGACGGCGGGCCCGGCGGCAGATGGACAGTGTCGGCGCGCCATCACGTGGCGGAGGCGGGCCCGGCGGCAGATGGACAGTGTACGGCGCCACATCACGTGACAGCAGACGGCGGGCCCGGCGGCAGATGGACAGTGTACAGCGTTACACCACGTGACAGCAGACGGCGGGCCCGGCGGCAGATGGACAGTGTACGGCGTTACACCACGTGACAGCAGACGGCGGGCCCGGCGGCGGATGGACAGTGTACAGCGTTACACCACGTGACAGCGGACGGCGGGCCCGGCGGCAGATGGACAGTGTACGGCGCCACATCACGTGACAGCAGACGGCGGGCCCGGCGGCAGATGGACAGTGTACAGCGTTACACCACGTGACAGCAGACGGCGGGCCCGGCGGCAGATGGACAGTGTACGGCGCCACACCACGTGACAGCAGACGGCGGGCCCGGCGGCGGATCCGCTGCTGTGTCGGGGTGGGGGCGCCGTCCGGGGAGGAGGCGTCACGACGTGACCATGCGGCGGCACGCGATAACAGCGGGCCCGGCGGCGGATCCGCTGCTGTGTCGGGGTGGGGGCGCCGTCCGGGGAGGAGGCGTCACGACGTGACCATGCGGCGGCACGCAATAACAGCGCGCCCGGCGGCAGATCCGGTGCTGTGTTGGCGCACACGGCCGGGTGGGAGCGCCGCCCGGAGGGAGGGGGGGGGGGGCGAGACGTCACGGCCTGACAATGCAGCGGCGCGCGATAACCGGACGTGGTCGTGAGACGTGGTGCAGTCCGCAGCGCGGGTCATGGCAGAAACCCATAGCCCGACCATTTCAGTTCGACGATGGATAATGACGGTGTCTATGATTCACCAGCTCGTTTTGCGCTTGGCGGCTAAGTTCGCCACCATGAGCAAACAGATGATGTCCGGGTGCTTCAGAGATGTGAACATCTGCCCACACTTTCTACGCTCAATATTCCCGGAAAGCCCGTCTTGCTGGAACTACGACATAATTTTTTGAATGTATGGGTATAAACCATGATGGTTGGTATGGTTGGCACGACTGCAGGGATGGCTGGTATGGCTGCAGGTATGGTTGCAGGCATGGCTTGTATGATTACATGGTATGGTTGGTATGGCTGCAGGTATGGTTGGTATGGCTGCAGGCATGGCTAGTATGGCTGCAGATATGGTTGGTATGGTTGCAGACATGGTCGGTATGGTTGCATGATATGGTTGTAAAATAAAAGTTTATGCAAAGCAGCACAATTGATACATTGGTCCCGACAGCCGATTGCTCTTAAATTATACTGAGGTATCAAATGGTGCTCTGAAATCCATTGTTAGATGCGAGTGGAAATTAACACGCGCCCTGGAGGGCCTCTGAAAAATACGCGCACTGGAGTGGGGGGCGGATTCCGCCCCACCCTAAGATCTCGGCTCCTATTACGGCTAGTGCAACGAAAATAACAGAGTGGATGGGCACAATAGTGTCCTCTACTGTCTGCAAATGTCATGATCTTAGGTCAATAATTTCAAGGTCAAATGAGGCCAATAACAACATTTTCTGGTTGTTTCGTGGCTTGGCTTGTGATTGCTATGGATCGCTGTGATTGTGTTTCAATACGCCAAAATTGGCATTAATGATGTTTTGGACATTACTAACGATGCAATACAGATGCTAGATCCGTCATTTGATCTCAGGTCACCTACATAGGAGCACTTTATCAGGTCATTACCTGCTCCAGGTACCGGAACCTGGCTGCCCACCCGACTGCTCCGTTGGGCGGCTCGGCACAATCGGCTTCGCATAGAAAGGAGTGAAATACATGAAAAAAAGTATGGAAACGCTTAGGCACATAATGACAAATAGTAGATTTCGGGATGTGCATGGAGTAACATGCAAAGTGACATCAAACGCATGCCAGCCATTTGCATTTATGACAACATTCCAGTTGACCAAGTTTGGTTCAATTAGCTTGTCATGAACTTGACCTGACTTGACCACGGCGACCTAACATTACTTTTAAATTGCATAGCATAACAATATGCATCAAACAAGTCGCTAGTGTTGTCGACTTGACCACGGCGACCTAACATGACTTTTAAATTACATAGCATAACAATATGCATCAAACAAGTCGCTAGTGTTGTCAGGAAGTCTTCCCTTTTGCCAATATACGGGAAGCGCATCAGCGTCGATTTTTGTGGTCTGGCGCTGCAGTTTTAAAATTATTTTAACGGCCCCAGACTTGCAACATTTTCGGCAGATTTTCATATTTCTTGCTTTAAACAATGCACCGGTCATTTCTAAGCAGGTACGCACAAAATGGCGTATATCGGCCCGTATAATATGGAGCTATGCATGAAAATCGGAGGGGTGGGCGGATTTCGCCCCCTCCAGGGCGCGTGCTAAGAACAGACCAAGACCATTATATCCATGTAAAATTGAAATATATTGTTCGTCTGAGGACAGTAATCTCACGACGTGCCGCGTGCATCCCTACAGTACCATTGGTGTAAGGCGAACACGCACATCAATCAAGTGGGAAGAGGGCAAACCGCTAAGAGCGCGAGTTAGCTTGGGAACGCTTTCTTAAGCCACCGTGGAAGAAAGAGGAGGGGAGGAACCAATTGCTATTTGTGCGCCGACAAAATAAAGAAGGGGTTAAATCTTAACCGGACATAGTAGAATATGGTATCTACTATTCAAAGTAACAATATATATATATATATATATATATATATATATATATATATATATATATATATATATATATATATATACGTTTGTGCGTATACATGTATGTACATATGCATGCAGTAATCAAATATTCGTGAGATATGGTGGAATATAACACTTTCAGAACACTGAATTTACATCGTACCCAAAAACGTTCGACGTGGTGTTTCTTGATGTGCTTCCATGGCTCCATGGCTCGTTTTGAACAGCATCTCGTGTATACATATCATTTTTATGCTCACCATTACCGATGGTGATACACAAACATTCTGTAGCACAAGTCTACGTAAAGGGATTAGCTATGATGTGGATTATACCATACTATTTGTTCATATTATGACATTGTTATCGTATTCGTTAGAATACGGTAGGCATATTACGTTAGGTATCTCCACATTAGATGTCTCCCAAAATGAACAAAAAACGTTCGCATAAGAGTTAGCTATTTGTCCGAGATCTAGATTGGGGGATTTGAGTGATATCATCAGCAAAATCGCTTCCATTGGAACTTTCGAAATCATATTGTAATCGTTTAGACATCACACATAACGAAAGCCATCATAAACACTGTATGCACATGATCTTGCATCCAAGCAATTATTTACAAGACAATTTAGCTATGAATTATCATTAAGACAACTACCTCGATAAAAATTGAGCGGACGAGTGGACAAGGAGGAAGCTGGCCCACCTGCTCGTGACAAGGCAGGGGTTGGTGTTGCAGGGCCGGATGAAGGGCAAAACCAGGGACGTTGAAAGTGAACTGACAGTGGGACGGTGTGGGAAAGGATGCACAGCTAGGGCCTCACATGCTCGCCAAATACTTCACTAGCGGAAGCTGGCGCCATTGCTGGAACTAGAACAGATCCGTCAAAGTGCAAGGCTGTCTGCTCGCTAAACGCTGAGGTACAATCAAAACTACTACATTATCAGGGTGGATTTGTGAAACCATAACACTTCGTGCACGACAAATGACGTTTTTTCTTCTGTCACCACTTTAAATGGTGGATGTTACATTTGCGACCCCTGGTCAGAGGCCCCGACGGAGAGCGACCGTCAGCCGTCAGGCATGGCCACCGCATTGCATATTGGAGCCGGAATAGCTGATATACGCCACATACCTAATGCGAAATTACTTCATCACGAGAATCAGAACCAACTAGCAGAGTGTGTACTGAACAAACTACTGTACTGCATACTAGATAAACGGCCGGACTGTCTACTGAACCAACCATCGGAGCGTTTCCTGAACCCACTGCTGTTTCTGAATATGTTCTAAAACTGTCTGACTGTTACTGAACAAACCTGCAACTACCTGAACCGTCTCCTGAACCAACTGCCTGACAATTACTGAACTGAACTATCTGGCCAACCCGCTACCACCACTCCACACGGTCTTCAACTGAACCACCGGACTGTCAGCTGAACCAAACCGACTGTAACTGTACCAACTCTTGAACCAACTGAACCACCACCGGGCTGTCAACTGAACCAACTACTGGATTGTGAACAACCACCGAACGAACAACCACCGGACTGTCTACTGAACCAACCACCTTGATTGTCTACCGAACCAACCATAGGATTTTTTGAACCAACCACCGGACTACTCTACACCGGACTGCCAATTGAACCAACCACCGGACTGTCATTAACCGGACTGTCTATTGAACCACCTAACTGTCCACTGAACAAACCACCGGACTGTCTCTACCACCGGACTGTCCACTCATGGCTGGCGCTCGGCCACCACTGCCACGGCTAATCAGCGTTGTGGCGCGCCGTCACCGTAAGAACGGGCTAGCTAGTTGTCCGGCATGGCCCGCGCTGTTGTGACATACGAGCATGATATTTGTCCTAATTCCAGAGCCTAATTCGGGCAATAGTGCAACCAATTCTGATTAAAGCTGATTAAAGACACGTATGCCGACATTGGAGACACTGCTTCCGAAATCGAGCTTCTCTGCTGAATACGGCGCACACGTCTCAAATTGCAATGCACTGTGTAGAAATACAGCGTACTCATGTCTGAAATGAGCAATACCGGCACGTCCCCACAGGCAGCCGAAAGAGCCCAACTGCAGCATGTTCACGGGCTTTCTGCCCTCTATTGTCCCTTATCCCGTACATGCAGTCATCGAACAACAGTGCCGGCGCCACACCCTGGCTCGTCCTGCCACGTCCACGACGCCGCATGTTGGTCTGGCGTGGATGCAGCGCTGCTAACGTTAGAAGTGCAAGGGCTGCGTGGCGGTGACATGAATAAGGAGCCAAAGATAACAATGCAAAGAGTGAGTAATGCGACGACACCAATTTCCAGTCGGACGAACGAACAAAGACCAGCCGGACGTGGACGGTAGAGCCACAGGGCCACGTGTTCTCAGGGTCGCTTCAATCTCAGGACAGGAAGGCTCGAGTCAGGGCATGCTAGGCCGATTGGTAGGGTCGTGTCAAGGCAAGGCTTTGATGGGGTCGGATATGGTCCGGCACGGCCAGTTTAAGTATGGTCAAATAGAGCCGAATCAGAGCATGCCATACCAGGTCAGGTAAGACCAGGTCAGATCAAGTTAAGTCCAGCGAGGTCCAGTCGGATAGAGAAAGTCGATCGAATCTATTCGAATCGGGTCGGGTTCACTCGGGTCAGATCCAGTCCGTCCCGTCAGGTCAGGTCAGGCTAGTTCGATTTGGGTGCGGCTGTTGACTCTCGTATCCGATAGCGACTTGGAATGGCTAGCAGGGTAGACTAATCGTCCCGGTCGTGTTTAGAATGAAGGCCTGCTGGTAGTATGCTATCCAACAGATGAGATCCCACATCTTTCACAACGGCAGTCAGCTTCAAATCACAGTTGTATGGCTCCCAAGTCGAGCACGGACTCAAGCCTCACCATGTCTCAGAAAGACAAATACACAAGCTTGGATACAAGCAACCAACTCTGCGGATACCGCAGCAGCACCGTGTAGCTGCATGGAGCTGGGAAGCTGAAGGTGGCCCGTCCCGCCCGCTACTCGCGCTACGGATGACCCTATGTGCAGACTTTTACACCCAATTCGTTTGGCGCCATCCTGTCGTGCCGGACGCCTGATGTCATTACGTCTGGCATACCGGCTCTTCGGAGTTGCTCTGTCGTCTGGGTTTATCTGATAGACGGCACACCGCAACAGAGGCTGCGCCACACCGTCGTCCGACCATAAGAACCGTGCAGATACTGTGTCGGGAGTCGTGCAAAGGCGCCTGGACTTTCGAAAGCCATCGCACCCGACTGCGGTTTGGACGCACCCAGCGTCTCCTGGCCGTTCAACCGGCACTCAATGTTCACCTCGCCGACCGCATGCCACCCGCCATCTGGATACACGTCATACATTTCGTTCCAGTGGCAGAGATGCCGAAAACAACGATCCGTCCTACTGAGGAACGCTTAGTCCTACTGAGGACTTTCCACTCGCTAGGTGAACAGTAGTTCACCTAGCGAGTGGAAAGTCGCTGATCCAGTTAGCGACTCGTTAGTTGGAATTCTCGCGGCCCCTATCTACGGACAGACACACAACACTGTGAGGGAGTTGACATGGAACGCTTTTGTGATAACACAACCAATGACCAAGTGTGAACTCGCGATCGGGTGAGCTGCAAAAAAATGAGAAAAAACAGAACACCGAGTCTGAGAATGCTAGCGGAGTTCATCGTGTTCCACTATACTCCCATGTGGTTCTGCATCAAGAAGAACTGGAAATGTTTCGACGGTCCTGGCAATGCGCTGCACAGCGTGCAACTTCTCAAAAGTTGGCGACCTGAGATAGCGGCCATGGTGCAGCCGGTAATACAGCGCAACAGCTACTGGTGTCACCCTGAGGCAGTACTGCTAGCAATGGCAGCGGGCAAAGATCAAGCCACACGGGAAAGGGAGGTCACTCAAATCCAGCAGTGTCGCAGACCTCAAGTCGATAGTGATACTGACGAAGTGCGGAAGTTCAAGCTTCCAAAAGTGAATATGGGGGCAAACAGCATTATGGAGCTGATTGATTGGTGTAATGAGGTGATAACCGAGCCGCCCTTGACGCAACAACTGTCCGATAATGACTTACTAGACATCATCGCGAGTCCTCTCGAAGTATCGCCATACCCCGTGAACAGTCAGACGGTGGAACGGATGGTGAAAGTGGTGACCGAGGCGTCTTTGAAGGTAATTGGTGAAGAGGCCCGCCACGGTTACATTGTGGCGAAGTTGAAACACAGGGCAGCAATGCCAGTGCTCAGCAGCAAAAAGGATTTCATGTCGGGTTTTCTGTCGAGCATGTAGACAAGTAGTACAGTTATAAAATGATAGTTCGTACAAAAAAATGTGGCCGCTCGTACAAAGGTGATGTCGCTGTATGCCCGTCTCCTTCGGTTGTAGTGGAACGGAGCATGATGCCGATTTCGCCTGGTATATTTGTCATAACAATAAGATATAAAGTGTCTCAGAATGATTTAATTGGTCTTCGATGTAAACAGACGAGGAATATTGAAGATGTTCAAGCTTTCAAAAGTGAAAATATTAGCATTATACGCCGATAGATCTACTGATTGAAAATGGAACGAACAAGCGACGTAAAGTGAACCTTTCTTTCATGCGTCAGATATCCAGGCAACTTATTAAGCGACTGGTGCTTATCAAAAGCCTTTTACCCCACTAAACACTTTCATTGAGTTTTATTAATGAGCTTCATCACCAGAATCCATTCATCAGTCATCCACAGCACAGACTGCCGCCTTTTTCGTCACAGCGCCGCGGCGGCGCTCCGACGGTGGCCGGACGCGTGGTGTTAGATGTCAATCGCAACGGAGTGCCATCACTGGAGACTTCAACGCAGGGCGCCCGACAAATTTGTTTCTTTATCGGCCTGTCGCATATTTTGTTTATTGTTTGATTTTGATTTGGTTTCGACCACAGGTTTTTTAAGGTGATCTGCACGATAATTTCACTAAGCAAAGTGCAATTCCAAAAAAGGTCCTTCGTGACACACCCTAATGTACACGCAGCGACTGGCCTCGCATTGCAACAGTCTCCGCATGCGCCGGTCCAGGCGTCGCGCTCCGTCGACACTAAGTATACTTCATGGCACACACGTTGCAAGCAGCAATTCATCACTCGCCCGCCTTGCCGCCAGAACACACGCTTAGACCAGCTAGTAACTTACACAGCCGTAAAACGCTAGACATACACGCCACGGTATCTGTACATCCGATAAGCTAACTATTGACACCGACATAAACCAGACGCAAGCTGGCCCTTTTTCAATTTGCATACTCACAAAGGATCCGGACACATGTGACCACAGCTATGAAGATCACGCATAGGCGCTCCGGAGACCTCGGAACCTTCCCAGTCATATAACCTTCACAGCAACTGACCAGAACCACTCAAATCATTCACGTGTGTTCTTTAGCAACGGACCAAAATCGTCGGGACCACGGTGGTTGTCGGTGTTACGACACGTCGATCGTTGAGTCATGTAGCGTCACCAATCCCTCATGCCGATTGTTCGCGGACGAGGATTAGCGACAGGTGAGACTCGCACCCACCATCTTTCGATTGTGAGACGGGCAACTTACCTCTAGACTACACGTCCCATCATCGGGATCGCATTCTCAGATGTGACAAGGGTAATGGTTGAATCTAGGGACCATACTGACAAACCGTCCGCAATATGGGACCAGATAACCAGAAACTACATTCTCAGACGAGGTATGTGAGAGGCATACTGGATATTTAATGACTATATTGCCAAATGCAATATGGTCGAGCATAGGTGTACAGGTGAACATCGGTCGAGTGCACGAGTACAGGCGGTCCAGAGCCGCCGAGATCACACTAAGACGTGCATTCCTGGAACATCCGCCAACCTGAACCGAGAAGGCCGGCGCGAGCTTCCAATGCAGCACATTTTCTATCGACGCTGGACTAACGAGCATCAACAGCTAAAGCCCGTACAATGCCACGTTGCGACCGCAAAACATACCACACATGCAGTGTCAAACCTCCATGGGCTTCACTGGCCGCGGCCCCAGACATTGTCAGCGACTTCCCTGAGTAAGGTACAGCGTGATACATCTAAGCCAAGGACAATATGTGCCTCTCTATTACCAGCATAAGGTGCCATTAGGGGCGCTGGACGAGAAGGGGTGCCAGACAGGCTATGTTTCTCCCATGTTTCTGGCACAGGATCGAACACCATACGGCGCCAGGAAACTTGTGGTACCACCACAACTGCGCCCTTTTGGCAGTCCGTGAAGGCATGCCCATTAGGACACTAATTTTCGTGGGAGAGCACGAACATTCAAAATAAGAAAACCATTTAGGTTACTCGGCACATGGAATTGACATTTTGTATGTCAACCGCGACACCGCTAAACTGCAAATGAAATGCCAGACTGAATTCTGAGTTGAGGAATTATGACTTGCAACGCTTGTGAAAAAGGCTTGTTTCAAAAGTGTGATGAGCAGGCGGGGTAACCAAGATAATCATGACCAGGGATGCGGAGCCGGAGCCGAAGCCGGAGCCGCCGGGAAATTTTACTCGGAGCCGGAGTCGGAGCCGGAGCCATCAAAAGCATGGCGGCTCCGACTCCGAAAGAGGTGTAAATTAAAAAAATTAGCAAACGTGAAATGAACACATTATACCTAGTATAAAGATGGATACAGGGTTTATATGGGAAAGTTGCTGATAATTGTCTGAAATTTGCGCCCCTGAGTGGTCGTGGCTAACTTTTTTTTTAACATCCCCCTTAACTCTTACTTAATAGATTGATCACGTTTGGGATGTACGGAGCCGGAGCCGGAGCCGGAGCCGCCGGAGCCGCCGGAGCCGTTACTTTTTACCCGAAGCCGGAGCCGGAGCCGACGGAACATTTTATTCTGAGCCGGAGTCGGAGTCGGAGCCGGGGTCGGAGCCGGAGCCGGGGTCGGAGCCGGAGCCGTCCAAAATTGTCCGGGCTCCGCATCCCTGATCATGACAATTAACAATTGTGGTATATACAGGGGAGCAGACACGCTCCGACTTCACTTTCGCCCGAAATGTAATCATCGGGAGACAAGTAGTCTAGGGGTAAGTTGCCCGTTTCACAATTGAAAGATCGTGAGCTCCAGCCTCACCTGTCGCCACTCTTCGCCCGCCACCAATCGGCGTGAGAGATTGGCGACGCAACATGACTCAACGGTTGACGTGCCGTAAAAACTAATAACCATCACCAAGAGATGTAATCACTATCGTGTTTCATCATTCTCTTTCTCCATGAAACCTGCCAAAGAGCAAACCCAGGTAGGGCAAGGGACAACCAGCTAGTTCTTTATTGACGCTGTCGGTCATTTTCATGATTCCGGCCATAAACGTATGGTTGTGTGTTGGGATGGGGGAGAGAGGGATAGCTTTTCCTCCAAATTGTCGATGCGTTCCTGCCGCATTAAATTTACCACGCATCAGGTTTGACCACTGTTGCTATTGATGATGCTTCACTATACATCAGCTCTCACCATTGCAGACATTAATCAGGCTTCACCTTACATCGGCCTTCGGCACTGCTGATGTTCATCGGGCTTTGCCATACACTAGCTTCCGGCGTGACAGCAAAGGCTAAGCGGCAAAACATGCCGCCGTTCCTCAGCGACCGCATGCCTTGACGCTGGTAGTCTGAACCACGGGACTGCTACAACAAAGGACGGTAACCGCCGTCCCGGTGAGACGTGTTCGAACGCGTACTACGGTAGCCAAGCAGAGACCAAATGGCAGCGATAGGAGCGGTCCACGAAATTCCAGCAGACATCCAGATGGTAGCGCAGGCGCCTTGGTGTCTGACTTCGACCGTCAGGCGATCAGTTCTAGAAGGCCACTGGAGGGTGTCTGCCCATGCAGCCGATGGGCACAACACTGGACGAGGTGCCTACGTAATCATCGGATCAGCTGTCGCGCTTCCAGTGCCGTTACCGTCGTCAGCTGACAGGCTGACAGCGTTATACCCGCCAGCCTTCACCAGCGCCGCCTTGGCCGGGCCCAGGATTAGCTCCGGCGGTGCCGGGCGGTCGGACTTGGCGTTCGGGATTATGGCCACGGGTACTTTTTCGATCGCGTACCCACCACGGTTCTGTCTGATGCCACTTAAGGTGGGCCTGATATCCACCGCACGTCATAGCCACAGGTCACCACCACAGGTCAGCCTGTTGCCAACCACAGGTCAGTCCGCTGCCCACCACAGGTCAGTCTGCGGCCCACCACAGGTCAGTCCGCTGCCCACTACAGGTCAGTCTGCTGCCCTCCACAGGTCATCCTGCTGCGCACCACAGGGCCGTATACTGCCCACCACAGGTCAGTCAGCTGCCCACCACAGGTCAGCTTACTGCCTACCTGGTCAGTCTGCTGCCCACCACAGGGCCGTATACTGCCCACCACAGGTCAGCCAGCTGCCCACCACAGGTCAGCTTATTGCCTGCCTGGTCAGCCTGCTGCCTACCACAGGTCAGTCTGCTGCCCACCACAGGGCCGTATACTGCCCACCACAGGTCAAGTCTGCTGCCCACCCAAAGGTCAGTCTGCTGCCCACTACAGGCCAGTCCGCTGCCCACAATACAGGCAAGTCATTTCGATCCTTTAGCGTCATATGCCAGTGAGGTGTATAAATCACTTTAAAGAAAGCGAAGGTATCCTGGGAAGTTGCCACGCGCGAGTGGTCACCTAGCAGATTGCGGGGAGTGGCAGCGACCGTACAACTCCAAGAGGGCATGCAATTAGAACGTGCGCACTGCCAGCGGTGCGCGACATCGAGGGCAGTTTGGCCTGTCCTCTCCACAGAGCAGACGGTGGTGTGTTGGATGAGTGTGCCCAAGCCACCTCAGTTGGTCCAGCTGGTGCACGCTGCTGCCGGACGATCCACAGACCTTGAAAGACCAACGGATCTTGACAGACGTGACACCTTGGCGGCGACGTCTGACAACGCGCCGGCGAAGGCCAGGACGGCCCGGCACCACCGCAATGACTGCTGGTGTTGCGGAGGGACCGGCGCCAGCCCGGCCAGGGGACGCGCAACACAGCCGGAGCCCAGCCGGATTAAGGCGCCGGGCCGGCACTGTGCTCGATGGGTGAAAACGTGATGGCATAATCAGCAGCATGACCAGGCGTATCGCCGCCTGCCCACTCATGACAGACGATGCTGATAGACTATCCCAGCTCGGAGTAGCACCGCCATGTTCGCTGCCAAATATGGGCTAATTACAAACTGCAATTCCTGGCATTGGCACATATCGCTACGATGTGCTCTTAGGTGTTGTATGAGGGAGGGGGTGGAATAAATAAACGTAAGTCTAACAGTTAAGCCAGTGAAATATCGAACAACATATTTCGAATGATCCTGTTATAAAAGGACTCATACATGACAGCGTTCAGGAAGTTCCGTCCTGAATGACGAAAGACACACTTAGAACAGTTCTGGCTAAGTTCAGATTTGTAGTATTCGGATAAGTTAAGCATGCTTTACTTTATTAATGTCGCATTATTTCGGAGACAAATGCTTTTAGAAGAGAAAACAAATATTCTGGCTTTTTCACGCATTGACAATATTCATCTTTACTTTCAGGTTCAGTACTCTTCTCTGCATCCTCTGCTTATTGGACCCCAAGAGATCAAACCATCCGTCACTATTCACACAATGTCCATCGAAAACCTCGACGGACAAATGCAACACTGCAACATTCTGCAATCATAAACAATGGCTTGGTTGTGTGAGTCAACCGAAACCAATGCTTGTGCATCAAATCGCTTCCCTTAGATGCTTTGCGTTTCTATCAAGGATACAATCATGCACCTACTGAGGGCTGATCATGTATATCCATTACAACTTAAATGAGTTAGTCACATGAATATCCCAGCACGTTTCTAATTGTCGTTATCTCCCAACACAAGCCGTCAATTTAATAGTATTGTTATTGTGACAATTTTGAAAATATCCTCTCAAAATACGCCAGGGAACAAAAAGAAGTGACCTAAGAAGGACTTAATTAATGAAATGAAGCGAGAATATACGTATTGGGTATCAATAGCATCAAATGGAAAAAGGTGTTTTAAAATTTGAATATAACTGGAATATCAACCATGTGATACCAACCAGCAGCCAGAATACTTTCGGAAAGAAAGCGCAGCCCATGACAGGACATTATTGGGAGGTAGCTTATCAATCAGTTATACAAGTTATATATTCAGCCAGATTTAAGTCCGATATACTTTACATCAATGGCGTCATTATTGGAGTGAAGGATAAAACATGAGGATATCAATATGACAGATCAATGTACAACATGGGTCAAATGGAAATCTTCCACACAACTGTCCAGTGTCCATGGAAACCGGGGCCGTGTCATTATGCTGCAATGGAAGTTCCATGACAATGCAAAACATCCGTGCATCCTTTTTTAAAGGAATCATATGTACACACGTATGCAACGGCTAAGTGGTGGAAACGACATCCATTAGCGTGGGATCTGTCTACGCTTGGCGGTCGCCTCAAGTTGTGCATATTTCTCTTTAAACCGAAAGTTTTAGAGTGAAGCAAAATCCCACGTACGTTCAAAGTAATGAGAACTTCCACATCAATCATTCCGAGTAAAAAACTGCAATCAACACATAGTGGAACTCAGATTGAGTGCAAGTATCCCAAGTGAAGAACGGGGTGAAACAAACTTGGATGTATCTGCTTCGGCTAACAATTGAGGCAGTGAAAAATGCATACACTGTAAAGCCACACTTCAAAAATGGACTTTCTCTCTCGCTCTTCTTTCTCGGCTCGCGCACCCCCTCCCACACAGTGATTCGCTGTGGGCGAAATGTTGTAGTTTGCGTGGACTTGCTACCTACAGCATGTTCCCTGAAGCTTTCGCGATTTGCATTGTCAGTTGGTTCGCTAGTTATTGGCTCTTACGACGCTTTTGGCCGTTTTTGGCTAGGTCATTAGCATCGGTGCAATCTTTCATGCCGATTGGTCTTGTGTCGCGGGTGGTGAGCAGCGACAGGGGAGATTCAAAATCACAACCATTCGGTTTCGAGACCGATATCTAACCCCTGCATTAATTCACTCCCTCACGATGTGCATTTCACCTGATTTCCTTGCCTTTATAGCCCACCCAACGTATGTGTCCACATATATCAATGCAACAATTACTTGGTACATGTGACTTGAGGTCACGACATGTCATGGAAATGACCCTCAATGATAATAAGCATGGACCTTTGCAATGGATCATGGGCACGCATACGTGATAATAACTAAAAACGTACTCACAAAGGAAATGAATCGCTCCATATGATAGCAATCTGCATGCAATGGCATGGCGATGCAAATATGGTCACCTTCAAAATATCACGTACTCCGTTACAAATAAGAACGGACAAGGTCCTTGCGGATATTCATATAAAGAAGTTTCATGCCGTCAGTGCTCCAAAACATTTTTTCATTAAAACAAGTAGCGAAAGCTATAATTTTGTTCACCTTAAAACTAGGTCGAGGTTTTTTTGTGTCAAATGCAAAGTTGGTGCAACATAATTGACGTGATTGAAGTCAGGTTAAATATGGATTCTGAATGCATACTTTATTTCGAGTTTGCACAGAAAATATCGTTTCATATCGAATCGCAAGACAAATGTTTCTCCATACCTGATAAAATGATGGAGGGTGTTATTGCTCATGGGGCCTGATGAGATTAAGAATGATCTGAATGAAATAAATTCCCCAGAATTGCCTGACCACCAATTTCTTCAATTTCCGAGATATGAGGGTGTTCAAACACGACCCTACTGGATCGACTTGTCCTAGAATGCTCTTATGAACGTGTGAACAAATTGAACATCAGGTAAAGGGATGTTGAGCGGGGAGTGCAACGGGATACCATATGATAATTGTAGCCACCCCAAAAAGCTTGGGGTGAGGAGCTTAAACATATTTCAAGTCTTGATGCTTATATCCATGCTCTCTTCGGTACTTTCGCGCCCAGGGCAAACATTGTGAAGCAGAATGTAACATTCCGAGAAGATTAAGAAGTAAAAAACAGTGCACGCCTTTCCATGCGCGCACCCAGGATTTTTACATTCGGGGAAGGGGGGGGGGCAGGACCGAAGGGGGCACTTGGCCGGCTCCAAAGGGCATTTGACCGGCTCTAAAAGGACTTTGCGGCCCGGGGCACACTGGAAGGTTTGTCGACCGGGGGGAAGGGGCGTGACCATTTGTTTTGGCCAAAAGCGCGACAGTTTGGGCCCAAAGGGCACCTTTTGGTACAGGCGGGGCACATAAGGCAGGACATTTCAACACTTAGACATTCCGGCCAAGAGGGCACTTTTGATCAAAAGGGCACTTGGCCAAAAAGGGCACTTTGGTCTCATGGGGGTCCCGGGCCCCCTGGCCCCCTCCGGTACGCTTATGCGCCTTTCCATAGGCGCCTTTCGCTCTGAGGCACTCCACAGTAACTCAATCGAACATCTTCGAATTTGCAATCCGACCGTTTTTGGATTTTCTGAAAAGTTGTGCACCGGGGATTTCATGGGCGAGCAATTCATATTTATGGTGAACACAAAATTCCATTTTTCCTCAAGACAGTCCTTGCAAATTTCCCAGTCAGTGAGGAGGCCTAACTTTGACGACCCATAACTCCATGGCTAAGAGAGCTTTTTCATTTAACCTTTTTTTGTTGAATTGGGATGAATCAAGGAACAAGTTGGCTATCTCGGATTTTCGATTTTCAATTTAGTAGGTCACGTGACTCCGTGACCAATTTTTGCGTCGTGACCTTCACTTTTTGGATGCTGAAATTAAACTTTCGTGTGACGAGCATTTGAGCTCCATTCATGCCTTTTTCATATACATAGATTAAAAAACGTGGAGCTCAACCCGCAAAAAGCACTTTGGGGCTCGCAATGCTGACACAGCACGCTACTTGGGGGACCCATGCCCGCCGATAACTTCGCATCTAGTTTGCATACGGTGACGAAATGGTCCAGTGACCCCTGATGACGAAACCTGTCAGTTGGTTTCTGCTACACTGACATCAGGTCACAAGGTCACGACATTGGGCGTTTAAGGTCATCTGAAGTCACGAACACGTCTATGGCTATAACTTGCCATCGACACTGCTGTGTGTGATTCAGAGAGTCGACTGCATGATGGGTGAGAGTGTGATGAATGTCCCGGGGAGGAAGGTGTGATGAAACATGTTGAACATACTAGTCGAACAGCGAGACAATGACGACGTTGACAGTGAGGAGGAGGTCCACTAAAAGCGATGGGACAGCACTGACCGTTGCACGCTCCAAGAAATCTCGCAAGCCGGGGAGTGCTCGAGAGACTAGCGCTTGGCGGGTTATACTTGAGGCGAGGTGCTGCTTAGCTCTGGGGAGACTTAGATGGGAGGGTTTAGGAAACTTTGAACTCCTTGTGCGGATGCCCGTTTTCACTGGGACACAGCGAGCCGTGCCTTGTGGTACTGGGCGATGGGAGAGCGCGACCGACCTGTTTCTTGATACTGTGCAGTAGGGTGTGTCGCCTGAACGGTTTTTCTTATGCTTAGTGAAATTATCGTGCAGATCGCCGAAAAAAACCCTGTGGTCGAAACCAAATCGAAATCAAACAATAAACAAAATATGCGACAGGCCGATAAAGAAACAAATTTTCCGGGCGCCCGGCGTTGAAGTCTCCAGTGATGGCGCTCCGTTGCGATTGGCATCTAACACCACGCGTCGGCCGCCGTCGGAGCGCCGCCGCGGCGCTGTGACGAAAAAGGCGGCAGTCGGTGCTGTGGATGACTTGTGAATGGATTCTGGTAATTCAAAAACAGATCAGGGGAGCCAGGATTTATCTGATTGTAAAGATTAAACTTCACTGAAGGACTGATCGCTCCACTTTCCTTTGTCTGTGCTCCACCTTTCACAGTGCTATGAATCATCATTCGAATAAATTGCGTACGCACTAAGGACACAAAATAGTTTCGCATGCCACACATCCATGTTTTATTAGTCAATCCAAGTCTCCTGTTCCTTTTCGTTACTCAAGTTTCAAGGGAAACTGTGATTATCAGCAGTAGGGACAACCTATTAACGAGGGCGACACGAGCCGTGCTGATATCTGATATCGATGTGCTGAAATGTGATATCGCGATATCGCGAAAATGTGCTGATATCGATAGCTGCAAATGTGCGATGGCCGACAAAGTGCCACCAATGGAGTTTCCCTTTGTCCAAGACCAGAGAGGACCTCGCCAAATGCAAATCGGCACCGCAGATATCCGTGAAACCACTCGTCGACGCGCCATGGACGAAAGGAGGCGTCTGACCGCCGAGAGAGTCACATCACCACAACCGGGACCTTCTGGAATGGCCCAACTAGATTCTAATTCAGACCAAGATTCCGCCACAGATTCATCATCGCTCACATCTTTAGTCAATGAGTCAGAGTATATGGTGAACAGTAACACAGACGAACTGCTAAATACGGCTCTAGCAGCAGATCGGTACGGAGTGTCTAATCGTGCGTGTGCTGCGACCATAAACGGTTTACAAGTGGACATTGGTCGGATCACTTCTGACGATATGGACTGCATAGTGGATAGCAAAAAAGTATGGCGAGCAAGGGATCGGATTAGAAGAGAGGTAGTAGCCCAGAGCCATGAGGATCATGCATGTCGTGTACCTGGTCTCTACTTCGACGGTAGAAAAGACGACACGCTTATGACAGCCAGTTCAAAGAAGACGGAAGAGCACATTGTGGTTGTATCCGAGCCAGACAGTGCATATTTAGGACATTTTACCCCACAGACTGGGAAAGCGGAGGACATTTTTCAGGACCTGAACGCCGTGGCATATGAGTTTGGTGCGGATGTTTCTGTGCTTGGCTGTGACGGCACGAGAGTTAATACTGGCCAAAAAGGTGGTGTTATCCGTTTGTTTGAGCTCGGACAAAAACGCCCCGTCCACTGGTTTGTGTGCCAACTTCATGCAAATGAACTTAATCTTCGTGCAGTATTTAGCCAGTTAGATGGAGTCACAACAAGACCTAAATCGTTTAGTGGGCTGATTGGTCGGGCTGCTGCAGGCGCAGTAGAAACCTTGCCAGTGGACGATTTTGAGCAAATCGATGGCGGAAATGTTTCAGAAATGACGCAGGAGATTCTCAGTGACCTAAGTTCAGATCAGGCTATTCTGTACAGTCTGGCGCGTAGTGTCCAGGCGGGCTGTATCTCAGATAGAACTGCGAAAATGAAGATCGGTCCACTAAACCACTCCAGGTGGCTGACTCTGGCGGCGCGAATTCTCCGGCTCTACATATCAATTATCAACCGAACAGCCATCAGACAGTCTGAGAATGCTAGCGGAGTTCATCGTGTGCCACTATACTCCCATGTGGTTCTGCATCAAGAAGAACTGGAAATGTTCTGACGGTCCTGGCAATGCGCTGCACAGCGTGCAACTTCTCAAAAGTTTGCGACCTGAGATAGCGGCCATGGTGCAGCCGGTAATACAGCGCAACAGCTACTGGTGTCACCCTGAGGCAGTACTGCTAGCAATGGCAGCGGGCCAAGATCAAGCCACACGGGAAAGGGCGGTCACTCAAACCCAGCAGTGTCGCAGAACTCAAGTCGATAGTGATACTGACGAAGTGCGGAAGTTCAAGCTTCCAAAATTGAATATGGGGGCAAACAGCATCATGGAGCTGATTGATTGGTGTAATGAGGCGATAACCGAGCCTCCCTTGACGCAACAACTGTCCGATGATGACTTACTAGACATCATCGCGAGTCCTCTCGAAGTACCGCCATACCCCGTGCACAGTCAGACGGTGGAACGGATGGTGAAAGTGGTGACCGAGGCGTCTTTGAAGGTAATTGGTGAAGAGGCCAGCCACGGTTACATTGTGGCGAAGTTGATACACAGGTCAGCAATGCCAGTGCTCAGCAGCAAAGAGGATTTCATGTCGGGTTTTCTGTCGAGCATGTAGACAAGTAGTACAGTTATAAAATGATAGTTCGTACAAAAAATGTGGCCGCTCGTACAAAAGGTGACGTCGCTGTATGCCCGTCTCCTTCGGTTGTAGTGGAACGGAGCATGATGCCGATTTCGCCTGGTCTATTTGTCATAACAATAAGATATCAAGTGTCTCAGAATTATTTAATTGGTCTTCGATGTAAACAGACGAGGAATTTTGAAGATGTTCAAGCTTTCAAAAGTGAAAATATTAGCATTATACGCCGATAGATCTACTGATTGAAAATGGAACGAACAAGCGACATAAAGTGAACCTTTCTTTCATGCGTCATATATCCAGGCAACTTATTAAGCGACTGGTGCTTATCAAAAGCCTTTTACCCCACTAAACACTTTCATTGAGTTTTATTAATGAGCTTCATCACCAGAATCCATTCATCAGTCATCCACAGCACACACTGCCGCCTTTTTCGTCACAGCGCCGCGGCGGCGCTCCGACGGTGGCCGGACGCGTGGTGTTAGATGCCAATCGCAACGGAGCGCGATCACTGGAGACTTCAACGCCGGACGCCCGGCAAATTTGTTTCTTTATCGGCCTGTCGCATATTTTGTTTATTGTTTGATTTCGATTTGGTTTCGACCACAGTTTTTTTTAGGTGATCTGCACGATAATTTCACTAAGCAAAGTGCAATTTCCAAAAAAAGGTCCTTCGTGACACACCCTACTGTGCAGCCCTGTCCGTGCCAACCTTGCGGAGCGTGCGATGCGAGCGTGCGAAGGGAGCGTGCGATGGTATAGGCGGCACCGTGAAACGCGCCACGTACCTCGAGAAGCCTGCCGCGCCCGGTAAAAGATAAAATCTTCACACCAGAGGACATGTACTGATTTGCTTGCCGGGCAGCTTGTGACAAAGATCAAGTTTTTTCATACGTCACAAAAGAGGAAGTGCAGAAGTCTGAGTAGGGAACTGAATGGCCGCTTCACCAAAACCGCGACGATCAAGGGAACAAGAAAGCACCACAGGTTCTGGCCCTGTGAGTCAGAAAATAATGCGGATCCACGTCCTCTCAGAAGACAAGACTGGCAAGCATGTCAAGGTGTTGAAGTGATACGTTGGTGCGCTGGTGTATTCTATCGATTGGAATATGTCAACTGGCACCTGCCATTTTACGAATAATCATGCAATCAGTACAAGAACACAAGGTCGTCAAACATGTCAAAGTGTTGAAGTGATATGTTGGTACGCTGGTGTCGTGTTGTTCTATCGATAGGTATATGCATATGTCAATAGGCACCTGTAATTGTATCGGTGACCTGACCTCAGGTCACGTGACATAACCTGACCCATCGTGGTCATGTTATCACTGTTAGTTATTTGGGCTTTAGGGCGCATCGACCAGGGTTGATCATTCGCGCCCCACATGTATCACTGTAACCGTCTCGATGTGGTGAACACAATAGCATTGAGTTCAGCTGTTTAGCTCATTTAGGGACAGTTTTAGCCAGAAATAAATTCGTGACCGCAGATCCAGCGATCTTGGACATTTAATGTCAATGTCACCTTATGACCTGATGGCAGTATAACAGGCACCAACCGACAGGTTTCGTCGTCGGGAGCCATTTCGAAACCGTATGCCAAATAGATGCGAAGTTATCGACGGACGGGGGTCCAACTAGCGTGTTGTCTGCATTGCGATTCCCAAAAGTACTTTTTACAGGTCGAACCCCATGTTTTTTATTCATTTATTTGAAATGGGGTTGTATGGGGCTCAAATCGTCATCAGACGAAAATTATAATTTCAGCAGCCAAAGGGTCCAGGCCACGCCGCAAAAGATAGGTCACGAGGTTACGTGACCTGATAAATTGAAAATCTAAAATCCGAGATAGCCAACTTATTCCTTCATTCATCCCAATTCAAAAAAAAGTTCAATGAAATAGCTCTCTTAACCTCGGAGTTATGCGTCGTCAAAGTTAGGCCTCCTAAGTAACCTTGGGAAATTTGCCAAGACTATCTTTGGAAATATTTGTGGGGATTTTTTTTCATCATAAATGAATTGTTCGCCCTTGGAAGCCCCGGTACACAACTTTAAAAGAAGAAAAAAATTAAAATGGTTGGACGGCACCCACCGGTTAAGTTGCCATGGATGCCTCTCTTACTACTAATGCCGAAGCCGAACATCTTTGTTGATAAAGCCTAACATATTCTGCCGGCCAATGTGTGAAAGGTACGGCATTTGTGACATTCTGATACTTCGACATCGCACATCGCATCGTGTATGTCGCAGTGTGTTGCTACGCCAGAATGTACACGTGCAAAACAAATCCAGAATTCAAAATTTTGGCATTCGACTTTCTGCGCTTTGGACATTCTGCTGTACCCTGTTCTGTTCATGGTTGCTGGGCATCGTGACGCTTGGGTAGATTGATTCATTATTTATGCTGAAGAGCGCAGGGACTGCATGGTCATGTTTGGACAGGGAAGAAGTCGAGGGGCGGAGACTTACGGCGCCCCCAGCAAAATATTACACCAGATCACGCAAGACATTTTGATTGATTGGTTGTGGGTTTTACGACTCATCGACCGTTGAGTCATGCAGCGCCGCCAATCTCTCACGCCGATTGGTCGTGGGCGAAGATAAAGAGCACAGGTGAGCACCCCCGTGCTCACCTGGGTTCGAGGTGAGACTCGAACCCACAATCTTTCGATTGTGAGACGAGCAACTTACGCATGGACCACTCGTCCCCACGCAAGACATTTTGAGATGTGCAGCACGTCAAACGAAAACGCTTCGGAAAGCGGTCTAGATGGCATAATACTCCTCTGTTCGTCAAGCCCCCTGAAGAAAACCCCGGCTGTTCTCCTCCTCTCGGGACATTATGTTGCGGTGCACTGGCACGCAACAGTGTCAAACAGTGACGGACACTGGAGTGCGACAAAATATTCAAGGGTCAGAATATCAAAGTGCAAGGAGATCCCAGAATTGGCATGGTCAGATATTTGGGCTTGAAGAGTGTATCGACTGCACATATGAAACATTAGACGTCACATTGGACATTCTGGAGTTTAGGGGTGCATCGACTACATCGGTCATGCAGCCATTTGACATTCTGCCGCACCCCCGTGCTCAACGCCATTGACATTTTGACGCTTAACATTCTGAGATTGCGCCGCGACAAGCATCATAAATCGTCCGTTTAAAACTGTCCAGACGTCAGAGAATCAGCAATGACGTTACGCTCCCGCCAAGACATGTCGCTCTGTGACCGACGGACATACTGCCCTGTCTGATCATGACAGGAGCGCACGCCACTGCATCCGTGTCTGATCCTCGGCTTAATATCGCGTGAGGAATCGTCAGCCTTTCACTTCGGTAATAGTATCTACCTTGATAAATATCAGCCGACAAAAATCACTGGGGGCATACACCTGGAAACACTTTCAATCCTAGCGTGAGAGAATGGTGGTGGTTCGCAAGCACTGAATGCAGCAGCGTCAACACCTTCGTCGACATGTTCTCACAGTTCGAAGTCACTACACCGAGTTCGTGATTGATGTCTGCCGATTTAGTTGCAAGCATTGTCCGCAGTACGCGACTTCCTGCTTGAACCAGTCCAGAACCATCAGACCGTACTGCGGTGGAGGATCGTTCGCCCCACCACATCATCGGCTTCTTCGAGAGTAGGCAGCACACAAAATGGCGCGGTAGGGTGAGGCTTGGCGTACTCTTTCCTTCGTCAATTTTACACGTGTAAAAGTTGCGATCACGAATGAGCTGGTTGGCATACGTCAAGTTAAAAGTGAACACCTACAAAAGTCGGCGAGCCAGGACTGTTCTTGAGCCTGGCGGGTTTCTTACGAAGCTTGCAGTGTCCTTTATATGTCGTACCTTTGTAATCAGGCGACTTTTTGTGCGTGTGAATGTAATTGCTCTCACATCACGCCAATATTGGCACATTGCGCCATTTTTACCGTATTTCTGCGAATTTGCCATTACGGAAGATCTCTTGAAACACGACAAAAAGGTTCTAGTCCCGCCAAAACTCAATTGGGCTTGGTTTAGGAATGACTTGCATTACTCAAGGTTGCTTGCACTCGCGCAAAGCTTCACTGAATTAATGACCTACCATATTTCTTCCGTGAAACAGTCGCACAATATCTCCGATTTGACACCGATATAGTTCTAGAAGGCCAAACTTGAAGTATTGCTCCAATGATACGGTTCCAACAATAGATGCGGGCCAGCGAGGAGGCCAATGGCAGGCCGTACGCACAACACGCATTAACTTTGGTGAGCACTGTTAACATGGTGACCGTGACCTTATTACGACGGGGTTCCGCTTAGCCGCCAGCTAGCCTGGCTGGGTACTTATATTTTCGGGCGCCTGGACCAAAAAGGTGCTCGCTTTAAGCCCGGAGCGTTTATCCACAGCATAATGAAACATGTTGCGGCACTGGGTGATCACCACAAAACCGGCCGCATTCAGACATCAATGTGTTACCGCAGCCAACTATTTTCGCATCATCCAGTAGCAGGTTCTCGTACGTCAAACTCCGTATGCTATACCATAGAACGGCCTACGCTCCACTGCAAAATGTTGGCAAGCAAACGGTGCATGCCGCACAGTCGAGATCCCTAAACAGCGTCGCCTTTCTTCACCACGCAAAAGATTGTGACGGGTACCATAGGTGTGGTCGATGCGCATTCTACAGTGTCATATTGTCTCTACCGGTTGTACGATAAGACCATTACTAATCTCCAGGGCTGGTTTCATTTTCTATAACTTGGCATCGGTCTTTGCATCCGAGCTGCTCTACGACTTGGCATACATAGATGACTAAATCTTCAAGATATGGTACCTAGCTGGAAGTGGGAAAGCCAGTCTTCGGTGGTTCTGGGCGCCTCATTTTCCAGCACAATCGGCACGTTCATTTCCCGACACTGTGATAAGCTTTGGAATCCAGCAAATCGTACGGCTTTCTATCTCGATACAGAGCAGTATGACGTGTCAGGATGTCAAAAAGCAGGTGGTCTGATAGGCGAAACTAAGTCAGTGCCAACAGATGGCTAAGCGAATCGAGTAGTGGTACATATAAAACGTAACACGAAATCACGATATATGAAAGTGTTGTGGTTACCGCAACAGCTCCGAGCTGTATCGAAATAGCTCAACTGGCTGTAGAGTCAGGCCCGTGGCCGAAATACGTGCCGTGCGTATTTTGATATATTTATTTACTTTAATATGAGCACATAAATATTTTACGCATTCTTCGGACCACTTTCTCCTAGAAAATAGACGTCGATTTCTGGAGACGTGATCTGAATTTCTGGACAAAACTATCCCAAAAATGTCGAGGTGGATACAGAAAAAGACGGGAGAAAATCCAAAACTTGTCCACACCAGCCTCTTCCATATTTGTAACAGGTTTTGTCATGCTTTTGACCATTTTAAAGGCTTTGATTATTCTGCTGAAGTGGGAACAGATTGCTTTGCAAAAACTACAAACGAGTCTGGAAACTAATTTAAGATCCTACATTTACTTACGGAACTTTCCTTTACTTTTGAACTTAATGTTGCCCTGAGCAAACATACTGACCTCAGAGAAACATGACACATCCAAGGCCATACTTTCCCAATCCCTAAATTAGAGAATCGAAGAACCGAGAAAAGCTGATGTACGCAAAACCGCCACAACAGATGGAGGCAGCCTCTCGAGCAGTCGTACGAGTTCCACAGATGGGACAGGTGTGCCCTGGGGGAGGCACCACTGGCGTCACAAATAGCTTGGCAGTCATTCTGGGCGTCCTGGCACCTGAATATCCTGCATAGGTGCAGGTGTCGTGAGAAAAAGCATACTTATGAAGGATATTCCGGTGCCAGAGGGCTCGGCCTGACTGTCACGCTATTTGTGGCACTATCGGTACATACCTAGGCATGGTGGGAAACAGTATACCTATGAAGGATATGCACGTGCAAGGACAGCCTGACTGCCAAGCTATTTGTGACGCTAATAGTACAATGAGCATATGCTGATGTCGCGCTGTCCGAAGTATACCTGTGCCGTCACTGCCTGCAAGTTCGTGTTCAATGCCAGAAATTGCGCAGCGTCGCTGTGATGGACAGCTAACAAGGCGCCTCCATGTGCAATAATAGTGTCGTTTTGGTTGTTTTTTTTTCTCCTAAAAAGCACTAGTAGTCTTCTAAATAAAACGGGGTTCCTGCTAAAAGCTTTGTCTCCTCCAACATCGCTACCGGAGTGTGCGCACTCATCATGGCTTCAGAGTTCCTCCAAACTGACCCTCGCACCTCTGCAGTTCCATTGTAAAACTAGGGACAACTTAGTTGTCTAGGCGTGACTAGAAGTGGCTAAAAGGGCTATGCAGGGTGTCTTGCGTGCGCTTCATTGCTGATGGACCGTCTAAAACAAAAGGAGCTGCTGAAACGCATTGCCAGTACACTGTAGAAGTGGGGCGGACTTGCTGTTGACGGACGCCCCCTCGGGCGGGACCTGGGGCGATCCCCACCAGGCGGTGATGGTGTCCATGGGGGAGTTCGCTTACGCCCCGCTACGGGGGAAGGCCAGGGTGCGACTCTATTGCCCCTGTGGGGTGGGGTGGGCGGAGGGCCCATGACACTACACGTCTCTGGGGTACATTGGGGACTGGCTTTGGTAGTTGAGGACGGTGGAGGTGTCGCCATGGGGAGGCTGCCCGCCAACTCGGGCGCTCCGTGACGACTCCCTGGAACTAGTGCGTGCTGACCGGCCAGACTCACCCATATCTGGCGCCAACCGGCGGACTTCGACCGTGAGACGGGGTCGGGTCACCGGAGGAGCGACTACTGGGACTCGTGGAAAGGTCACGACAGGCTCCTCTGAACTGGTTGGTGAGAGTAGGTAAGTTGGGGTGGTTTTGGATGGTACAGGGATGGGCTGGGCTGGTATGAGATCGGTGGAGGTGATGGGAAAGGAAGACTATTGATTATCGGTTTGGAAGTGGGTGGCTATCGGAGGGCCTGGCGGGCCTCTCGGTTCGCTCGACTTGTTGCCATTTCTCCGGAACTCTATCTGGTGACATATATGGCGTCACGACCTCAGAGGCCGGTGGCAGAGAAGCAGTGCGCTCTTCTGCCTCTAGGAGGGGGGGGGGGTGGTCTCACTCACCTGGTTTTGTGGTGTCGTTGGCGAGGCGACAGGTAGGCCGAAGTAACTAAGGAGGGCACACAGATGTGCGACCAGTTCGTTGGCTTTATTTTCCTCTATCTGACGTGGGACTGATGTGATTGTTCTGACTTCGGACGCGTAAGATGTTTTAGGGTGAGACTGGCCGTATATGTCCCCTGGCCTCACGGAAGGTTATTTTTCGGGCATGTTTATTTGCGATGATTTCCTTTTCTTTGATGTATATCAGACAAGTGCGGTCAGAAGAAGCATATGTAACCTCTCCTCCCTAACAGATCACACAGTTGGGTGTCTCGTGGGTGCACTGCTCCGTGACATGTTCAGAGGAAGCGCATCTACCACACGCTGGATGGGTCCAGCAAAACGAGTTTGTGTGTCCATACCTAGTAAGGAAGTTGTCCTGCCTGCTCATAGTAGGAAAAGTTAATGTTGCCGAGCCAGGTGAATGACATGTTGCGATAGGATGGGCACTGTAATGGGAGCGTACGGATGGAAGGACGTGTGAGGAACTCTTAGTCTGGCTTGTCCCCGGCTTCTCGGTGGACTGGCCACCGGATCCTTGGGGCACGCAATCCCCCACCCACCCCACTCCACCACATGGGCGCTAAATGACCAAACCTGGTCGATGCGCCCTAAGACTCAAATAACCAACCAACCAATCAACCACCCCACCACGGAAAGGAGGTGCCTCGTCGGGGAGCCCAAACTTTCTCTTCATCATCAATATATCCTTGTTGTGTGACCTCAAAATACCGTCGTAGACCATAATTCCGAAACCGTCACTCGGATCGAGCAAAAATTTGTTCAGACGTGTTCAGAGCACAAGACTACCCTGCGCACCAGTTTTGGTCCAGATACAAATTTAGTGGGTGTGAAATTGGATTTGTTTTGGTCGATCTGTCGTGGAACGCACCAGTTACTGAATACTGAACCAACATCTTTCTCCAAAAGGTTTGACATCGTGCCTTTAGATGAATGCTTAGGCGGTGTTTCTCCCTTATTTCTGATTTGATCGATCATGGTTAGAACGATTATGAACATGCTCACTATAACGCAGAGTGATCCACTCACATCTTGCTCTGCATCTCCAGGTGATGCGGCTAACTATGATGTTTATCATACAATAGCGGGTGTAGATATTACATGCATTGCTGCTCCGGTAAACTAAGAAAGAGTGCCTTTCAAGTACCTCTTACTTCCGGATAGAGTCCATTGCAACTGAATACACTTGAAATGATGCTTGGATGACGAATTTCGACATTCTACAACGCTTCTTCGACATCACACACTTACCGAGAAAGCATTATTGTGACAGTGCAGCATTTGACCTCGATCAGTTCCAACCGCCGAGAGCAAACTGGCTCCCGTCCATTTTTAAGCTGGTCAGTTAGTGGGAAATTCGTAGCGCAACCCGACACAATACGGTGCATAGAGGAACATGGTCGATAAATGAATCTGATGAATGACGGACATCCGAGCCTTCGAAAACGTGCGGCATATTCAGCAATCTAAGATGCCAGAAGCGGTGTTTCTGTTAGCTGGCATGGCAACAGATGACTCAATCTACATGCTCGCGGGGTTTTAGGGATGGAAAGCAGTCATAGTGATAATGTGTCAAGAGATGCATCATACGCTGTACTGTATGGTAATGCATGCACTTGGTGCACCTATATGCATCGCACAGGTGGTGGTAGAGTGGATTGTGATGATGTATAACTACAATAAAGAACATCTCATACAATTCTTCATCAGTGGCTCGTCAGAAAACAAGGGATAGGCTGTGAGGGTTCTGCCTGATATTTCTCCTCTAAAAGCGGATGGACAAGGCGAGGTGACTAGACAGCCGGCCATTTTTGTCGTTCGCAGCCGTTTTAGCCATCCTGAAATTTCCCACAAGTACGACCAGCAATGTAGCCGCACACGATGCATGCAACAGCAGCCATGCTTGCGTCAATGTGCAGATTTAATACCCATGAAGGAATGTAAGTTCGAGTTCGCGATTACCTTGGCCACGGTGCTGAATTCCGAGAAGCATCTGGAGATCAATCGCGAGGCGCTCCTGCCGATAATTCTCGCCAGTTCTCCAAACCTTCAGGGTTGCCAAATCACAACCATCGAGCCACCGCAATAAGCTTCGCCAGGCGAGCCTCCGATGGGCGCCCCCACAGCTGGGTATTCGCAGACGTCACGGGTAATCCAGGCAACAGGCTTCACCAGGCGAGCCTCTGCTGGACGCTCCCGCAGGTGGGTATTCACAGACGTCACGGGTAATTCAGGCAACAGGCTTCACCAGGCGAGCCTCTGCTGGACGCTCCCGCAGCTGGGTATTCGCAGACATCACGGGTAATCTAGGCAACATTCTTCACCAGACGAGGCTCCGCTGGACGTTCCCACAGCTTGGTGCCCATGCACGCATCGTTCTGGAATTCCACAATTTGGGTGAAAAAAACACCTGATAAAAATGTACGTTCAACATATCGAATAGTCCTTTGACTTTCTGAATTAACGTCCATGAAATAGGATGGCTGTATTCAAATAAGCTCGTTCATCACATTCTAACAACATCCAATTGTCGCATCAGGGCACAAATATCGCTACCAACTGCCTTTTTTCTCTCTCATACAGTCAGTTTTATGTGCAATATTGTTCCTTTCCTTCTATATCATAGTTTGCTTTGACGTCTTGAGTTTTTACTGTCTCATTGACCAGAAATTAACTTCAGGACACTGCACAGGGGTCACAGACAGGTGATCAAAGCAACAGGCTTTCGTCGACCAGCTGAGGCGTACCGGTCCATATGGCTGCATGTCATAGGTACAGTCCTCACGGCCGTATCTCGGGGGACGGTCCGCACGACTATATCTCGGGGGACGGTTCACAGGACTGTATCTCGGGGGTACGGTCCGCACGACTGTATCTCGGGGGACGGTCCGCACGACTGTATCTCGGGGGACGGTCCACACGACTGTATCTCGGGGGACAGTCCACTCGACTGTATCTCGGGGGATGGTCCACACGACTGTATCTCGAGGGACGGTCCACACGACCGTATCTCGTGGTACGGTCCACACGGCCGTATCTCGTGGTACGGTCCACACGGCCGTATCTCGTGGTACGGTCCACACGACTGTATCTCGGGGGACGGTCCACACGACTGTATCACTGGGGACGGTCCACACGACTATATCTCGGGGGACGGTCCACAGGACTGTATCTCGGGGGACGGTCCACACGACTGTATCTCGGGGGACAGTCCACACGACCGTATCTCGTGGTACGGTCCACACGGCCGTATCTCGTGGTACGGTCCACACGGCCGTATCTCGTGGTACGGTCCACACGACTGTATCTCGGGGGACGGTCCACACGACTGTATCTCTGGGGACGGTCCACACGACTATATCTCGGGGGACGGTCCACAGGACTGTATCTCGGGGGACGGTCCACACGGCCGTATTTCGTGGTACGGTCCACACGGCCGTATCTCGTGGTACGGTCCACACGGCCGTATCTCGTGGTACGGTCCACACGACTGTATCTCGGGGGACGGTTCACACGACTGTAACTCTGGGGACGGTCCACACGACTATATCTCGGGGGACGGTCCACAGGACTGTATCTCGGGGGACGGTCCACACGACTAAATCTCGGGGGTACGGTCCACACGACTGTATCTCGGGGGACGGCCCACACGACTGTATCTCGGGGGGGGGCGGTCCGCACGGCCGTATCTCGGGGGACGGCCCACACGACTGTATCTCGGGGGACGGTCCACACAACTGACTGTCTCGGGGGACGGTCCACACGATTGTATCTCTGGGGTATGGTCCACACGTACATATCTCGTGGTACGGTCCACACGACTGTATCTCGTGGTACGGTCCACACGATTGTATCTCTGGGGTATGGTCCACACGTACATATCTCGTGGTACGGTCCACACGACTGTATCTCGTATCTGGGGTACGGTCCGCACACGGCAGTATCTCGTGGTACGGCCCACACGGCCGTATCTCGTGGTACGGTCCACAGGACTGTATCTCGGGGGTACCGGGTGTGACCGGCGTGACTTCAGCATGCGATCAGCGCTAGTGATGTGTGGAGAAGAAACCGGAGACGTCCTTTGCGCTTCGTCAGTATGTACTCTCCGGCATCGCGGTTCCTGTTAGGTATTTTACATAGGCCCAGGCAAGGGCTAGATACTACGAGTTATGTACAAATAAACCATGAGACATACACATGCCAGCACTTACCAACGGTTCCAATGTTCTCAGTGCCTTCAAAGAAGACTAGACTCACATACCTAATGCAAAGCTAATATGTGCATTTCACACGCAAGCATACATCTGGAGAGCAAGTGGTAAAAACCAACTAACGACGCAACCAAAACAGACTCGAATGTGGTACGGCTGCTTTTTTACGCCAACATAGTGCCTTCCACAACAAAACAGAGCATCCCGTCAGCCTGCCCAGTCCGGTGTGCAGCAGTGACCTTGTTGCGTGACGGGGTCAGCTGCAGGGAGACCCAATCACCCGGTGACGACACAATGCCATTCAGCTGACGGCCGACCTTTCGCCACGGACGGCACAGCTGGATGGCTGGAGCAAGGGAAGGCGGAGCCGGACACTGAACAGTGGGGAGGGAGAGGAGCGGGCACCCAGAAAGTGATAACTCGATGGGCAGCTGGGGGTGCAAAACACCGTAACATAAATGCATAGCTGGAACAGATGAATCTACCGGAAGGGGATCATCCAAAGTTCACCACATCCAACGATCACAACCTACAAAAGTACGAAGTGCTCGTAACCTTAAAAGTTCACTTAAGTACAATAATCATAAAATCCAACAATAATTCGCCAATAGTTCGTTAGAGTAGCCGGTAGAACTGACGGCGAAATCATGTAGTTACGTAACGTTAGGCTAGATATATTTTATTGTCATGGGTTTTACCAGTTCCTCTAGCGGAAAATTGAGGATCTTTGTACTTTATGATCTTGGGCGAAGATGAACTTTGGAGGTTATGAACGCTCTCTTTGGGGCAGATTTGGATGTCGTGATTGCTGGACCGCGTGGACTTTGAACATTGCGGACGCATCACAGTGAAATACTTTTCAACTTGATTTGGCTTTTGTATGCTATGATCCTTGGACGTTGCGAGCTTTGGGCGTTATGAACTCTGGTAAATAAATTAACCTTGGATTCTATGATATGGCCCATGAGGAGAGACAGAATGGAAGAGCTGACAGCACCCTGGGGGCGATGACAGGTAAAATGGCTGAAGCTGCCAATTGTGACTCACAGAATTGCATGGAATAGTTACGATCCACCGGCGAGCACCCGCGGCAACGCATATGAAGTTTAACATGAGGAGTCGTATGTCCGCTCAGATTGCCTATGAGAGTATTCCCAGGTGGTCAGGATGCACTTTAGCATACAAGTTAATGCCTGAGACCAACGAACGCGGTAAAAAGGATATAAGCTTCCGACTGCTCAAGGACCATGTCAAGGTAATTTCAAACTCCATCCAAACAACGATACGTTTGGCTAAAGCACTTCCTACAATGGATGTCTTTTGCGCGCGATGGGAGCTTGACATCTTCCAAGCCGGTGGCAAAGCTAAACATGGGAACGTCTGCGACCGGGCTCCGTGACCCTGCAAGCGACAGCGCTCCACTGTTTCGATTAGCTGGTACGGTTAGAGCACAACAGCGGCTAGTTGGGTTGGACGCAATCCCTGGCTGGATAAGTGGGGAGGGTCACCTTTCGATGCTTTATCCAGTGGTTATTTTGGTATATCTCAGTGCGCTGATTCCAAATATGGCATACAAAATGCGATTTTTTGTAAACTAAAAAGTGTCCGCATCAAGCGATTGACGTTTATAGATCAATCATTTTTGTACGTGTCACGACTCTTCAGTTAGGCAGGCATCAGCAAAATGCTAGTAGATGACCAACAGAAACATACAGCAATTCTTTGTCTACATTTCGGCATAAAGACCACGCCTCTACTCTGCTTGTCGATCCTGTAAGCATTGTTGGAAAGTTGTAGGTCACGTCGCCGGCGCCTCTGCCGCCACGTCTCGGTCGTCCGGCCGTTATCACCGGATATGCGGATCAGGATGTGGAATAACATGGATCAGTTGCACATCGTAAGCACTCGTCCGATATCAGTCAGGCATACAACTTACCCATGATCGGAAATTTTCATGAAAATAGCAGCTTCAGTTACGAAATATCCATCGATAGCGGCGAAAACTGGAGTATTGGTGGTGAAGATACTTGAAGAAACAGCACGGGCAGGGAGCTAAGGGAGCCATCAACTTCCCTCCCCTAACGGTAGGAGGTTCACCTGAAAGGAGGCCACAGTTGGCCACAGGAGGTCCTCTCAGACACCCGGCGAACCTCCTCCCCCCGCCCTCTGGTAGTGATGTTCGATCGGAGAGGCTCCAACGGGGATTTAAGTGCCCAATCCCAGTATACAAGGGTTGGGTGCAGAAGGCCACCGTTAAGATGAAAGTTTCACTGGGAAAGTACTCCCTCTTAAGCACGCTTGTGTATCAGTACAAGAGTTCCTTATTGAGAACTCTCAGCTGGACCCCTCCGCCCAATCTACAGCAGTTTTGACCTTCGATCCAATAGGGTAGGTGTAGCCTGGCCCTAGGCAGTAGATAATGCCTCATCAATAGTACTGGAGTGTCTACAGAGGTCGTTAACCGATGTGCTCTGTGCTCCGCCGATTGGCTGATTAGCCGATTGCGATGTGCTCCTGTTCCATTTTATTCCACTTCCCGATCCACACATCCGATGACAACGAGCGGACGGCCGCGATGTAGCGGCAGAGGCGCCGGCGACGTGTCCGACAACTTCCAACAATACTTACAGGATCATCAAGCGAAATGCAGGGGCAAAATGTGTGCCGAAAGGCAGACAAAGAGTTGCTCTATGTTTATGTTTGTCATTTACCAGGACAGTGCTGACATAGTTTATTCATATCTATATAAAACTACATAGTATCGATGCAAGTTGAAACCCCCCTGGGAGCACACAATACTTCTTCAGGCGACACGGATTGCATGCGCATTTCAAGGTGCATTACAAGTTTACGAATCACTGGAGGAAAAAAGGACCCAACTGGCAGAAGGATGGGAAGATTTCTGAGAATCCAGGACGTGGCGGCTACGGTTGGCAGACCTTCGGATCCGGTTCATGGCTGACGGAGAGTCCGTGAACCTATCTATCGGCTATACTTCACCTATTGGCTATGAAATTCGCCAAACCAGTGCCTCCAACTCAACACGACGCAGGCTATGGAGTATTGCATACCAATGTACACACTCAAAGATGAAACTACTGGTTATTTTGGGTTCTTTTACGACGCATTCGACCTCCTGGTCATATAACGTCGCCAACCTCTTCCGCCGATTGGTCGCGGGTGGACTTGGTAATATTCCCGGTTGTGGGATTCGAACCTGCAATCTTACGATCAAGAGTCCAGCACCCTACCGACTGAGCTACTGCGGCCACCAAACTACTAGGTGTATCTAATTATCAGATTATATAGCACCAATCACACACTGAAGCACACATATATTACATGGAAATAACTGCAAGTGCGCAATCATCAACAGCGGTCAGCTCATGAGGAGCTTCAATGAACCTACAGTTACGAAATATGGTCTGTATACGTAATACCATGTAAATACGATAACACGTGTGCTGAAGCTTGTTCATTTTGGGTATAGCGTTTAGCTTGTGAGATAAATGACTCACGGCAACCAGTCAATGCGGCAAATTTCCCCATGCAAATTAAATACACTTCGCATTCCGCAGGGCTCGGCCAGAACCGATAACTCGACACCACAACATCATTAAGTATTGATCCAGACTTGGGCGCTAGCCCGGCTAAAGTAAAATCAAAGCAACATAAGAATGGCACGAACCTTCGGTTTCTCTTGCTACTTCTGTATCCATTTCGAATCAATAAGCAGAATCACCTACCCGTTCGTCCGGTAGCCGATGTAACCTGGGTCAGGGGTTGAACGAGCTCGGCCCTGCGCCATGCATCCGCTCGAGCGCCGTGTCCTCCCGCGCTGAGTCACCGTGGTCGGAGCTGAAGAACCCCGTCACCCAGCACTTTGGTGGTGTAGGACGCACGGCCAACGAGCATTGACTTGCGCACAACCAACTCAGAGTTCGTTGACAGTACTCTACACAAAGTCCAGCCTCAGTCCAAGCCGGTAGGTACCCAACGCCCTCCCATGTTTTCGCCAGCGTGGTGAGGTTATACGGTGCGCATGCCACCAGGTGGCTGACGGCTTTTCGATGGCTCTCCTTTCAGAGAACGGTCAACTCGGCCAGCTGTCACATGCGCTGGCCGCTGACGGAACGTCGTCCGCCCCCCCCCCCCCCTGAGGTCTGGACACGTCCGCTGACCGCTGACTGAATGTCCTCTGCCCCGAGATCTGGCCACGTCCGTTGACCGCTGACGGAATGTCTTCCGTCCCGAGGTCTGGCCACGTCCGTTGACCGCTGACGGAATGTCTTCCGTCCCGAGGTCTGGCCACGTCCGCTGACCGCTGACTAAACGTCGGCCGTGCAGAGGATACTACGTACATCCTCGGCCGCGTCACGTGGCGACTCGTCCAACACGGTCTGCCGGGCGCACCCGGCGCGGACATCAGATGGTACTTTGGTTCTTTTACGACGCATCCGACTGCCCTGTCACATAGCGTCGCCACCCTCTCACGCCAATTGGTCGCGGGTGAACTCAATACTCAGGCCAGTTGTGGGATTCGAACCGACGCCCTTACGACTAAAGTCCAACTCCCTACCGACAGAGCTACTGCGGCCTCCATGCCGGATATCAGACAACGAGGCTATAGCTCCGCAACGAACGCTGCTTGATGCACCAGCCGCCCGTGTGTCTCTCGAAGGCATCGAGACATGGCAGTGAAGGCATGACGGAATACTTTCATCAAGGGCAGGCTTTCACTCACGGATGCTGACTAGTGCAACTGCCGATAATTATCAACACGCCAGCATCTCCTGGAAGCACTCTGTTTCACGATCTATCTCACAGGATGGAGACATCAAGGCGCTACAGGTCCTCCAACGGGTCGTTACAGGTCCCCCAGTGGGGCGCCACGGGTTCCACAGTGGGGCGGCATTGGTCCCCCAGTGGAGCGGTACGGGTTCCACAGTGGGGCGGCATTGGTCCCTCAGTGGAGCGCCACAGGCTCTACAGCTGGACGTCACGGGCTCCACAGCTGGACGTCACGGGCTCCACAGCTGGACGTCACGGGCTCCACAGCTGGACGGCACGGGCTCCACAGCTGGACGTCACGGGCTCCACAGCTGGACGTCACGGGCTCCACAGCTGGACGTCCGGGCTCCACAGCCGAACGTCACGGGCTCCACAGCTGGACGGCACGGGCTCTACAGCTGGACGTCACGGGCTCCACACCTGGACGTCACGGGTTCCATAGCTGGACGTCACGGGCTCCACAGCTGGACGGCACGGGCTCTACAGCTGGACGTCACGGGCTCCACACCTGGACGTCACGGGTTCCATAGCTGGACGTCACGGGCTCTACAGCTGGACGTCACGGGCTCCACAGCTGGACGTCACGGGCTCCACAGCCGGACGTCACGGGCCCCACAGCTGGACGTCACGGGCTCCACAGCTGGACGTCACGGGCTACACAGCTGGACGTCACGGGCTCTACAGCTGGACGTCACGGGATCCACAGCTGGACGTCACGGGCTCCACAGCTGGACGTCACGGGCTCCACAGCTGGACGTCACGGGCTCTACAGCTGGACGGCACGGGCTCCACAGCTGGACGTCACGGGCTCCACAGCCGGACGTCACGGGCCCCACAGCTGGACGTCACGGGCTCCACAGCTGGACGTCACGGGCTACACAGCTGGACGTCACGGGCCCCACAGCTGGACGTCACGGGCTCCACAGCTGGACGTCACGGGATCCGCAGCTGGACGCCACGGGCTCCACAGCTGGACGACACGGGCTCCACAGCTGGACGTCACGGGCTCCACAGCTGGACGTCACGGGATCCACAGCTGGACGTCACGGGCTCTACAGCTGACGCCACGGGTCCCACAGCTGGACGCCACAGGCTCTACAGCTGGACGTCACGGGCCCCACAGCTGGACGTCACGGGCTCCACAGCTGGACGTCACGGGATCCACAGCTGGACGCCACGGGCTCCACAGCTGGACGACACGGGCCCCACAGCTGGACGTCACGGGCTCCACAGCTGGACGTCACGGGATCCACAGCTGGACGCCACGGGTTCCACAGCTGGACGCCACGGGTTCCACAGCTGGACGCCACCCCCACCCCACCGTGTCGGTACTCACCAGGCGCCGGACGTGTGCTCGCTGCGACTCGGCCGCCTCCAGCAGCTGGGCCGACAGCTGCTGCTGGCGCAGCTGTAGCCGGCCGTGCAGCTGGCTGAAGTGCTCCTGGATGGTCTCCAGCAGGGCGGCCGGCTCCAGTGAGTCGACCGCGGGCGCCGCGCGCAGACCCTGCAGACGAGGCGACCGTCGGTCACAGTGCGTGGCGGCGCAGGTGGGGCACGGCAGCAGGGCCGGCGAGCATGACAGCACGTGCGAGTGAGGACGCAGTCTGTCCGGCTCGGTCAGCCCCGTGGGGCAGAGGACAGAACTCAGCACGGTCATGTCAGATCAAGTCCGGATGTTCAGGGGAGCAGAAGGCGGCAACAGCAAGTCAAAGTCGGTCAGATAATGTCAGGCCATGTCAGGACAAATTGGGCCAGTGGTCGGGAGAAAGCGTTGCAACAGGTCGGTCGGGTCGGGGAGCAGGAGAGAGGCAACAAGGAACACACAGGCAGGTTCTGCTGGGAGAGCAGTTAGTTATTTAATGATTTGAGCTTTAGGGCACATCAACTTCATCGGTAGCGTTCCATGGGAAATGTTACCACTGCTGCGACGACAGTATGCATCGTTGTGTGAACCCGCACCATGCGCTTTTTCGACACGAGCACATCTAGCGAAGCTGCCATACGCACTGGGGTGTGTTCAATCAGGAAACAGTGGTGGCATCATACATTACGGCATGATGTGTGCACTGTTCATCATTATTCGAAGAGGCCGAATTACGCTTGAGTATGTTGTCGATGACGTTTTAAAATTTGAGCGAGTGCTTCCTGGAAGATACGTGTCTCCATAGAATGTTTCCAGATTGTGCCAAAACACTTCTCTGACTGAACAACTTTCATGGAACTGGATAGCAAGGAAATTATAGACGGATTAAACAAAGGAACATACTAAAAATGAGCTTCATCCTTTTAGCTGGAAGACTGTTATGCCATGTCCGAGCCAAAATATACATACAGTAAAAAAACATGAAAAATAAAAACAAAATGTATTTCCATATCGATATTTATTCGGGATTGTGCCCAGTGATGATGATGAAGTGCAGCGCGCCAGTCCCACGTGGTGGGTGGTCCGCCGCATCGCTGAGTCCTCACATGCCTCTTACAGTCTCACGGACAGCTACGCGGTTCGTCGGAGATTAAGCCGATCCAGATTCCGCGGCCAACAAACAGTCGCGCGACGATGCATCAATACTAGTCACCTTGTTGTGAAGCGCCGAGACCGCAGGAGAACGCTACCAAGCGGGGGCTGGGATGCATGGCATGTGCATGCTCGCACGTGATTAACAGGCTAAGCGCTTCATTAACGAAGCTCTGAGAGCCCAGCTGCCCGCGAAGCCCAGCCCGGATAAAAAACACTAAGATCAAATGCTACTTGGCTGGAAGTGTTGCGGAGCCTGCTTTGGTTATAAAACAATAACAGGTTGGCGCTGGAACATTCCAAGCAGCCATTAGCACATAATAAACCTACAGTGGAGTGCGAGAACCCAGACATCAATGGACACCAGAGAGCGAATGAAATAAACTGATAACAACCGTGCCATGAGCATCTGAAAATTCGCACCGCCAAGTAGGTAAAGCCTCAATTTTAAAGTGGTTGTGCAGGCAGCCGGCTATAGGCGAGAGATAAAGAGAATGTGAGATATCTGAAAGACTACATGTCTGCTACAAATGATTTTGTGATGTTACATTTACCACATCATAAGTCACATCGATTGTATCGTCCAGTCATAATACGGCAGCAGCTGACCGTCACCGATTGCACTACCCAGTCATAATACGGGCAGCGGCTGACCGTCACCGATTGCATCATCCAGTCATTATACGGGCAGCAGCTGACCGTCACCGATTGCATCATCCAGTCATAATATGGGCAGCAGCTGACCGTCACCGATTGCACTACCCAGTCATAATACGGGCAGCGGCAGACCGTCACCGATTATATCGTCCAGTCATAATACGGGCAGCGGCTGATCGTCACCGATTGCATCATCCAGTTATAATATGGGCAGCGGCTGACCGTCACCGATTGTACTACCCAGTCATAATACGGGCAGCGGCTGACCGTCACCGATTGCATCATCCAGTTATAATATGGGCAGCGGCTGATCGTCACCGATTGTACTACCCAGTCATAATACGGGCAGTGGCTGACCGTCACCGATTATACTACCCAGTCATAATACGGGCAGCGGCTGATCGTCACCGACTGTATCACCCAATCCTAATACGGGCAGCAGCTGACCGTCACCGATTGATTCAGGATCCGGTAGCGAGCTGTGTAGTGTAGAGACCCCAGCGTCGTCGCAGCCGCCGTGCTCGTCAGTCATAACAGACGCCGGAGATGCTGCGCGGTGCTCTGGCCACTCCGCCGACCGGTGCCGGGCAGAGTTCGCATTCCTTGGCCGGTCTCAACATCGCCGAATGCGGACGGCCCTCTAGTCGCGCATAGTTCGCTATTACCATACTCCATTCCAGGAGCGGCTAAAGAGCGCAACCTTGTAAAGAAGAAACATGGGAGCTTGAGCAGACCTGATGATGATTTTTGACATAGAATGCAGAGATAGATCGATCATTACGCACGACATTGATACGAGTGAATTTTGTGTTTGAACTTGCTGGAATAATATGGACATGTTTGAAATTATAAGCTGCATTTTGGTTGTCTGATGAGCCAGTACCGTCGTCTTCACCCTACAGTTAGCCAACTATTTGTTACAATCTAATGGGATTATTGATGAATCTTAGTTAGTTATTTGGGCTTTATGGCGCATCAACCATGTTGATCATATTGCTAATTGATGAAACAAGTGTAGAATAGTGGCAAACTGGAGCAAGTTCATTCTCACATTTTTTCAAAAAGTTTCTTTTGTCGAGGTCATTAGGGCACGATTTACTTTTCTGAATTATACCTTAATGAACAAGAACGGATCACGCTCAAGGAAGGACGTGGCAAAAATTGATCCCATCCGGCTGGGCCGGCAGGGACTGGGAGGAAACCCCGCCCCCGTTCCGAGGCGACTTGTCGCTTGGCCCGTATGGGGCTTTACGGATCCGTCCGCTACTCCTGGATATCGCGACCAAAGGTATGTGTTGCACCCCCGTCGCAACTACCGACGTGCGACGGGGTACCTCAGCCTCCAGGACTCTGTCAACCCCTGGGGATGGGCCGAGGGGGCGTGACTACCCCGATAAAACTGACCGGACGAGTGGACCAGGGGAAGCTGGTCTGCCTGCTCGTGACATGGGAGGGGTTGGTGTTGCAGGGCTGGATGAAGGACATACAAAGGGACGTCGGTACGGGATGGATGCTGGTAAGGGAAGAAAGGGACGGATGATCGATACTGCGTGAGCCCCGGGAAACACCTCCGTGCTTACGCGCCCCTCATCGAGGCGGCTATGGTAGCCCGTGGGAGCGCCAAATTCTCTAGAAAGCCGAGTACCGAGGTTGATCCCACTGCAGGAGCCACCGGGAGTGGAGCTGCTCACGGCTACTGAGCGGCAGCTGCTCACGGCTACCGAGCGGCAGCTGCTCACGGCTACCGAGCGGCAACTCAAGGCTACCGAGCGGCAGCTGCTCACGGCTACCGAGCGGCAACTCAAGGCTACCGAGGGGCAGCTGCTCACGGCTACCGAGCGGCAACTCCCCAAGGCTACCGAACGGCAGCTGCTCACGGCTACCGAGCGGCAGCTGCTCACGGCTACCGAGCGGCAGCTGCTCACGGCTACCGAGCGGCAACTTCTCAAGGCTACCGAACGGCAGCTGCGCACGGCTACTGAGCGGCAGCTGCTCACGGCTACCGAGCGGCAGCTGCTCACGGCTACCGAGCAGCAGCTGCTCATGGCCGTCCAGAGTGCGGCTGCTTATCCGTATGTTAATTACAGCCGACTGGTGCATTATCTCGTGACCCCATGCCGCCGACTGGTCAGATTCGGGTCAGGTCAGATTCGTGTCAGGTCAGATTCGTGGTTGGGTGCACCTACCGCATCTGATGTTCGTGGTCAACGAAAGTCACGAGCGATGCCGATATCATCGACAGCTTAAGGACACTTTAATATATATATATATATATATATATATATATATATGTATCCATTTCATATACAAGTAGAAGGCCGCCTATGAAGCTAAATAAACCAATAACATTGCGTATGTCGTGATCTGGATCGCAACAAAAGCAAAGCTGCACAACCGGCCCCACAATTGTTAAGGAGAGACCGACGTTCATGGAACTTCTGAGGATTAGCAGCCTGAGACCTTGCACTGACCTCACATACCCGAGGTAAACACTACACCACAGGGGGGGGGGGACTTGGAAATCAATGGCACTCCGACAATATGACTTCGTCGAGATTATCACAACGCCGGGAGAACTCAACCAGACGGAAAAGTCCCTTAGGAAATGCTCCGCTTTAATGGGAAGGAGGGCGGCGGCAAAAGGATACTGCAAGCATTGAAAGGTGATGTCATAGAGTGGAAGATGCCTGAAATATTTCACTGGGGCCGGAAACGAGGAGTTCTGAGGCGAGATGCAGGCATGACACGAGCTTGACGAAGAAGCTGCGAAATAAACAGTCTTAGTATGTTCGGCTTATTCGCACTCCCCTCCATTTGTTCCCGAATTATACTTCTCTTCCCGTGGTCATGGAATATGTATTGCAACACTAACTGCACCTTGTTAGTTCCTTATTTTGGTTTTAGGGGACTTCGAACGGTATATGATCACTCGCACACACAACTGTCATTCTAGTACTTCATTGTTAGATTGAAAATATTGCCTTGGTGTGCATGTAGTCTGAAATCCCATAGCTGATTACGCACGGAACAGCTTATGGAATATACGACTTTTAGACTGATCCCTAGAATGTCTTCATACGTGAAACAATCCATGTAACGTCCACAAGACGACCAGAGCACACGTGCAGTGTTGGTACGTGAGTAATAGGTGGCGCAGTGTCAGGGTCCCTAGACAGCGGACACATTGCGGCCCCTCCTCCCCACAAAGGGGATAACGATGGGTAGCCTAGATGTGCCCGACACGCATCCTGCAAAAGGTACCCGTCTCTTTTCTGGGTCCACGAAGGCACGACACCCAATGTCCCAGGTATGGCTTGATTGTGTGCTGCCTATTGTTGATCCCGGGCTCTCTGTCACTTGGCAAGCATGAAATTGAAATCCTGGAGAAGTGGTCCCTAACAGGAATTGGGCAAACGCGTGGGCAGAGATTGTGTTATTCCCACGTCGCCGCACCCACGTCGCCGCAGAGATGGTACGCCCATTTCCGTACACGCCGATGTGGCTCACAATCCTGCATTAGTGGGCAGTTTTCCCGCCTCGTTCCAACATAGTATGACGTACTCATGTGAAGCAGCAAAGTGCCTGGAGTGATATAAAGTGCAGTAACTGCCAAAAGGCTGCTAAGAAAATCAGATCTGATCACATATTGATCACGTCGGATCACGTCCTGTGAAACATCCCCAAGCTACAGTGCCTTGTTGATCAAAATTAGATCAGAAAAATACGATTTACACAGGCAAACTAAACGAACGCACAGCAGTACCGCACACGAAACTACACCCTGCTCCTGCGGTGGTTTTGGAGCCATCAGTAAAGATCCGTGTATGGCCTCGGTAAAAATTGAGATGCAAAATCGTTACCCAACACAATTCCGACGGGTATCCTCCTTTGCACATGGCTGACAAAAACAGGTTAGTTGCAGATTAAAACAGGTTTCAGAGTGGTATCAGTAGTTTCTGCACTCACATCACTCAGTGCATTCTCGCTCTACTATTTCAAAAACGGCCTGCATCCGACTACAGATTGAGTATGTCCCACGATTCCGCCAGTTAGAACAGAGTGTCAAAATACGACGGGACTATTTCATAATCGGGTGTGTGGGAAACTGACGCAGCCGACAAGCATATCGCGAGTCAAGCATTTATCGCCTCAATGCCGGTGACGGCTCATTGGCCTCCACCACCAGGCTAACAGCCGGTGATGTTTTGAAAGCACCAGCAATGATGCGCAGTATTGCATGGTGCATTGTGCTCAGGATGCGCTTAGTGCTAGCTTAAGCACCATCATGCACGTGACACACGTAGTATAGTTTGGACCGTACAAGTGTTTCACAAAACATAATCAGTTTTACGGTAGGCGTTGAAAGACTTTCCCCAAATACTCTTAGAAGATTGAGAGACTTAAGAGGTTGTTATATAAATTGTGAGTGTTTGAATTGAGTATAAAATGTGACGTTTGTATGTCAGACTACCAACGAATTGTTCACGAAGCAACTTCACAGCTAGCTGGGATAGGTTCGCTTTGCAGCTTAACGGTCGTTTCTGAATGCGTCGTAAGTGGCAGACATGGATTGCAGCCGTTTTGAGTGGGGAAAACCGGAAACCATTTCTGACGCTCCGGCTCTGAAGTTTGTTCAATGCACTAAACTGCCCCTTGCTATGCAGTTCGGCGCTTTCCTTTGCCGTCCCTCCGCCATGGAAGCCCCACCATTTCCATGTACAGAATCTCCCTTACCCTGGTTGATCATTCTTGCACAAAACTATCTGCAAATTCGGCGCAAAAAATACACATCATGGTGCAGCTCATTTTGATAATCTACATATCAGTCGCCAAGCAGGCGAGTTCTTCACCACTGGCCACGGTGCAGCTCATTTTGATAATCCACACATCTGGCACCAGACAGACTAGTTTTTCTTCACCATACAACGTGATTACGTTGTAGACTGGCTGGTCAGTTCAAACCACTGATGAAAGAGCACTTGGGCTCTCAAACTCCATGTGAAACATGACACATGGTACGTCATTTACCTCAGGCCCGTTCCACGAGAAATCGACAAATGAAATGCCAAAAATAGCACCCAGTATTCTATATCTTGATAAAAATAATTGTGTAGAGTCATCTGATACACCGAATCTAGTGCTATTTAACAAGAAAGATCGGGTCAACGGTCCAGGCGTTATAGCCTCGGGCTTTGAGATGTCGCCTAACAAGGGTTTCTTTTGAGGTCTTTAACTCAGTGAAGAACAATCTGATTTGTAGAAAAGCTTATATCGGTGAACTCACAATAATCCACTACATACTTTGGCTTTTTTTGGAATTTTCGTTTACGGGCTATTTGAAATCGTGACATCGCAACCTAAGGTCACGCGACCTACTTTAACTATCGGATCAGTCACAATGCGAGAAGCAAACTGTAGAAACTGAAAGAAACAAACTGTAGACAAACAAACAAACAAACTGTAAATAAACGAACAAACCTAAATTCAATTAGGTTGGATTTGGTTAGGTTAGGCTAGGTTAGCTAGGCTGCGATTTGCTAGACTAGTAAGGTTAGGTTGAACCTCCCCCAGCATGTCCACCATTAACCATCGGACATCAAGAACCTCCACTGGTGCTCACTGCTTCACATGCAGCCACAAAAATTAACTGCATTAACATGCACTTCAAAATATCACCGTTATCACCAAGGAGGTCAACGGCTTTGATCAAACTTACATCAATAGTATTATCGCACTGCCTTTAATTACGTCCTTAAAATTAGTGTCAATGACATCACAAGAATTCAACGTTGAACGTGAAGTTGAACATAATGCATACCAGAACTGTACACATGTTGAATGTTGTAATCGAGAATTACAATGCTGGAACCAAATTAAGCGGAACAGTTATATATCAACAGACTTGTTTCAATTCCATATCAACTTAATCCCAGCTGAAATTAAACCCTAATGTCAAACGTGGGTTTTCCTATCAAACTGGGGGTGGGCTTGGGTTCCAGCATCATTTGCACGCTTAGTCATTAGGTCTTTGGGTACATATCAACGATCAAGGCGAGTTTAAAGCTACTTGAGTCCTCAAATATGTTAGATATTTATGTAATCAAATATGTAGCTCCACTAGTACTTGAGATAGAAACCATGTAGCCAGCACCCACAGGAAATATATTTATTAACCCGCTCCCTGGGGTGACATTATAGTAATTGCGAACTCATGCAGACACCAATGGAACCTGAGGTAGGCCATCAACATTGTCCAAAATATACAGATTTCAACACCAAGTGGAACACAGCTTGGAATAAACTCCCTTTTCTCAATATTGTTGGAAGTTCTACAACACGTCATCTTCCCATCATTTCTGCGACACATATGAAAATATCTTCCAGCTATTTGAATGTAAATACAATAATTCCAAGCTGGTAAATTAGCACAGTTCTGGGAAATACCACTTTTAGCAAGAGAGTCATTGCTTAGAGGCCGTCAGTGTCCTTGTTTTGCATCACTACTCCGGCCGAGTGGAATGACGAGCTTCCACCAAAAGAAATGGCCGTTACAGTTTCTGTCTGCCTGTGATCGGATAGCAATTTTGTCATCACTATAAAAGTACCAATTGCTTCATCTCGATCCCGGTCAACAACCAGGAAGGAGATTCTGGCAGGAAAGCTACCAAAAGATGGCAGCATAGGCGGATACGGTAATACGTGTACGTAATTTAGTATTACGAAATCATTTTCAACAGCGTAATGGGATGATACTTTCAATTTCACTTTCTCTGAGATATTTCAGTCTGCAACATGACATCTATATCAACTTAGACGCATATTTAGATGCACTTGGTACCATTTTGCTAGCAATGTCTCATCTCGGTTCGGTGCCGTACTGAACCGATATTTGCATTGTAAACGGCCTATACCTGTCACGTCCCTTCAACCTCAAGATGATTTCATACCGACAGCTAGCGTACAGTAGGGATAAACTAATGACAAGAGACAAAGCCACAAGACATCAAGCGTCTGACGGCATCAGTAGCAATTCGGCATGAAAATGTGTGGCATCGCATTGTGCCTGCGATATTCAACGTCTCGGTGACGAAGCTTCAGCGGTATCCAGGATTCCAATGTTCAATATATTCGCAGGTCACACGAGTTACGGAGACGTAGAAGGTCGCCATTAACGCAATCCATATTAGCAACGGCGACGTGGAATGTTGCCAACCCAATTCAGGTGAGTACCTGCCGCGTGGGCGTGGTCAGCAGTACGCACGCGGAAACGTGGTGCACAACCGCACAGGGTGCATCTTCGTCCACCAACCTGTCAAGCAAGCTGAGGAAGCTGAGGAAAGAGGAGGAAAGAGTGAGGGGGAGAGAAGGCCGCGCCATCAGCTAGCCTCGAATCCACCATCATTCGGTTTCGCTACGACAAAGAGTATGGACCGTGTGCTATATGATGGATCATGACCTTAAAAACTTGATGCTGATTTTCATAGTTTATAATTAATCCTACCTTACTTGATATTGTGAGAAAGAGCAAAAACCAAAAATGTACTAGGGTAACACATGATAATTACACGCATGCTGCCCATCAATTAAAACTGGCAGTGTGTGGCCGCTTTCACGGCAGCCAGCCGGCAGACCCGGTCCGGCCAGCAAAGAAAAAGGACTGCAACCTAACTGCAGTCAAGGAACCGCAAACGGATGAAAGAGTGGCCGCAAGGATGACATAATGACTGGACGGACACCGGCCAGGACGGCAATGGTGAACACTGATGAACGGGATAATCGCAATGACGACGGTTTCGCGGAAAGTCTGACGGTGACGAGATTAACATCTCGGCTTATGCTTGGCTTCGAACTGTCGTGACGTCACGCCCGATCAGCGGTTGGCATGTGTCTGCCTTTCACACCGGAGAGGCGGACGAGACCCGACCACCAACAACCCTCGGCAGCAGAGGTACCACGAACTAGCCCACTGACCATGACTTCGCAATGCTGAGCATCAGGTAATGCGCATGCAATCCGACTAGGCCCTGGCGCCTCCCGACCAGACCACCGTGTCACCAGGGCCTCCCGACTAGACAGCCACGTCACCAGGGCCTCCCGACTAGACAGCCACGTCACCAGGGCCTCCCGACTAGACAGCCACGTCACCAGGGCCTCCCGACTAGACAGCCGCATCACAAGGGCCTCCCGACTAGACAGCCACGTCACCAGGGCCTCCAGACTAGACAACCACGTCACCAGGTCCCCCGACTAGATAGCCACGTCACCAGGGCCTCCGACTAGGCAGCCACGTCACCAGGGCCTCCGACTAGGCAGCCACGTCACCAGGGCCCCCGACTACAGCCACGTCACCAGAGCCCCCGACTAGACAGCCACGTCACCGGGGCCTCCCAACTAGACAGCCGCGTCACCAGGGTCTCCTGACTAGACAGCTGCGTCACCAGGGCCTCCCGACTAGACAGCCGCATCGCCAGGGCCTCCTGACTAGACAGCTGCGTCACCAGGGCCTCCCGACTACACAGCCACGTCACCAGGGCCTCCCCGACTAGACAGCCGCGTCACCAGGGCCTCCCGACTAGACAGCCGCGTCACCAGGGTCTCCTGACTGGACAGCTGCGTCACCAGGGCCTCCCGACTACACAGGCACGTCACCAGGGCCTCCCGACTAGACAGCCGCGTCACCAGTGCCTGTTGACTAGACAGTTGCGTCACCAGAGCCCCCGACTAGACAGCCGCGTCACCAGGGCCTCCAGACCTGACAGTTGCGTCACCAGTGCCTGTCGACTAGACAGCCGCGTCACCAGTTCCTCCAGACCTGACAGTTACGTCACCAGTGCCTGTCGACTAGACAGCCGCGTCACCAGGGCCTCCCGACTACACAGCCACGTCACCAGGGCCTCCTGACTAGACAGCTGCGTCACCAGGGCCTCCCGACTAGACAGCCACGTCACCAGGGCCTCCCGACTAGACAGCCACGTCACCAGGGCCTCCCGACTACACAGCCACGTCACCAGGGCCTCCCGACTAGACAGCCACGTCACCAGTGCCTGTTGACTAGACAGTTGCGTCACCAGTTCCTCCAGACCTGACAGTTACGTCACCAGTGCCTGTCGACTAGACAGCCGCGTCACCAGTGCCTGTTGACTAGACAGTTGCGTCACCAGTTCCTCCAGACCTGACAGTTACGTCACCAGTGCCTGTCGACTAGACAGTTGCGTCACCAGTGCCTCCAGACCTGACAGTTACGTCACCAGTGCCTGTCGACTAGACAGTTGCGTCACCAGTTCCTCCAGACCTGACAGTTACGTCACCAGTGCCTGTCGACTAGACAGTTGCGTCACCAGTTCCTCCAGACCTGACAGTTACGTCACCAGTGCCTGTCGACTAGACAGTTGCGTCACCAGTTCCTCCAGACCTGACAGTTACGTCACCAGTGCCTGTCGACTAGACAGTTGCGTCACCAGTGCCTCCAGACCTGACAGTTACGTCACCAGTGCCTGTTGACTAGACAGTTGCGTCACCAGTTCCTCCAGACCTGACAGTTGCGTCACCAGTGCCTCCAGACCTGACAGTTGCGTCACCAGTGCCTCCAGACCTGACAGTTGCGTCACCAGTGCCTGTCGACTAGACAGCCGCGTCACCAGTTCCTCCAGACCTGACAGTTACGTCACCAGTGCCTGTTGACTAGACAGTTGCGTCACCAGGGCCTCCAGACCTGACAGTTACGTCACCAGTGCCTGTCGACTAGACAGCCGCGTCATCAGCCGAGGTCGGAATAGCCCAGCGACGGCGGCCGGTTTGTCTGCAGACGCTTACACTTTCGCCCGGCGTTGGTCAGTCCAGCAACGCTGTGACTGTTTTCGTCTCACCTGTCCGTCCGCGTGACTTGGAAAGCTCGTTCACTCTCATCTGCATCCAGTAACGACCACAGGCCAGATACCAGCATCACCAGTGACTTCTTCAAGGGGAGGGAGGTGCAGGAGGAACGCACCTCCCTATGAATATGTTCGTGTATTTGTTTGCGGCAAGTTTGGGTAGATGATAATTGAACGAAATTTGCAAGCTGTACTAACTTCCTCCGAAAATTGTACTTTTTCTTGCACTAAAAACTTTATTAGAGAATTCTCGCCTAGTGGTAAAAATGTGATGTAATAAGTAGTCTTAGGTGGTAGCCAAACATTGTTGAATGCGCCACGATTCCGACATTTTAAAAGTTTATTGTCGACAGGAGTCCCGTTGTGCTGTTTGTCCAACTGAGGCTTGCAAGGCAGGAACAGCATATACCCATGTCTCTCACTTCATGACCACATGGTAAATGGTCACGTGACGGCTAGACTGTAACAACGCGTAGCGGTGAAACGTCGCAATATTCCTTGCCAATAATCAAGTTGACGTGAAACAGCACAGTCTACGTTCCTAGTCGCCAGTCATAGTACAGGTCCTATTCGGGCACCTCTGCAGTAGAGATGTGCGGCAGTAATTGTAGAAGTCTTGAAATTGTAGACACGGGCCAAAGTTCAACTCGTTCAAAATTCGGACGAGGAGACAGTTACTTTCTCTCACACCCCACCCCCACCCCCACCCCGCCGATTCTTACGCCCATGTGCATGTACTTGACAAGGCACCATTAGGTATAGCAAGTTCGCTACCAAGAATGTGCCTGACCAGAGAGACACTGGAGGGGAGTTCCATTTTGACTTTCTTTGAATATCGTCGGAACCGTTACCGCTGGGAAGTTCAAAAGCTGAGTATCTTCAAATGATCACACAGGCTGCGCTTTATCGAAAAGTTGAATCGAAAGTCACCTTAATTGAAGTCAAGACGAGGTCGTAAAGTAATTTATAGGTGTCCACATTTCGCACAAACTGACCAACTAATGGAGGGCTAAAATGAATAAAGCAAAGTGATATGTGAAAGCTATGCTTATCTATAGCTGTATTTATGATGATATACATGTATGATAGGTACATACACATACATGTATGTATATGTACATATGTGCATGATATGTATATATACATACATGCATATATATATATATATATATATATATATATATATATATATATATATATATATATATATATATATATATATATATATATATATATATATATATATATATATATATATATATATATATATATATATATATATATATATATATATGTACGCATGTATGCATGTATGTATATATGTATGCATGTATATATGTATGTATGTATGTATGTATGTATGTATGTATATATGTATGTATATATGTATGTATATATGTATGTATATATGTATGTATATATGTATGTATATATATATATGTATATACAAGGCGGCCGCCGCCGCCGTGAGAGTGCCGAGGGCGGCCGCCAGCTCGCGATGCACCAGGGCAAGTCGCAGACACCTGACGCCCGAGTTCACAGAGGTCCTGAGGTGGATGACAAATCACCCGCGAAGTGACCGATGTTGCTCCGGGACAAATGTGGTTGGAAGATGCGTTAAAATAATTATCAAGACAGAAATTGCAAAGACAGAATAGGCCCCATGTAGGAAAAATTAAACTGCCCTCGGATATCCATTAGAATCTATTTTGCGATTAGTACTGGGTGAAATGCTTATCAAGGGCAAAAGCAACCGAATTAGCTTTAGTTTTATCAAGTCTCGGAAAGCAACTGTGCAGAATCTTCGCCCATGCAATTTTCGATGCAGATCCACCACTATTTTAAGTACTCGTGGGAATCAGCAAACTCTATCACTATTTTAAATACGCGTGGGAAGAAAGGGCGATTCACCGGCACATCCGTTCAGCATGCACTTGGCATATCACCAGCATGCCAGTCACGCATGGTTAAGATAACAACTGACTCGTCCGCCATTGTACCCTCTATCCCAGACAATCTCGCCCATAAGCGCCACGCAGAAGCGTTTTCCTTCCCACAAGCGACAGCTTGGGTCGTGAGGGGCGCAGCTGCTTGCTCATTGGACAAGAAACGAGCCACGTCCGCAATGAATCGGTGACCAACCATAATGCTGCTCAGTGAACCGGTGACCAGCCCTAATGTTGTTCGGTAAACCGGTGAGAAACCCTAATGTTGCTCGGTAGACCGGTGACCAACCCTAATGTTGCTCAGTAGAACGAGCAGCCCTAATGTTCAGTAGACCAATGATCAACCATAATGTTGCTCAGTAGAACGACGACCAGCTCTAATGTTGTTCAGTAGATCGATGATCAACCCTAATGTTGCTCAATAGACCGATGACCAGCCCCGTCCTCTCAGTGGACCCATGACCAGTGTCTTGTCTTGTCCAATGTCTTGTATTTTGACCGGTGATCAGTCCTAATGCCTGGCAATTGGACCGGTGGCCAATCCTAATGTCGCTCAGTGGTCTACTGGCCAACCCTGTCCGCTCGGTGGGCACGTAACAAGTCCTTATGTTTGATAATTTGACCGGTGATCAGTCCTAATGTCGCTCAGTGGACAAGGACTGTTCGCTCAGTGGACCCCCGACCAGCTGTAATGTCCGCCCAGTGGACCTTTGATACCCACCAATGTTAGCTTACAGGACCAGTAACCAGTGGCAGTGTTCGCTAACCAGAACGGTGACCAGCGCTAATGCCCCCTAGATGGATACATGAGAGCAACAGACTAATGAGCGCCCTCTGTATGCCTAATGCACCAATAGGGGCAGCTAATGCCAGTTTAATTAATCCATTCCCGGCTTCCGGTCAGTTCAATGAACCAACTAGCGTTCTGTATGTCCAATGAAGTAATGAGAAGCGCCAACGTCCGTTCGATGGACTAATTAGCGCCCTCCCGTTCTATCGATGGACTCACCAGAGCCATATGTTCGCCCGATGTGCCGGCGAACCTGCCCGTTCAATGGACCAGTGAATGGTGTTGAAAGTGAGCGGCGGCGCCTGCTCCAACACGGCATCGCGGGAGGTGCAGCGCCACCCTCGTCCTGACGGATGCCACCGGCCACCAGCTGGCGGCTGCAGCGGCACACCAGCTGGCGGCTGCAGCGGCACACCAGCTGGCGGCTGCAGCGGCACACCAGCTGGCGGCTGCAGCAGCACACCAGCTGGCGGCTGCAGCAGCACACCAGTTGGCGGCTGCAGCGGCACAAAGCCAGCCACAGCACACCTTACCAACAGATTCAACCAAGCGTTCGCCATTTTTCCTTAGAACTAGGCGTGTGCCCATATCGAAACCAGCCGAGCAAATATTGTCGCAGCCATCGATGTTAGGGTCATGTTGACACAGCCATCGCGCTGACAAACAAGTTCCACCATGTTCCATTCACAAAAATGCTGGGGCTAGATTCAAGCACATACTCCGACTGACAGGCACCGGCTGTGGTGACACCCTGATCGGCGCAGACTTATTGTAGTTTTGGAGCCCATCGACTGCGTAGGTCACATAGCGTCCGCACAGACTCGGACCGACAAGTACCGGATCTGAAGACACACCCTGATCAACACGGACTCTGGCTGACAGATACCGGCTCTGAAGACACACCCTGATCAGCACGGACTCTGACTGACAGATACCGGTTGAGCAGTGCTAAACTAATGGTTTTTTCGTTAGGTGTGAAATGTCGAAGCGAGTACAGGAGAACGTCGAAATTCGCCATGAGAATGGCGTTGCTTAAAACACATTTGATGTCATTGAAGCTCAATGCTGAGCCCATGACACACTTACAACTGTGCCTTCCTTGTTTGCTTTGACACATACCTACTTGAGGGATTTTTATGCTAGCAACAGTGATAAAAAGATGTATGCTATACACTGTAGCATTGTATAGCATTGTAAAACAGACTACAACGTATGTTGTCCTGTACTGGAATTGTGTTTCGAGATGGTCGTTTATCACAATCCGTAATGGTGAGCACAAACATGATACTGATAACAGGATATTACTAAGAGTGACAGACGAATGCTTCTTTGAAAAGGATGTCAATTGAATGTTCATTAAGTGGCATAATCTACCATATTTCACGAATAATTCGTCGTTGCGGTTCAGACATAGCTGGCCAGTAGCGATTATCATGGCGGCAGACTCCAGGCAGCACCAGATCAGGCCGGCTCTCACAGACTGTTGGGTGTGGGCGAAGACACCTGGTGAGCACAGATGGGTGGATAATCAGCGAGTGGGGTGAAGTTGACGCCTCTGTGCGTCTCAGAGGCTGAAGCATGCCCAACTGTAGCTGTGTGGCAGTCGCACGCGCACGCACACGCACACAGCGTTCCGACCTCGTGCCAACTGCCGGTGTGTAGGTGTCACACTCACAGCGGTCCGACCTCGTGTCAACTGCCGGTGTGTAGGTGTCACACTCACAGCGGTTAGACGTACCAACTGCCGGTGTGTAGGTGTCACACTCACAGCGGTTAGACGTACCAACTGCCGGTGTGTAGGTGTCACACTCACAGCGGTCCGACCTCGTGCCAACTTCCGGTGTGTAGGTGTCACATTCACAGCGTTCCGACCTCGTGCCAACTGCCGGTGTGTAGGTGTCACACTCACAGCGGTCCGACCTCGTGCCAACTTCCGGTGTGTAGGTGTCACACTCACAGCGTTCCGACCTCGTGCCAACTGCCGGTGTGTAGGTGTCACACTCACAGCGGCCCGACCTCGTGCCAAATGCCGATGTGTAGGTGCCACACTCACAGCGGTCTGACCTCGTGCCAACTGCCGGTGTGTAGGTGTCACACTCACAGCGGTCCGACCTCGTGCCAAATGCCGATGTGTAGGTGCCACACTCACAGTGGTCTGACCTCGTGCCAACTGCCGGTGTGTAGGTGTCACACTCACAGCGGTCCGACCTCGTGCCAACTGCCGGTGTGTAGGTGCCACACTCACAGCGGTCTGACCTCGTGCCAACTGCCGGTGTGTAGGCGTTACTGGATGACACATTGAGCTCCTTTATAGCCGACGGCGGTGCGTCCTTCCTGCGCTGACTGAAGTTACTCGGGTCGAGGAGCTCCTACAAAGGCGGGTGGCGCCAGTCTGTGTGCATGGTACATCTTCAAAACCGGTCGACGAGTGCGTGCCAAGGTCTCCGGGTGGGCCGGCGCATCATACGGGGACGCTGGCGCTGTCAGTACCGCCGGAGATAAATGACACCACCAAATCTACTAGGAAGCCGGGACACGTCACCGGATGTTTGTCTATTGTGCGCCGCTATGTAGGGACTGACAGACACACTGCAATTGTGATCACTGATTGACAATTGACTGATTGATGATTATTTCATGTTATGTACTGTTTGACGACTCAATGCACATTACACCAGTTATGCCGCCGCCATTGGGTACATTGTACCATACTGGCACGTTGGGTCCGTCTTAGTGCGAGGGCGATAACACTAGTGGACAATCCCGAACGGTAATGCATTTCATTTCGTATTACGTACAGTGCGACTACGTAAACATGGGCAAGCGTATTGATGATATTGAGATAACAAGTAGCGGATATACATCCGAAAAATACCATAACCGTCCTCATGGGACGGAACCACGAGACAACAATGAATGAGCGGGTTACACGAAACGTACCAATCGAAACGCAGAACTGTCTGTCAATTCAAATATGTCGAGGGAACGACGAGAGGTGGCACATGATTCGCGCCCGACGACGAGGTGAAGGTCAAGGCTACTTGTTTGCTTATTCAGGTACTAGTTGGCCATGCGGTCCCAAACAGTGTGGCTGACTCGACAGACAGCGTGGCATATACGAGCGAAAGCAACAGCACAGACAACACAAGACGGGGCAGACACACGAGGGCACCGTCAACACTGAGGCGCAGACACACGAGGGCACCGTCGACACTGAGGCGCAGACACACGAGGGCACCGTCGACACCGAGGCGCAGACACACGAGGGCACCGTCGACACCGAGGCGCAGACACACGAGGGCACCGTCGACACTGAGGCGCAGACACACGAGGGCACCGTCGACACCGAGGCGCAGACACACGAGGGCACCGTCGACACTGAGGCGCAGACACACGAGGGCACCGTCGACACTGAGGCGCAGACACACGAGGGCACCGTCGACACCGAGGCGCAGACACACGAGGGCACCGTCGACACTGAGGCGCAGACACACGAGGGCACAGTCGACACCGAGGCGCAGACATAAGACGACACCGTCGACACTGAGGCGCAGACATAAGACGACACCGTCGACACCGAGGAGCAGACACAAGAGGGCACCGTCGACACTGAGACGCAGACATAAGACGACACCGTCGACACCGAGGCGCAGACATAAGACGACACCGTCGACACCGAGGCGCAGACATAAGACGACACCGTCGACACCAATGCGCAGACACACGAGGGCACAGTCGACACCGAGGCGCAGACACAATACGACGCAGACAAAAGACGGCACTGTCGGCACTGTGCCGAAGGCGTGACCCATGGTACAAACCCCTGATACTAACCTATGTTACTAAACGTCTCTCATCATCGAGCCATCATTCAAACCGCGAGGTTAACAACATCTCCACATCTCAATCACGTTATCGCCAGCGCTCTTGCATGCAAGCACATCAATAATATTTTGACAGCCCAAAGATGGCACGTCGGCGGTATCAACAACTCTGAACGGCATCATTAGTGGCGGTGCTGCGGAGGGGCGCCGTGAGCAGGGGGGTTTGGGGGGTCGCGACCCCCCAGCCGGCAGAGCTGGGGGGTTGACCCCCCAAGTTTTGAGACCTGCCGGGCCCACTTTCGAGACCTGTCGGGCCCCAGTCAATGGATTTTTCCGCATTCATAAATGAACCAGAATGAAGGAAAACACTTCTCCCAGCATATGGTAGCAAATATGTAAAACAGGTATCTTGGCGCACTAGTGTTGTCTACAGCGCTTTGCGCCGGTCTTGCGTCAGCTGTCTGCCGATTCCTACAAAACGCTGGCGTTTTCCGAGCGCACAATGTTGGATTTTCTCAACTTTTTCCGCTCGGCGCACAGCGACCTTGACGCAAGGTCGACAGACAGCAAAGCTAGAAATGGTGCGAAACTAAACGGATAATGAAAATGCTAACGAGGAAAACTGCTTATGACAAAAGCGAGATATACTTCTAACCACTCTCGAAAAATTACCAACACAGAGAAGCATCACCCTAAATCGCAGCAACTCACAAATTAACGCCTTGGGATCATCTGCAATGACAAAACTCAGTCGCCACATCTGTGCCACATTTGAACCCAATATAAACAGCTGATTTTGTTGTCATAGCAACCGATCTGTCAGTTGATCGCTGGCATACTCGCGTCCAGGCGATGTCACTGCACTGGTCTGCTGATGCGTCGAAATTACGCCCAGTGCGTCGGGATTACGCCTAGTCTGTCATTGCTCTGTCTTTTTTGCGTCGAAATTACGCTAGGTCTGAACAGTCCATTAGGGCCTTGGACATATAAATAAACAATTCAGTGCCGGTGTCTCCTAATAGCCACCTACTGCCTGAGACTTGCTGTCACCATGGACATCCGATCTTTTTTTTCTAAGAAGGTGAGTTTTGGAAGGGAAGCCGCCGGGCCCCTCAAAATGTCGGGAATGCACCCCCCTGGTTGCTGAGTCATTGATGGGGAGACATAGAGGCCTGGGCCTCCCTGGGAGATGGGCCCATCTAGCACTGTCGGGGCCCCTTTTGTGTTAGCCCCACCCACTTCCCCCCCCTTACCAGTGTTGGATTTTCACTTCTCGGTCTTGGATTCGGAGTGTATAATTTTTTGGCTTGCTAAAGTATGGAGTTTATAATCTTGAGAAGCACTATGTTATGGAGTATATAATTTCCCAGTTTGCCAAATTATGGGGTGTATGTTGAAGCACCAAGTAACGGAGTATATACATTTTACATATAACGAAGTGTATAAATTTGGAAAAATGCAGTGATGTCTCCTGGAATGAAGAATAAAAACCCAGGGGCCTAGGTAGCTTAGATGGTGGAGCGTGGGACTCGAATCTCGCGGCCGGCGGCACTTGCAGAGTCCACCCACGACCAATCGGTGTGATATAGGGTGGCGGCGCTATGCAACCTTGCGGTTGAATGCGTCGTAAAATAACCCGATAATTCTTCTTCCTCAAGAATAAAACGCCTTTAAGTCATTTGTTAGGTCATTATCCTAGTGTCTCACAGACAACCAGATGGGGTCCACCACACATCGTCGTCTGAAGTCATCCACGTTACGTGAATGACTTACAAGGCAACTTCCTGAGCAATGGTAGAGAAAATGATCACAAAAGTATACTTTATCGATGTCAACCAAGTTTATATATCAATACCTGCCACTCCTAGCATAGGTACCAACACCGCACAACTAATACAAATTCACAACATACCCCGAGAGCAGGACGTTCGTGCACCGCTGGGTCTAAAATGGGAGGGTCTAAAATGTTACTTCGGGATATGGGTTTCGGACAGTGCTTTCCGCGATAACTAATTTTCGGACCTGCGATAACGATAAAACGATAAGAAAGGTTTGCGATAACGATAAACGATAAAAAAAAATTTCACAAAATTAACAGCGATAGCGATAAAACGATAACGATAACTGTTTTTTTTAAACGTCCCTACCAGTTCCATCGTCCCTATCAGTTCTTAAAGGTTTTATGTAAATAAGCCTCAATCAATAACTACAAAATCTTATTTCAAATTCTTTATACTGAGTAAACAATTTTATTTTCAAACGATAATGAAATAATAAAATTATCTCAATTATGATTAACTTTGAAGATAGGCTAATATTAACTTGAAGATATGCATAGTTGCCAGATATGCGGGAGTGTAGAACAATGCCAGTTCTTAAAGGTTTTTTGAAAATAAGCCTCAATCAATAACTACATGTTATTTCAAGTTCTTTACACTGAGTACAGAATGCTATTTTCAAATGATAATGAAATAATCCAATTATCTCAATGACGATTAACTTTGAAAATAGGCTTATTTTAACCTGAAGATTTGGATAGTTGCCAGATATGCGGGAGTGGACCCCCCTGTGACTGACCTCTGCCCGGCCCGCCGCGCAAATTTATACCACCCGTCGGCCGTCTGACAGATCTGTACACTTAGCAGATGGCAACAGTTTGCGCACACACACTGTCGATCGTCTTCCATTTTTCCATCATCCCGTTTTACATTTTATCGTTTATCGTTCATAATTTTTGGAACTTGCGATAAGTGGATGAGCGATAATTTTGAAAATTTAGCGATAAACGATAACGATAACCGATTTACTTAACAGCGATAATTATCGTTTATCGTTTATCGCTCATCCTATCGCATGCGGAAACCACTGGTTTCGGAATATATAATGGTTCAAGGAAAGTTATACTAAAGCAATCCGTCTAAAATATTTTATTCTCTCCACGATGAAATTTTCTTTTTTTTCAAATGAGAAAGCTGAAAAAAAATATTGAAGTCAATCCTTATTAATATTAAATGTATTTCAATGCACTTTTTAGTTCATGTCTGGAATGTTTAGTAGAAGCAAGGAATGCCTTGGACGGATAAAAAGCGACTAGACGGGCGGGCAAATTGCTGCTGTAAAACAGACCATCGTCACGGACGACCGGAAATTAGCGTCTCATTTCGCGCCATGATTGCTATGAAATGCCAAAAAATGAAAACAAGTTAAAGAAAACTGTCAAGAGAATTACAGGGAACTTTTTTCTCAATTAATAATAATCAGGACTGTGGGAAGAAATTAATCATTGGATCAGAATGATGCTTATAAGAGTGTAGAGGATTATGTCAACACACGTAAATCTGAATTTGTCCGGAGTGGGGAAACCTCGCGGTCGGAGTGGCATGAATGCAACTATTCCCGCTTGTTGATTAAATTCGGAAACAATATAAGTCATGAAATCGAAAGAAGGTGAAATTTCTGGTTCTATGGGTCTTCATTTTGGAGCAAAGTGTTAGCAGGTTTTAGGAACGTTTTGGTACCATTCAGGCAATTTTCATGGGGAAAATCCTTCCGATATCTTTTATGTATATCACTCCTGACTGCTTAATAATATAAATATGAACGGTTTTATCCATCCCAATTGATGCAGAACATATCTTTCTCCAAGGAACCAAGAAGAAATGCATTATCGATGGCTTTTCGTGGCAATGGTTCAAATAGCTCCGGCCGGAGTGGGAGATGGAGAGCGGTGAACTCATTGAATCCAAGAACGCGGTCGGGCTGGTGAAGGTGAATTCCTATATTTGGTTAGCGAGCGTAGTGGTTTTTGTATTCAACGAAGGATTTTCTTTAAAGCTCTTCGCTGCTATCCGGATGGAATTGACTGCGTGTTTGGCTCAAGGTATGAGAGGTTGTATTATCTCACTATGTAGATACCTACCTACTTACCTATATCAGATATCTTCGCGGTAATTCGAGTTATTGATTTGGATAAACCAAAGCTGTAAGCTTGTGTTGTGTGACGGGATATCTTCAGATAATACAAGGAGCAGGACATGATAATATTAATTGCTGCGATGTTTTGCCGACAAGCGAAGGAAATGAACAAAACTGATTTGCTTTTGCTGACTGCTTTGCTTTTGTCTGGAAAATCTTGTTTTCACTTACCACATTTTGAAGCGTGAATGTTTTTCTTTCAAAATGGGGGCTGGGCCTCTTCAGTGCACATTGACTGCAGATATAGATATGCATGCATTCAATCATTATTTGTGCATTCATGAAATGTTCAGGAATTATTAGGTGCATCCTGTCCCCATTCTCCATTGAATACCATTACACATAACATTTCTGGTCTGTTACTTTCTGAATGGACAAATTTTCAGTTTAAGGTGATTTGATTTCTTGAAATTAATTTTTCGCGCAATGATTATGAATGTGTTCATAATGTAGGTACTTACATGATGTGACCACACATTTTTTGGGCAAGTGCAGTTTGGAAGCAAAATGACACCAAAAAAGTGGCTCGGGTTTGGTTGGGAAATATACCATGAAATGTGATGTAAAAAATGAAGAAAAAGCTGCAGCCTAACTGGATGCAAGAAAGCCTTTTTTTAATACAAAATTTTCTAAGCAATTTTTTCCTTTAACAAATTAAAAGTAAATGGCCTATTCTAACCAAACAGCGTATGGTAGCCCGAGTGTTTTTTTAAATTCAAAAACTTTTTTTTTAATAATTCTGAATGATTCCGAAAAGGAATTTGATAAATGGATAACTTACAAAAAGCAAAAATATAGCATAACTTAGCCAAACCTAATACCTTTGTATGCTTCATGGAGGCAAAATGTGTGTAAAACATGTGTGGAAAAGTAATAGCGTCAATGACAATTCCTATGCTGTAGCAAAACATGGCTCATATCCACCAGTATTTTGGAGATTTGGGGGAAGTGCTACACTTTGTGGCTTACCAGTTGTGTGGATGCCACTCTAGCTCTTCGTGTTCATCCATACATTCTTCCGGGCACATCTGGACTCTGTTCTGAGGTTTGTCCACAAATGGAGAACATACACATGAATGCATTGGTGGCTGTTTATTAATTCACCTGCACCTCACCAGAAATCGCACATGCACAAATGGAATGTTATGGAATGATATGGAAGATGGAATGTTGTGAAATATGGAATGTTCAGTGGCATTAAGATCATATTCAGACTGCACTGATCCATATTTTGCCATCCATTGACATATGTTGTACTTGTGCATGCTAGCAAACTCATATTCATTCCAATCTGGCTGGCATCTCATTTTCGGCTCCACTCCTGTCTCCTCTTGGAATGTGCCTACAGATGACCCGAAATAACAAATGTGTATTATCCTCAATTATACTGGAAAATTCATGTGGTAGAGGACCCAGTATGACTGAATCTTCCTCTCCACCCAAGTTATCACTATTGTATAATGACATCTAGCCGTCTTGCTAGTTAAGTATGTCTTCATCCAGCAATGCAAGGAGTGTATTTTTTCCGGAGTGTATAATTCTTTGGACTGCAAAAGTTCCAAAAAAGGGCCACTTTTCCAACTCTGCCCCTTACACATTTCCTGGCTGCACTGCTGTATGTAGGTACCAGATCAGTTTTATCAGTCATCATGTCTAGGGTTGAGAAATCAAAGGCATGGCCAATTAATGGGTCTAAACAGTCGCATGCGCCATAAAGGCTGCATATATGCACACAAAACTGTCAGTGGTGCACTCAGGCAGGGAAGTTGGGAGTACTCAGATGCCCCCATGTGATCTGCCTCACCTACCCCTGTTAACTTTTCTGTCAACTTTCCAACTCACATATGTTTCACCACTTCCCAGGAGCCACAGTCAGCCTCACTAGTCCCTCGTCCAGCTGCCACGTCATCCTCCTCCACCGGAGCCTCAGTTCCTGTTACACCTCCACCCTCCAAGCGCGCCTGCACTGGTGAGTTTATAACACACCTGTCGCCCATTCTGTGGTGCTGTTGTTGTCTCGATATGAAAATGTCTATTTTTCCCTTTTTAAGTGAGATATTGGCCCCTCAGGTACCCTCCCCTAGTACCCAGTGCCTTTTCACTGGGTTCGAAGGTAACCCTATTTTCGCTTTCAGATCTTTCATTTTTGTATCGATTGATTCTCACTTTCATCTTTTCCCTTTTTTGATAAATGGTGCGATGCATAGAAACACAGAAACGATCGTCCCTTGTATGAGCAACTAGACATACTTGCCGTCAAATCAAATGTATGTAAGGTCGAAAGGTAAAATGGGATTGTTTGTGCTGGGAAGTGCTCTGAAACTTGAACTCATCTCACTTCCGAACAGTATTTTAGGCCCCTGTTCAGAGCCAAATTTTGGGGGCAAATCAATGCCGGTTCCTAGCTAGGAAACCATTTGCTCTAAACCAGTTTCCTAGTTGAGAAACTGGTTTAGCGTAACCAGTTTCCTGGCTTTCCGCTCGCAAAATTTCTTGGGGTTTTCTTTGGAGTTGTGCTGGAGTTGTGCTGGAGCTATAGCTAGAGTTGTGAAACCAGTGGTCAATGAAGGAACACCATCTCGTCGTCTAAAACTTGCGTTCGACGCGAGTGATTTTCCCACACATCCATTTTCTGGCCACTTGTATGCCCTTCCTCCTTTTCTTCCAGATCCTGGTCTCAGTCGTGACTCAACATCATCGCCGCAGCAGTCGCCATGGCGCCTCCTGGATTTAGAGACGCCAAATCAGCCGCCAGCTAGGACGACCCCTAAGCAGGTGCTTCAAGGCAAGACTGTGGTCTTCCATGATCACTGGTACCAGCAGTACCCATGGCTGCACTTCGACCCCGTCCGTGGAAAAGTATTATGTTTCTACTGCGTCCGCGCGCACGAGCGCGGCACCGCCAACCCAGCTCAGAAACCTGGCCTCTGGGCTGGCGGCTTCAACAACTGGAAGAAGGCGCTGGAGAAGTTTAAGCAGCACGCTATCTCCACAGATCACGGGGACAACCTCCCAACTGCGAGCCGCCCGATCGTAGACGTCATTCAGACGGCCAATCAGCGCCAGCAGCAGACCAACAGGGCCTGCCTCGTGAAGATAATCACCAGCCTCGTGTACCTGGGCAGACAGGGTCTGGCCCTCAGAGGGCATGAACAGGACCAGGGCAACTTCATCGAGCTGCTGCAGCTGCGAGCCGCCGACTGCCCCGAGCTACAGCAGTGGCTGCAAAGAAGGGAGCGATTCACGCATTCAGACTGTCAGAATGAGCTGCTGCTGCTTGCCAGTCATCAGGTGCTGCGAGAGATCATCACGGAGATCCAAGACAGTGCGGCCGGCGACCTCTGCTACTCCGTGATCGTCGACGGCACCCAAGACCTCAGCGGCCACGAGCAGCAGTCGGTGTGCATCCGGTATACAGACCAGGCCCTCCAAGTCCACGAGGAGTTCGTGGGGTTTCACGAGACGCCGTCGACGACGGGTGCTGCTCTGGCGCGCATCATCGAGGACTCGCTTCAGCGCTTGAACCTCCCCCTGGCTGACCTTCGCGGCCTCACTTTCGATGGGGCCGCAAACATGGCGGGAGGTTTCCGCGGCGCCCAAGCCATCCTGCGCGGCAAACAGCCAGCAGCGCTCTTTGTCCACTGCGGCGCCCACTGCATCAACCTAGTGGCGAAGGAGAGCGCCGACGCCTCCCAGCTGATCCGCAACGCCCTCTACACACTGAACGAGCTGGGGCGCCTCTTCGGCCAGTCCCTCACCTTCCGGGAGAAGTTCCGGCAGCTGTGCGTGGGCAAGGGGGAGGAGGTGCCAAGGAAGCTGCGGCCGCTCTGCCCCACCAGGTGGACAGTGCGGCTACAGGCAGTGGATGCTGCCATCAACCAGTACAGCGAGGTACTGGCCACGGTGGCGGAGTTGGCCGCTGGTCGCAGCCACGTGGCGGCGAGAGCGGCGGGCCTTCACGCCCAGCTGCGCAAGGAGTCAACCCTGCTGGCGCTCCACCTGGCGCGTGCAGTGCTGTCGCCTTTGGACCGGCTTAACCGCAGCGTCCAGGGCTCCCGCTGCACTGTCTCCCAGCTTCTGCGTGGAGCCGAGTCCGCCAAGCAGCAGCTGCAGGCTCAGCGCGACGGGGCGGACGAAGCCATCCAGGAGTGCCTGCAGCAGGTGAAGGGATCAGGCTGCGACGTGCCAATCGTGCTGCCGCGGGAGAAGCGCGCTTCAGCCAGCAACGCCGACGGCGACGGCGGTGAACCAGACGAGCCAGCTGACATCCAACAGTACCTACGGCGAGAGCTGCTGCTGGCCATCGACACCGCCTGGACCAGGAAGGCGTCAAGCATCACGCCAAGGCGGAGCAGGCGCTGCTGGCTGACGGTGGCGCCGCAGGCCTCAGAGAGTTCCTGAGCAGCTCTCCCTGGTCAGCGGAGCTGTCAGCTGCTGACCTGGCGCCGCAGCTGCGCGTCCTGTTTAAAAGCAGGCGGCCGGAAAGCCTCGAAGAAGCGGCAGATATAATCCGGAACCTGGATGAGCCCACACGCAAGATGTTCCCGGACGCAGTGAAGCTGACGCGCCTGCTCCTCACCCTGCCGGCCAGCTCCGCCACGGCTGAGCGCAGCTTCAGTACGCTCCGCCGGCTGAAGACATGGCTGCGCGCCACAATGGGGCAGGCGCGCCTCAACGCGGTAGCTGTGTGCCACGTCCACCGCGACCGCCTGACTCGCGTGGATGTCGACCAGGTCGCGGCTGCCTTCACCCGTCAGAACCCTGGGCGAGAGCGGGTGTTCGGACTCGCGTAAAGGACTGGCGAGTGGCGCGCATGTGTCACAGCGGCAGCGGGAGCTCCAGTTTGTTTATGAGCCCTCTAATTTCAGATTGCTTGATTAAACTGCCGACGCGTCGCGATACATTACCTGATTTTGTGCTTTGCCTGGGACGGGAGCGCCAATTTTTATTTCGAAGAACGTTGTAGCATTTTGCTTTAATTCCTCACGAACAGTTGTTGTATGTTTGTAGGCGTGAATTCCTCGTGGCAGTCGCTGAATTTATCTAGTCCGCATCGGTGTCGCTGATGCAGTCGATGATGTACGAGTCAAGTCTACGCTTCTGAATGCTGAAAATGTTGCCATAGTCGGGGAATGTTACGCTTGTCGCCGAATCCGGGGCAATGGTAGAAAAGTTGCTAGGATTATCAATGCAGAGTTGCTGTTCATGGATAAAGCATGAAGTGTTCCCAGTTTATTGTTTTTGACTGGTTGGCTGTACACACCAAGCTTTGCTTTCTCCATCCCCCCCCCCGCTCACCGGACATTGAACCCCATAGGTCGTTGCTGAACTGTGGAGCCTGACCCCCCCCAGCCAAAAATTCGTGGCGGCGCCCCTGGTGCTGCGTAAGACTCCTGCCACCGCCGGCAGCCTTGCGTCTTCACGCCCAAGTGACATGCGCAAATATTGAGACTAATTATGTTGCCTAATCAGCACAACCGCAGTCGGCCACCATCTATCCGCCGAGCAATATTGGGCATCCGCCGACCACATAACGAGCAATGGTTGGCCCCGCCCGGCCGACCAAGCATTCCAACACACCACCCATCCCCTCGAACGACCACGTTCCGATGGTCGGCGAACGTCGCAATGGATGACAATGGTGGGTGACGGCTGTGAGTGACGGTGGTGGGTGACTGTGGTGGATGACTGTGGTGGATGACTGTGGTGGATGACGGTGGCGGATGACGGTGGTGGATGACTGTGGTGGATTACTGTGGTGGATGACGGTGGTGGATGACGGTGGTGGATGACTGTGGTGGATGATTATGGTGGATGACTGTGGTGGATGATTGTGGTGGATGACTGTGTGGATGACGGTGGTGGATGACGGTGGTGGATGACGGTGGTGGGTGACGGTGGTGGGTGACGGCGGTGGATGACTGTGGTGGATGACTGTGGTGGGTGACGGTGGTGGGTGACTGTGGTGGGTGACTGTGGTGGGTGACGGCGGTGGATGACTGTGGTGGATGACTGTGGTGGGTGACAGCTGTGGGTGACAGCTGCGCGTGCCTGCGTTCGGACTTGGCGCCACGTACACCGGTGTGCAGATCGTCGTTGTCCTGACCTATCCAGGCTAGTCACGCCGCGGCGCCTACGCTGACACCCAAAACATTTGGCCAACAAACACGTGTTATCTCCGTCATCGGTGGTGGGCTGGTCGGCAGCAACCGCACCGGCACCTGCTGACACTGACAGACACCGTGTCGGCAGCTGCTGACAATGGCAGACACCGTGTCGGCAGCTGCTGATCGTGGTGCACAGTGCCGACAGCTGCTGACCCTGGCAGACACCGTGTCGGCAGCTGCTGACCATGATAGACACCGCGCCAGCAGGCCGCCGAATCACACAAGGTGTGACGACCACGTCTGGTGCTGTCCCGGCCGTTCGGTGACTCGCACGGTTTGACACGCTAGGGTGGGCGTCATTACGACACGCGGCGGCGGGGGCGTCGCTGGACGCGTGGGTGTCCCGCGGCGTCTCGACCTGCCACCCAGCTGTCAACGGCGGCCGTCAGTCGACCGTGACCGCCGCCATCCCGACCGCCGTCGCCGCCGCCGCCGCCGCAAAATGAGTCGCGCACAAGACGAGATCTGGCGACAGGTGGCGGGTCTGGATCATGGCGGTCGATCACAGTCACTATCTACCAGCCTAGCTACCCATGTCGGCGAGTGACCGAAAATCGCGGCAACAGCGCGGCAGCCGACAAAAGAGCCCGTGAGGCTCACCACAGCAAATACGGCGGAGGCGACGTCAGCGGCGGCACATCATAACACCGACGGGGGGCGACCTTTCACCGCTGTCGTAGAGCGAGGGTCATCCGACGGACCACGCTCTGACGCGGCAGTCAGACGGTCAACAGACCGTCGAACCACGGCATGCATACTGATTACCGATGGCTAGACCCCGGCGCAATTTGTCCTCCAGCGAGAGGATTTGGGCACTCTTTTTCTCGCCCGTCGGAATAACACACGCGCGACCTTTTCACTCACCCGACGACAATTCGCAACGCAAAATAATAACGAGCGTCTGTCGGTCAGCGCTGACATGGGCTTAAGCGTACCCCACAGACCGTGTCATGCAGCAAACAAAGTCACGTAGCCTTCCGGCGCTGTATCGCATCTTCAAAAATGCACAACTTCTACCGTTCATAATTTACGAATCAAGTTAATTTCCGAAAATTAGAAGTTCATTTCCAACAATTGGAAGTAAACTTCCAAAATGTACATTGTCATATCGGTTATGGTGAGCATAAGCATGCCACTTATAAACAAGACACTGATAGAAACGAAGCATGCAGACTTCACAAACGCACATCAAGACGCATGTCGATCTTTGCTTGAACAGGATATTCATTCAGTGTTGAGGAAGTGGTATATTTCACCCTGTTTCACAAATAATTTAACACTGTCTGCGGATGATTTTTCACATTCACAAAGCGGTGAAGGATTCTACTTGGCGACTCATTGACGAAAGTCAGTATTCCCTACCTGCTTTCCTTGCGTCTTGCTGTTTTCGCTTACATACGGACACCGTAATCGCTTTTCCTTTCCCACCGAAGGGCAACCATGGGTCATTAATCATTTCGAGATGATATGCTGTATAACTTGGATGGCTTTTTATTGACCGTTGTATATATATATATATATATATATATATATATATATATATATATATATATATATATATATATATATATATATGTATATATATACATATATATCACATAGGCGATCAATCTCCAAAGAATGTTTCAGCTATTGCGTGATACAGCACACCATTATACTGGTCCTGGAATATCATCAAAATTATTTGGTGTGATGCAGAAGCGTGCTGAAACTTGATGGCTAATCAAATTGGGTCCGGTATGTTTAACGATTGGTAGTTAGTGCAACAGGATGTTGATTGCAGAAGTTATTGTGTGCCCATACGAAGCAGTTATGCATTGCTGTCAATATTCATTCCACAGCGTCAGTATTCAGGAAGAACTAAAGAGAAAATCACGTCATTTTCGGTGATTCGTGTGGTCAATCATTCCATGTCAGAAGAAGTGAAGTCTAGGAACTACAGCTCAGTCTCGTGAAGCTCTATACCAGAAGTGTAAATTAAGTAAGGCCCAGCTGGACTACCAACCTTCGCGCTCACCTTACTTGGTAAGCATGCAACCAAAGTCGCACCCTCATCCCCTTCCACAAAAATGGCTGGGACAACAGCGGAGCCACTCTCTGGGCAGTGAGAAATTTCAGTCGTGTTTAATTTGCTACATTACCACTGAAATGTTCCGCACACAAACCCTTTCGGGATTGAGCCGTTACCTGATAAAATGGCTGGGCGTCTGCAGCTGTTTCGCTTTTTCTGATGTCATGTAACACGTGTGCTTGTCGGTGGCCACGCATAATCAGCTCGCACACTGTAAGCGGAAATCTATTCCGCTTTTCTTTATGCATTCACTGTTCATTTTTAAACGTGCCCTGTGAGTCGCAAGACGTATGTTCCGGCGCAGTTTTCCATTGTTCGACTCCATTCATAGGAATCCATTGTGGTGCCACGGTCACGGCCCTCACGTCCATACCCACCGGGTCGATTGCCGCATACGTTTCCTTTAAACCGCGCCGTCTCTCCGGTCGGATCCTCACACCGTGTCTCGGGTGGGGTGGGGTGGGGTGGGGGCACGGGTCTGTTATGAACCCCTCCTCTAAAATCCAAACTAAGCGTTGCACGAAAACAAGGTGTCATCCAAAAGCGTTCGACGAGTAGGGCCCGACACCATCCAAAAAAAATTTCCCCCAAAAGTGACGTCACTAGGAGGCCTAGATTTTCACGTCTTATATTATGCTTTTGGCTCTGTGGAGTTCATTTTGGGGATATTTGACAAACAAAAATTACTTGGAATCAGAAAGGGACAGCGAACTCGAACAGACCAGTACATTTTTTTTGGGCACCAAAAAATGATCAATTTATTTTTTGAAGCTTCAAAATTTTGAATTTTCAAGTTTTCTTTAATTTTCCTTTTTTAATGGGTCAAGCTGACTCAAATCGTTGTTCGAAGTCAACTTACTCTAAAATATGCTTACTTTAGCAAGGAGCTTCTATTTTAAATATAATAGGCAAATATGCAAAATCAATAAGTAGTCAAAAACGAAGATAAAAATTCCTCTCGTACGTTTTGTTGCGTCCCTAGGGATAAGCAAACGCCGAAAGTTTCATTATAATATCGGTATCCATTAAAGCGTGACGACTGGTGAAACTTTTTTTTGGGAGGTGAGCTCACTTGACCTAGACTAACACGTTGACCCTGGATGACCTGACTTCAAAAGTTTGACACAACATGCCAAATTGATGTGGGAACAGGTATGCCAAATGTCGGAGCGCTGTTGCACGCCGTCTTTTCACTATCCGCGGAAAACCTGAGGGGGCGATTGAAGACCCCCCCCGAGACGGCGCGGGTTAAGATGTCGTACATTTAGTTGCATTGGACAGTATTGGTGTCGTGCGACCTGAAGATATCGACAACAGTTGGGACTTGTGTCTGGCTTGAGTGCTATGTGGTGGGACAACTTTTGATGTGCTGATGTGGATGGTATATGGCACCGGAACCTGCCACTCTGCACACACCACCTATCGTCGTGATCAGTCGATGGTGGCGCCGGTACCTGCCACTCTGCACAACACCACCTATCAGTCGATGGTGGCGCCGGTACCTGCCACTCTGCACTACACCACCTATCAGTCGCTGAATTGTGCTAGTGGCAGGAACGTTCATTCGCATCGCAATTTGCCACAACAATGGCGCGTTCCTTGTCAGAATGACCATGACCCCAGAACTGGCGTGCATCGCGACAGTAGAGGTGGATTTGTGGGTAGGCTGTATGTGCGGGGTTTTCCCGACACGATGAGACTGACAACCCGTTTAGTGGTGGTTGGCAAGCATGTGTATCCTGGCTAGATCATGGCTGACACGTGGTTACCTGCCAGCACACAAGTTCAACTCTAATCAGAGGGTGCATCCCTCAGTCGATATAAGCAGATAGCATATCCGTTTGCAGGTCCACTGTTTGACCACCCACTGGCCGGGTTTGTCCACTGGTGAAGTGTCACGTGACCAGCGATGCTGTACCCCGGTAGTGTCTGTGACAGGTGATCCACTGTTTAAGAGTTATGTGACCAGCGGTACTTTATCCCGAGAGTGTGTGGCAGGTGATCCGCTGGTTAAGTGTTGCGTGACCAACGGTGCCGTACCCCGAGTGTCGTTGGTTGGTTGGTTATTGGTTTTACGACACATCGACCGTTGAGTCATGTAGCGTCGTCAATCTCACAAGCCGATTGGTCGCGGACGAAGAGTGGTGACAGGTGAGATTCGAACCCACAACCTTTCGATGAGACGAGCAACTTACCCCTAGGCTACTCGTCCCCCCCCCCCTGAGAGGGGACATGGTGTTCTTCATACCACCATGTTACTACTCACTAGGAGACGGATCATGCCGAATCGCAGGTCTGAATCGAGCTTATCGCGCAGGCGATGTTACCTGTAAATTAAAATCAAAAGGAACTTTTTTCATTGTTAACGGTGAGTGGCACGGCGCTAGTTGCACCCCTTAAGCCATTCTTGTGCCTTTCTCAGATTTGATGATGAGCTAATATGATCTGTGCATGATCAGATTTGTAGACAGATTAGACTGGAGGCGAGAGCTTATCCTTGTACCTGCCGCCAGCGGCTCCACGTGCCGGTAATGGGATGGTGAGGAGAGCTCCCGTCAGCCCCCGCCACCGCATGTGGTCAGGCTCGGGCCAGCAGAACAAAGCCGGTCACGCAACCCCACTGGCCATTCGGTCCGCCCTTCGCCACGGACATAGCCATTAAGCCTGACACCACGGACAGAGCCGCCCAGCCTGACACCACGGACAGAGCCGCCCAGCCTGGCACCACGGACAGAGCCGTCCAGCCTGGTGCCACGGACAGAGCCGCCCAGCCTGGCACCACGGACAGAGCCGCCCAGCCTGGCGCCACGGACAGAGCCGCCCAGCCTGACACCACGGACAGAGCCGCCCAGCCTTATGCCACGGACAGGGCCGCCCAGCCTGGCAACACGGACAGGGCCGGAGCCGCCCAGCCTGACACCACGGACAGGGCCATTCAGCCTGACACCACGGACAGAGCCGCCCAGCCTGGCACCACGGACAGAGCCGCCCAGCCTGGCACCACGGACAGAGCCGCCCAGCCTTATGCCACGGACAGGGCCGCCCAGCCTGAGGCCACGGACAGAGCCTCTCAGCCTGGCACCACGGACAGAGCCGCCCAGCCTGGCACCACGGACAGAGCCGTCCAGCCTGGTGCCACGGACAGAGCCGCCCAGCCTGGCACCACGGACAGAGCCGCCCAGCCTTATGCCACGGACAGGGCCGCCCAGCCTTATGCCACGGACAGAGCCGCCCAGCCTGACACCACGGACAGGGCCGCCCAGCCTTATGCCACGGACAGAGCCGCCCAGCCTGGTGCCTCGGACAGAACCGCCCAGCCTGGTGCCACGGACAGAGCCGCCCAGACTGGCACCACGGACAGATCTGTCCAGCCTGGTGCCACGGACAGAGCCGCCCAGACTGGTGCGATGAGCCGGGCTGATGGCGTCGTGATGCGACGTGCAGACAGGACAGGTAGCCGACTGACCTGACGGACAGAACAGGTAATCGACCGACCTGACGGAACAGGACACGTAGCTGACTGACCTGACAGACAGGACAGGCCCAGCCGATTGACCTGACGGACAGAACAGGTAATCGACTGACCTGACGGGACAGGACACGTAGCTGACTGACGTGACGGACAGGACAGGCAGCCGACTCATCTGACGGACATGACAGGTAGCCGATTGACCTGACGGACAGGACAGGTAGTCGACCGACCTGATCGGACAGGACAGGTAGCCGACTGACCTGACGGACAGGACAGGTAGTCGACTGACCTGACAGGCAAGACAGGCAGCGGACTGACCTGATGGACAGGTCAGACAAGTCAGTCAGCCGACTGACCTGACAGACAGGAAAGGTATCCGACTGCAGCCGTGATCGTCCGGCGAACCCGAGATGTAGCCGAGGAAACAAACCCGTGCTGGCTGGCCTCGGCCGGACTCAGCTGCGTTGTCGTGCCATGGGCCGACGGGCACAGACGAGCCAGCGCCGGCGCTGTGTGACGGGGCACCTCGTCCTGCTGCGCGCTGGACGTGGCGGCTCACCGACAACACGCCTGTTTCGGCGCGAGCGCTGTCGTCAGCCCTGTCGTCAGACCCGTTGACCGTGGCAGGCACTCCCTCTTCCCACCAGCCGCCATGTCCGCGTCACAAACGGGATTCCAATCCTCGTACCAGCTATGCCGTGTTGTCGAGCTCTGGGCCATGACCAGTACACGGATATGAGAGATTATGAGTGGCGAGTAGGGGAGTCCTTTCGAACCATGGACATGTGTTCGTCAGATGATGATCGGATTGGTAAGCGGTTATCCCAATCTCAGTTTGAAATTGGTGAACTGTGCACGTCGGTGGATGTAGGAGTATGGTGTTGGTATATGGGCTATGGATGCTGGTGGATGGAAGGCCAATGTGTCACTTCGGACGGGAAACAACAGACCAGTTGTGAGTTGTGAATGTCGATGGATGGAGAAGCAAGGTGTTGGTTTGTGAGCTGTCGATGTCGATGGATGGAGAAGCTAGGTGTTGGTTTGTGAGCTGTCGATGTCGATGGATGGAGAAGTACGGTGTTGCTTTGTGGCCTGTGGATGCTGCTGGATGTAAGAGTATCGTGTTGGCTTGGACGGGGCAGGGCATGGACGTTTTGTGATATATGCGTGCTGGATGGATGACGGAGCATTGTGTTGGTTTGGACGCGGCACGGCTACGACGGTACCAGAGAACGATCGGAAGACCGGCAACGTATCATATCTTCCAAAGTTCACAACTTTCAACGTTCATTTTTGCAGTTGGCTTCCAATTGGAACTTACGAATTTCGGAAAATATGAACTATTTCTATCCCGGCTGCATCGGAGGTTGACTTCCAATTCTTGGGAGTTAGCCTACAATTTGGGGAATAGCTTCCAACTTTTGGAAATACACTCCCCTGCCATAACCTGGCCAGAGGTGTGACCCGCCACTGGCTCAGCTGTGGACCACCATATGGTGACTGTCCCCTGTCGTGACCTGGTCAGAGGTGTGACCCGTCACTGGCTCAGCTGTGGACCACCATATGGTGACTGTCCCCTGTCGTGACCTGGTCAGAGGTGTGACCCGCCACTGGCTCAGCTGTGGACCACCATATGGTGACTGTCCCCTGTCGTGACCTGGTCAGAGGTGTGACCCACCACTGGCTCAGCTGTGGACCACCATATGGTGACTGTCCCCTGTCGTGACCTGGTCAGAGGTGTGACCCGCCACTGGCTCAGCTGTGGACCACCATATGGTGACTGTCCCCTGTCGTGACCTGGTCAGAGGTGTGACCCGTCACTGGCTCAGCTGTGGACCACCCTATGGTGACTGTCCCCTGCCATAACCTGGTCAGAGGTGTGACCCGTCACTGGCTCCGTTGTGGACCACCATATGGTGACTGTCCCCTGCCATAACCTGGCCAGAGGTGTGAACCGTCACTGGCTCAGCTGTGGACCATCATATGGTGACTGTCCCCTACCATGACCTGGCCAGAGGTGGAACCGTGGTTGGTGGTTATCGGAATTTAGGGCCGTCACTGCGTTTGCGCTCATTGTCAGTGAAACATTGAAAGGCACCATCATAGTGAAGCAGTGAATGAGCACCAGCAGTGAAACGGTGAAGCAGAAAGAGCAAGCGCAAGCAAACATCATCAGTGGAACAGTGAAATGGAAGTACCATCAGGGAAGTGAAACGAAAGAGCAAGAGCAAGCAATGTGTGAACCGTGAAACGGGTAACATCAGTGAAACAGTGACCGAAAGAGCGTACAAACAAACATCAGTGAAACAGTCAAACGGGAGTATCATCAGTGAAACAGCGAAACAGTGCAAGCGAAGACCAATTAGAGGGCATATCAAGGTTCCGAGCATACTGTTACTGCCAGTGAGGTGTGTACACGCTCTAAATTTGACCTGGCCAGAGGTGTGAACCGTCACTGGCTACAACGCTGAATGGACCATCAGGTATCGCGGAGTGACTGCTCACCCCCTAGGGCGTCATCGAGCATCTGGCCAGAGGGGGTGTGAACCGTACACTGGTGCGGACATCGAGCGCAGCTTGGCCTGCCTCGACCATCATATGGTGACTGTCCCCCTAAGGCGGCGCATGACCTGGCCAGCCTCGGTCCACGATAGGACGAGGGCCGTCCCAAGACTTGGCTTGGTTGTCGGAATTTAGTGTCCGGCGCGTCCCACTAACTGCCATTTTTTTACGACAAAGGCGCCTATAGACATCGTCACGGTGAGGAACATTGGTAAATGGGCAAGCAGCATCATCAGTGAAGCAGTGAATGGAAGCAACAGCAGTGAAACGGCGTAAAACGTTCTGATACGAGACGGCGTAAAACGTTCTGTAAAATGGGGTGAGGTGGGTTAAACTTTTTTAGCGCCCAGAGGCTGCTCAGTGAGTCTGTGAAAATGACGTGCGAGGCATCATTCAATAAAGCTGAGAGTCTTTGTGATCGCAACCAACTCTGAAGTGTAAACAGTTGCATGTGGTGGTAGGGAAAAAGATCTTGACAGAGGCCCAGTAACAAATGCACTGCCCACACCAGCGTCAGTCTTCGATCCATCTGTGTAAGTTGGGATGTATCCCTCGAACAAGGCTATGTGCTCTAGCGCACATAACAGTCGGTACTGTGGTGAAGCTTGGTCCTTTCCAACCGAGGAAAGTGACATCTATTATAGGGGGAGTCACTTGCCATGGTGGCGTTTGAACAGGATTGAACCGCATAATCCCCTTCGGTCGAATCCAGCTGTCCTCAATGAGCCTGCGTATGCGAACGCAAAAGGCGGTGCATGTATGGTACGTCTGCGACAGAATGATGCAAGGAGTCGATGGGAAAACACGTGCGAATATGCGGGATGGTCAGGGAATTGGCGGAGCCTACAGGCTAGCGCATCCCGAGCATTTCGCGGCGGAGTGAGAGTGGAAACTGGTGGGCTTCAGCCAGAGGGCTGGCAGAAGGTGAAGTGCGGAAAGCGCCGGTCACTATGCGGAGAGCCGAGTAGTGTACAGTGTCCAGCGAGCGTTTGCTTGTTGCACATGCGCTGTCATATATAAAACATGCGTAGTCCAGTTCCGAACGAATGAGAGAGCGATACAACAATAACGTAGTTTTCCTGTCTCCTCCGTAATATGTGCGTGCAACCATCTTTAACAGGTTTAGGGATGTAAAACACTTCTCCCGAAGTGTTTTGAAATGTTCATTGTAATTAAGACGAGTGTCAAAAATAACTACCAAGAATCGAGCAACTCGCCGGAAGGGAACTTGCTCACCGTACAGCTGAAGGGCCTGGTCCGGGCAGTTCCGGTGGCGCCGACAAAAGTGCATGCCAACCGTTTTTGTAGTACAGAAATCTAAACCCGTTCTCGGAACTCCACTTTTCAAATTGTGATACCGCCAACTGCAGCTGCCGTGCTATTGAAGGTCCACTGGATTTACAGCACCAAACTGCTACATCGTCAACAAAGAGCGATCTACCAATGTTACGTGCAAGGGGGTCGCAAATGTCGTTAATCGCAATGGCGAACAGCGCAACACTGAGCACACTTCCTTGCGGTACCCCATCCCTTTGTGGATACCTGTCTGACAGGTAGTTCCCGATGCGTACGCGAAAAAAGCGTTTGGACAAAAAGTTTTCAAGGAAGTGAACCATTGAAGCTCGAATACAATGTCTGAAGGCCTTTTTCGGAATGCCGAAGTGCCAGGTTGTGTCATGAGCTCCTTGGATATCGAAAAACACTGCGCCGACATGGCGATTCTGGTGGAAAGCTGTTCGTACCACAGTGTCAAGAGTTAAAAGATGGTCAATGGTGCAGCGGTTTTTCCTGAAACCACACTGTGCACTTGTTAAAATGTCATACCGTTCCAAAAACCACGTCAAACGAACATTTATCATCTTCTCCACCAGTTTACAAAGTGACGATGTAAGTGATATGAGTCGGTAGTTCGCCGGGTCTGAAGTATCCTTGCCGGGTTTCAAAATTGGTATCACTGTAGCATCGCGCCAGGTGGATGGAAAGACGCCTTTCTCTCAAAGTGGCAATTACTACTAAGTATTAAGTGGTATATATGCTATTTATGGTACTTAACAAGGCTTCAAGTGCACGTGTTGGGAGGTGCTTGAGCATGTTGTTGTGTACAAGGTCGGGGCCCTCGGATACGCTTCGAAGGCCTCCAACAGCGGAACTAAGCTCAGTCATGGTGAATGGCTCGTTATAACAGGGCTGCTCAGATGTGAAGAAGTTCAATGGGTGCTTCTCACCTTCGGCTTTCCGATGTATGAATGAGTCGTCTTCACTGTTACAGCGGCATCGGTTGGATATCGTCCAGGCCATCTCGTTCACCACCTCAACTGGGTGCGTAACGTCTCTGCCATCTATCCGTAGTGCTGACAAAGGGGTGGAGTTGTATTGTCCTGCGATGTGCTTTATCCTCGACAAGATTTGTGATGTGGGTGTGGAACGATTCAGCTTGGTCACATAGGCCCTTCCCGAGGTACGCTTTGCCTCCTGGATTGTGCGCCGTGTGATGGCCCGAGCTTGTCGAAAGACGATCAGGTTGACCGTATTGCTGTTCCAATTGAAGGCTCTGAAGGCACGTCGTCTTTCCCCGATAGCCTGGCGACAGTCCTCTGTCCACCATGGGACGGGAGCGCGACGAGGAGTACCAGAGGTACAGGGGATGAAGTCAGTGCCAGTCTGCACGAGTACATTGGTAAATGTCTCAACTGACATAGGTATCGCACTAGGCCGCGCGGAAAAGATCTCCTCTAATCGTACCTCATATGCTGTCCAATCCGCTTTCTTGAAATTCCATCGGCGTGGTCGAGTTCCCAGTATTGCGCCGTCCTGGTAGTCCAGCCATACAGGGAAATTGTCACTGCTGAGTGGGTCATCAGCCACGGACCAGGTAAAACGTTGTGCAAGTTGTGGGCTGCACAGGCTAAGATCCAAAGCAGATGTATGACCGGAGGGCAGGGTAAAATGCGTCGGCATTCCGGTATTTAAAACACACAAGGACTCGTCATGCATGAAAGACTCCAAGAGCCGACCTCGTGCATTGCTGTCCTCGCATCCCTATGCTGCATGGTGAAAAATAAAATCGCCTGGTATTGAAACCGGCGGGGCAGCTCTGACATCAAGTGTCGCAACTCAGTAGATGGAAAACCAGCACCAGGCGGCAAGTAAAGAGAACAAATAGATATGAGACGATGGTTAAAATGCACTCGTACTGCAAAAGTATGCAGCCTGGAGTGAAGCACCGGTCTCTGCGCCGCTAAGCTATGGTGGACGGCAAGCAGCACACCGCCATGCGCAATTGTGTCAGAGTCCGTATCCTCACAAAATACTGAGTAGCATTTTATACTGAAAAAAGGTGGCCCGGCGTCACCTTGGTCTCCTGGAGGCAAATGGCGGCAGGGCAGTGGCGGTTTAAGAGTGTCTGGAGCTCTTCGGTGCTGGTTCTCAGCCCTCTAGTTACATTGTAAAATGGATCGCGATAGATTCGTTTAAAATGGGTTAGAGTTGGGTGGAAATATCACAGGCAGAATCACAGGTAAACACTCTTACTATCTCCACGGTCCATAGTAAAAGTAGATGTATGGATGTATCGGGTAAAACAGGGTGACGTAAAACGCAACACCAATACCCTATGAAAGAGATGAAGACGATTTCTGACGAGATCTGGAAGTTCCCCAGCTCGGTGGTGTTGGTGTCCACGGGCATGGCCGTTTACGTCCGGTCGCAGGGGAATCCCAGTGCGCCGCCTTCTCACCACAACGTGGTGGTATAGGAGGCGGACCCATCATCCTCAAAGTCTACTCCGTGGTCGCGCGTGAAGGTGGTGATGGTGGAGGTGTCGCTCTAGGATGCGAACCCATCACATTTCCGGTCTCCACGGTTATCGTATGGCTCTCGCGTGAGGTTGGTGACGGTGGAGGTGTAGCTCTAGGCGATGGTCCTCCCACCCATACATTGGGCGAAGAGTCCTTGGACACAGTCCGAGCCGCACGGCCAGATGTCCCCATATCGGGAGCCCTCGGGTGGACTTTGACCACGAGATCTGGCTGGGCCGCAGAGGGTGCGACCACCGGAACCCGTCGGGAGAGCACGTCACTCTCACTCGAAATAATTATTGAGGGTGTGATAGTAGAGGTGGCCTGGGCAGGGGTGCGGCCGGTTGATGTGGATGGTAAAGTTTGCACGCTAGGTTTGGGGCCCTTTCCGGGTCTCTTCGTCCGCTGAACGACCATCCTCTCCTCCGGAGCTCGCTCAGCGGCCGGCATCGGTAAAGTGACCTCAGGGTCTGCAGTGGGCGGCGCGTCGCATTTAGCCGCCTCGGAGCGAGGTTCTGGCTGAGCTTGCCTTGTTGACGGGGTGACTAGTTATACCAAAAGAACGAAGTAGTCCACTCAATGCTGTAATGGGTTCGTCCGTTTTGGGTGTTTGTACTCGTTGTAAAGTTGATGTGGTACCTTTCGCTTTTGTCGCGTATGACGTTCGAGGATGGGAGTGATCGTAAAGATCCCTCGCTTCCCGAAATGTTACTTTTTGTGTATGTTTGATTTCTATTATTTCCTTCTCTTTGGAGTAGCTGGGACAAGTGCCGTCGGAAGAAGTGTGGGGGTTCTGTCCCCTGCCGCAGTTCACACAGAATGGAACTTCCGAAGTACACTGTTCGCTGAGGTGGTCGGGGGAAGCACACTTGCTGCACGCGGAACGATTCCGACGATACTGGTTGGTGTGCCCATATTTTTGACACTTAAAACAACGCATGGGGTTCGGGAGAAAAACTCGTACCTTAACACGGATGTACCCCACCTGAATCTCAGAAGGTAAGTCGGTTGAATTGAATGTCAAGATAACATTGTTCGTCGTAATCAGTTCTGCATCTCGTCTAGTCTTGATTGTCGTCGCTGCTATCATGCCAAACTCAGACAACCCGTCCACTATTTCTTCCTCTGGTACGTCTTTCAGGTCGTACAAGAGGACTCTTCTGGCGTCCCACCGCATAGGGGCCCTACCGGGGGGACGCCTGTGTCCCGTTGACGGGAGGTCGCCAGGCGTCAGAAGAGGTATACGGGGCAGGCGGCGCCTTCATGCGGCCGGGAGATAGGGGCTCACCACCCCGGCCGCACTAACAGCGCCGCCCACCCCTTGACCCCGGCAGGTCCGGCCGGCCGACATTACAAATAATCCAAGGTCCCCGGCACGAGGCGATCAGCCACTTGGCCCGCGTGAGGACCCACGGGCCCGTCCGCCCCTCCGGGATAACGGGACCAAAGAGGTGTGTTGGTCCCCCGTCACATCTAGCACCGTGCGACGGGGACCTCAACTTCCAGGACTCCGTCAACCCCGGGAGGTAGGGGGGCCGAGGGGGCGCGGCTACCCCGATAAAACTGAGCTGATGGGTAGGACCGGGGAAGTTGTCCTACCTGCTCGTAGTAGGGAGAGCAGGGCCAGTTGAGGAACATAGATGTTTGTTTGGGAATGGGAGCGTATGGATGGAAGGACGAGTGAGGCACTCTTGGTCTCACACCTCTCCGGTAGATGTTCGTCGGATCATTGGGACACTCAATCCCCACCACCACGGAAAGGTGGTGCCTCGTCCGGGGGGGGGGGTGACCCGTCACTGGCTCAGCTGTGGACCACCATATGGTGACTGTCCCCTGTCGTGACCTGGCCAGCGGTGTGACCCGTCACTGGCTCAGCTGTGGACCATCATGTAGTGATTCTCCCCGTCGTGACCTGGTCAGCGGTGTGACCCAGGTATCTGCGCCGAGTCGGCGCGGCCAAAGTTCGTTCCGGCGCTGTCGTAAGTGGCCACTGCTCGCAGCAGCAAAGCGTCTGTGCCACCAGATCCATTGTCCAGACGGCATCTGCTTTTTCTGGTTAAGTTAATTGGTGACTGGGGCGACGGTGACGGTGCCCCTGCCGTGACATTTGTAATATATGGCGGAGAACTTGCCGTGGCGGCGACTGTTGGCCGTGAACCCACACACCCCTGAACTGTCAACAGATCCAGGCAGATGTTGGGCTGTTGGTCCGGGGAGGGAGGGAGGGTACACGCGGTGACCTTCCACCGGTGCATCCGGCTTGCGATACCGCAAGGCATTGTCTGGTCTGTGCTACCGACGTGGCCAGCTGGACGGGAACGTGTGTGGCGTCAAAGGCCTGTCGTTAGCCGGCACCCATCTGTGAAATGGAGGTGGGGTGGCTCATTACCGGTAGCGACCTTTCTTGACATTGGAACTCTGGTCCCATCCCTCGTCCGCCACGGCCACCGATATTGTCAAGTTACGACATTCGTTGTCGTTCTCACCTGCTTAGTAGACACTCACGGGACTCGCTCTTGCCCATTCCGAGATGCTCGGTGCTCATGAGGGTCGCTGCTCTCACCGGTGGTCATTACAGTCGCTGTTCTCATGAGTCGCTATTATCACCGGTGGTCATGGCAGTCGCCGTTCTCACCGGTGCTCACAACAACCGCTCTTCTCACCGGTGATCACGGAAGTCGACGTAGCTATCATCTCTCATCCCAAGATTCAATTTAATTTTAACTGCTCCTGTTTATACTCTCGTCCTGGACTGCCATCGCGAGACGCCCGCCTTCGCCGGTCCTACGGAAACTCCTCTATCGCCTCACCCGTTCCCCGAGATTCGCATCCGCTGCTTTCTAGCCCTTCCTTCAGCCGGTGTGTGAATGTGGCATGCTTGACCAGGTATAGCAAGTGGCGATCCCGCGCGGAAGAAACCGGAGGTGTTTGCAACTGACATACTGAGGTGGGGTGTGTGCCCTAGTCCGGTGTACGCCTGGCCGGGCCGGTGAGTGCGGCTAATGGCGTCGCCACGGCGGAAGATGAAGGGACGCGCTCCAACGTCGTGATATTTAGCGTTGCGCCTATGGCATTGCATGGAAAATCGACACGAAAACCCGCGTCCAGCTCTCTTAGAAATATGTGCCGATCACCATGGTGCCGGTAGCTGGTGCACTGAGATGTGTACCCCAGGTAACTGTGCGGCTGACCAGGCCAGTGGGTGTTGGCAGCAGTCATGCTGCGGGGGTCGTGTTCGCCCCAGGTAATTGTTCTTTTTGGCTGACCGGGCCAGTGGGTGCTGGCAGCTCTCATGCTCAGGTGTCGTGTTCGCCCCAGTTAATTGTGCGGCTGACCGGGCCAATGGGCGTTCGCAGCTGATGTGATCCGTGACAGATTGGCCAATGCGGTTCAACCAATAAACTTTGGTTGAGACGAAAATCCTTAGATATCCTTCTTGCATGACCTAAACACACTGCCCGAGGGTATTACTCCATATGAAGAATTTTGCATTGCTAGTCTTAGATTGTTCAGCAACGTAATCCTACGTACCCCTGGTAAGCCTCGTCTCGCGCCCGTGCCGCGGTGGACTGAACAATGCCGTGGGGGTACTCGTTCTCGTCGACATGCCTTTCGAATCTTTGACCGTAACAACACTTCGATAAACTTGATCAATTTCCAAGAAGCCAGGGCAGCCGCGCGGCGTATCATTCGGGAAGTGAAGAGAGTGTCATGTCGACAAAATGTAAACAAGCTGAACAGCTCCACTCCAACGCATGTGTGGTCCCAGATAAAACGAATATATGGACGCTCTAGACAAACACCATTACCCGTCCTTCACGTCGCTGTGGATATCATCAAACAACCTCTGGACGTGGCGTCCATTATTGCTCGTACAACCGCTGACCGAAGTCTAAACTGCAACTTAAACTCCGGTCTTAATGAATATAGGACTTGTTGCCAAACATCGCGGGTTGATTTTATCGGCGTTGAGAAACACTGCTATAATGAGACATTCTCAATAGGCGAGCTAACGTCACAAATCACTGCCCTGCGTCCCGTGTCCGAGGGACCGGACAGCATCCATAATAAAAATGGTCTGACACATCCACACAACTGGGCTCGAAATACTTTGAGCAAGTTTGAACTTTTTGGAAGAGAGCAGATCTCCACCTTCTTGGTGTGAAGAGACCGTCATTCATGCATTGAAACCAAACAAGACTGGTTTACTTACTTTGGGCGATACTTATTCTGACGATACTTTGGAAGAGGTATCCACGCGGACGATTGGAAATATTCAAGGTGATGGTTCACGTATGGTTCAGAATTAACGAGTATTCGAGTTTCTCTAGCAAATACGACTTGCTGTTATGTATCCAGGGTGAAAATGGCATTACACTGGGTTTGGCATATTAAATACCTGTTTCATTTTGAAGCAAACATGGCTGGAAACCAAAATAAGTTCCGTAATAGCTAACTTCCAAGTTTTGGAACTTAACCTTCAAGTTGGAAGCTAACATACAATTTTGAAGTTAGCTTCCAACTTAGCAATTGCAAACTTTGAGAAATATGAACGCCTCCTATCCGAGCTGTTTTTGAAGTTTACTCCCAATTTTTGGAAGTTACTTTCAAATTTGGAAGTTATGAACGTTGGAAGTTATGAACTTTGGAACACATGACACGCTGCCACAAGTATTCGTCACCGGCGGCACGCATGTTTAAATGGCCCATCGCTGTCGCTGCATCGAGGTCGCTGCGACAGGGCAGCGACACGGTGCCGCAGGCCAGGACCGACCGGTCAGGGCGCCCAGCGCCACCCAGCGAGCCAGGCACAGCCGGCTCTGTCGAGGCGAGACACCGCCGCGCCGGTGCGAGGCGAGCTACGACCCTGACTCGGAGCGGCGCGACCCCGTGCAACGCGTCGCGTCTTCGTCAGGCCACACTTTTACTTTCTGCACGGGCCGGCCGGCGGCGACGGCGGCTATATTGGCGGCGACTGTGGGCAGCGCGCCAGTGTCCTACCAAGAGCGGTGGCCAGCGGGCTCAACACTCAACCCTGTCGGACGCACAGCGGCGTGGCCGTCGCCATACCCAATCGTCCACCCTCGACAGAGATCGAGTCGGAAGGTGGACAACTGGGGCCAGATCAGACGTTACAGTTGTACTGGACGGGCAGTTTTCGTGAACTGCTCAAGTCTCTCGAAGTCTGAGTCTGAATTTGAGTTTGAGCGGGGGCCACGTGGTCCAGCGAGGGTCAACGGCACGACACGCATCATGCGACTTCTCCTGATCGCAGTCGGTGAGCTACACGTGCCACACGTGTCCCAAATGCGCCATATGCCAACACTACTGTGTTCGGCAGGAGGGCAACGGCAGATCGGCGACACGTTCGTGTGGAGGAGGGACGATACATACCGACGCGGGCAAGCACACAGGGGAGCCCGTTATGCGCTAGCCGCCAAAAGTGCCGGGGATATTCAGAGAAAACTAATATATTTGCTCATGTTGTAAATATTTAATATCACTATGCAATCTTATTTATACTATGTGAATGGTTAGACACTAGAGGTCCGACGCAAATCAAAGGAATCACTTTTGTAAATTGCTTCCTTTCTTACGCCGAGCCGCAGATATTGCTATGCATAATTATAATGGTAGGTCGTGATTGAGCTTTGATGACAAGAAATCATTCTCAGTTGATTCATCTCACTGAACATGCTGAGGCCGATTTATGTGCGCTAAAAATACTTTGTTTGGGAGAAGAAATTGTTCTTATGAAGAGAAATTGAAATTGTCCACACATGGTGCGCTTATGGTACATGTGAGATACCATGGTGTCCATACCTACCGATAATGCACAACATAATGGTGTGATGGACATTTGTAGGTATAACCTTGGTGAGCCATGGAAGTTAAAATGATGCGTGCATCTGCAAGACATTCATGGAAACGGAATAGTAGAGACGTAACAATGCCGAATCAGACACAGACATCGATTGATTTGCCGCTGCACACGCATGGCTTAAAGCTTATGGCGCATACGTGTGCCTTCCTAAATGTGTTCCAGAGGAATTTGCAAAAACGCAGCGCTATATTTTTGTTACCAAACCCATGGCCAACTTCAGTAAGGAGACATCGGATGCTGGAAAATTGGATCTGCCATTGTAACAACAAAAAACTAGTTACGGGTTCCGTAGTTTTACATAAATGAGTACCCGTTTTGGAGGCGCACAATGGGCACTGTCCGTCGTGTGGAGACATGTGTAACATGAGTCGGGCAGCAAATGCTGGAATGATCGAGTGGCATCGTGCCTACCAAAACAATACCCTTTCATGGATACAAGTTATGACCGTTGATAATTGGCGCACTCCAGCGATGAGCCAAGGTGATACTCATCAAACCCTATCAAAGTCGGCAGCCAAGCGCATCGCGCACATCAATCTACCAATCGTGCACATTCAGCGGAAAAGTCAAATAAGAAACAGCGTCAGAGATGAAGCTGCCGGGTGCCATGGGATTATATATGCATTACACGTGTAAAGTCGCTGCATGCGTACAATTGCGTCCTGAATAGCTACATTGAACATGACCCATGAGACATACCATGAGTCTAGAGAGCACGAACAGCAATGGAGCTAACGGGGGAAGCATATGATGCATACCACGCTGCTTGGAAATTTACCAGGTTCTCGTAATTGTTACAGCTGAAAACAATACCTAATCCACATTGCAACATTTATTTGTGGTCAACTGCCCTTTACGCACAGTTCAACGTTTCTTTGTGGTCAACTGCCACTAAGTCACACTGCACCGTTTCTTTGTGGTCAGTTGAAACTAACCCACACTTCAACGTTTCTATGTAATCAATTGCGACTAGCCCACACTGTAAAGGTTCTTTATGATCAATTGCCTTTTTTGAATTCCACCATTGACGTTCGGTGTCGAAAGTTCAGACGACTCGACAGATGGTCCGCAATAACGATAGCAACTGTCAATAAACACATTTACGTTATATTGCAATAATGAATATTCGTGCAACCAAAATCAATATCGACTTATAATTGCATTGTCCACACGACTGGATGGAACAACATATTCGTCATTCCATCTGTTGCCTTAGGAGCGCTTCGCTCCCCTGTCAAGCGTAGTTTGTTTTACCCAGAAAGAAGACACTTTGGCGATGGCATAAATTCGGAACGACCAAACAGCTTCCTATATTACAGGTGAAATAATGCACCAGACCGTAGTAAGACTTTCACATATCACATGTGAACTATCCAAAGAACTAAAATTTAATGTTGAACACTATAGTGTTAGCGAACAAGGAGTCGCCAGCCTAATCACTACACTATTCAGTCATTGAACTGTTCCCTCCCAAGCGATGGTATCAGCACATTGTAACGTTGCAAGCTCCATATGAACTGCTCTAGAATAGCAGTGGCCTGTGGGATGCATCCTCATCGCCAGTAGTATAAGCACCAGGCTCTTCGTGTTTTTGCCTGCACCCGATTACAATCCAGGTGGTGGTATGCTTTGTTTTGATCCTGCACCTTTTCAAACAATAGGAACAGGTTGAAGGATACAAGAAGACATAAGCGGCCTTGCATACTGCATACTACGTCATACAATAGGCGCTCACAAGTAAAAGGGAGTGTAGTCCCGTTGAATGCCCTGTTGATTGTTGACCATGTTTTGGCCAACAGATTTCCATCTCACTCTCTTAGAGTCGCGCTTCATTTGTTTACGTCCAATGTTAGCTCGTTCGTAGACACGCATACCGGTGTTGCGCCAGTAGCCGTGAATGTACATAAAGTGCGTCGTGAACCACCCGATACACGCATGCCGGTGTTACTTATGCCCAGCGTTAGTTCATTGGTAGAGACACATGCCAGTGTTGCTTTCGGGGAGGAAAAAGGTCAAACTACCCTGCAAACGCCATTGGTGTTATTCTGTTGATGATGTCCCTCATCGTCACCGTCTTTCCTCGCGTATTGCAGTTCCTTTTCAACATAGTAGATCCAAGGACCACCTTATATATTTAGCTATAGAGAACCAAATTTATCAACATTGCAAACGTCCATCCACTACAAAGTGCACACAATGTATCTGACCGATCACGACTCTTTGAAACTACGGGTTCAAACCAGAATTCATGGAGCACGAATTACTGCTAACGTGCTCCAAATATCCAGTTCATCACACACTTGATCGACTCTGAACTGGAAGCGTCTCCGCATGGCAGCCAACGTACTTGCAGCAGCTCGTCTCGCTCTCGCGGCCCATTTCCATTCCTGCTGGCCTTAGCAATGATGTGGACTAAGATGCGAGCTAGGTGCTAGGTTGGTGGGAGACGGCGCGTGACCAACAAGCATGTCCGTCGGTCTGCCACCGTCCGGGGAGCGACCCGGTCGCAGCGCAGCCACGCGGACGCATGTCGCTGCGACAGACGCAAACGAACACCACAGTGGCTGGCCGGCTGGCCAAACCAGTCAATTAGATGACACTCGGTGGAGGTTGCTTGGTAGAGCCCGTGGAGGATGTGGCCTGGTGGACCCCCGGTAGTGGTGGACGTGGCTAGTTGGGACACGTGGTGGACGTGGCTAGTTTAGACCCACGATGAACGTGGCTGGTGGCCGCCATGTGGACGTAGCTAGATGGGAGAATCGGTGTGGTTTCAGGGTGGAGGAGTGGAGGTTGCCAAGCCCGGGGGTGACTTGCTGGAAGCCTCGGTGTGGTTTCAGAGGTGCAGGCTACCAAGCACCACATCGACATGCCTCAGCAAGATGAGCTGGAGTGTCTACCGGAATTGACCAACAGGCCGCTAATGCTCAGCCATTGGAGCTCCATCGGCGCGTCACCTACCAGCGGCGTCCGCACCTTCCATCGGCGTCCACATCTACCATCGGCGTCCCGCACCTACCATCGGCGCCCACACCTACCATCGGCCCGCACCTACCATCGGCGTCCGCACCTACCAGCAGCGGCGTCCACCTACCAGCAGCGTCCCTCCATCGGCGTCCACACCTACCGCATCGGCGTCCACAACTCACCATCGGCGTCCACCACCATCGGCGTCCCATACACCATCGGCGTCCACACTACCATCTGGCGTC